>JBAIZL010000001.1:23080000-23725000 GCA_036971475.1 Prosapia bicincta | reverse complement strand
AGGAAATGTGCTCGGTGGGAAATTTGATGAGGTTCTACGTGTTTCCCTGATTAAATTAAAATCCCCTCGCATTCCTTGTGTAATAAAATCTTCTAATTTGTTACATGTCTGTCTCCACTCTAATTATTAAACGAACCAAAGAAAAACTTTGATATGTGTCCCCTTAAAACGACATGAAATAAAAAAATTGTCCCTACACAAATAAGTAAGGACTCCTAGATCTGGGATGAAACTTCGTCAAAACTGTGTAATGTGTAACAAATAACCTGAAGCGAGTAATTTTAAATTAAAACAAAACATTATAAGATAATAACCGCTAATAATACCTAATAAATAAATGCCAAGTGGTATTACATTAGATAATTATAAACTAAAATAGGTACCCATATTCTGTAATCGTAAAAGTAACGTGATAATCCATACCTCAAGGCGTGACGTCATAGTGTTGGGGAAATGGGTAGTATGAAGTAAATTACAATATTGTGTATGAAAATCTTCGTTGAGGCTAGATGGTGCTAAAACGCGCTACTCCGGTGATAAGAAGGAAATGCCCTCCTTTGTAAACACGCTACCCAGGGTAAACACTTGTCTACTAGCTGATTCCGCCTACCCCAAGTGGTTAGAAGAAGGGAAAGTCGTAACGAAAGTTGAAGTCCACCCTCAGGACAAAAAATATAATGAAACCATCATAGTTACTGTAGTTAGGTCAGTTATCTATAAAAGACATGATTTTTGCCGGAGTTTAGACAAATGTATCTATTGTATATCATTAACATTGTATGATCAAAAAGAATCTTAACTTCGATTAAAAACAATATGATAAAAACTGTTTTGTATGAATTTGAGTAAATGAGGGCGGATGATAAACTTAACATTATGTTACAATTTATAATTACGTTAAAATTTCCGACGCTGGGTAAACTTAGGAACAATTCACGAAGGCTAGTAAAAAAAATATATATTATATAATTATATCTTAGGTTTAGAGCTTCGTCCACCCTCAACAACAAAGTCAACCAATGTGTTCTTTTACCTGTTGATTGTATACGCATCTCTTGATAATAACAATATATTAAGTGATGAAAATTCTCGAGCAAATAAATAAATAAATATTCTTGTATGTGAATCGGTAAATAGGTACCTAACAATAAAACGTCATCTACAAATCACATATAGATAAGATGTGTAGATGACGTTTTTACATTCACTAATGAAACGGCTACTCTTCGTTTGCAGACATGATTATGCAAATTAGTTTGTTGAGGATCCCATTATTAAACGACTTTGTCTTTCCTTTGTCATGTCTACAAAAGAAAAGCAAATGAGATAACAAAGTTTTATTTTCTACGTATAAGTGACTTTGCCGCTCGGTAAAGTCTAGCCGTCAAACATATACGAAATTATCACGACCAATTAGCGAGACTTCTTGAAAACTCTAGTCTTAAGGAGATCATTCTGTACATCTAATATCGCATACGGAGTACAGAAAAGGTGTAAGCTTACGTGAACTAAGTAGGATTAAAATAGTCAAGGAAATAAAAGCGCATATAGGTTGCGGGTGACAGCATCATAAGTGCAAGGCCACGTAGCTCTGAGTCCATCTCTCTGTTGGGGTCATAGAGTGTTTTCTACCAGAACAAAGGTATAAATATAATTATAACTGAACCCGTAGGACAATATATTACCCGTCAGACAAAATAAAATGAGAATTTTATACGTTAATTTTATTGCTGAAGTTTAGTTCGTTGTATTTTAAGGTAACAGCGAAATACTAAGACTATAAAATAACCTTAGGTTTATCTTACATTTAAAGATCGTATTTTAATTGATAAACCATATTTTCTGAGCTAATAAATACGCTCTAAATCTATTTTAAAAGTATCCTGATATTACTTTATTAAATTGACTATGCGCGCCTCTTTAAAAATAAGAAGTCGTAAAATGTCATGTCGGCAATATTGCGAATCTGAGCTATGTATCAAAGTGAAGTTTATAAGGGGGGGGGGGAACTAATTGGGGCCAATCACTCCGTTTAATCACGAATAAAGTAAATATATAGGATATCATTCCCGGCTATAAATTGCAGGGTCATAAAGCAGCCTTCTAAATCGCCTTAGAAGTGGAGTTTCCTTTCATTGCAATTCCTGAAGCTACGGTATTTCTCCTGCCATATTTTAAGTCTCCATAAATAAGGATTGGAATATATTTTTAGATACATTTCTGGCGTAAACCACTACAAACCAATTAACTTTATTGCTTAAATATTTGGTCATGGTTTACAGAATTATAATAAATATATTAAATACAGAAAATACATCTCTAAGGTTTAAGGCAATCATCACCCACAAAAGATAGAGATGGACTTTGAATATAGGCATGATTATGGTATGAAAATAAAACCAACTTGTACAGGATATAGGGGAGATATTTTGAAAGCCCGTATGCAGGTTAAGTACCCGAAGAAAATCTAATTTGCGCCGTCATGGAGAGGTTTATCATCGTTACACAAACTTGTAAAGGAAGGAAAGCGTGAGATGGTAATGTAGAAACAAGTCTGCCCACTTACTTATTGAGGTCCCTTTTTGTAGTCTCAAAGTGCCCGTATGACGTATTCTTTAAAAATAATAGAGAATGGTTTCTGAATATACGTGAGGTAGGGACATAAATCCCTTAGTAAAGGATGAAGAAAGGCTGACATCACGGAATTAGGTAAGCATAAGGGAAGAATATAAGGATCCCTTGTACTGGGAATAGGAAGAAAATATAAATCCTGTGGGCACGGTATTATTCCTAATCCCAATCGAGTAAGTGTCTAACCACTACCCAAGAAAAAAAACTTCACATAAGTTGATATCAAAGAAACTTTATGTTACAAACGGTACAAAACTCATTACAAAATTTATCTTCGAATGATATCCATAAGATTTTTTAAAATACATTTGTAACCTACGTAAATATTGAGTCTAGTTGAATGCATCTAATTGCCAACACACTACAGTGTACATAAATACCAGCTATTTCATTCCAGTCCGGAACGTTCATTGTGCTTGACATCAGGCGGACATGTTTGTAATTGAGATTGATCAGTTCGAATCAGGAAAACATGGGAAACGCATTTGGATTGTACAAATTTAATACAGACATGCGCGAGAAATAAGTGAATAAACTTTATTATAAAAACATGAAACCTAGTTTCAAAACAAAACGTTAAGAGACAAACCAACGATATGTTCCATGTATTTACAGTTGCATTAAGCCTAACTTGTTTTACGTATATCTAAAGCAATTAATTATGAAACGTTTTGAATTGTTAACTTGAAGTGATAACTTGTTTAAGCGCGGTGAACAAAATATGAAATTAAATCATTGCTTTCGCGTCACGCTATTTCTGAAACGCATTCCTGACAGCATATACCGCACAAAATATGATTTCATGTAACAGGTGATTTTATGTTATAGGTTGTATTGTGAAATAGCCGTTTTACACGAAGATTATTATTAAATAGTTTTGATGAGTTAATAAAATCATATTAATTTATTTAAAGTTTGATAAATACCAATAATAATAACTCAATATAACAATAATAATAAGTTATGCATTTTAATCCAATTTTTGAAAAGAAAAGCTTTTTGGACGTGTCTTATAGGCTACTTTTTAAAGACCTAATTTGAATTGTTGTAAAAAAATTATGTATTCAGTAAACACCTAATAAATGTTTTGTTACCCACATTATTTTACTATTTATTAACTAGAATAAATATTAGTCCTTATTAGATTCATTCCTCAAATAAAGATGTAAAAATTGAATGAAAATGTATAAATTCACATTTTCGGCCATTTTCGTTGAACTTTTATTAGCTCTATTTTATCATTTCGGTGGGACAAAGTGCCGGAACCAAATTTATTTTCGAATATACTGTAGAAAATATTTTAATAAACACCTAGCGTAATAAACATTTTATCAAATTTTTTTACATTTAGACAAGCAAAATAAGTTGTGAAATTTTCACTAGCAAAAGTAAAAACAAACGTTAAATTTAAAATGGAAAATTTTTATTTTTATGATTAATTTTACACGTTATTGTTTAACCGAATAAAGTCTTATTGAACTCATAATTTAAGTTTTAAAAAGACCTTTCTGAGTTGAAACGGATTCGATCGCACTACGCAATCTTGGACAGTGTTTTAAATATTTACTTGAATTGTAAATTCCGAAGTAGTTAATTAGTTTAATAATGTAAGGTTTCGCCAATCATTATGGTCAATAAAATCCAAGATTAATCTTCATTAACAAGGTTTTGATACGTTTAGGAAAACTCAAAAAACCTTTTAACGAAGAATGTACTGGCTTTCACGAATTTTACTCCTTAACACAGATTACTTACCGCTCTAGGTATTATCCGTAAACACGTTGGCATATTTGAGATCTGAGGAATACGTCTTCCTAACGTCTTGTAATGATGTCTATGGTTAGGATGGCTTTAACGAAACTCAAGACCTTTTAACGAAGAATGTACTGGCTTTCACGAATTTTACTCCTTAACACAGATTACTTACCGCTCTAGGTATTATCCGTAAACACGTTGGCATATTTGAGATCTGAGGAATACGTCTTCCTAACGTCTTGTAATAATGTCTGTGGTTAGGATGGCTTTAACGAAACTCAAGACCTTTTAACGAAGAATGTACTGGCTTTCACGAATTTTACTCCTTAACACAGATTACTTACCGCTCTAGGTATTATCCGTAAACACGTTGGCATATTTGAGATCTGAGGAATACGTCTTCCTAACGTCTTGTAATAATGTCTGTGGTTAGGATGGCTTTAACGAAACTCAAGACCTTTTAACGAAGAATGTACTGGCTTTCACGAATTTTACTCCTTAACACAGATTACTTACCGCTCTAGGTATTATCCGTAAACACGTTGGCATATTTGAGATCTGAGGAATACGTCTTCCTAACGTCTTGTAATAATGTCTGTGGTTAGGATGGCTTTAACGAAACTCAAGACCTTTTAACGAAGAATGTACTGGCTTTCGCGAATTTTACTCCTTAACACAGATTACTTACCGCTCTAGGTATTATCCGTAAACACGTTGGCATATTTGAGATCTGAGGAATACATCTTACTTACGTCTTGTAATAATGTCTATGGTTAAGATGGCTTTAACGAAAATCAAGACCTTTTAACGAAGAATGTACTGGTTTTCACGAATTTTACTCCCTAACACAGATTACTTACCGCTCTAGGTATTATCCGTAAACACGTTGGCATATTTGAGATCTGAGGAATACGTCTTACTTAGGTCTTGTAATAATTCCTATGGTTAGGATGGCTTTAACAAAACTCAAGACCTTTTAACAAAGAACGTACTGGTTTTCACGAATTTTACTCCCTAACACAGATTACTTACCGCTCTAGGTATTATCCGTAAACACGTTGGCATATTTGAGATCTGAGGAATACATCTTACTTACGTCTTGTAATAATGTCTATGGTTAAGATGGCTTTAACGAAAATCAAGACCTTTTAACGAAGAATGTACTGGTTTTCACGAATTTTACTCCCTAACACAGATTACTTACCGCTCTAGGTATTATCCGTAAACACGTTGGCATATTTGAGATCTGAGGAATACGTCTTACTTAGGTCTTGTAATAATTCCTATGGTTAGGATGGCTTTAACAAAACTCAAGACCTTTTAACGAAGAATGTACTGGTTTTCACGAATTTTACTCCCTAACACAGATTACTTACCGCTCTAGGTATTATCCGTAAACACGTTGGTATTATTTGAGATTTGAGGAATACGTCTTCCTAACGTCTTGTAATAATGTCTATGGTTAGGATGGCTTTAACGAAAATCAAGACCTTTTCACAAAGAACGTACTGGCTTTCACGAATCAGCTCAATCACATAGGCTACGTGTTAAAAACCTAATGATCCTTTCCAGGTATAAACGAAGATTATACATTAAAAACATCAGTTTATTTCACAATCTGGGTAATATATGAGCTTCTTCTACTTGTATGCCCGCAAAGGATGACTGGATTTTTAACACGCGTTTGATTGATTGAACCGTTGTAAATAATTACATATCTTGTAAAGAAATGTTTGCTCTTGGGTTTCTATGAGAGTATAAACCTTTTTTGAAGACGTTAATAATACATATTCTTCAAATCTCAGTTAATGCATACATGTTTACATACAGTACCTATAAAGGATATCTAGTGAATTTGTGAGTCAGTAACACAGAAAAGGCAGAGATTTCTCTTCCTAATAACACTGATCCTATTGAGTTTAAAAAATAGTAAAAATGTTTTTGCGCGTCAAATATAAAACAAGATCAAAACATCCCTTTTTACGACAGTTATAAAAGATACATAAATTGTATTACCGTATTTCATTGTGCTGCTATTAATGAAATCGCCGAAACCAGCACCTCCGTATACCGGAACTCCGACACTGAGGACGTTACCGGTACTTATTTTCTACACTTCGTCATTTAAAAGACAAAGTTAGAACTAGACCCAATATTTAGTGCGGTGTTTGGGTCCCATGCATATTGAACATTCTATACGAACTAGCATACTGGCGAGCATGATCGGTAGTAGTTATTTGTTACGTTTGTTTATACAACCGTTTTCCCATCGAGAAAACTGTACGTTTTAAATACTTTCTATATATTATTGAAACATCTAAAAAAACAATGTAAATAAATACGATCGAAAAAAGCAAGCTTGTGTTCTTTGTATTCAAACTGCAATCAACTGGTAATGTATAAACCAATTAGTCTTCAAAAGAAAAGTTTGCATTTTATCCTCAGGGGATCCTTCCCTTCAATTCCACCAGTTCGATAAAACACGTAAAAGCACACATTTTCGCCAAAGGGATATATTTTTATCCTAAACCTGACGGTATAAAAAAAAACAAATAAATTAGCACGGTAAACACAGAATTTATCTTGTTAAAAGATCATATTCTAAATATCAAATGGTTATTATCAATTATAATTAAAAATAAACAACCAAAAAAAATGTAATTCATTTCAGAACGTGTAGCTCCTTTTCCTTTTCGTACTCAATGATGTTCATGGAAATAATAAATTACATATTATTAATTCTAGTCATAACTGTACTTTGAAAACAAATCCTTTTTTAACCCTAGAAGCGGCAGCTGTCGATTTTCCGACAGTTCGTGCGATCGCTAAACTGTAGATGTCGCTTTTACGACACTTGTACGTTGGCCCTTACTGCATCGTTTAAAAGTTCCGTATGAATCCAATAGATAGCGTAGGCTGTTCTCTATTATTTTCTGAACACACACGTGTTTTTGTTTTCGTTCTAGACTGAGGAATGGGTTTACAATTCCGTTTCCAAAAGTAGTCTGACCAATGCGTTGGGAGCCATTCCATTCGTTTCGGTTCACAAAGGCATACACTCCCTGTATTGTTTTGTTTACAGTGTCGTAGCATGTATTTTAGGAGTTTAGGTATTTCGTTTTATAATTAATAACTTTATAATAAATATTTGTGAAACAAATAAATTTATGAAACATTTCTACCGCACCAATCCCAGAAAAAGGAGGATGGAAAATTAGGTTAATTAGGTATAATTATTCAATTAAATGTGTAAATATATTAAAAGTAGATATTTAGATATAGGTATAAAAAATTATATAGACATAACAGTGTATAATAAACAGTGTTTAGGGAAAACGCTTTATAAATATAATATAGGCTAGGGAGTAGTGTATGACAGTTTTGCCCAACAAACAGTTTACGCGTATGTGATCAGCAAAAAAATCATAGAAAATTGGAAACTGCATCAAATTCTATGGAACAAAGCTGAGTGAAATCAGAAAATCTTTCTTTATTATTTGTATATTTCAGTTTTTCAGACAGTAATGCATATGGTTTTTTATTTTTCTTCAAACATAAAAAAATGATAATTGTTTTTGGAAAAATTCTTATTTTCATAAAAATAACATTCAAAGTAATCAAAATATAAATTTTCTGATGCATAGAACAAAATCTTCAACATTTTTTCTTCAAATAAAATATATAGATGTCAAACTTTGTGTGAAAAATGTAATTTATAGAATTGTTTCAAAATAAGATGTTTATGCGGGTCATTTTGTACTGCCAGTTAGGAAAATAACACTGCCGCTTCTAGGGTTAAAAAAAGGTTAAATTGCTAAGTTATTTGAGAAGTTATTTTCCTAGATTTGTTTACGTATACTGATCGATATGAACAATATTAAAAATAGGCCTCCATTTTTGACAAAATGATGCATTAGCCTACTCTATGTTTAAAAACAATAAGAAATAAGATTAAAGATGGGGCCGGCATTAAAGTAATTCTATTAACACTATACTTTGCCCATAAATACCACTAGTTTGATCATATTATTTCAACTTCTTAATATTTATTACACACACACACATACACACACACACACACACACACACACACACACACACACACATACACACACACACACACACACACTCGGTACGAAAAACGTAAGTCTCTAGTAGTTTCAATTAATCCCACTTTCTTTACCTAAAACCACTAAAAACGTTTATAAATATAAAAGTGATGCATACTTATTTAGAACATCGATTGCGAAATTTAGTTTCTCTAATAAAAAGTACTAATAAAATAGTAAAACCTATATTTTATTCATTTCAAATGAGCAAATATAAAAGGCAAAAATAAGAATTTATTTTTACTACCATATTCATTTAATATTAGATCAACAACATATTTGTGTGTGTGTGTGTGTGTGTGTGTGTGTGTGTGTATGTGTGTGTGTGTGTGCGTGTGTGCGTGTGCGTGTGTGTGTGTGTGTGTGTGTGTGTGTGTGTGTGTGTGTGTGTGTGTGTGTGTGTGAGTCTGGTGTATAGGCAGGTGAGTTGTGAAACAACACTATTTCCTTACACAGACATATGTACTGCACTTAGCATAAAGCACTAGCCTTTACACTGTAGTACTTTTTTGCCAGACAACAAAAAACTAGTTAAAACACAAAAGAAGTGTTGAAAAACTAGTACTGTAATTTGTAATTCTGATAATATACAAAAACCTTTACATAAAATGTAAACGAATTTCCATAGTTACACAAAGGAAGTATTTAAAATGTAAATTTTGTGTCTTTATAGTTGAATAAAGTAAATCTCAAACTATATAACACACCAGTGGAAACAGGGTAGCCATTCAAATAAAATGTATTCTTTAATTAAACCAGATCTATACAAATCGGACATTATTAAAAAAACGTTTAAATGTACTATTTATAATAATTTATTATAAACCTAGGTCAAAAATAATCTATTAGTAATGTTACCATTATATGAAATTTTATTTCAGCTTGTAGATTAAAAGAATTAAATTATGTCATCAAATTCAAAAAACAAACAAGCCTAATGAAACATTTTATTAAAGTAAAAGCGTTTGAGATGAATTCAACAAAACTTTATACTTTAAAACGTCTATTACTACGTGACTTTAAAAATATTCGTTAAAACGATTTTAGAAAATATTTTAAAAAATAAGATCTATTAGAATTAGAATATTTATATTAATTTGAACCATTAATTTCCACCGTTGTAGCCTCGAAATGGTTCCTACTCTTTCAGAACAAGTTTAAGTTAGGGTGAATAATTAGTGGAATTTAATTTCGCTTTAATTTACTTTAAAACCATTAAAATTCAAACTATTATACTACTGAATATACCTTATAAACATTAAAATGCATTTTAAACTTTTACAGTTTGCAGCGTACAAGAACCTGTCCAGTGCTTTTTTCTAAATTTTACATCTAAGCTGCAGAAACCAGAACTTACGAATTGTATAAAATCCTTGTAATGGACTAGGATCACGTTAACAATTGGTATAAAGTTTTACACAAAAAAAAGATTTTTTCATGTAAAAATATTCATTATTTCTGATAATTTAAATATAAAATAAATAACAATAATTTTATAAAGCAAATAACTTTCAAATTTCAATTGTTAAAGAAAACATTAGTGAGAACAAAATTACATTTGACATATAACACCAACCGAAGATACAAAAAATGTTAATATTAGTATTGTATTTGATAGGATTTAAATTATTTTAAGAAAAGTATTGAATAAAATTATTTTGGGTTTTCAGCAAAACATATTAAAACAGCAAAATTAAAATTAATTAAATTGGCATATTACGACTAATTATAAACAACAGTGAAACACCTGTAATTACTTTTAATAGACTAATGGAATTTTACATACCCATTTCCGATTGGAATTTTTTATAGTGTTTAACAACAGAATTTATAATGAACGTCACCAATTTATAAATCTATAATTAAATGTACTTAACTAAGTAAATACGTAAGGGCTTACTTGCTGACGTGTTTTAAAACAATCGTTCCTTTTACGAAGCAAAGCCTCCACTCCTACTAGTTGACGAATTTGCTTCGTAAAAGGAACGATTGTTTCGAAACACGTCAGCCATTAAGCCATTACGTATTCATTTAGTTAAGTACATTTAATAACAGTTTAATCAGTGAATTCAATGATTACAACAAGCAACTTTAATATATAAATTCAAATATTCAAAAATAATACAAAATCACACGAAATACTATCACATTACATTTTTAATGTCAAGGGGATATTGTCGAAACATATTTTTATATCAAGAATATATTTTCCAAATTATATTCCATCAATATAATTTAAAACCTGTTTTAAACCTTATTAAACTATATTTTTAATATATTCAATATTGTCAGTATTTGTTTGTGATTTGTATTATTCTTTAATATTTGAATAAATATATTGTTACATGATAAGAAATATAAATACTCTTTCAAACTCCTGAAGATGACTCCAATTGCGAATCGAAACGTATGGCCAATGTGTTAAAATTAATTATAGATGGTTTAATGTTTTCCTATAATTGGTCGCAATAAATCAAATTATTTAAAAACTACAGGCGCAATATTACATAAAAATATTAAATACTGTATACAATTGTATCCAGCTGTCAATTAATATACGTAGCGATTTGCCTTTTAAAAGATCCGTATAATACGATTTTAAAATTCAACAGGTTTCCAATTAGTCGGGAACCTTTAGAACGTAACGTGAATTAATACTGAGCTCACTATCACCTTGAAAGACAGGTTAAGTAGCATTAGAAGTTCCCAAAGTTACACAAGGGAAACTAACTTATCCTAAAAGGTAATTTACACATCTGAACCTCCCGTAAGGCACTGATATGTAGGGTGCTTAGAGAAGGCTGAGATTAACTCAAACAAAGGCCCTCTGAATTATCAAACTAAATTTAACCAATTTTTGCAATTAAAAAATCTGTTCCTTAAATAATCTCAAAACAAATTTCATTATAAAGCAGTCATAAATTAATTATCACAGTTACAATTAGTTAACGTAACTTGAAACACCTTTTTACATAAGTTATTAATGATACGTTTGACCCATTACGAACAATTACAAATGCCAATTCATCTTGTGTACAATTTTACTTAAAAAACATTATAAGAGATGTTTTTAATTTTATTTGTATAATTTGTCACAATCAACCAGAAAAAACAAAAAAAATATTTAACAATAATACTATGGATATTCTTTTTGTAAACTCCCAAAAAACAATGGTTTACGCAAGAAATAAAACAATGAAAAGTTAAGAAAATGTAGTAAATATAATCATAATAGGCGATACCGATATCGCTATTTTTTTCTTCAACAAATGTAATTTGTTTTTTTTTTGTAAAGCAATAGAAAAAAGTTTTAAAACGTTTCTTTCTAATATCTGATCAAATAAAAATAACACATGTACTAATTTTTTACGTATTTTACTGTTGTATTTTTAATATATATGTATTGATTAAAGTTTAGATGATTGTCTAGCTGTTGTATCTGTGTTCAAGTATTTTATACATTTCTATTATTTTCAAATGTAATGTATTTTACTTTGTGACAATTTTAATATGAATTTGTAATCTTAACTAGTATTGTGCACTTTCTAACTTTACTTGTGATTATACTTTGAATTACACATTTATTTTACTTGATATATTTGAATACGTCAATACAAATAGATTACAGAATAAAAGTTGATTCAATCAACATTTGTAGTTTCACAAGGCAACTCAAAGTTTTGTATCTGACTTTTCTAAAGCCTGTTTAAATATCGATTCTTCGAATGTTTAATGCAACTCTGATATCCATTTACAATAGACAGCACTCAAAAAGACGATGAGTTGTCGAAACCTGTAAGATTCAAAAATAAGGTTTATGTTCTATTGTGAGTAGTAATTTTTGTGTTCTTTTATAATGAATTATAAAATTTATTATAAACTACTTCATAAACCTTATACTTTACTTTTATAATTGTATTACATGTTTGTGATCTTTTGTGACTTAAAATTATAAGCAAGATAACTTTTGTGTTTTCTCAAATGTACAAAGAATATGTGTGTAAAACAATCTTTATAAAACTGATGTCTCAATAATTCATTCAGTTTTCAAATTACTTCAGTGATGTTAAAATATCAAATACTATTCATAAGAAAATAATGAGAGATCCATTTTTGAAATACATTATGTGTAATAAATAGCAAACTAATACTTTGTAATTGAGGAATACATATATTGCTTTTAAGAGTGTGATTTAAAAACCTATTATAATAGGGTTACAAAAAATTTAAGAGTAACTAGGTTGTACAATTGTACCTAGATATTTAACAAACTGATCAGTAAAATATTGATTTCGAGTATATTAAAGTACTATGCAGTACACTTGTTTTTACTTTTTCTTCAATATATGATGATCTGATTTTTAGTTGTTTTAAATTTATGTTTGGTACATAAATATTTTTGGACTATAGAAAGTAATTTGAGAAGCGATTTAAAAATTCTAAATGGTTTTACCACCAGCTTTGTTCAACTCTTAAAAACGTTAAGTATGTTTTATTCATTTATGGGTCTTTAAAATTAAATTACCACTAAATAAACTGACAATAGGATACGGTCAGTTCCACAGGTTTGTTAGAATTGTGATGAATTGCAAACACGAGAAAATTAAGTCGAATTTTTTCCTTAAAGTAGTGCACACTTACTGTATGTCTCCTTAATTTTAAAACTACTCTGTTCACGAATTGTTTCTTTTTTTGTGGTTTTAATGCCAATATTATGTCGCCATTCTTACCGCCTAAGTAGGATAGGACTATATTAAGAATGAAGGTAGAATACAAGTAAAGACATGCAGGTTTCGCCAAAATAAACAGTACTGAAACTGATTTAGCTGTAGTTGCCTTTTTCTGTATTCGTGTTGACTTATTTCATTTGAGGTTAGTTTTTACTGACATTCTAAATACCGCAGAGAAGATTTTTCATCGTAGCGCATTGTTTTCGCTCATTTAGAAATGGACGTGCAAGTGAGCCAAGTTTAGCACACAATAGTTTTCAGGAACAATTTCACAAACATCCGCATAGTAACGCCGCAATTATTAGTGTAGTTGAAAAATTTCAAAGATCACGTAATTTATTCACAACGCGGAAGGGCTTTTCAGGTCGCCCAACTACTGTTTGTACAAATGAAAACCAAGGAAGAATGTGCAGCGAGTTTATAACGAGTATTAAATAGCCATTCTTTACCATAAGACGCAAAACCTTCAAAAACTGTCGAGTGTTACCTCAATTGAACGGAGGTCATATAGAACATATTTATACCCGATTCTAACCGATTTAGCTTCTTTTTACTGTTATGTGTTTGTATAACTGATGTCTGTTTCAGTACTGTTTATCTTGACACATACGGTAAGATAACCTGGTACAATACATAGGGTGTAGATCTCGTATTATGGCATCACTTGTGCAAGACTGCGACATTATGTTGACCTACTCTCAATCGGGGCCACTAAGAGGCGCCTACCCGTAATAATCCCTTGTGATGAAAAGGAAAGTTAGATAAAAATAGGTAGAACTAAGGACATAAGGATATTATAAGGTACTTACAACTATAAGGACATTGTGGTCCCCTGGCACTGGTAATACGAACAAAATTATGACAATTATGGCAGAGTCCTTTACTTGAAGTACATATAATCCTCAACCAGGGCGGAGGTGTTGACCTGATGACCGGGGCGTTATATAAAATCCATCCCATTTCAACAAAACGATCCTCACAAAATGAAAATAATTCTCCTCTAGTCCACTCCTGAGCGAAATCTTTCTCCTAATAGCTTCGATTTACATGACTAACTCGAAATTTAAAGTATTTTTCCATTATGACATACACCACGATAGGGATGTGTCACGGGAAGCATTTCGTACCGTATTATCAAAATAATAAATAATAAAATGTTGTGCTCATTGTATCACCTGTGATTTTGTTGATTTAGTACTCTTTTCTTCATATAATGTTCTTCAAAATTATGCCTTCCCTACTTTTTACTAAACCATTTGTAGTTTAAAACGTTTACTTCCTTCAAGCCTAATATTCATTTACAATCTAGTTGGCAGTAATAGATCTAGAGCCTGTTTGTGCTACTATGTGGGGTGAAAACAATCCCTCAGATAAGAGTTATTTTCTTACATATAAATAACGTATTACGTTAAAACCTTGTATGTTCAGAAAAAAATGGTTTTTCAATTTTTATTTTGATAAACATAGCATATACCACTAATCATTTAATTTGTTTTATCTGTACGTGTTACACAACGTTTATCAATAAAACAACAAAGTAATATGATTCATAATTAAATGGCGATTTAAACAAAGCGACGATTTAAAAAAAGGAATAGCAAACAATGTTAGTAAAACGGCTAGTAAAGTGGAAATACTCGTGCCGTAATGAAAACAAAACTTGGAATGCAAGAGATTTATGCAACCAAGTTTGCGAAATAGATTCTATATTCCGTTAGACTAAGGTTATGTAACTTGTTATGCACGAACGTTAAGTTCAATTCTCGTATTTTTGAAAAGCTCATAATTCCGGTTCCCTTCCTTTAAAGGGCCAGAAACCTTCCTCCTGACTAAAGTCTTTAATGTCGCAAACGTTATTATGAAATATACACCAGCCGTAAAGCATGCATCAGTAAGCTGAAAAGCACACGTTCAGCGATGTAAATACAACCGATGCGAAATAAAACCTAAATTTCCTACAGGCGTCATTATTTGTGGTTCAATAGCTGCAGGTTGAACTTTGAAAACTGTTATTTATCTTGTTCATGGAGGACGGGAATGAGGCAAGAGCATGTACGCTCGTACATTATCCCAAAGCACCCCTTTCAAGTGAAACACAAAAGGAAGGAAATAATAGTAAGCATTTAAGCTCACCGTAAAATATGAATTGTCGGAATGTAACTACTGCGCCAGAGGGTTAAGTCGTTTTGCAGTGGTAGACATTTTTACCAAAGCTTCTCTAAGATTTATTTTTAATGTTTTAGTTATTCCCTTCAATGTATTATTTAATCTAATAAAAACGTTTCTGATTTCACGTGCATGTAATAGCTGAGATCATAATCTCTGAAGAAGTAAACACTAGAGCCTCTGTTATCAGAACTACGCAGTTTCTGACCTACAATAGATTGAAAGTAAAAAAACTACAAAAATAAGAAAAAGAACAGTTAAACACCTGATATAAAGGGATTTTATTTCATAAAATAAACTTGTATATATTCAAAGAATTACATACAAATTTACATGCCTATGCCTTTCAAAACGTTGAATACTGTAAATACATCATGTAAGCACTATTTTGTCAACACACAAGAAAGGGATTTTATTTCATAAAATAAACTTGTATATATTCAAAGAATTACATACAAATTTACATGCCTATGCTTTTCAAAACGTTGAATACTGTAAATACATCATGTAAGCACTATTTTGTCAACACACAAGAAAGGGATTTTATTTCATAAAATAAACTTGTATATATTCAAAGAATTACATACAAATTTACATGCCTATGCCTTTCAAAACGTTGAATACTGTAAATACATCATGTAAGCACTATTTTGTCAACACACAAGAAAGGGATTTTATTTCATAAAATAAACTTGTATATATTCAAAGAATTACATACAAATTTACATGCCTATGCTTTTCAAAACGTTGAATACTGTAAATACATCATGTAAGCACTATTTTGTCAACACACAAGAAAGGGATTTTATTTCATAAAATAAACTTGTATATATTCAAAGAATTACATACAAATTTACATGCCTATGCCTTTCAAAACGTTGAATACTGTAAATACATCATGTAAGCACTATTTTGTCAACACACAAGAAAGGGATTTTATTTCATAAAATAAACTTGTATATATTCAAAGAATTACATACAAATTTACATGCCTATGCCTTTCAAAACGTTGAATACTGTAAATACATCCTGTAAGCACTATTTTGTCAACACACAAGAAAGGGATTTTATTTCATAAAATAAACTTGTATATATTCAAAGAATTACATACAAATTTACATGCCTATGCCTTTCAAAACGTTGAATACTGTAAATACATCATGTAAGCACTATTTTGTCAACACACAAGAAAGGGATTTTATTTCATAAAATAAACTTGTATATATTCAAAGAATTACATACAAATTTACATGCCTATGCCTTTCAAAACGTTGAATACTGTAAATACATCATGTAAGCACTATTTTGTCAACACACAAGAAAGGGATTTTATTTCATAAAATAAACTTGTATATATTCAAAGAATTACATACAAATTTACATGCCTATGCTTTTCAAAACGTTGAATACTGTAAATACATCATGTAAGCACTATTTTGTCAACACACAAGAAAGGGATTTTATTTCATAAAATAAACTTGTATATATTCAAAGAATTACATACAAATTTACATGCCTATGCCTTTCAAAACGTTGAATACTGTAAATACATCATGTAAGCACTATTTTGTCAACACACAAGAAAGGGATTTTATTTCATAAAATAAACTTGTATATATTCAAAGAATTACATACAAATTTACATGCCTATGCCTTTCAAAACGTTGACTACTGTAAATACATCCTGTAAGCACTATTTTGTCAACACACAAGAAAGGGATTTTATTTCATAAAATAAACTTGTATATATTCAAAGAATTACATACAAATTTACATGCCTATGCCTTTCAAAACGTTGAATACTGTAAATACATCATGTAAGCACTATTTTGTCAACACACAAGATATCCTTACCCACAAATACCATGAACTAACCTAAAACATGATATATTTTATTAATTAGTGTTATTTTACAAGTTAAAATGTTTTCGTTGTTATCGCTTCGACAGCACTTTTTGCAATTTAAGGGAATCTGTCAGTATCACTGTTATCATCTACGTAAACAATACAGGATGTAAGAGAGATATTATGGATTAGCGGTGAATGGTTGCACACAAGAAGTAGACGTTTGCTACTCTTTATCGGGGTACAAGTAGCAGCCAACCTGTTACAACCCCTTAACATTTAGTGGCATAACCTTAGATGATAACTTTTCTTAAACTATCCCTACAATAACGATCAATTCAATCCACTAAACATAGAATAAGTACTTTTGTTCTATATTAGTAAGTTTATTTTAAATAAACTGATAAATTTCTTGTTTTTTAGTCGTTCGTCAAAGAAGGTCAAATGTAGGCAATCTTTCTGTTACAATTCTTTATTAAAGATATTACTGACGGCCCAAACTAATTCGGATAAACGAGCCGTCTATATTACAATGCTCTGTAAACAACTGTGCATGACTAACTTTTAAATATAATGTTAATACAACACATACACATTTAAAACATTAATGTCCAAATAAAACAACTTACAAATGACTCAGTACACACTTTAAATTCTTGTTCACATTCTCGACATCACACACTTTAAATTCATGTTCTTATACACAACACCTCTCTCATTAAATTCTTGTTTATATTGTCAGGCCCAATCACTTTAAATTCTTGTTCACATTCTCGACATCACACACTTTAAATTCATGTTCTTATACACAACACCTCTCTCATTAAATTCTTGTTTATATTGCCAGGCCCAATCACTTTAAATTCTCGATCACATTCTCGACATCACACACTTTAAATTCATGTTCTTATACACAACACCTCTCTCATTAAATTCTTGTTTATATTGCCAGGCCCAATCACTTTAAATTCTTGTTCACATTCTCGACATCACACACTTTAAATTCATGTTCTTATACACAACACCTCTCTCATTAAATTCTTGTTTATATTGCCAGGCCCAATCACTTTAAATTCTCGATCACATTCTCGACATCACACACTTTAAATTCATGTTCTTTTACACAACACCTCTCTCATTAAATTCTTGTTTATATTGCCAGGCCCAATCACTTTAAATTCTCGATCACATTCTCGACATCACACACTTTAAATTCATGTTCTTTTACACAACACCTCTCTCATTAAATTCTTGTTTATATTGCCAGGCCCAATCACTTTAAATTCTCGATCACATTCTCGACATCACACACTTTAAATTCATGTTCTTATACACGACACCTCTCTCATTAAATTCTTGTTTATATTGCCAGGCCCAATCACTTTAAATTCTCGATCACATTCTCGACATCACACACTTTAAATTCATGTTCTTATACACGACACCTCTCTCATTAAATTCTTGTTTATATTGTCAGGCCCAATCACTTTAAATTCTTGTTCACATTCTCGACATCACACACTTTAAATTCATGTTCTTATACACAACACCTCTCTCATTAAATTCTTGTTTATATTGCCAGGCCCAATCACTTTAAATTCTTGTTCACATTCTCGACATCACACACTTTAAATTCATGTTCTTATACACAACACCTCTCTCATTAAATTCTTGTTTATATTGCCAGGCCCAATCACTTTAATTTCTCGATCACATTCTCGACATCACACACTTTAAATTCATGTTCTTATACACGACACCTCTCTCATTAAATTCTTGTTTATATTGCCAGGCCCAATCACTTTAAATTCTTGTTCACATTCTCGACATCACACACTTTAAATTCATGTTCTTATACACAACACCTCTCTCATTAAATTCTTGTTTATATTGCCAGGCCCAATCACTTTAAATTCTCGATCACATTCTCGACATCACACACTTTAAATTCATGTTCTTATACACGACACCTCTCTCATTAAATTCTTGTTTATATTACCAGGCTCAATCACTTTAAATTCTCGATCACATTCTCGACATCACACACTTTAAATTCATGTTCTTATACACGACACCTCTCTCATTAAATTCTTGTTTATATTGTCAGGCCCAATCACTTTAAATTCTTGTTCACATTCTCGACATCACACACTTTAAATTCATGTTCTTATACACAACACCTCTCTCATTAAACTCTTGTTTATATTGCCAGGCCCAATCACTTTAAATTCTCGATCACATTCTCGACATCACACACTTTAAATTCATGTTCTTATACACGACACCTCTCTCATTAAATTCTTGTTTATATTGCCAGGCCCAATCACTTTAAATTCTCGATCACATTCTCGACACCACACACTTTAAATTCATGTTCTTATACACGACACCTCTCTCATTAAATTCTTGTTTATATTGTCAGGCCCAATCACTTTAAATTCTCGATCACATTCTCGACATCACACACTTTAAATTCATGTTCTTATACACGACACCTCTCTCATTAAATTCTTGTTTATATTGCCAGGCCCAATCACTTTAAATTCTCGATCACATTCTCGACATCACACACTTTAAATTCATGTTCTTATACACGACACCTCTCTCATTAAATTCTTGTTTATATTGTCAGGCCCAATCACTTTAAATTCTCGATCACATTCTCGACATCACACACTTTAAATTCATGTTCTTATACACGACACCTCTCTCATTAAATTCTTGTTTATATTGCCAGGCCCAATCACTTTAAATTCTCGATCACATTCTCGACATCACACACTTTAAATTCATGTTCTTATACACGACACCTCTCTCATTAAATTCTTGTTTATATTGTCAGGCCCAATCACTTTAAATTCTCGATCACATTCTCGACATCACACACTTTAAATTCATGTTCTTATACACGACACCTCTCTCATTAAATTCTTGTTTATATTGCCAGGCCCAATCACTTTAAATTCTCGATCACATTCTCGACATCACACACTTTAAATTCATGTTCTTATACACGACACCTCTCTCATTAAATTCTTGTTTATATTGCCAGGCCCAATCACTTTAAATTCTCGATCACATTCTCGACATCACACACTTTAAATTCATGTTCTTATACACGACACCTCTCTCATTAAATTCTTGTTTATATTGTCAGGCCCAATCACTTTAAATTCTCGATCACATTCTCGACATCACACACTTTAAATTCATGTTCTTATACACAACACCTCTCTCATTAAATTCTTGTTTATATTGTCAGGCCCAATCACTTTAAATTCTCGATCACATTCTCGACACCACAAACTTTAATTCTCGTTCGCATTTTTGGCACCACTGACTTTAAATTCTCGATCACATTATCGACACTCGCTTTAAATTCCTGTTCACGTTCTAAGTACTCAGTTGAAAGTCTTGTTCACACACTAGACACTATCTTTAAATTCTTGTTCACATGCTAAACATTCACATTAAACACTTATTCAAACCTATAAAAATATAGCCTACGGTTGAAAAACTTAATTTAATTTTTTTTAACATTATTGTTTTCCACTACAAAATTATAATACATTTACGAATAAGATGAACGCACTACTGAGAAAGATAAAAAACCGAGGACACGAATACTGAATAGCCAATTATATATTAAGGTGTATAGTATTTTATTTTAATAACCATGAAATGTTTGTTGCCAATAATAAATGCTCTAACTGAACAAAGCTTGAAAAACTACGGGTACGAAATTTAAAATTTTATTACAATCAACAAAAAAAAGGAAATTAAGAAATTATGAATCAAGTATAAAACAGGTGAATTAATTAAAACACACTTGACTTTTTTATATCCCCCATAAAAACAAAACGTTAAATCTCTAACAAAATTATGCAAAAACGTGTTTACTCATCCCTGCGTCGAACACTGATTCAATGCTTTATTCCTTTACAAAAACCGACTTTTTAATGACATTACGAACGTATTGTAGCTGATAAATGCATGTATTTACATGCATCACTGAATTCCATATCAAAAATTAAAATATACAAATTTGGAACAACTTTACCCCTTCAGAAGATTGATTACAATTAGCTAAAACTCGGACTGCGTTTTTTTTTTACATTGCCACTCAAAGAACGTATAGTTCACATCTGTTCATACCACACGGTTAAATCTTAACCAACTGACTAAATGACAATTAGTATGTTTACAATAATAGTTTCAATAACTATTTACGTAGATATTTTAGTGTTATTTTATATAGAAAATATATGTCAAAATAAGACACCTTCTAATAAATAGGAAGTTAACCTCTTTTTATCTACATTTTTGTAGTTTCAGGCAATCTACCAGTATAACTGTAATCGCCTTGTAAGGGTTGGAAAGGATTTTTAATATAGATTAAGATATGGAGCAAATGTACAGGGTCACATCTGAACATCCTTAGAATTTCCTATCTATCCAAGTAATACATACAGATCGAAGTTAAAGATCCACGATACAGTAAAACAAACCTAAAACCAATTCTAAACCCTTTGTTGGCTACAAAGTTCCCTTTGTCTTCTACTCCTAACGAGGCTATTGAGTGTCTTGTCCTTTAAATGACTAGCATTTATCATCGACCCACGCTTTATCTTTTCCTATTGCTTCAATCTAACATTTACTGGATTTAAATCGGTTTTCCCCATTCAAACAATGTCTGTAACTTTGTCCAACACAAAATGAGTTTACAACAAATTACAAACGTACTGTATATAAAGCTAATTAAATTTACTTTAAAGTTTGGTGCATTACGTAAATCATTTTCTGGTTTGTATAAGACAATTTTGTATCTTATATAAGAGAATAATAATAATAATATCGTAAATTACAAAATGAATATAAATATACTAGATCATTATTTCTGAAAATCCCAATGGGTGAGAAACCCCAGTGAAATAATGAAAATGTATAGAAATACTAGTATAACATGAAAGATACAAAAATTTAATAAAAAGGAACAAGACAATCCATGAGTTTTAACCAATCGCTTTAATAATATTTATCAAAAAATATCAATATCATTTTGTATTTAATTGTTTTGGCTAAATCTAATATCCGGTGAACTTGAAAATTAAAAAAAAAATTTAATAAAAATTGAAACACTTGTACAATACAACTATTACAAACACTATAAAATAATATAATAACAATAACTGCAAAATCAAGAAAGTCGTTTAAAATGTCCAATACTCTATTTGTAAGACAATCAGTAAATCGCCAATAAAGGATAGGAAATAATTGTGAACATAGATGTAGGATTAATATTTTTCATCATTTTGCAAAATCGCTAACTCAGGTAGACCTACTTTCTACCGGGCTCATAAAGTGGGCTCGGTCCGTAACGTCGCATAAAAGAATTAGGTGGCAATAAGGTAAAGCCATAGTGATCCATTATTACTAGATATGGCGGAAAGTTTGCAATTGGTTGGGTAGACAAGAGAAGCATACTTGCAACTCAACAAGAGAGTTAGTTGAAAACGATCGCACGAACATACACACACACCCACACACATACACTAGTTTAGCTTGTTTTTTGCCTTAGGTAAACTCTTTATCAACGCATGAGAGTTCTTACATAACCAGAAATAAACATACATCACTTGGCAGTTTTAATCGTTATTATAGTTATTATATCTTGTCGTCAGTTTGGTTATTTTAATTGCGTGCGTGAGTGCGTGCGCGTGCGCGCGTGTGTGCGTGTGTGCGTGTGTGCGCGCGCGCGCGTGTGTGTGTGTGTGTGTTTGTGTGTGTGTGTGTGTGTGTGTGTGTGTGTGTGTGTGTGTGTGTGTGTGTGTGTGTGTGTGTGTGTGTGTTACATACGATTTACTGCTTGAACGAATAAACACTGCGGCAAATGAGGAAATTACTAACAGCACAGTAGCAATAGTTCACATAATTTGCGAAATGTTTACTCGGCTCGGTAGCAGTGCTGATAGTATTCCCCTCTTCGGCCGCAATGTTTACTCGGTCAAGGTTTACTATGTTGAGTCTCAAGAGTGTAATGCTTGTTTATTACAGCATCTGGAATTTGGACTTGTGTTCAGTTTGTAATATCTTATCACTAGCTACTAAATTATTACGATCAAGCGATTATTAATGAGCTACACCACACCTTACTAAAATAACCAAAACACATACATCGAGGCACACGCACTACACCCTTAATATGTTGTAAAATAAAGCCGCAAAATAAATGCGGATCCGGAACATGCAGAATGTGAAAATACCGCCATAACGTCTCCAAATGTCCAATTCAATTCTGATAATATAAACTAGGGATCGATTCTTAAAAATTTTAGATTCGATTCCAATTTCGTATCTAAAATATTTCTTCCGATCCTCGATTCTTAAATCGATTCTCGATTCTTTTAAGTTATATAGGCATACATGATATTCTCTAACAATGAATTTAGTTAAAATCTCGGTCATACGGTGAAGCCTTTTAAGAAATCTTTTTTGATCTAATAAGCTGCACAGAACGTTCAAACCTGGATTTATGGAAATAGGAATTTCTGAAAGCATGACAAAAATATAGGGTAAAAGTGACAATCGGACCAAATATGCTTCCTATCTTCTTTGTTGTTGCGTCGCATAATAATAATATTTTCGTTATCTCCAATCGGTACTTTTTTAAATAGTTTAATTCATTCAAAGTAACTAATGCATAAATAACACATCGTTGGTATAAGTTATTTTTCCATTACATTACACCGCACACATATTTTAATAGAATCATTAACTAATGGTTACTCTGAGAATCGAGTATAGGCGATTCCTCGATACCATTAGAATCGACGATTCTTGGAATCGAAAATTGGAATCGGACCATCCCTAATATAAACAAATTAGTTATTTGTTAATAATTTTCTCTGATGACGATCCTATGCAATTGAAGCTGTATATAAGGATTTCAATAAAATATTTTACTTGTGGCTATGAGCATTTATTTATATCTATTGAAAATTACGCCGTAGTTGCTTCAAGTTGTTCTGATGACGTAACGGTTGGGAAAGCGATCACCTTAAGACACAATGTAGTTACGTTTTAGACACAGATCTAAAAGTATTTTAATACCAGTTAATGAAATATTCTTACAAGTGAAATATCCATACCATCCATTTCGCTCATGTTGGCGAAATGTATAGACCTACGATAAATTTAATTGTTAAAGAAGATGTTTTATATAATGTAAAATACAGTATTGTAATTAAAAAAGCAATTAGAAGAGGCAAATTATATATGAAGCTATTAAAGTTACGACTTCAATATTTAGAGCTATAAAAATTCTTAGCATTCTCGTATACCGGTTTCTTAACTCTGTGAATTAATTACAAATATTTAAAATAAAAATATGACAAAAAACTTTGGTATTATATATATATATATATATATATATATAAAGAACAAAAGTCTAAATACAAATACAAGAATTATAATTGAATTTACAATTCAAAGCTTTTCGTTGGGTAACAGTACCAACATCATCAGGAATGAAAATTACGAATATTCCTGATGATGTTAGTACTGTTAGCCATCGAAAAGCTTTGAATTGTAAATTAATTTATAATTCTTGTATTTGTATTTAGACTTTTGTTCTTTATTAATACACAAGAAAACATACTGCGATATTTATATATATATATATATATATATATATATATATATATATATATATATATATATATTAAAACAACATAGGTTATTCAAATACAAGAATATTTATTAATTTATATCCAAAGCTTTTCGTTGGTAAACAGTACCAACATCATCAGGAATGAAAATTACAATAATCATATATATATACATATGATGTGTGTGTGTGTGTGTTTATATATATATATATATATATATATATATTTTAAAACAACATAGGTTATTCAAATACAAGAATATTTATTAATTATTTTCTATTATAAAGAATATTAAAGAATATTTTCTATATATATATATATATATATATATATATATATATATATATATAGTATACTATCTAAATAGTATAATATCTGGTTCATTACCTAATTGCACATGTATAATTAAGCTGTTTTTATGTAATATGTACGTGTAACATGTATGTATGTATATAATACATATATTATACTGATTAACTAACTATTAATTTAATGAAGAGTATGTAGTACGTAAATATATTTGATCAGGTTAAGTAACAAATTTATTACAGACAATTATTTGACAGATAATTAAAAATAGCAATGAAAGATACATAATAAAATATATTTACAAAAAAAGTGTACATTTTTTATGCTTAATTAAAAGCTGTCAGTGTTTTTCAAACACACTTGATATTTGTACGTTAAGCTAAATTTAAAATAATCTTTGTACGAAGTTAATGATACACAATGCCAAAATATTCGGTGTCATAAATACATGTTATTAGGCAGTTAAGCTATTACCAACGATAATTATATTGGCACTGAAAGGAAAAGTGGAATTTAGATTACAAAATGCAAATAGTTGCTTGAATGCCTTCTGTCAACTATCGTGTTTGCTATAGTAAACAGCTATATGACTTTATTAATGTCTTAGGAAACACTGATGAAGACTTCCAGTGCCAATCTAATTACTATCACCTCCCCTATGGCATGAAGTAGGCTACTTTTTGATCACCTTAAATGTAAATTAAACAATGCATCCAATGTAAATGTTAGTTTCCCCAGAGACTGTGAGAAATTGTAAGTAAATAAAGATGTCGAAATCAACAAACTATGTAACAAGTTAGAAATAAACTATTGGTATTGTACTGTGTTTGATTTAAGCACCTTTTCAAAATCTACTGATTTTTAAAAACTGCTTCCTTGTGGACACTTGAAATGGTTCCAACCGAAGCACACTTACTGGAAATTTTGTAAAAATAATAAATAAAAAATATTGTTTTCATTTTAAAATGTTTGTACTACTTTACTGGATTAGCAAAAAATAGACTTTAAGCTTCTAATTTGCGGTGCAGTTAGTGTGTATGGAAGTTTCAGTACCTACGAATGACCATTGATAAAGATTGTATGCAGTTTATATCAAAGAGAGTTGATTTAAAACTTCACGATTTCGGCATCAGGTCAATGTTCCATCATTCATGAAATGTATTGTTATTATGAATGATTGTATTAAAATTGTTTTATGTTCAACCAGTATTGTCGTCTACAAAAGATAATAAATTATTAATAATATAGATAGGGATAAAGACATAGACCCCTTTACAAGATATGTGGGGAGAGGGGTGCATGGCTTAAAGTGGGCAGGCCTACGTGTACCTAAAGTAGGCCTACTTTCTACCAGAGTCAAAAAGAGATGTCTACCTATTACACTCCCTCGCAAGGAGCAAAAAAGGAATTGTAGATAGAATTAGGTATGACAAGGGTGAAGACATAGTAATCCCTTAGTACTACCCATAGAAGAAATTTCGGGAGTCACTTGAAGTAGGCCTACTTTCTACCAGAGTCAAAAAGAGATGTCTACCTTTTACACTACCTCGCAAGGAGTAGAAAATGAGTTGTAGATGGAATTAGGTATGACTAGGGTGAAGACATAGTAATCCCTTAGTACTACCCATAGAAGGAATTTCGGGAGTCACTTGAAGTAGGCCTACTTTCTACCAGAGTCAAAAAGAGATGTCTATCTTTTACACTCCCTCGCAAGGAGTAGAAAATGAATTGTAGAAGGAATTAGGTATGACTAGGGTGAAGACATAGTAATCCCTCAGTACTACCCATAGAAGAAATTTCGAGAGTCACTTGAAGTAGGCCTACTTTCTACCTGAGTCAAAAAGAGATGTCTTCATCTTACACTCCCTCGCAAGGAGAAAAAAAGGAATTGTAGATAGAATTAGCTATGACTAGGGTGAAGACATAGTAATCCCTTAGTACTACCCATAGAAGAAATTTCAGGAGTCACTTGAAGTAGGCCTACTTTCTACCAGAGTCAAAAAGAGATGTCTACATTTTACACTCCCTCGCAAGGAGAAAAAAAGGAATTGTAGATGGAATTAGGTATGACTAGGGTGAAGACATAGTAATCCCTTAGTACTACCCATAGAAGAAATTTCGGGAGTCACTTGGAGTAGGCCTACTTTCTACCAGAGTCAAAAAGAGATGTCTACATTTTACACTCCCTCGCAAGGAGAAAAAAGGAATTGTAGATAGAATTAGGTATGACTAGGGTGAAGACATGGTAATCCCTCAGTACTACCCATAGAAGAAATTTTGGGGGCCTTTTGAAGTAGATCTGCCTTTTACCTGAGTCATAAAGAGGTGTCTACCTATTAAAGATCCTTGTAAGGAATAGTTGAGGAATTTTAGACAGAATTAGGTAAGAGTAACATAAGACAAAAAAAAATCAAATAGTATTAGAATAGTAGAACGTTTTGGGATCACTTACCTTACAACGCCTGCTTTCAATTGGGATAAAAAGAGGCGTGTAACCGCTATCCGGGTATAAGATATGATTAGAAAGGACACTACACCCCCCTCCCTCGAGTATGATATACCTACTGGAAGGTCTAGGCATCATGTGTGTAGCGTCTCATAACTGAAGAGTTGTACTCTCTATTGGGGACATTAAAAGGTATACACGTCGTCATAAGGAATAATAAATAGACTTGAGTAAGACTGACATAAAGAAACAAAAATAGATTAAATTATAATACTGGGAATATGAGATAATTTTGAGGTCTCTTACCTGGCGTAGGCCTGCTTCAACTAGGGTGAAAAGTGGTCAATAACCACTCTCCGGATAAAACATGTCATTAGGGAGGACGCTATACCCCTACGAGTATAATAAACCTACTTGAAGGACATGGTATCATGTGTGAAGGGTCTTATAACTGAAGGTAAAACTATCTATCGGGATCATAAAAAAAAAAATTAATCCGTTTTGCCTATTTGTAGGAAGTACGTCAGTGGAAGACAGGCCCAATTAGGATAATACTAAAAAGGGAATGCAATATTCCTCTGCCAATGGAAACAGGGGAAAATTAAGGTCTATGCGATCTTAATTATAGAAATGAAATTTCTCGCATGAAAATTCTGAATAATACTTCAAAGAACCTTTGTTGATTCCAGTCATATTTAGTTTAATTTTGGTGTCTTGGATCAGGTTGGAAAGAAAAGGTATACATTGTAAAATGTCTACGACTTACAACCAAAGAATTCCAACTATCCAAGAGACAAACATATGCAAAACCTCTATTATGCTGGACTTCTAGATCATGTCTAAAAGGAAAGGTATGTTTTGTAATGTGTCTATGAATTACGACCAAAGAATTTCAACTAACCAAGAGACAAACATATGCAAAACCTCTATTATGCTGGACTTCTGGATCATGTCTAAAAGGAAAGGTATGTTTTGTAATGTGTCTATGAATCACGACCAAAGAATTCCAACTATCCAAGAGACAAACATATGCAAAACCTCTATTATGCTGGACTTCTGGATCTTGTCTAAAAGGAAAGGTATGTTTTGTAATGTGTCTATGAATCACGACCAAAGAATTCCAACTATCCAAGAGACAAACATATGCAAAACCTCTATTATGCTGGACTTCTGGATCATGTCTAAAAGGAAAGCTATGTTTTGTAATGTGTCTATGAATTACGACCAAAGAATTTCAACTAGCCAAGAGACAAACATATGCAAAAACTCTATTATGCTGGGTTTCTGGATCTTGTCTAAAAGGAAAGGTATGTTTTGTAATGTGTCTATGAATTACGACCAAAGAATTTCAACTAGCCAAGAGACAAACATATGCAAAAACTCTATTATGCTGGGTTTCTGGATCTTGTCTAAAAGGAAAGCTATGTTTTGTAATGTGTCTATGAATTACGACCAAAGAATTTCAACTAGCCAAGAGACAAACATATGCAAAAACTCTATTATGCTGGGTTTCTGGATCTTGTCTAAAAGAAAAGGTATGTTTTGTAAAGTCTCTATGACTTACAACCAAAGAATTTCAACTATCCTACAGACAAACATATGCAAAACCTCTATTATGCTGGACTTCTGGATCATGCCTAAAAGGAAAGGTATGTTTTGTAATGTGTCTATGAATTACGACCAAAGAATTTCAACTATCCAACAGACAAACATATGCAAAACATCTATTATGCTGGGCTTCTGGATCATGTTTAAAAGGAATCATGTAAACATGATGGTTTGCTGAACTCCCCAAGGTCAGTATATCAGTTCATTATTGGCTGTATATCGTTAACTCGATCCATTTAGGCGATAAAAAAAGGTTTTACGACGACATTTTTATTATGTATTTAGACGATAGAAAATGTTATCACCATACTATTAAAGTGGGGAAATGAAAGGGAAAAAAGAACCAGACCATTATCTGTTCCCATATTGAAAAGCGGGTTAGTGTAAAAATATTAAGAAACCGTTAAGAAGAACAAAGGCGATCCGGTATAAAAGACAGGAAAGCTGCGGACGTCACACTTATCGAGTCCTAGCAGAGAACGAGGATAAAAACCATCATTTGGCCACTGAGAAAAAGACTACATTTGTATATAAAGAAAGGTTTACCGGAATGAATGGCCTAAATACCGGAGGGCCAAGACGTTACAGATATGTAGTGTCAACTTGACACTAAAAAAGTGTTGAGGCAGCTGATGGACTTCTTAAAGTACATGTCAGGGATCCGATCTAGTAACGTCATCTCGGCTCAGAGACTACACTAAAGTTTTCGAAACTTATCTAAATGATTATTTATTAAACAAAGGGCATTCCTTTTAGTGATCCAGTTGCTAAAATTGTAAGTTACGAACCTAATACATAGCGTTCTATAAAAACGGGCTGTTGTATGCATTCATATGTAGTCACTTAATTTAATTTAAATCTGACGCAAATTTAACTGAAGTAGTTTCTGTTGTCAAAAAGGATCAGAAACACTCAGAGGTTTTCATTTCAAAAATCGAAATGAAATACGTATAGTGAAATGTAGCTGCTGAAAACAAATTACCCAAAACTAAAGCCATGAATTTCCTCACGAAAACGAAAATAACTTGAGAATTGGAAAAAAGAGTATATTATGAACAGTTATGAATAGGCTATTAGATTACCTCTCCCGAAGTTAATTCACTAATTAGACCACTATATTTGTTGGAAATCAATACCGAATTACATTAAAAATGTAATTTAGTAAATCGGTTTATAAACGATTCATAATATGCCAACAAATTAGAATCTATAAATATAAAACCTGTTCAAACGCAAAATAATGGCAAAGTTAGGATTCCGTTTCAGAATATGAAATGTTGACTGTTTCGTTTTAAGCCCGTCAAAGCACTGTAAAATGTGTGTCTATAGTTCTATACTGTAACGCAAGAGAAGTGCACACAAGCTTATACAAGCAAGTTAGTACTTTGTTAACATTATGTAATAGTATGGCGGGTTGTTCGTTCATTGTGTACACATCTTTTTCATTATTCGGGTCATACATTTGTAAAGAAAATAGCATTATCATGTCCCTTAAGGTTTTCGCCAAAGTTAACATAACTGAGTGTCAGGTAGAACTTGAAAACGCCTTTCGCGGCCAATCAAGAACTATTCGACGCAGACGTGAATCTAATAAATCCTGCGAACTTTGTAAAACTTTAACTTCATAAAAAAACTTCTACTCTCGGCTGTCCCAATGTTTCAGCAAACAGACGTGTGTGAACAGTTTCTTAAATTATGTTTGTCTGCAATATAAAATATATATGATTTTCAACATATTCCTGGTAAAATTTACCTTGAATTTTCCTTATTATTTCTTTTATTTGTTCAACAAAACTAAAAAATACTTTCTGGTGAGTGCCATAAATAACTTATGGCGATATTGCAAACTTGAAGCTGTATCCTCTCTACCTTGACGCTGAGGTATAGGAAGCTAGTAAACGAGGATTGGTATAGTTAAATTATTACTAAAGATTAAACATAATGGTCTTTAATTACTGAGTCATCAATGTTGAAATATTATATCTTGTGAGGTAGGGTCAGTTGTCTAACGAGATGTTACATTCCGTTCGTTACCGATGCTCTGCCGATACAAGTGAAGTAGGAGTCAGTTGTCTAACGAGATGTTACATTCCGTTCGTTACCGATGCTCTACCGATACAAGTGAGGTAGGGTCAGTTGTCTAACGAGATGTTACATTCCGTTCGTTACCGATGCTCTGCCGATACAAGTGAAGTAGGAGTCAGTTGTCTAACGAGATGTTACATTCCGTTCGTTACCGATGCTCTACCGATACAAGTGAGGAAGGGTCAGTTGTCTAACGAGATGTTACATTCCGTTCGTTACCGATGCTCTGCCGATACAAGTGAAGTAGGAGTCAGTTGTCTAACGAGATGTTACATTCCGTTCGTTACCGATGCTCTACCGATACAAGTGAGGTAGAGTCCGTTGTCTAACGAGATGTTACATTCCGTTCGTTACCGATGCTCTGCCGATACAAGTGAAGTAGGAGTCAGTTGTCTAACGAGATGTTACATTCCGTTCGTTACCGATGCTCTACCGATACAAGTGAGGTAGGGTCAGTTGTCTAACGAGATGTTACATTCTGTTCGTTACCGATGCTCTACCGATACAAGTGAGGTAGAGTCCGTTGTCTAACGAGATGTTACATTCCGTTCGTTACCGATGCTCTACCGATACAAGTGAAGTAGGAGTCAGTTTTTTTCTTCTAACGGGAGGAGTAAAAAATGCTCGAAGTGGAAACTCGATTATCCGAAGTAAAGTCTACTGAGAGTACCTCGGATAATCGAAAACTCGGATGGTACGGACTCTATAAAAAATCGTAAGAGGAAAGTATGTTAAAATGAATAAACAAATTATCAAAGACTTGAAAAAAAGGAATTTACTGAATATCAAACGACAAAATGACATACAAATAAAAATAAAATACGAAATGTAAAAGCCATATATAGTACGTGTTCCAGTTGAAAACGTTATTTCTTGAAGACGTTCATAAGAAAAGTATTTTTGCGAGTTTCACGGTTAACACGAGACTCGATTAGTCGAAGCTTGAATAATCGAAGCTCTACTGTAGTTATAAACCACATTATACTATACTTCTAGCATTGACATAATGTTCGCATAAAATCAACAAACTATGGTCTGAGATATGAGTCGCTAAAGTGTGCATGACGCAGACGCTAGGGGTAGGCATCTGATAAGGGAAGGAACCTTCATATTGAAAGAACGCTTTGAAGCGTTTGAAGAAACTATGCCACAATCAAATGAAACCTTAGACTAGCTGAGTACGATCAAATGCATCCGAGATGGTAACACTTACACACCACACAGTGTTAGGAAACACACCTGTTAGAATTACCTTGTCACAGTGTAGATAGTAGACACTCAAACTTCTAGTAAAACTATTACTGGATAATTTAGACGGGGTGTAAGTAGGCTGCTTATCAGATAACGTGTTGTAGGAGATAATGTATATATGGCAGACGTAGACTTCCAAGTAAACCATATCAGGAAATAACTAGAGGTACGAACATTTTTAAAAAAGATCTTTAAAACGTTTTTTTTAATATTTTCAGTGACTTGAAAATACCAGCATCTAGTTTTCTCTATTAATATTCATCTTTAGTAAACAATTAACCGTTTAATATTGATTAAAATAGATTATTACAAAGACATAATTTGCAATTCCAATGGTCAGACAGATAATGGCAGCCACATTCAATGTGTCTAGTGCTTTAAAGTCGGTGCTACAGAAAGTTCTAATTAACGTGAAGTGCTAGCTATTCGGTTTATTACAATTACAAATACTTCACTTGAAGTTGTCGAATAAACATCAACATGCATTGATGTTTTTCCATTACTTCCAGCCTTAACGTTTTACAATTTGTTCTAACCCTTCTAGGGGACAGCAATTAAAGAAAAAATGCGATACCATTAAACGTGCATTCATGAAGCTAACATTTATTTTTTTTTTTTTGCTTTAATTATTCGTTGAATAAGAAGCGATTCTTCGCACTGGAGGAAAGGTAGAATGAAACCTAGGTAAATATTGTTACGTCTTGCTTTCTCCATATTGTACTAACGGAAATTGTCTCACTTACGTCTCCATGTAACGAAACACGACGACTTGACATTTTAATGTTTTTTCACTGATTCAAACATTTTTTTAAAAAACATAGTATTTGTATTTTTTACAATTTTTATTAAAGAAGTTTGCAAATAAACACCAATCCAAATTATGAATTAAAAACTTAAATCTCGCAAATTTTTTGTAACATCCACACCTCATTCTATCCATTTAGTAATTACAAACAAATCCTATTTTAATTAATCACTGAAGGTAATTATCTTGTAATTCAAATATAGGCTTACACTAAGTGTTAATACATAATTAATAAATTAATTTCTTGTGTTTATTGAGATTAACTGTTTACTATTTCCCAGTTTGCCTGAGAAAATAAATAAAATATAATAAATGCTAACTCAGTCGTTCATTGGCAATAAATTTGGCCGTCGCCATATATTTGATATAGTTACAGTACTTCTATTTAAAAACAAATATAGTATTAAATATCCAGCTTTGTAATAAAATTATAGAAAATGTAATAAGGTTAGATAAAAGTGTAAAACTATACATTATAGTGTACGGTACAAAGTTATTGTTAAAGTAACAATATTATAACTCTTGGTTTTAATATAAGAAATACAGTCGTGGATTTGATTGGCTGTAAGAGATAGCTGACTATCAATCATTGAGTGTCGAAGATAGAAATACTCCGTCATCCATCACTTCTGGAGGAACGCCCACAAATTACCTGTGTCACCACAGCACACAACAATTGTTCCAAGTTATCGTGCGCCATGAATATAACGTTCGATTGTTACACATTTCCCCGACAGCAAATCCTCTCTTTACTGCCTAACAACGTCCGTGATAGCGATTTACGGGACAACTTATCAATCCTAGACGAATTACCGCACATAAGTCTCGTATGTTTGGTGCATCTCAATGTAACACCCCCAAGATCACGTGGGTTTATTTTTAAAACCAAACCAACTAAATGTACGATTTTAAAAGATAGATAGTGGTTTTGTACGCTTTACAAAGTACCAATAAATTTTACTAGCCACAGGTTTTTAACGAAAGGTTTCTAATTATCCTTAAATCATTAGAAAAATTAGAATAAAATACCAATATGTTTAATTAGAGGTCTTGCTTGAAATTTTATATGCAAATAATGAATTTATTGATAAAATTAAAACCATAAAATTTGTAAAATATTGTAAAGAGAGAAACAAAGAAAACTAATGTAAAACCTGGTTTTACAGGAAAACGCTATGTACATTTATAAGGTAATTTCTAAAATAAATTTATTTTAATTCCTTTTTTATATTCCTTTTCCTAAAGATAAGAAACTGACAGATACTTACCTTTTACCATGATAGAGAATAAAACCATTATGTACCTAATGACATGTCCCTCTACGTCCTCTACCGGGCGGTTTTTCTTTTTACATTCACTAATCACTCTTTTATTCGAGTCGGTAATAGTGGTGCTTACCAATCGCCTTAAAGCTTAAAAAATCAAAAGTAAATGCCAAAACCAGAAGAAAACCAGTAGTGTGGAATACAATAGAATGTAGAAATGATTGTGTATAATTGACAGAATCACGAGGGGACATGAAATTCACCGATATGGGATGTAGGGGTTAGATTATGTTTTATGTGTATATTGTGCCATTTCTGAGATAGACCTACTCTCTATCGGTGATCTTAAGGAGGTGAACAACCCTACGTGGAATAAAGAAAGGTATGGCTGTAAAAAGGTCGTATAAAATAACTGAAGTGAAATGGAAGACATTGCTACTTTAGTTAGAGACTAAAGTAGCAACCAAGCCTTGAGAGCAATCTCAGTTCTTGACTGAGAGGAAGTCCTCTCCATCAGGGTCAAAGAGAAGTGACCGTCTGTCAATTACTATTATTCAATTCAAATCATCCACCAAATGTATCAAATTAATGAATGCTTCTTAAAATACAGTCCGTGGTGAAAAATTGTTTTTTTAAAGTTTAATAACAAAAAACAACATTAACTCAACATTACAATTAAAATATTTGTTTTAAAAATATTATATTATAACCATTTATTTGAAATGCAAATAATTTATTTTAAAAAAACATAAGAAGTATTTATAAAGTATTTGTGAAGAAAAATATTTACATTTTAAATGTTATAATAGAATTTGATGCTTAACGAAGTAGATACTCTAAAACATATATAACGGAGAAATATCATATTTAAATTACTGATTTATGCTACACAATCTCTTAGTTTTGTAGAAAAAGGATACGTTTAATGTCTTTCTTTGATTAATTCGGGTGGGTACAAATTGCACGTGGAGAAATCCAAACCGCCTACAACTGATCGGTGCTTTTAACGTTAGAAGATATACAAGTTTACAAGAAGAAACTTACACCAAAACGAAACTTTGCAAATCAAAAGCTTCAGCGACCACGGGTTCGCACAGCTAAATCTGAAACCTAACTTTTAAATGTACAAACACATTCAGTTGAATTTATCAAAAGACAGGGCCTTTGGAAGAAGAGCCTTTGGAAAACGCTGAAAAGAAAATGTCAAAGTTTAAATAAAACTTATAAAAATGTGATTTTTCCAAGTACTGTACACAAGGGGGCATGAGCGCGAGCGCATGCACGTGTGTTTGTGTCTCATTTTAATGTTACATAATAATCAGAAATCGTTTCAGGATATTATAATCAATTTATCAACTAGCTAAAACTATTCCATCCAAATTCGTCATCGTCAAGCTAAATTGAAGTACAGTATTCAGGATTCAAAAAAATACCTTTTATCTAATGGTTAGGAATGGGCATTAGTTGTAAGAATATAAAGGTAAGCTATGAAATAGGTTAAATCAAATATAAGCGGATATTATTGGTTTTAGCAGTGGAAGGATTTATTGGGGTTCGTTTAGCTTGCAAGCACTTTCCTAGAGATTTCTTGCGTTAGTTTTAAAAACACCAAACGTTAACATTACAGTGTTAAAATTTTGGCTTTTTATGTAGGCTATAAATCGAAAACAAAATTATTTTTGTGATAACCAACTGGGAACTTTTTTACAACACGTTTAGTTGTAACCCAAATAAATTAGTTGTAAACCAGTTAAAAATTGACCAAACTGAACATTTTAATACTTGAAAGTTTTTCAATGTTTTTTTTAATTTAAATTATGTTTATTTTAATTTTTATTTTTATTATTTCTTTTTATAGTTTTGAGTAGTTGACCTGGTATGTTTATTATCGCAAACAGATAATAGTTTAGGTATGTACGAGAAATCCCTGGTACCGGATGTATTGGGTTATTTAAGTAGCTCTAAGTAAGAACATGGGGATTATAGCGTCACATATGCCGAGCCACGAACTCCACGTAAATCTAAACTCTAGTGATAAAGGGATGTTTAGGCAATAAACCCTTTCCGGAGGATATATAAGGGAGGGCGGGCGGATTTATGAAAACTAAAGAAAGGTCATGATTCTTTTGGTACTCGGGATAGGGCAAAATGTGGCAGGGTATCATACCTAAAGTAAACCTGCTCTCAACCGTAGTGACACAACCTTTTCTTGACTTCAACGCTTACATAAATGTGTATCCACGTATATCTCCAATCTTTCTCAAGGATCAAGGCATTATATATTCTCATATACAAATAATTTTTAAAAAATAATTTCTTATTATCCTCTTTAATATATTCTATTTCAAGGCCAACAGACAGTTTGACAATAATTGCCCTTAAAGGTAGTATTCAGACAGAGGCTAATTTAACCAAGCCTGTTTTCACTAGCCCTTGATGACTGAAAGCGTTTGATCAGTTTACGCCTAACCTCACGTTTTTTCCCGTTCGTTCTATTATTTTGTTCAATAAAATAACAAAGTTGTTAGATAATTCTGATTGGCCCCCCGACTACCGTTTGTAAAATTTGGAAGCGCGTTATGCCCTCAAGCTACTTGCGGACCGATCGTTATAATCTCGTTGCTACAGTCTTCTTACTTCGATAGGGTTTTATTAAATTATATTATCACTGTACTAAACCACACACAGTTGATTTCTTAACAAAATTATTCAGTGTTTTTTTATTCTTCTTACAAGTAAGTATATTGATATTTTGAGAATAAATAAGATACGTTTTCATTTTCAAGTACACAATAAGTTACTACAGCAAGCCCAAGAAGAAAGAAGACAGTCAACATGGGATTATGAAATTCGGTCGTCCGCCAGACTCGTGGTAACTTAAAAGTCATACAGCAAAGTCGGAGGTGGGTTTTACCCTCAAATGTTTTGGTAAAATCCGGCTAGAAGAGACACACTTAAAGATGAGTAGTTCTATAATGTAAATATATGCACATGTGCACACTATTATTTCCTTTCTGATGATATTACCACGTTCCAAGACAGATCATCCAATTTAAAATATTCTGTGTTGTTAAAATTATACAAAAACGGCACACTATTGCTGTGTAGATGATTGGAAGGATTGTAACCATCTGAAAATTTTATTATATTGAAAATGTGTTTCCAATCAGGTCAAAAAGACTTTCGAATCGATATACAAAGCTTAACTGTTCATTAGCAAAGTAAACAGATACTACGATCGTAGACTGCTATTAGGAACGAACTATTTCCAATAGACTCCTGAGCATCTCAACATAAACCTATTCATACATATCTCTCTTAGAATGTTGCTACATAAAATCCAACATAGTTTACCTCCTGTCTTTCACATTTTGTAACCAATATATATATATGGCCCTGCTAAGGGTGTTGTGCCTTGGTTTACGAAAAATAGCGTCTACATCTAGTTTGTTTTAAAATTCTTACAGTACCACGTTTCTTGACGGTTTCCAGGATCATCTACCACAGTAAATGAGTACGTAGCCCTGAGATCAGAGACATCTTTTCTCTAACGTACTCGCTGTCCAAAGAGTATTTGAATATGTTAACATATGTATTTGATTATGTTTAACATAATTTTTTCTTGTTATTCTATTAATAACGTAATAAAATATTCCGCTGCTTTACTAGCAATCGCAGTTCTCATCAGGAAACGTGAGGCGACGATATTGAGGCGTACCGTAACACTTTCCCACAGGATACTTCTTAAGGAGCGTCTTTTTCTCTTTTTCTATAATTCTAGGACCCAAGGAGGGAAAGGATTAGGTAGGGACATAAATTTTCCGGTAGAGGATACAGGGAGGATAACGCCATACCGAAATTAGGTAGGACATAACAATCCTCCAGGAATTGAGAATAGGAAAAAACGCTGTACAGTGGAGTATATATGCCTAAATCCTGACCAAAACAGTAATATTTTCAATTCATTTAACAATGGAAATTTCTATATATCCTTACAGCAGAATAACTGGCGCGTCATGTGATGCCAATTTTGAGTACCTGAGTTTTATTCCTTGTCTGGCTTATTAGTTGAAAAGCAGCTGTTTGTTTGTGCGGTTATTTCATTCTTCCTGATATAGTGTGTTTAGTACCTTCCAATAAAAAAATTTATTGGTATTTCAGAAAATCGGATTTACTTAAAATATACTCAAGTTGTTAATTAAGGTATGCACTAATCTTATACCTATTATTATTAATTTATTGTAAATGCATTTTCAATTAAAAAATTCTAATTTTAAATATAATTTATATAAAATTTATATTAAAATATCCCCCCATATTGTTGCCATTCTTATTACTTTTTCAATAAAGTATAAATTTTATTATACATTTAGCGATAAGATCACTAACGAGGTACAGAAAAGTTGTACTCATCTATATTAAAATGGAAATGTATATACAGATATATATACATACAATGAATAGGATATAAAATTGGCATGTAAAACAATGTGCAATACTTTACTTGTTTAAAATTAAGTAAATTTAATATAACAAAATCAGAAAATTAGTATAATACCAAGAGCGAAATATTTTTGGCCTCGTTTCGACATGATATACTCCACTGCGCGCCGTAACAAAAACTCGCCCAAAACTGCAGAATGCTGAAATATACGGCAAATATACTGGACTCACAGTGACGAGACAAACCAGACTAAGGCATATACAGTAGCTGAAGCTAGCACGACGATTGAAGAGCTACTCGTAAAATTCCGCCCGATCCCTAATCTCTGATGCTAAGAGACTGTGCCTTGCTTCCGGACGTTGTCTGGTAGGTCCCTACTATAGTGCTTGTGTGTTATTCTTAACTGACTTGGCATCCTACCGTCTGCAAGCAGAATCTTATGAACTAAATACATCTGTTTCACTGTCAGAGTATTGTCGAGGAAAGAACTTACTGCAGGACACCACTGAAGAATGTCACGTTTTGTTGTACTGGTCAACGCGGCGCTGAATGGCAAGAATGCCAAGTCCCTCTTTGTTATACGGCTCAATACAGCGCCGAACAGCAAAAATGCTGTAAGATTCTCCTTCATGTGCTGGTCGATGCGGTACCGAATGGCAGAGAAATGCCAAGTTTCGCCTTACTGTACGGGCTCATTGCGGTGCCGAATGGTAGAAATGACAAGTCTAGCTTTGTTGTACGGGCTCAGCGAGGTGCCGAATGGTAGAAATGACAAGTATAGCTTTGTTGTACGGGCTCAGCGCAGTGCCGAATGGTAGAAATGACAAGTCTAGCTTTGTTGTACGGGTTCATTGCAGTGCCGAATGGTAGAAATGACAAGTCTAGCTTTGTTGTACGGGCTCAGCGAGTTGCCGAATGGAAGAAATGCCATGTCTCGCATTGCTGTACGGGCTCAGCGAGGTGCCGAATGGTAGAAATGACAAGTATAGCTTTGTTGTACGGGCTCAGCGCAGTGCCGAATGGTAGAAATGACAAGTCTAGCTTTGTTGTACGGGCTCATTGCAGTGCCGAATGGTAGAAATGACAAGTCTAGCTTTGTTGTACGGGCTCAGCGAGTTGCCGAATGGAAGAAATGCCATGTCTCGCATTGCTGTACGGGCTCAGCGCAGTGCCGAATGGTAGAAATGACGAGTATAGCTTTGTTGTACGGGCTCAGCGCAGTGCCGAATGGTAGAAGTGACAAGTCAAATATAAGACCGCGCTAGCTTTGTTTTAAGAGCTCAGCACAGTGCTAAAAGCAGGAGTCCCAAGAGTAGCGCTGGCTAAGCCAGCAAGTATTTTTGTAATATTTAACAGTCCTCACTGTACCTCAACTGTTTCTAATTATATTTATTATATTTAATGTCGTACCATTGATTAGGATTATTTGTAACAAGTACAAGACCAATATATATGTTTACTTTTTTGTACAGCGAAAAGAGAAATTTTATTCGCAAAATTCGTTGCATGGATTCAAGTTGACATTGTATAAACACAGAATTTCTTTTCAATTAAACTCTTTCGACTTTTAATAAAACGTAGGTTGTATTTTTTTTTTTATTAAACCCATTCAGAAATATTGCAGGAAGCAGCATTCTATTTATCTCGATCTTATTACGAGAAATCTTTTGTTGACTTGCAATGGGAGCTTTTTCACTTTAATTTTCTTTTTTATTTCCAATATACCTTTCATTTCCACTTGGATGAAGTAGGGTGGAGACGTGGGGTAATTTATTTGAAACGTCTTACTTTACTAAGCCTCATTAGTCTCGATACTAGCACTACATAGACCTCATATAGGGCCTATTACTTTCGATTTTGTATGGAAGCTTGATCATAACCTCCGTTGTTTTACTTCAATGAATCATTCCTCCCAATTAGTATTCCTTAAAGGAAATGGAATCAACACTCCCCATCAACGCCTCATTATTATCCAAGAAACGTAATTCCTCAGGATGAGTCGATCTGGGCTGAAAAGAGCATATAAATTCTATGGGTCAACCAGGGATCGAACCTACGACCTTTCGGTTAATAAACCACTTTGTATACATAACTGATTTCGAAAAGTGAAGAAGTAAATGTATATTTAATACGAACATGCAGAAATATTTAAATTATTCATGACAAAAGTTTATTCAAGTATTTTTTTTTAATAGACTAAAAGTCTACAATGGTCCATATTTTCCAAATGGAATTGATCTTTTAGAAAAGCTATGTACAGAATAAACTCTTCCTGATAAAAACATGAAACGACGAGAGATAAAGCAGTTTTCCGATAATTGTGCAAGTTAAACCAATTATGTAATCATTAATAATAGTTCAAGACTAATTAAATATAGTTTGCACAAAGCAGCTTTTCTCCAATTAAACCGGCACAGCCCGACTTTACATTTGCAAACGGTATTCGTATAATTGCGTGCTACTTTATACCATAAGAGAAGCTAAATGTACAGAAGGCTGAAAACATCTTTAGTTAAAATAATTAACAAGCTGTTCTTCCTAATTAAGATATAAAATTGTAAATGTTGTTTCCTTAACTGCACAAAACTAAACAATTTTTGTGCTTGCAAACTAAAACTGAATTTAAAGCTATGAACGATTTGAATTTTGTTCAAAATATTTACAAAGGTTTGAAATTTATTAACATGAAAAGTTTTCAAAAATATGACTGAAATAAACCTATGTTATCGCTATACCCAGTAGTAAAGGAATAACATATGCCTCGGCTTAAAGACCCTGACAAGTATATAGCATGACTGCCGAGACAAATTGCAGAAACAAGAGCCTAAATATCGCCTGGAAACGTCGTAGATCACCCGTTTATGCCATATTTAAACTTCCTCGAATAGCTGATGTAATGCTTTTAAACAACTCAGGCCTGTATTTTAAGCTGCGAACAACTGACAACATTGTGGATAATTTCCCCACATCTAAAATCCTTAGGCTTAATACTACTCCTGTCGCAACTCGAAGGGAAGCAATTATTGTTTTTACAGCGGTTTCGCAAGATTACTACTACCCCTTACAAAAAAGATGGAAAAGAGGACTGCGATTATTTTTATTCACGAACGCGCGCAAACACGCACGCACACGCGCACACACACACACGCACTCACTCACGCACGCGCTCGCGCGCGCGCACACATACACACACACACACGAGGTTAAACATAAACTTTCCGTGTCGGATTTCGGAAAAATTGTAGATGAAGTCAACTATGTAGCATTCTTGAGTTATATTTATGAGAGGGTGTTCACTCTAGTACGCAGAATGAGAGATAAATGTAATAATTGACGATAGGGTTACGTAAGGAACAGCATTAGTCTTTGTTATTGGGATACGTAAAACCGTGGCTTAATCAGCCAGCAATGACTATTATCACCTATGAACGAAACGAAGCCTTTGTGAATGTAAGATTTGTCAATGATATTACAGTACGTACATAGACCATCTGGTAGAATATATTAATGCTATAGCATTATGTGTGCTGGGTGAAATCCTATGTAGAAATACTCTCTATCAGATACCCTTTTATGAAGACAGTTAAGATATATGCGAGTAAGATTAAAGAAAGGGCATAATGGTACCTGGGCAATGTAGATAACTTAAACTACCTGCTTCCAGCCTGGGTAAAGATAGGAGTCTACAAGTTACTCTAGCAATATATCGAAGTAACATTTTTCCCTTGCAGGAAACATTTCCTCGGTCAGAATTAAAGCGGTGAAGCATTGAAACAAATAGCCCCATGAATGTCTTCAATACCCTCGTGTTTTATAGCATTTTTATTTCAACATTTATGTTATTGCCAACTCTTTTGTTAAAGTTAAATAACTTATTTTTTTTGTTTATATTGTTGATACTATTTACAATGATTTTCTGGCAGTTTTTGCCTCATGGTTTTTCCGAAGAATAACAAAACGTTCGGTGACTCAAATCTAACCTATAATTAGGTAAGAATATAGAAAGAACATAATGGTCTACTGGGCAAAATATTTCATTATAAATGTATTTAGTACCCACTAGCATGTAACACAAATTTTTTTTTTAATTGACAAAAATAAGTCAAATAAGTTCATGTAGAAATAAGTGAAAAAAGTTAATTAAAAACAAAATTTTAAAAGGAATTAATTTTTTTACACACGTTCGACGAAAAAGGAGAAATAATATCATTATGTAACAGCAGCTGAGTAAGTGCCAGTGGTTAATTGATTACTGCAATAAATTTATTCTGAAATAAGTAATTAAGTCCGCTCTAGTGGCTGGTCTTACTGAGCGAATCTTGGAGTTTAATTCCCGCCAATAAATTCAGACGACCCAAGACTAAACCATTTTTATAAAATTACCGTATAAAAAGTAATCGAGCATGATTTTATTATGAATAAACAGATAGTAATAAAACTTGTTACGTGCCTATAAAGAGCACGAAACAGAAATTAATTTTCCGTCACTAGATTGCTTAATTCCTTGTTGTACGTTCGGTAATTGTATCAAACTAAGATCCGTTATTTCCCCCATACTCGTGGGACGTTAATGGACCAAGTAAGTAAAAGAATTGATTTCGAGACTGCACAGACAGCGGGAGCCAATGAGACGGCAAACCGTGAGTCTGTAGCAGATGTGTCAACGGCAACCATCACTGGGGGTGCGGGGGCGGCTGTCAAGCTGCCGACTGCAGAAACCGGTGAAGTGGCTGTAGAGTTGAGCACGCTGTCTAGTCCTGGGGCTGCTCTGCGGACCCAGGCGACTGCAAATTAAGCAGAACAATTGCTCCAAGTGAACCTACAGCATAGCAGGGCGGCGAGTGCTGTCGTGTGTAGGATGCTGGACAGGGAAGAGGTGGACTTGGTTCTCATCCAGGAGCCATGGATTTCTGGAGGACGAATATGCGGGCTGGTGACATCTGGAGGTAAGCTGTTGTACGATAAGGACTCCGGTGTTCCCAGGACGTGTATCCTGGTTAGGAGGGGGTTGAGTGCTTTTGTACTAACGGACTTCTGCTGCAGGGACTTAATAGCAGTGACGGTGGAGCTGCGGGCGGAGGGGAGGATGAAGAGGCTGAACCTTGCCACATCATATCTCTCCTTTGACTACGCGGGGGCTCTACCAACACAAAAGCTGAGGAGGCTGGTCGAGCACTGCGGGGCTGTGGATGAGGAGCTGCTGGTGGGGATGGATGCTAACTCCCATCACACTTCGTGGGGAAGTACAGGTACCAACACTAGAGGTGAGGAACTTTTAGCTTATCTTAGCTCTAACAATTTACTAGTCTTAAATCAGGGGGAAGAGCCGACGTTTGTCACTAGGGCCAGACAGGAGGTCCTGGACATTACGGTGGCATCGAACCAGACGGCTAGGTATGTACTAAACTGGCATGTGTCGGATGAACCATCTTCTTCTGACCACAGACATATTAGGTATGATATCTCTCTAAATCCAGCCATGCTTCGGCCAACCAGGGATCTAAGAAGAACAGACTGGGACTCCTACAGGAGGGACCTGGGAGTTCGGATTGAGGAGGCTGGATTGGAGTATGGTGGGAGGAGAGAGCTAGAAGACTCTGCCGCATTGGTTGGCGAGGCTATAGTAGAATCCTTTACTGATAACTGCCCTCTCAGTGAGGGGAGAAAGTAGGGGATCCGTCATGGTGGAACAAGAAGCTAGCCAAACTTCGGAAGACCACCAGGAGACTCTTTAATAGAGCAAAAAAGAACGGGGAGTGGGACCAGTATAGGAAAACACTAACCGAATACAACAGGGCAATTAGAGAAGCATGCGGGAAGGGGCACGACTGCATAAAGTGCTCTCTAAGGACTCAGTTAACCCGGTGGGGATGCTAAGAACCCCACTGGGAAATATAACAAAAACTGCAGGGGAAACTGTGGAAGAATTAATCAGAACACATTTCCCTTCCAGTACTCTGAGGAAACTTGGGGGAGCAGACACTGAACCAGTTGCCAAACTCTCCACAAAACGTGGTAAGAGGGAGGACTGGGAAGTGGCAAGGAGGATAGTAACTCCGCAAAGGGTAAGATGGGCTATTGGCACATTTAAACCCTACAAATCTCCAGGTCCAGATGGGATCTATCCTGTGCTGCTACAGCAGGGAATGGATTTGCTGGTACTGGTACTTAATAAATTATACAGGCTAAGCATTGCTCTAGGGCATGTGCCGGCAGCCTGGAAATCTAGTAAGGTGGTCTTTATACCTAAGTCCACCGGTAACCAATTGGAAGGGAAAGGATACAGACCTATTACACTCATGTCCTTTGTTCTTAAGGGACTTGAAAAACTGGTTGATAGGCATACTAGGGGGGGGGGTGCTTTGGCCATAAAACCACTGCATTGGAACCAGTATGCTTATCAACCGGGGAAATCCTGCGAGGGAGCTCTCCATCAAATGGTTGGTAGGATTGAGCAAATGATCGCCAAGAAAGGTTGTGCCATAGGTGCCTTCCTCGACATTGAAGGGGCTTTCAATAACCCCTCAGTGGAGACGATGGTAAGTGGTGCAAGACGTCATGGAGTGGATGCAACCACTTGTGGTGGGATAAGTTCCATGTTAACAAACAGAAGCATTTCTGTAGAGGTGGCAGGGGAGATCAGAAGGGCGGAGACAAGTCTGGGCTGTGCACAGGGGGGAGTTCTCTCTCCTCTGTTGTGGTGCCTAGTGGTTGACAACCTTATTGAACTCCTGAATGAACAGGGGTACTTCTGTCTAGGATATGCGGACGACATAGTTGTTCTGATCCTGGGAGATTCCCTGATACAGTCCTTGAGGTAATCAGAAATCCTCTACGACTGATTGAAGAGTGGTGTAAAAAGGAGAACCTTAGGGTAAATTCAAAAAAGACTGCTCTCATTAACTTCACCAGACAGCGAAAAGATCTGACGACCAGGATGCCCCGCTTGTTTGGTGAATACCTTGAGTTTGTGGGGGAGGTGAAGTACCTGGGAGTTACTCTGGACAGGAAACTCACCTGGAACCCACATCTTGAGAGGACAGTTAACAGGGCCAAAAGGGCACTGATGACTGTGAGAAGAATGGTGGGTAAGAAATGGGGACTGAAGCCATCAATGATGCACTGGATGTATCTGAGGGTGATAAGACCTATGATTACCTATGGAGCTCTGGTGTGGTGGACTAAGGCCAACCAGGCACAGACAAGAGCTAAACTGAGCTCTATCCAGAGATTGGCCTGTCTGTGCACACTGGGAGCGATGTCAACTACACCAGGTGCAGCAATGGAAGTAATGCTTAACCTCCCTCCCCTTGAGCTTGTCCTTAGGGGAGAGGCGAGGCTGGCGGCATGGAGATTGCGCAACTCGAGCAACTGGGCTAACCTCCCAGATGTCTCGAGACATATGAGTATCGAGTGCTTGGTCAAAGAACCCGTCTTGGAAATGGGCAGCGACCACATTACTCGAATGTTTGCACCTGACCAGGTCCACCAAACTGTGATGGAATGGTCAGGGACATTAACATCGGGAGCTCAGATCTGGTACACAGATGGCTCCAAGATGGACTTCGGCACTGGAGCGGGGGTGTATTGTAAAAACCCAAGGGTAGAACTAGTTTTTTCCTTGGGGAGGCATACCTCTGTCTTTCAGGCCGAAGTATATGCTATAAATGCCTGTCTGGGAGAGATAGCGAGAAGGGAAACACATGGGACCCGGATTGCTATTTTCTCCGACAGTCAGGCAGCAATTAAGGCACTAAACGGACACGTGGTCACCTCGGCCATAGTCAGGGAGTGCCTAATTAACCTACAAGCTCTGGCAAGGCACAATCAAATCAAGATAGGTTGGGTGCCAGGGCATAGGGGAATACTTGGAAATGAAGCCGCAGATGCGCTGGCCAGGGAGGGGTCTTCGACTCCCCTGATTGGACCGGAGCCTGCGTTAGGTATTTCCAAATCCATGGTCAAGATGACAGTACGAAGGAAAAGAAGCCTTTGTGAATGTAAGATTTGTCAATGATATTACAGTACGTACATAGACCATCTGGTAGAATATATTAATGCTATAGCATTATGTGTGCTGGGTGAAATCCTATGTAGAAATACTCTCTATCAGATACCCTTTTATGAAGACAGTTAAGATATATGCGAGTAAGATTAAAGAAAGGGCATAATGGTACCTGGGCAATGTAGATAACTTAAACTACCTGCTTCCAGCCTGGGTAAAGATAGGAGTCTACAAGTTACTCTAGCAATATATCGAAGTAACATTTTTCCCTTGCAGGAAACATTTCCTCGGTCAGAATTAAAGCGGTGAAGCATTGAAACAAATAGCCCCATGAATGTCTTCAATACCCTCGTGTTTTATAGCATTTTTATTTCAACATTTATGTTATTGCCAACTCTTTTGTTAAAGTTAAATAACTTATTTTTTTTGTTTATATTGTTGATACTATTTACAATGATTTTCTGGCAGTTTTTGCCTCATGGTTTTTCCGAAGAATAACAAAACGTTCGGGGACTCAAATCTAACCTATAATTAGGTAAGAATATAGAAAGAACATAATGGTCTACTGGGCAAAATATTTCATTATAAATGTATTTAGTACCCACTAGCATGTAACACAAATTTTTTTTTTAATTGACAAAAATAAGTCAAATAAGTTCATGTAGAAATAAGTGAAAAAAGTTAATTAAAAACAAAATTTTAAAAGGAATTAATTTTTTTACACACGTTCGACGAAAAAGGAGAAATAATATCATTATGTAACAGCAGCTGAGTAAGTGCCAGTGGTTAATTGATTACTGCAATAAATTTATTCTGAAATAAGTAATTAAGTCCGCTCTAGTGGCTGGTCTTACTGAGCGAATCTTGGAGTTTAATTCCCGCCAATAAATTCAGACGACCCAAGACTAAACCATTTTTATAAAATTACCGTATAAAAAGTAATCGAGCATGATTTTATTATGAATAAACAGATAGTAATAAAACTTGTTACGTGCCTATAAAGAGCACGAAACAGAAATTAATTTTCCGTCACTAGATTGCTTAATTCCTTGTTGTACGTTCGGTAATTGTATCAAACTAAGATCTGGTATTACAAAACCGTAGATATAAGCAGAGACTTTTATAGCCAAAATAGTATTCAATACCTTCAAAATATGTTTGGCAAATGTATTCAAATACTTTTCTTACCTTAAAATACAAGAAAAACTTCAAGAAACAAGAAAAATTCCTGGTTAGTGCATAACTGTAACAAACAAACAACTTGATAAGAAATTTTTTTACAAATTCACAATCGTTGAACCTGTATTTACCACAATGACGTTAAATTGCCTATAATACGCCGTGTTTTGTTCCAGTCTGTAAGTTTTCCTACAGTAGAGTCGAAATTCCGAATCCCGATTTTTCGAGCTACCGTTAAATTCGAATCAGCTAAGCCGCATGATAAATCAACTAGACCACCGGCGTTTAAAAACATTTCCATTTCACTATTGACGGTTTTATATAAGAACCAAATAGTTGGTTGGATAGTTGGAAAACTATTCAAAGAGTGTTTTTTTTAGTAAGTTTGTGCCCGAAACTAAAAATTTTTAAAAGCAAAGAATTTGCTGGGAAGGCTATTTTACCGCTGGACAAAGCACCTTCCCATCCCGATGAAGATCAACTGTGCTCTAGTGATATCTGTGCTTTATACCTTCCCGCAAATATTACCAGCCTAATCCAGCTGATGGATCAGTGTGTTCTGGAACGTATGAAACAATACGTTACCTTTTACAATCTTTTTCGGAAGCGGCTGAAGGGAAAGGAAGCACTGGCGATATCTGTGCTTTATACCTTCCCGCAAATATTACGAGCCTAATCCAGCTGATGGATCAGTGTGTTCTGGAACGTATGAAACAATACGTTACCTTTTACAATCTTTTTCGGAAGCGGCTGAAGAGAAAGGAAGCACTGGCGATATCTGTGCTTTATACCTTCCCGCAAATATTACGAGCCTAATCCAGCTGATGGATCAGTGTGTTCTGGAACGTATGAAACAATACGTTACCTTTTACAATCTTTTTCGGAAGCGGCTGAAGGGAAAGGAAGCACTGGCGATATCTGTGCTTTATACCTTCCCGCAAATATTACGAGCCTAATCCAGCTGATGGATCAGTGTGTTCTGGAACATATGAAAAAATACGTTACCTTTTACAATCTTTTTCGGAAGCGGCTGAAGGGAAAGGAAGCACTGGCGATATCTGTGCTTTATACCTTCCCGCAAATATTACGAGCCTAATCCAGCTGATGGATCAGTGTGTTCTGGAACGTATGAAACAATACGTTACCTTTTACAATCTTTTTCGGAAGCGGTTGAAGGGAAAGGAAGCACTGGCGATATCTGTGCTTTATACCTTCCCGCAAATATTACGAGCCTAATCCAGCTGATGGATCAGTGTGTTCTGGAACGTATGAAACAATACGTTACCTTTTACAATCTTTTTCGGAAGCGGCTGAGGGGAAAGGAAGCACTGGCGATATCTGTGCTTTATACCTTCCCGCAAATATTACGAGCCTAATCCAGCTGATGGATCAGTGTGTTCTGGAACGTATGAAACAATACGTTACCTTTTACAATCTTTTTCGGAAGCGGCTGAAGGGAAAGGAAGCACTGGCGATATCTTTGCTTTATACCTTCCCGCAAATATTACGAGCCTAATCCAGCTGATGGATCAGTGTGTTCTGGAACGTATGAAACAATACGTTACCTTTTACAATCTTTTTCGGAAGCGGCTGAAGGGAAAGGAAGCACTGGCGATATCTGTGCTTTATACCTTCCCGCAAATATTACGAGCCTAATCCAGCTGATGGATCAGTGTGTTCTGGAACGTATGAAACAATACGTTACCTTTTACAATCTTTTTCGGAAGCGGCTGAAGGGAAAGGAAGCACTGGCGATATCTGTGCTTTATACCTTCCCGCAAATATTACGAGCCTAATCCAGCTGATGGATCAGTGTGTTCTGGAACGTATGAAACAATACGTTACCTTTTACAATCTTTTTCGGAAGCGGCTGAAGGGAAAGGAAGCACTGACGATATCTGTGCTTTATACCTTCCCGCAAATATTACGAGCCTAATCCAGCTGATGGGTCAGTGTGTTCTGGAACGTATGAAACAATACGTTACCTTTTACAATCTTTTTCGGAAGCGGCTGAAGGGAAAGGAAGCATTAAGTATTTCAAAAAAAAAAAATTACAGCTGAGGAAATTGAGTAGTGGAGAGCCGAATAAAAATAAAATAAAACACGGAAAAAAATAAAAGAAAAGAGTCAAGTAAATCGTGGAATAAAATCCTGAGTCGTAATGAAACTGTTGACTGTGTTATTGATAGACAAGAAGAAACATAACCGACATTTCTTATCAAGAAACTTCCAGGTTGTGAAAATTCCGATGTGAAGAGTTTTAGATAACAGATTTTACGATTATTGAAATTGTACAAAAATAACTACTGAAGACAGTGATGACGAGAATAAAGATTAAGGTTCGACCGAGACACTATAAGAAATGAAAATTAGTCACGGTGAAGAAACGACCACCTTGAAAACTTTTTCCAAAAAATGTAGCAACCGTGATGAACAATGTAATCCAAAGCAACATTAATTTATGTAAGTACTATAATGAATAAAATTCTATAAACGAATTTTGTGCATTCTTATTTATACTATTAGGGTTCATTAAAACTCCTGTTTTTTTTCGAATCCACTTATTTCCGTGTAATCCTAATTTTCTGTAAATGTTCAGCTACGGTTACCATTACGTATGTTATATAAATACTGATTTTCGTTTGTGAACTAAGTGTAACTAAGTAACTAAGTGTTTTAATACGATTAAAATGCCCGCATGGATAAATAAAATGCTTGCGCCCGCGCGCGCGCACACGCACGCACAAAGTTCATTAAACCATATATTGAGTAACGTAAACTTCCTCATACCGAATCATATATTTCTTCCTGTTTACGCGTTCCAAGCAATGAGACTTTCTACGTACAGTAGTCCGTTTATAATAGATGACGACTTTAAGAAACACGTCATCACAAAAAAAAACATGGTAATGCTGGGGTTAGCAGAAACTTATTAGACTCAACAGATTTTTTCAAGTAACTTTTACACTCTGTTGTTACACTTTATTGGGTAGATAGAGTTCGGTTTTTGAAAAATTGTCAGTATAGTTTATTTATTACTTTTAAAGTTATTGATTTATTTACATTATACTATTACAATTACAATGTGAAATTAATAACTTAAGGAGTGTACGTCGAAAACCTAACAATACTTACGAGAAAGCTTTTTCTACGAAAAATAATAAGACGCAAAACCCCTAGGAATGGAAATAAAGGGGATAGAGTTAGGCAAGAATGAAACGTGGCTAGTTACTACCAGGGACATTACAAGGTGCCTGCAGAGTGTAAAATATAAGACAAGGAGGATCCGTGGGAGTAAACGCAGGTAATAAGGAAGGGTTGCTCATAAACCCCTGGTACCGAAATAGAAGAAGGTTGTGTTTAGCGTTACGAAGCGTTTTTCACTCATTCTAATACAAGCCCAGTTAATTAATGTAGGCCCATTAAAAGAGTATTAATATACTATTTTATGAAATAATTTTCTTTGTTTCTTTCTTGGTCAAAACATACTGTTGATCAAACATCAAGTATTACTTGAAATAATTACTTTTTAAAACACTTGTGATGCTCATAAAATACAAAGTGTTCCAGTGGAATAGCTGCCCGTTGTAAAGCTGTTATTGATTAATGCAAAATACACATAACAGAAACAATCCCATGGATGAAGAACAAAAACGTTTTCTGTCAAACATTGTATCATCAGACAGGAATTGTTTAGTCTCACAAATCATTTAAACAATAAATCTCATGCATTACATTTCGCATACCAAACATGTTTTGGCGACTTCTAACAAAGTAATATATTATTATTTTCACTCTTTAGGACAAATACTTCGCTATAACTAATGCAATACCATAGTAAGACATTAATGCTTCTATTAATTAACAAAAGTGCAGTGTATAATTTAGAATTCTTTAACTGTCCTTCAAATAGGCCTATCATTAGTTAAACACCTCTCCTTATAACCAAAGTAGTCCACTTGCAAACGTGACGCTGTTCAAACACTTTATCAGCTGCGTGTAAGGAAATAAACAAAGAAACAAAATTCAGACATGTATCAGTTCATCACACCCATCATTTCCTTCCCGGTATCAGTAACGTATCTAGAATCAATGAACATATGAAGTAAAATATCCAGAGCTTCTCTTCCACGAGGTGACACTGCTCTAAAACCAAAATTACGAAGAACTATGAATCGACTTTTTCAGAGTATCTGAGACGATTCTATCTCTACCCTTATCTAACCCAAGGGATCCCTTACCTTACTAAAGGATCCCATGGCAATAGGAATAAGGAGGAATTATGGTATGCATAGGAAAGGTCGCTAACCCAAAGTAGAGTGAAGAGAGACGTATACCCTCTGCCAGGATAAATAGAATCAAAGTAAAACTAATTGAGAGAGATTCTGCCAGGATAAATAAAATTAAAATATGACTAAGGGAGAGAAATTCTGCTGAAATAAATGGGATTAATGTAGAACTAAGAAAAAGAAATAATCTCTTACAGTAAGGAAGGATTATGTTCCAAGACTTTACTGTCCTTGACAATTAGCGAAGGAATTTTCAAGTGAACGTAACAAATTAACGACAGGTCGAACTTGAAATTTAAGTAAATTTTACAAAACTTTACTGAGACAGTACCTCAGATACGAACAAAAATCGCTTACAGTGATTGAAAAATATGTTTTGGCCATTAGAATTTCCACTCAGTAAGTTGTACAAGAGGTTGTAAGTTCAGTAAGTCGTTGTACAAAATACAAAAAATTGCTGAAATGAATTTGAAAAACATTTGATCAGGTTAAAATGGCATTATCAATTATGTACTTATGACAGGGACTAACATTATTTTATTAGCTGTACTTTTATCTATCAGCCATTGCCAGTTTCGTATGTTTTCGCACACTCGACGCGTTTCAGGGAAGCTCACATCTACTTGAAGTGTTCCGACTACTAAATAATTCAGCATATGTCTACCTGTTTCAGTGTCAACAGTCTTTCAACAATGAAACGGGAGACATGTGGTTATTTATTTAGTCCTTTAAAACAATTCAGGGTTGATGGGAGCTTAGAAAACAGCGGCGTGTGTGCAATAAAACAATGATGGCGTAAAAACGTATTACTAATAACAAACTTTGTTGCTAGCACGTTTGTAAAAAATAATTCAGGTTTGAAATGCTACAACCCTGATTTAATTTAATCATATTTTTTAAGAATGTTTCTCCCTTAACAAACAATTTGTTTTCAATTTAAATAACTTTTGATCAATATTCATAGTTTAAACAAAACAATTCAAGACAATATTGTTTACAGCTATTTACAAACAATAAACTCAACGAAATTTTAAAGTGTTTACGTAGAAAGCGCCTGCCCGGCCGTATAAAACACTTCCCAGTTAGTAACTCGTATGATAAATTCATTTTAAAACTCGTTCGCTCCTTTTAATGTTTCCAGGCACTTTTTCTCTATCTCTCCTTAATTGTTGAATACCTTATTAAGGCAGACACTTCGCTCTGAACTTTCCTCTCAAAGTTAAAGGAAGACTTAATTCAATTAGAAAACTGTGAAAGGTAACTTATCAAAATTACAAAGGAAACGTTTAAATTTGCTTTTCTGATAAGTGCCTTCGTCAAAAGGCTTTGCGCTCTCGCAAGATGAGCAATAGCTTCAACCATCAAGAGCAGGTTTAAACTATTTGAAATGGAAATAACTATACAAATACCTAGGGCAAAGCAGTAGAGCCAATACTTCTACATCGTTACATCTCATGCTAACATGATGAGGGCATAGATTGTTTGGTAGGGTGTAATTATTACATAAATATATAGAACATGGTTCAAACGTGCAAGGATTACTTTTCTTGAGTAGGCTAAACAAAATTAACATTGGGGTGCTATAATTCTTGTTTTGAGCTTCACTCGTGATATCTACTTTATATACATATAAAACTCTAAAACTCAATTCTTACAAAAAAGCATTTAATTTCCTCAGAATGGTTTCAGCAACTTTGCCATCATCAAAAACGAAAAACTTACTTACTCCCAAATTTATTCTTAAATCTGATTAAATCATATGTTTAAACAATAATAGTGTTTAACCATTATAACAAACTATAACTAATGTAGGTTTGTCCCTGATGATGGCAACGTAGTAGTTGAGACATCTGACAATAATAAAGACATTTTCTGTGATTTTAGTGTTATATAAGTGTACTACAGAGTAGGAATAATTTGTTATAAAAACAATCTTGACATTGTTTCTAAAAGATAAAAGCACCATAGCTCAAGTTCCAAGATTAAATCGGGATCATAAAGAGGCAACTTCCCAAATTGGGCCACGAAATTAACCTAAAACTATATTTAAATATTATGAAACACACATTTAATAATTACAACAGTTTAAGGACTAAGTGTCCATTAAATGGCATTATAAGCCTAACAACCCTCATTCTTTCATGAATGTAACATCTACACAACAATGTCACTATGAATGGGCTTCAGGAATGTCACCCTGTACAGTAATCTTGAGTGTTCTCCCTATCTGAAGATTAGAAAAACTTAGACCTGGCCTTAATTCTACCTTGAATTCACATTTCTTTTTACACGCTCTATTGGTGAATAACAAAACATTAGTATTCTAAATTATTATGAAATAATTGTGACTATTTGTTTCTTTTCTACATAAAAAAATATGCTCAATAACAGCATGTAAAAAAATATTGTAGGAAAAAGTAAACACTGAAATACTTTATACGTAATTAATTCTTAAAATATTTGAATTGCTCACAAAATACAACAATATCTAATTATTCATAGAACTGCTGGAATAGTAAAGATATGTGTTGTTATGAATCACCAGCACTGGACTTCAGCAACACTGATTGTCTATGGGGAGGCGTGCAGTAACGCCAGTCGCTGGTCTGGATAGATAGAAGCCATACTGAATTCTGGGATCTCTTCTGATATGAGACTCGAAGATCCCAACAGTGCTTATGGATCTAACATATCCTTGTCTAACTTTGCCCAAATAAAGTCAACTCTTGTTACATAGTGAAAATTATATGGAATAGCCCTATACATAATATTTTCAACTACTGTATATCAAATTTGTGATTTTTTTACACTAAAGTCAACTCACCAGGTATTTATTCAATGGAGAACATCTGATATGAAAACTCAAACCGTCTCCTTTTGTTAACAGAAAAACTAAATATGACAAATTGTTGAAATGTCGATTAGGAAGTACTTTGTGTGAGAATTTCTTTTCAATGTTTTCCTTTCATTTTACCTGAACCCCAATTTATTATTATGCCTATTACTAAAGTGTATTAATAATATTATTTTACAATAGTTTTCTTTTTTTTTATCAAAACATACTGTTACTCAAATATAGCAGTCGACAAAATATTGCAAGGCAAAGTAAACACCGCAATACATTAGGTAATTACTTTCTAAAACACTTGTAATGCTCACAAAATACAGAGTTTTCCAGTGGAATAGTTGCCCGTTGTAAAGCTGCTATTGATTACTGCAAAATACAAATCACAGAAACAATCCCATGGAGGAAGAACAAAAACGTTTTCTGTCAAACATTGTATCATCAGACATGAATTGTTTAGTCTCACAAATCATTCAAACAATAAATCTCATGCATTACAACATTTCACATACCAAACGTGTTTTGGCGACTTTTAACAAAGTAATTTAATAATATTTTCATTCTTCACTAGAAATACTTTAAATATAAACCATTCTCATTTAATTTTGAAGGTCTTTCTTTCCACTTCAGCGTTTGGAAACGTTATAAGATATTCGTATCACATAAGATTTGGTTTAGGTTTGTGGAGTACATTAGAGCAGAAGAATTTAACCATTGTCACCGAACAGTTGCCTAGGTTAGATACAAGGCATAGCTTCATTTAGTGATTTTAAACAAGCAGAAACTAATATCTCTGCTATATTTAGTATAATCACGTCCTTTAGAAAACAAAGGTTAGGAGGCTCAGACTAAAATCACTCCCGGAATAAACTTGATCAAATTGCCTGGAATGTGGTTGAAATTTTCCTAAATATTTGTACGTAGAAATCGCTTCAAAATTATATTTAATGTCAATAGGTAATAATTTTATATTTTGTCAAATATAATAATGGCAACATTATTAAGTTATATCATTACATTGAAAAAAAATATCTATGGAGTTAAATTGATTTCATTACACCGTCCAAATGTTTACTCACAGAATATTGATTAACGGAAGGTTTTATTTTAAAATTAGTTCTATATGGGACACGATGAATATTTTTTTTTCAATTACACCTTCTTATAAATAAATAAAAGCTCCAATATTTTGCATCATCCTAATGTAAAAAAATTATTTTAACAGACTTTTGAAAGGAACTTAAATATAAAAAGCGTATTGAAAATCCCTTTCAACTACGTTTTATATCCCACGCTCTGGGTTCAAGCAGATTACAAAAATATATTATATCCGAAACCGATTCGTAAAAACGTACTGCATGGAAATAAATTATTTCTAGGTCAAGATCAATCATAACTGATTGCTTCAAAAAGTCTGTTACAGGGGAGGCTTTGCACTGTAAAATGTTACGCGCGCAACATTGATAAGAAATAATCTTAGTGAATTTCTGAGAGGGAGAATTTTCTTGGTACGTGATCGCATTCACAAAGTTAACTCATCAAGGAAAAAGATCACTCTTTGTGATGGAAATTCGAAAAAGGCAATCCAACTAATACAAAATATCGTCCTATGTTTTGAATTATCAATTTAAGTCAATTTAAATTAACAAATACGTAACAATATTTAATAGCTAGGGTTTGTTACACTACTTTTATATGTGTATAAAATTTTCCGCATTTAAAGTTGCACTTTTATAGTCACTTACAATTGCAATTTAATACACGCACGCGCGCGCGCACGCACACACACACACACACACAAGTATGGGCTAATTAATAATGTTTATCAAAAATCTGTCATCTTTAATTCACATACCCATACACACACACACACACACACACACACACACACACACACACACACACACACACACACAAGTATGGGCAAATTAATAAATAATGTTTATCAAAAATCTTTCATCTTTAACACACACACACACACAGACACACACCCACACCCACACCCACATAGGCTGATGATGTTGGTACTGTTTACCAACGAAAAGTTTTGGATATAAATTAATAAATATTCTTGTATTTGAATAGCCTATGTTGTTTTTAACATATATATAACGTTTTTTTTAAGATTATTTTTTTAAATCATTAATTAGCCTTCAACTTTATTATTACAAAAATAATATTCAAATTATCTTTTCTAGGCATTCACTGTCAGGGGTCAAGTTGTCACTCAATAGTTTACAGGCACTTGAGAATGCTAAGTTGAATCTCGAAGAAAACCCTACAGCAGTGCAATTCATATTACTTGCGAAGTTAGTTTTGCAGCAAAATGTGGGGGTATGGTAGTTTACCTACGCAGACCTGCACACAGCCGGTATGGAGACGAATCTACCCGTTACATATTCAACAGTATGAAAGGACAGATAAATAGCAAAAAAATAAAACAGGGTTTTACTCGCTGTGGTTTTCCGTTAGGAATTATTGCATTCCGGTCTGGAAATTACTATCGGCAAACAATAAGCCAATAAAATGACTCTTTAGAAATGCGATCGATCAGAATACTAAGGACAAACCAACCCACTAAAACCTGACTAATAAAAGAGTTATACATAACCATTAAACTTCTGAAAGTTTGCACCTTGCACCCAATAAATACTTCCATCGGGTTAAATGGCGGTGATCTGGAGTGGCTAATAGAAATAAGAGATGTCCAGAAGAAGAGGAAAGAGCGTGGTCAGTTTGTATTGGCTCCTAAGACAAGTCGACAGTAAACGGCAGTGAAAAAACTAAATAAATAAATAACCTAAGAATCACAATCTTCAAGCGAGATGATGACTACAGTGTGTTGTTTTGAATGCTCATGTTCAAGCAAATGCAAAGATAAATTTCTAATCTCAATAAACAAATCATTTTTGCTACTCCTACATAATGCATTTAAAGTCCTTTAAGGCAAAAGGATAGAATGAGAGACAGAGAGAGAGACAATTTTATAAATAACTGACTTTGAATAATGATTTTATGTGACTTTAATACGATCAGCTGGTATTATCGCCTACGAAAGCTAGGCGACCACTGCAAATAACAAAATTCTAAATTGTAAAAAAATATTTACTTTTTATGTTTAAACTTAAAATGGTTAACTAAATTTCTAATTTAAATAATCTCCCCTCGTCATTACATTTACACTGAAAAAAAACAGATTAGATCTTCGATTAAATTGGTTCTATCTCAAAAAATACGTATTTTAATCTTGCAAATGAATTGTCTGAACCGTTTCTGATTTCCTAGAATCGATTTTGCAACTTATTTAAAGTGTAATTTCTATCTGTCCCATAAGTTAAAGATTGACATTCGAATGCTTTGTGATCACAATACCCAGAAAGTTAAATTGGAATCTGAAAGAGAGACATATAATACGAAAAACCAGCCAGTTTTAATTTAATTTGTTACAAAGGATAAACGTATTCAGACAAAGACATCGGTCTTCAAGTTTTGTTAAGTAAAATGCAATATTCGCTTTTAAAATAAAACCAGATTTCATTTTAAATCTTATCAAAACCACGGATGTATTTTTGCATATATGTTTTCAAGTATATTAACAATTTGAAAGATTTATAGGGTTTTTTCATTTCCTAATTCAATAAATACAATACTCTAAAATCTATATATTACAAAAAGGAATGTAATGATCTAATTTGTGTGCGAAACGTATGTTCAGAACGTTAACAGCGCTAAATCACTCAAATACTAGTAATGAAAAGCAACGCATATGAAAGTTTAGTAAGTGTTGTATGAAGGTAACATGTAAGGAAGAAGCTGTATAAATATACTCCTTATTTTACATTATTCTCTAGGAACTAGTGTGTAAGAAGTTAAATAAAGAAATATAATCTACTACATTTTCCAAGAACTAATATGCAACAGCTAAATACGTATACACTCTAGAATACTTTTCGAACAAACTGATATATAATAAACATAGGTAATTGTATTTTTTTTTTTAATATTAATTAATATTACTCATTTTATATAATTTAAAAATTAATTGTTAACAATTGTATTATTAGAAGTTATTTGAATGATTTATTGTTAAATAAAATTCATGTGAAGTAAATAGAAAAAACAATAATAAACACAAATGATAGATACTTCCAACTTATTCTGGACGAACACATTAGAACTACTTAATTATTATTTACCGGTATTAATTAATTTATTACTATTTTCTTGGTAAAATAAGAGAGAAGTCATAAGATAGCCAAAATTGCACAATATGTTCTGGAACCTCACACGTTTAATAGAAGCAAAATGTAGTTCTGTACGTATTAAAGACTATATTTAACAGTAACAATAACATAAAAACTCTATCTTACACTGTTAAGTTTCTGTAAATTTAAGATCAACTGGCTTATATTGATAAATAGGTTTTCTATTTATATTTTTATATAAATGTTTTTTTAATATTATTTATACAAATATTTCTGTTTTTTATGTATTTTTACCCAGCACTCTACGTTTAAAAGGTTACTAAATTATTAATTATTTTAAATTATTGGAACAAACTATTATAGGCTATTAATTTGACTACTGGAGCAAAAACAATTTTATTTTATTTGATTTTATCTTCAACTTGAGCTACTAGTTTCCACTTAAACGCATATTAATATATCCTAATACCAGGTGTGTGACTAGAAAATAAATTAATGCTATTTGATTCCATCTTCAACTTGAGCTACTAGTTTCCACTTAAACGCATATTAATATATCCTAATACCAGGTGTGTGACTAGAAAAAAAATTAATGCTATTTGATTACATCTTCAACTTGAGCTACTAGTTTCCACTTAAACACATATTAATATAGCCTAATACCAGGTTTGTAACTAGAAAATAAATTAATGCTATTTGATTCCATCTTCAACTTGAGCTACTAGTTTCCACTTAAACACATATTAATATAGCCTAATACCAGGTGTGTAACTATAAAATAAATTAATGCTATTTGATTACATCTTCAACTTGAGCTACTAGTTTCCACTTAAACACATATTAATATAGCCTAATACCAGGTGTGTAATTAGAAAATAAATTAATGCTATTTGATTCCATCTTTAACTTCAGCTACTAGTTTCCACTTAAACACATATTAATATAGCCTAATACCAGGTGTGTAACTAGAAAATAAATTAATGCTATTTGATTCCATCTTTAACTTCAGCTACTAGTTTCCACTTAAACACATATTAATATAGCCTAATACCAGGTGTGTAATTAGAAAATAAATTAATGCTATTTGATTCCATCTTTAACTTCAGCTATTAGTTTCCACTTAAACACATATTAATATAGCCTAATACCAGATGTGTAACTAGAAAATAAATTAATGCTATTTGATTCCATCTTTAACTTCAGCTACTAGTTTCCACTTAAACACATATTAATATAGCCTAATACCAGGTGTGTAACTAGAAAATAAATTAATGCTATTTGATTCCATCTTTAACTTCAGCTACTAGTTTCCACTTAAGCACATATTAATATAGCCTAATACCAGGTGTGTAACTAGAAAATAAATTAATGCTATTTGATTCCATCTTCAACTTGAGCTACTAGTTTCCACTTAAACACATATTAATATAGCCTAATACCAGGTGTGTAACTAGAAAATAAATTAATGCTATTTGATTCCATCTTTAACTTCAGCTACTAGTTTCCACTTAAACACATTTTAATATAGCCTAATACCAGGTGTGTAATTAGAAAATAAATTAATGCTATTTGATTCCATCTTTAACTTCAGCTACTAGTTTCCACTTAAACACATATTAATATAGCCTAATACCAGGTGTGTAACTAGAAAATAAATTAATGCTATTTGATTCCATCTTTAACTTCAGCTACTAGTTTCCACTTAAACACATATTAATATAGCCTAATACCAGGTGTGTAACTAGAAAATAAATTAATGCTATTTGATTCCATCTTTAACGTCAGCTACTAGTTTCCACTTAAACACGTATTAATATAGCCTAATACCAGGTGTGTAACTAGAAAATAAATTAATGCTATTTGATTCCATCTTCAACTTGAGCTACTAGTTTCCACTTAAACACATATTAATATAGCCTAATACCAGGTGTGTAACTAGAAAATAAATTAATGCTATTTGATTCCATCTTTAACTTCAGCTACTAGTTTCCACTTAAACACATATTAATATAGCCTAATACCAGGTGTGTAATTAGAAAATAAATTAATGCTATTTGATTCCATCTTTAACTTCAGCTACTAGTTTCCACTTAAACACATATTAATATAGCCTAATACCAGGTGTGTAATTAGAAAATAAATTAATGCTATTTGATTCCATCTTTAACTTCAGCTACTAGTTTCCACTTAAACACATATTAATATAGCCTAATACCAGGTGTGTAACTAGAAAATAAATTAATGCTATTTGATTCCATCTTTAACTTCAGCTACTAGTTTCCACTTAAACACATATTAATATAGCCTAATACCAGGTGTGTAACTAGAAAATAAATTAATGCTATTTGATTCCATCTTCAACTTGAGCTACTAGTTTCCACTTAAACACATATTAATATAGCCTAATACCAGGTGTGTAACTAGAAAATAAATTAATGCTATTTGATTCCATCTTTAACTTCAGCTACTAGTTTCCACTTAAACACATATTAATATAGCCTAATACCAGGTGTGTAATTAGAAAATAAATTAATGCTATTTGATTCCATCTTTAACTTCAGCTACTAGTTTCCACTTAAACACATATTAATATAGCCTAATACCAGGTGTGTAATTAGAAAATAAATTAATGCTATTTGATTCCATCTTTAACTTCAGCTACTAGTTTCCACTTAAACACATATTAATATAGCCTAATACCAGGTGTGTAACTAGAAAATAAATTAATGCTATTTGATTCCATCTTTAACTTCAGCTACTAGTTTCCACTTAAACACATATTAATATAGCCTAATACCAGGTGTGTAACTAGAAAATAAATTAATGCTATTTGATTCCATCTTCAACTTGAGCTACTAGTTTCCACTTAAACACATATTAATATAGCCTAATACCAGGTGTGTAACTAGAAAATAAATTAATGCTATTTGATTCCATCTTCAACTTGAGCTACTAGTTTCCACTTAAACACATATTTATATAGCCTAATACCAGGTGTGTAACTAGAAAATAAATTAATGCTATTTGATTCCATCTTTAACTTCAGCTACTAGTTTCCACTTAAACACATATTAATATAGCCTAATACCAGGTGTGTAATTATAAAATAAATTAATGCTATTTGATTCCATCTTTAACTTCAGCTACTAGTTTCCACTTAAACACATATTAATATAGCCTAATACCAGGTGTGTAATTAGAAAATAAATTAATGCTATTTGATTCCATCTTTAACTTCAGCTACTAGTTTCCACTTAAACACATATTAATATAGCCTAATACCAGGTGTGTAATTAGAAAATAAATTAATGCTATTTGATTCCATCTTTAACTTCAGCTACTAGTTTCCACTTAAACACATATTAATATAGCCTAATACCAGGTGTGTAACTAGAAAATAAATTAATGCTATTTGATTCCATCTTTAACTTCAGCTACTAGTTTCCACTTAAACACATATTAATATAGCCTAATACCAGGTGTGTAACTAGAAAATAAATTAATGCTATTTGATTCCATCTTCAACTTGAGCTACTAGTTTCCACTTAAACACATATTAATATAGCCTAATACCAGGAGTGTAACTAGAAAATAAATTAATGCTATTTGATTCCATCTTCAACTTGAGCTACTTGTTTCCACTTAAACAGATATTAATATAGCCTAATACCAGGTGTGTAACTAGAAAATAAATTAATGCTATTTGATTCCATCTTTAACTTCAGCTACTAGTTTCCACTTAAACACATATTAATATAGCCTAATACCAGGTGTGTAACTAGAAAATAAATTAATGCTATTTGATTCCATCTTCAACTTGAGCTACTAGTTTCCACTTAAACACATATTAATATAGCCTAATACCAGGTGTGTAACTAGAAAATAAATTAATCCTATTTGATTCCATCTTTAACTTCAGCTACTAGTTTCCACTTAAACACATATTAATATAGCCTAATACCAGGTGTGTAATTAGAAAATAAATTAATGCTATTTGATTCCATCTTTAACTTCAGCTACTAGTTTCCACTTAAACACATATTAATATAGCCTAATACCAGGTGTGTAATTAGAAAATAAATTAATGCTGTTTGATTCCATCTTTAACTTCAGCTACTAGTTTCCACTTAAACACATATTAATATAGCCTAATACCAGGTGTGTAACTAGAAAATAAATTAATGCTATTTGATTCCATCTTTAACTTCAGCTACTAGTTTCCACTTAAACACATATTAATATAGCCTAATACCAGGTGTGTAACTAGAAAATAAATTAATGCTATTTGATTCCATCTTCAACTTGAGCTACTAGTTTCCACTTAAACACATATTAATATAGCCTAATACCAGGTGTGTAACTAGAAAATAAATTAATGCTATTTGATTCCATCTTTAACTTCAGCTACTAGTTTCCACTTAAACACATATTAATATAGCCTAATACCAGGTGTGTAATTAGAAAATAAATTAATGCTATTTGATTCCATCTTTAACTTCAGCTACTAGTTTCCACTTAAACACATATTAATATAGCCTAATACCAGGTGTGTAACTAGAAAAAAAAATTAATGCTATTTGATTCCATCTTTAACTTCAGCTACTAGTTTCCACTTAAACACATATTAATATAGCCTAATACCAGGTGTGTAACTAGAAAATAAATTAATGCTATTTGATTCCATCTTCAACTTGAGCTACTAGTTTCCACTTAAACACATATTAATATAGCCTAATACCAGGTGTGTAACTAGAAAATAAATTAATGCTATTTGATTCCATCTTCAACTTGAGCTACTAGTTTCCACTTAAACACATATTTATATAGCCTAATACCAGGTGTGTAACTAGAAAATAAATTAATGCTATTTGATTCCATCTTTAACTTCAGCTACTAGTTTCCACTTAAACACATATTAATATAGCCTAATACCAGGTGTGTAATTAGAAAATAAATTAATGCTATTTGATTCAATCTTTAACTTCAGCTACTAGTTTCCACTTAAACACATATTAATATAGCCTAATACCAGGTGTGTAATTAGAAAATAAATTAATGCTATTTGATTCCATCTTTAACTTCAGCTACTAGTTTCCACTTAAACACATATTAATATAGCCTAATACCAGGTGTGTAATTAGAAAATAAATTAATGCTATTTGATTCCATCTTTAACTTCAGCTACTAGTTTCCACTTAAACACATATTAATATAGCCTAATACCAGGTGTGTAACTAGAAAATAAATTAATGCTATTTGATTCCATCTTTAACTTCAGCTACTAGTTTCCACTTAAACACATATTAATATAGCCTAATACCAGGTGTGTAACTAGAAAATAAATTAATGCTATTTGATTCCATCTTCAACTTGAGCTACTAGTTTCCACTTAAACACATATTAATATAGCCTAATACCAGGAGTGTAACTAGAAAATAAATTAATGCTATTTGATTCCATCTTCAACTTGAGCTACTTGTTTCCACTTAAACAGATATTAATATAGCCTAATACCAGGTGTGTAACTAGAAAATAAATTAATGCTATTTGATTCCATCTTCAACTTGAGCTACTAGTTGCGCAATTAATGGTATGGAAATTTATTAATATACCTTGAATCTAAACACATTAATATATGGCCAAGTGTTCAAGTTGAACAAAAATAATCAATACAATTATGTTTGTTGGTATGGTTTATTTTTTTTTTCAATAACTAATATAAACCTAATTCTCAGAATTACATTTTTTTTTTAATACATATTATTCAAAAGCCTTTCACCTCCTATAGGAAATTTTAATTATCTATTTTCTTTAAATCTTATTTTAGTCATTGAGTAAAAAGAAGAATATACAGCAGAAAAAAAGAATATAAATAATATATTTTACTAAAACTAATCTTCATTATAAAATTTTAAAACGGAAAAACCGAAAACTAAATAATGTATATAAAAAAAATATTAACTTGAAAAAATTGTAACCATAAATTACCAAAATTTGTGCTATGCCGAACCTTAGCACACTATCACAACTGAACTAAATTACAACTCAGTTTATCATACATACTCATGAGCATAGAACTTAAAGGCATGAATATTAAAGGATGTTTTAAAAAGAAGCCTTCGTGAATGGTTCATTGTGTAGCAAATTTTAAAATCAAATAATCCCGAAAAATATTTAAATGTTATTTTCTCCGACAAATAACAATAAGTAGATATAACAGAATTTTTTTTTTAAGTTAGGCTAGATGGGTTACGTGAAAGGATTTGGAAACGTTGAGAGTCTGATGGGAAGCTGCTTGGCGGGGGATTAGATGCTTGATAAAGAGCTCTTCAAATTGAGACTTGAAGCGTTGTTGCCACTTGATGAGAAGCCTTCAGAAACTCAATAGTCTAGATTTAAGAGTACTACATATTCCCTTTTTTTAATTATGCATGCGCACAGCTGCGTTGAAGTAGGCGAACAATTACTAGCTTACAGATTAGCTTCAGCCAACTACAAACAACGAAGCCATAGATTAGTGTTTGAGCAGTATAAGTAGCTAAACGACGTGAGGTAAACGACAAACATGTTTACTTATCACCCAGTACAAACAAAATGGACAGACGTAATAGTTTTTACGTGGGTTTGAAGTGTTTTCTCTACCATAACTATTTCTCCAACACAATTGACGTTTCCTTCACTACAAAATTTAACGAATCAGTTAAACTGCTCGTACATCAGCATTAAACATTATTAAAAATTAAGAAGATTAATGTTATTAATAAACTAAAATTAATTGAATCTCGTTTCATTTGATTAACGGTAAAAACTATCATCTACCGTCGCCGGCGTCTGAAAACCAAGGACCGTATTGTTTACTTAAAGTACGTACAGTATTTGCTGTGCGCTTGAAAAATCCGCTTTCTACTGACAAGTCACTTTAACTATCAAAAGAATATAATAAACTAAAAATTAGCTGAAATTGAAAATTTCCCTTTACATATTAACTAAGCAATATTAAAAAAATTATATATATGTGTGTGTGTGTATATATATATATATATATATATATATATATATATATATATATATATATATATATATATATATATTAAATATGGTGATATGTTTTCTTGTAATATAGTTAATAGATTAAAAATATTTCATAAACAAGAATACTTTTAATGAATATATTTATTCAAAGCTTTTCGCTGATAAATCAGTATCAGCATCTTCAGGAAAGTAATTATCTAATAAAATGTCTAATAAAATTATCTAATAATTATTAGATAATTATTTTCCTGAAGATGCTGATACTGATTTATCAGCGAAAAGCTTTGAATAAATATATTCATTAAAAGTATTCTTGTTTATGAAATATTTTTAATTTATTATATATATAAAACAACATAGGTTATTCAAATATATGTTTCAGGCCTATATCTATATCTTGCACTATTGTATTATTTATTCCTGATGATGTTGGTACTGTTTACCAACGAAAAGCTTTGAATATAAATTAATAAATATTCTTTTATTTAAATAACCATTGTTGTTTTCGATTATTAAACAAGAAAACATATATATATATATATATATATATATTGTTCTCCTTGCATGAATTCCTTTTTCTTGTTTTATATATACACAATTAAAAGACACTTTCATAAACAAGAACTACTATTTTATTTTTCTCCATATATTGAAGCTTTTCGCTGATTGGCAGTATTAGCATTATCAAAATTTTCAAAGTACCTTATAGTTCTATGACTACATCTGGACTGTCTACATCTGACAGCCCAGATGTAGTCATAGAACTATAAGGTATTTTGAACATTTTGATAATGCTAATACTGCCAATCAGCGAAAAGCTTCAATATATGGAGAAAAATAAAATAGTAGTTCTTGTTAATGAATAAATATATATATATATATATATATATATATATATATATATATACACACATACACACACATTACATCAAAACGATGTTTATAAAATATTATGTACATTAACCATTTTTAACAATAAAAAGTCATCTGAAATCGTGTGTGCGCACGCATGTGTGTGTGATTGTGTGGTGTTGTGTCTGTGTGATGAGTTGTGTTTGTGTGTCTGTGATTTTTTAAATCATTTCAAAATAGGGATGGGCCGATTCCTAAAATTTTCGATTCCGATTCCGATTCTAAAATTTTCCATTCGATTCTCGATTCTTTACTCGATTCTCGATTCTCGATTCTTTCAAGTTATACTAGCTTACATTCTAGTTCTCTAATAATTAATTTAGTTAACATCTTGGTCATATGGCAAAACCTTTTAAAACTTCTGTTTTAATGTAATAGGCTACACAAAACTTTCAACTTTGATTTATCAATAGGAATTTTTAAAAGCATAAAAACATACCAGATAAAAGTAATGACTTATTTTAAAGTTAACAATGTGAACTTTACTTAATTTATGATGTTTGAAACAATACCTAAGCCTATTTACATTGTCTCTCAAAACAAAACAAAAATTAAAAACAAACAAACAACATAAAAAGTAAAAAATTAATACAAATAGTATAGTTTTTAATATTTAAAAGTCTGGCAGGTAATGTACATTTCTGTTCAAAAACACAAGCATTTGAACACGTTGTGGGTCAAGCTAGTTTCATTGCTTGTCATATATAACTCCTGAAGTTGAGAAAGGTTTTTCAGAAAACACTGTCGCGAGTGGGCAGACAGGTATTGTATTGCCATTGCATTTAAATGAGGGTATTTGGCACTTTGTACTGCCAAATACTTCCCAACATCACAATCTGGACTGGCTAATGGTTCCCCCAGATAATTGTTTACTTCTTCTTCTACTGTCAATTCCCCTGGGGTACCTTCTTCCTCAACATTCTGGATTAGTGGGGCATACCTTCTCCACATCTGGTGGGACCTTTTTTCTGCAGGTGTCTGGAACAAGTGCAACTGATTCAGGCCTATTTTGTATTTATTCCTCAATCCCAGTTGATTTTTAACCGACTATCACTTGTAGGTCCTGTGTCTGAGGATAAAGTTTCTTCAAGTATAGATCTTTTTTGTTGATAAATTTGGGCAAAATGAATGTTGTTTAATTGCTTTTTCATATTTGATATATTATGTGGTTTTCCACCGTCAGTTTTTGTTAACTGTCATCGAATTGACGCGACGGCCAGTAGCCTGAACCGAATACCGTCTATAATATAATTTATTGAGGTTAAGTTTCGGAGGAATAATACGGTGTTTCTGTTATCCGTCTATTCGCTCAACCATCATGGCCACGGTTAATCGAGTTTTTGATGTACTTTTTTTGTGTTTTGTTCTGACATCTATAAATCAGTGGCGGTAAGACACGCGGGGGAGAGAGAGAGAGAGAGTATCGAACCCGCTCTAGTGTGAGAGAGAGAGAGAAAGTAGCGATGTCAAACGACCAGAAATGGCTACGATCTTGATTGCTGTTGCTTCATAAATAATAATATTTTCGTTATATTTTCGTTTACTTTAATCATTTAATTCATTCAAATCAACCAATACATAAATAAAATATAGTTGGTAATTAATTATTTTTCTATTAAATTACTCCACACACATATTTTAATAGTTAACAAAATAGGAATCGGAATCGACACTTTTATGATGAAGAATCGAGTATCGACGATTCCTCGATACCACCTAGAATCGACGATTCCTGGAATCGAGAATCGGAATCGGCCCATCCCTATTTCAAAATAATATATTCTGGTGAGATTTGAGCTATTTACCATGTCTGCTACTTAAATTATTCCTCTTACTGAAGCGATATAATTTAACAAGCGTGCGTATGCATATATACACGCTGTTTATAAATAAAGAATATAAAAAACAAAATAACACATACGGTACTAGCATAATTAAGAGGTTAGTTCACTACTTGCAAACACGCTTCATTTTAAAATGTTTAGGCGTGGAAAATATTTAAAACTAACATTGGTTAAAAAAAACACTTTTAAACACATTTTCCAATTCATTTAAATTACAATTGGCAAACGCTTTCCATATGGAGGCTTCAACTTCAAAAGCCTATCTTTGTGACATCTTGTTAAGACAATCAATACTTTGTACGAAAAGTAAAATCTCATTAATTTTTAAGCCCTACATAAATGCCAGTTGACAGAAGCGTTTGTAAATAAAAAGGCCGATCTAAATCAAAGCAACACGGAATCAAAGACGATTTCCCAAGCTGCGGGAAATATCAGTGTAATTTTACAAATACTGCTACACAGCAGAATATACGAACTAACACATTGTTGTACTTTAAACCCATCTCATATTATAAGAAAAGTTCACATGTTCTAGTTATATTTCATAACCTTAAACCTGATGACAAAACTGTCGATGCAACGAATAAGACCACGAGAAGAGCGCCGGCTGGGCGCTTTGAAGAGGATTACTTGTTTACTTTGAGTTACGAAGATAAGTAAAGAAAACAGTGTAGAACACATCCCTTCATTGACGAGCACGTTTATAAGATTAGGATGCTTTTTAAATGTTTGTTTTAAAACCAGTAAAACGAAAGGACTTTTAAAATATCAATATATGAAGTGAACGTAGTACATAAAATCACTTTCAAGCAGGAAAACATCTGAGAAAGTAAATTGAACAATATTTAAAAGAACTGTGTTTCGCTGATAAAAACTTGTGGTTAAGTTCAATATACAACAGGGATTGTAAATAAAACAGTGAGAAGTAAGAAATAGTGAATAGTCCCTAAAATAATATTACACTGATATTCTTAATCCTACACTTTCGTAGTTAGATGTAATTAGAGATATTTACTACTAATAATAAATGCTACAATAATACTGTTGCCTGTAGAATTCTGTAATCATTTTCATCTGTTTGAGAATTTAGCTAAAGTTGATAGGGCATTTTAAATCAGGCAATAAAATTCTAGATTAAATACTATTTCAATAAATACAACTAAATGCACGAACTTTATAAACAAAAACATTAAAAAAAACTTAAAACTCAATATTTAATAACTAATAATAAATCTGATTTATGTGTGAAGTAAAATCAAACTGAGAAAATTATTCTAAGCCTATTCAAACAAATTACAGTAAATTTTAAAGTGTCTCCTCCGACTTCAATGCATTTTTGTGCTCGTTTGAGGATGGGTCTTGCTGTAACTGCGTAAAAGCTCCATTAATACGTTTGAGTATAGCCTCACGGAAATTAACTTTGATCTCGTAAACTTTCTCCTTCATACATCTTCATATGCAAAACGAACGGCGTATGATCTGGTGACCTGGGGGCCAGTATATAGGACCTTCACGGCCGATCCATTTATTTGGAAACTTTTGATTCAAGTAGGTGGAAACAATATTTGAAAAATGTATTGATGCGTTGGAAGTACAGCTGGCGTCGCGTTGCGAGAGGGACATCTTAAGCAATGTCGGTCATTCTTCTTGAAGAAACTGTAAGTACGTCTGACCTATTAAGCTCCTAGCAAAATAAATGGTTCAATCAGCAGATCATAAATAATACCACGCCATACGTCAATGCTAAAACGCTTTTGAAAGTTATGTTGTCGCCTGGATATAAATTCTGTATTTTTTGTAAATTGTAGGGATAGAGCTTATTATTAAGCGGTCTCCACAGTTTACTTTGCGTAACCCTGAACCATTTAGAAATACGTCTTGCACTAGTACCTGGACTATGCTCCACAATAGAACTAATGTTACAGGGTAAGGTTTTCTGTATTCTACAGCAGCGGCCGTAGCACTGACTTCACATACCCCTAAATAAACACCATATCGCCATAATTACCGTAATTTAGAGCAGCACCTGAATGCACTAAATGTTAAAATCAATCTACTCTATGAAGTAATCTTTCATTTAGGAATTTAAATTTACATTTTTTTAGTAGAAATTTAATTTGTTAAAAGGGTAAATAAGAAATGTATTGTCAAAGGCGTGAAGTCCTGTTATGAATTTTTATTCAAACATATATTCGCTTTCTGCGTTCCTTATTCACAGCGTTTTGTTCAGAATAAAATTATCTACAAGTTTTATTAAACATTTTGATCTGTTCCTTGGTTAAATAGCAAACTTATTGTTTTTTTTTCATTCCATTTATACATTCGACACTGGTTTTCTCAAAAACTACTTACTTACAGTTCTGGGACCTGTTTTACTCAATTTATCAGGTTAAAAACCGTAGGAAAGAATTGAATTCGCTTCTTAATCTACATTAGCAGAATTCCGCGGAAGACCTCGTTTTACATGGTAAAATGAAATCCGTGCGAAATCTTTCGCGAGCCGTAACTCGTTAACGATGCATTTCCGGACTCATGTTTATATAAACGTTTTTCATTATGTTTACATGTAGAATGAGTTATCAGAGATTCTGCATATCTTCGTGAATCACCGTGTATAATATCAGAAAACCTATCTACGATCAAGTCATACTCTGATTCAGTACGAAATTTTAAACATTATATTTCGAGTATGAAGTAAATTTTCATTTGGCAAAAATGGAATGACTCCTTCTTTTAATCCTACAGGATGGCACATATAGCAGACTGAGCATTAAAACGGAGATTTTCAAGTCGACACCAACATAAACAAAAGTTTGCCTCTGTAACTTATGGACTGTCACCCCAAATGCTGGTCAAACTAGGAATTCATGTAGCCTAATGTATTTGCATAGTAAGTATACGTCCAAGTTGAGTATTGTTTGAGTTCAATTTGAAAAAAATTATAATTAAAAACAATTATATTTGAAATATTTAAGAACACGTATCACCTTATTAAAAAAACAAAAAAAAAAATATATATATATATATATATATATATATATATATATTTGTATGGATTAAAGGTTAATAACAAATATTAATATAACAATTTTTTCATATACTGTTCAATTGTAAAATAGATATTACTAAAAGTAGCCGTAAAATGCTATACACGCAAGCACGTGCGCGTGCAAACACGCCATTAAATTATTTAATAGTTTAAAAATGGCATACCATAGTCTACACTAACGTGATTGAATTACTCTTATACGATTTTTATTTAAATAATTTGATTTTTGCCTATTCATTTAAGATACGATGAAAGAATAGAGGAATGAGTTATACAGTAATTTATAATGTTAAATAATACAAGGGAAAGCATGTTCAGTAGATATAGAAGGTAGAACCATAATTCATACTTAACATTATTGAAGAAAGACAATGTGCCTGGCCTGGTCCTAAGGCCTCTCCTTATTATCCTAGGTTGGAGCTACATAATGATCACACGCTAAGTGGACCTGAAGCTAAGTTGGATCAAAGCATAAGTGTTTAGGTTAGTAGGCTGCACCCCACGTGACTACCAGATTGCACTGCGTATTTATTTTGTAATTTTAAACCGACAAGGACTAACCAACGAAGGCAAAGATAGGAGTGTGTATGTTGTACGATTAAGGGAGAGGTATAAAACCCTCTAAAAAGAATATAATTGGATGACGACATCTATGTGCGGTGTCGCGTACCTGAAGTAGATCTGCTTTTATCGTGGCTATAAAGAGGCGCTAACGCGTTCAACCCTTTGTAAGGAGAAAGTTGGATGGTATTAGGTTAGTAGGCTGCACCCCACGTGACTACTAGATAGCACTGCGTATTTATTTTGTAATTTTAAGCCGAAAGGACTAACCAACGAAGGCAAAGATAGGAGTGTGTATGTTGTACGATTAAGGGAGAGATATAAAACCCTCTAAAAAGAATATAATTGGATGACGACATCTATGTGCGGTGTCGCGTACCTGAAGTAGATCTGCCTTTATCGTGGCTATAAAGAGGCGCCAACGCGTTCAACCCTTTGTAAAGAGAAGGATGGATGGTATTAGGTAGGTATAAGGAAAAATAATAATAATCCTTGGTGGGTGAGGTCGAAACTTTAAAATGTTTAACTTGATAAAAGTCATTAATTATTAGTTTCCGATGGAAACAAACTTGGGATTGCCTTCGTTTTATACAAACAAATTTACTTTGTACGCTACCTATACCGTGACTTATCGTAACATCTAAACTGAAAATATGCAGTCGTAAAATTGACTTTTTCGTAAATTTGTTTCTATAATACATTTATTAGAGTTAAAATAAACACCTGATATAAATACTCAAAAAATTAATTAGGAGTTAAAAAATTAATTTAACTACGTTGAAAGATGTCCGGTTTTAGTACATCACAACTACTCATCACAAGTAGTTTGTCGTTTCACAATTAGATATAATCTAACCTTTTTCAAGGAGCGTACAGTTTTATACCCCTTGTAAACCACTATTGCTGTCGCGGCAGTTTAATTGTCAACGCAAATCATAAGACATAACTGTATAATCAACAAGAACAATTCTGTTAATTATATGTTAGATAGGAAAGACAATTTAGTAATGCAGGCGAGGCCATTTATTATATAGGTGTGGTCAGTGTTAACTACACCTCGAAGAATTTAACAAGATATAACAATTTGAAAATATAAACTTATTGACTGTGTTTCACAGATAAATTTCATGAATAATCATAACACACGAAAATATTAAGCGTCTCATATCTGTTCACGTTATCAACCATGGAGGCCATTTAATGATGGATATGCATACTAAAAAATTATATCTAAAAAAGGTAAAGGAAAGAAACGCCAAAACGATAGTTGGACTACTTATTTATATAGAGCATATATCCTCCTAGGAACATTTTATATCTGTATCGTTCTTTCAATTAATTTCTTTTAAAGTTATAACGGTTTAAATAATTGGCATAAAATATGTATTGTTAAAATAATTTAGTTCCTTTTTGATTTGTAATTTCCATTTATTAATATTATGTTTTAAAAACAAACTTGTATTCTTCTAAGGCGTTCAGCCAGTAACACTGTTATTGTAAATAAAGGAAGCATTAAGTTAAGGACGTAAACCCATTGGTAGAAAATATAAAGGAGATCATGTGTGCATTGTTGGTTAGATGAAACAGACCTTTTCTCTATCAGGGTCATAAAGAGGTATCAACTCGTTGGGCGATCAAACAATATGATTATTATTGGCTAAGAGTAGGAAAAGTATAGATAAAGATAAGATAAGCGCAAAGACATGAGGCTCCTTTGTAAGGGGTATAGGAAGTATTAAGGCATCACATGTCCAGTGTCGTAATGTGATGTAAGATAACTATTTTCAAAGAGTTATGAAAAGATATCTAGAGGTTACATCTCCTTGTAAGAAGAAGTGTATGGGAGGCGTAGATAGGAACAGTTAGAGGCAATGAAAGGATATAATGACCCTGGTGCTGGAAATACAGAAAATTATAGTATTAACTAGGTAGAGTCATTACAGAAAATGTTCTATTTCTTTCGATGAGGACGAAGGTTTAAAACCCCTTTTTTATATTCATAAAGGACTATGGAAAATCGAGATTCTGTAGCGAAAATAAATTATTCAGTAACTAAAACTCTGAGCAAACTAAAACAAAAGCATATTGAAAAAAGCTTGTTAGCTTTAACCTGCAAGCGAAGGTTTTATCAAACTAAGTAGAAGAGGTGATTTTATTTAATTATATTCCGAATCATTATAATTGTGACCAATTAACTACAAACAATAATATGTTTATGGTTTATATTTTTATAGATTTTTCAGGCGATCACCAAGTATAACTACTATCCCTAGATAGACAACAATTAATTGTAAATATAGATATAGTTAAAGTAGAGACAAAGAACTCCTGATACAGAGTCTGGGTATAAAGGCCACATGTTGAAGACATATCTTGGTCAGGGACGCTTATCTGACCTCTTAACAGAGGTGAAGAGAGGTGTATCTGACCTTTTAACAAGGGTGAAGAGAGTTGTCTACATCCTACTAAATGATACAGATTCATGTAAATCAAATAAGGTTAAGTCTATTACTAAAATTCTTATTCTTATTATGTCAAAAATAAATAAAAATCTCATACAAATTGCATTCATAAGCCAGATTTTACCAAGCAAAAATAAACAAATAACTAATTTGCAAAGCTACTAAAACAAATTCGATGAAATTAAATTTTTAAGCCAATTTGTTTTCAATAAACTTCTAAATTAAAAACACAGTAGCTTCCACATTAAACACGTTGAAAACATATTTCATTGCACACGTTGTAAAAGGATTGAGTTTTAGATTTACGTTTTAAAAAACTGCGGTCGATAATAGAAGTTTACCTTAATTGGTGACAGTTCTAGCAAGTTTAAAATGTCAACCGACATTGATATTAATGGAACAATTCATGAACACGCTACAGCCGGCGAATGCCAGCTATGAATTGCCCCATTTAGCGTAATGTTGCGAGATATTTATTTCAAAGCTTTAGGCCAAAAATGGAGAAGAAAGAAAGAAATTAATATTGTACTCTTTCTTAACGTATCAAATATATATATAAACCAAAACCAAGTGAGTTGTAGATACTATGTATAAAATCAAATTCAATAACCGCATTTATTTTGTTATTAGCACCAACTGAACAGTTTATTAAAAGTAACTATAGATTAATAATGTTTTAAAATCATGATTTTTCGTGTTTTTATACGATATATATTCTAATTTATGCACGCACACGTCTACACAATGCCACACACACACACACACACGCACACACACACACACACACACACACACACACACACACACACACACACACACACACACACACACACACACACACACACACACACACACACACACACACACACACACACACACACACACACACACACACACACACACACACACACACACACACACACACACACACACACACACACACACACACACACACACACACACACACACACACACACACACACACACACACACACACACACACACACACACACACACACACACACACACACACACACACACACACACACACACACACACACACACACACACACACACACACACACACACACACACACACACACACACACACACACACACACACACACACACACACACACACACACACACACACACACACACACACACACACACACACACACACACACACACACACACACACACACACACACACACACACACACACACACACACACACACACACACACACACACACACACACACACACACACACACACACACACACACACACACACACACACACACACACACACACACACACACACACACACACACACACACACACACACACACACACACACACACACACACACACACACACACACACACACACACACACACACACACACACACACACACACACACACACACACACACACACACACACACACACACACACACACACACACACACACACACACACACACACACACACACACACACACACACACACACACACACACACACACACACACACACACACACACACACACACACACACACACACACACACACACACACACACACACACACACACACACACACACACACACACACACACACACACACACACACACACACACACACACACACACACACACACACACACACACACACACACACACACACACACACACACACACACACACACACACACACACACACACACACACACACACACACACACACACACACACACACACACACACACACACACACACACACACACACACACACACACACACACACACACACACACACACACACACACACACACACACACACACACACACACACACACACACACACACACACACACACACACACACACACACACACACACACACACACACACACACACACACACACACACACACACACACACACACACACACACACACACACACACACACACACACACACACACACACACACACACACACACACACACACACACACACACACACACACACACACACACACACACACACACACACACACACACACACACACACACACACACACACACACACACACACACACACACACACACACACACACACACACACACACACACACACACACACACACACACACACACACACACACACACACACACACACACACACACACACACACACACACACACACACACACACACACACACACACACACACACACACACACACACACACACACACACACACACACACACACACACACACACACACACACACACACACACACACACACACACACACACACACACACACACACACACACACACACACACACACACACACACACACACACACACACACACACACACACACACACACACACACACACACACACACACACACACACACACACACACACACACACACACACACACACACACACACACACACACACACACACACACACACACACACACACACACACACACACACACACACACACACACACACACACACACACACCACACACACACACACACACACACACACACACACACACACACACACACACACACACACACACACACACACACACACACACACACACACACACACACACACACACACACACACACACACACACACACACACACACACACACACACACACACACACACACACACACACACACACACACACACACACACACACACACACACACACACACACACACACACACACACACACACCACACACACACACACACACACACACACACACACACACACACACACACACACACACACACACACACACACACACACACACACACACACACACACACACACACACACACACACACACACACACACACACACACACACACACACACACACACACACACACACACACACACACACACACACACACACACACACACACACACACACACACACACACACACACACACACACACACACACACACACACACACACACACACACACACACACACACACACACACACACACACACCACACACACACACACACACACACACACACACACACACACACACACACACACACACACACACACACACACACACACACACACACACACACACACACACACACACACACACACACACACACACACACACACACACACACACACACACACACACACACACACACACACACACACACACACACACACACACACACACACACACACACACACACACACACACACACACACACACACACACACACACACACACACACACACACACACACACACACACACACACACACACACACACACACACACACACACACACACACACACACACACACACACACACACACACACACACACACACACACACACACACACACACACACACACACACACACACACACACACACACACACACACACACACACACACACACACACACACACACACACACACACACACACACACACACACACACACACACACACACACACACACACACACACACACACACACACACACACACACACACACACACACACACACACACACACACACACACACACACACACACACACACACACACACACACACACACACACACACACACACACACACACACACACACACACACACACACACACACACACACACACACACACACACACACACACACACACACACACACACACACACACACACACACACACACACACACACACACACACACACACACACACACACACACACACACACACACACACACACACACACACACACACACACACACACACACACACACACACACACACACACACACACACACACACACACACACACACACACACACACACACACACACACACACACACACACACACACACACACACACACACACACACACACACACACACACACACACACACACACACACACACACACACACACACACACACACACACACACACACACACACACACACACACACACACACACACACACACACACACACACACACACACACACACACACACACACACACACACACACACACACACACACACACACACACACACACACACACACACACACACACACACACACACACACACACACACACACACACACACACACACACACACACACACACACACACACACACACACACACACACACACACACACACACACACACACACACACACACACACACACACACACACACACACACACACACACACACACACACACACACACACACACACACACACACACACACACACACACACACACACACACACACACACACACACACACACACACACACACACACACACACACACACACACACACACACACACACACACACACACACACACACACACACACACACACACACACACACACACACACACACACACACACACACACACACACACACACACACACACACACACACACACACACACACACACACACACACACACACACACACACACACACACACACACACACACACACACACACACACACACACACACACACACACACACACACACACACACACACACACACACACACACACACACACACACACACACACACACACACACACACACACACACACACACACACACACACACACACACACACACACACACACACACACACACACACACACACACACACACATCGCACATTAAAACTACCTCCTATCTCTCTCTCTCTCTCTCTCTCTCTCTCTCTCTCTCTCTCTCTCTCTCTCTCTCTCTCTCTCTCTCTCTCCCTCCCGATAGCTGGAGTACGGCTGATGATAGGATATACAAGACCATATTTCAATAATGATTTGACGCACATTAAAACTACGTCCTCTCTCTCTCTAACTCCCTCCCTCCCGATAGCTGAAATAAGCCTAGTGATAGGATATACAAGGTCATATTTCAATAATGCTTTGAAGCACATTAAAACTCCCTCTTCTCTCTCTCTCTCTCTCTCTCTCTCTCTCTCTCTCTCCCCCTCTCTCCCGATTGCTGGAGTAGGCCTGACGATAGGATATACAAAGCCATATTTCAATAATGCTTTGAAGCACATTAAAACTACCTCCTCTCTCTCTCTCTCCCCCCTCCCTCCCGATAGCTGGAATAGGCCTAAAGATAGCATATATAAGGTAACCATTTCAAAATTGCTTCAATAGAAAGCTGACTAGAATATCTAGTGTCAAGGAGACATATTATAAAAACAGTAGTGTGAGCAAAGACTGACTTTGGGGTAGCTGCACTGAACTTGCAAGATGCGCGCATATATCACTTTCACACGCTGCAATAACATCGCCAAGTGTCAACAGCACCCAGATCCTATGAAACGATATATAACAACCCTAGGTGTCATCTACACTCAGTTCTGATGGCGGAGGAACGAAAATGTCGCGAAAGCGACGAAAAGTAATCTCCAATCTGAAGAAAGTTTTGTATATGTACAAGTTAATAAAGGCCGGCATATTATTAAACCTTTGAATTATCCTGTAAAACCTATAATAAATAAACAATTAATTGGTAAACGTCCATACTCTTCAATGATCATCGTTCTTTTCGAACCTTTACCATACACTTACTACACCTAACCTAACTTTCATACTCTAGTTTGTTAGTAGCCAAAAACGTTATTACAAAATAATACTCATTATTTTACTCTCAAAACCAACATTTACCAACTGTCAATGTTAAAACCTAGGATTTTTAAACTTCTAATGGTAAAGGCCCCAAAAATCTTTTCTTATTTATAAAATCCTATTTATTAACTCGTGTTGCCAAATCTTAAGACCTGACAATATACCGGCTTTTACAAACTACTTCGCGCGCGCGCGCGCGCGCGCGTGTGTGTGTGTGTGTGTGTGTGTGTTAATACGATTTTCAAGGGACCCATAAAAAACAGGGTTTTAAAAAAGGAAAACGTCTTATTCGGGAATAGAAAATACTGTAACACCAAAAGACGAGCATCACATCTACTCGCCATATAAGTGCTATAGGAGTATGTTGCCACATATTCGAGAAAACAATTCTATCACAAATAGTGCGCATTTACTGGGGAACCTTAAGCTACAGACATTATTATACTACTACAGTAAAGAGTTGGTTATTTTTCCAATCATTATATTTTCTAAAAATTATTTTTCAACTTATTTTGTTTTTAATTTTTTCAAATAATTTAAAAGCAATGTTTCTATTGGATTTATCGTCTGAAATTCCGGTCACGCTGATAATGTAACGTCTCACATCAGCCAGTGCACTAAATGCTGCAGCAGGCGTTACTGGCGGCCGAGGATCTTCTTCATTTTCATTATCATATTCATACATCCTTACTCTCCTCATTTGTGTTAGAATCTATTGAAGCACACACACACACACACACACACACACACACACACACACACACACACACACACACACACACACACACACACACACACACACACACACACACACACACACACACACACACACACACACACACACACACACACACACACACACACACACACACACACACACACACACACACACACACACACACACACACACACACACACACACACACACACACACACACACACACACACACACACACACACACACACACACACACACACACACACACACACACACACACACACACACACACACACACACACACACACACACACACACACACACACACACACACACACACACACACACATATATATATATATATATATATATATATATATATATATATTATACCACAAACGCATGCGGCTAAATAATATATTCAGTTTATATCCAAAAAGAAAAATAATCGGAAGAAATATTAAACCAAATCGACAAGAATAATTGCTAAAATTACGGACAAAGTACTTAACCTATGTTTTATTTCAAGTAGTCATAGAGGGACTGCGGGAAACTTTGACAAAAGAAGGGTCCAACTATTTTAAGATAGGACTTTCTAAGGACCAAAATACCTGGGTTATAATAACACTGTACCGTTAGAGAAGACTTTTTGTAAATGGGTATGTGGATAACCAAATGAACTAAAATACGCGAGGGGGAGAGGTGATGAGAGGTTGGAAAAGGAAGTGATCGAGGGGTCTTGGAGAAACTACAGAAGAGGGCAGACGTATTGGGGGAGGACCTAGTGTCAGTAATGTTAATAAGGGGTATATTTTGTTAATAAGGGGTATATTATGTTAATAAGGGGTATATTTTGTTAATAGAATTAAGGGAAATGTAATTTTTTGTATTTGTATAATTTAAAAAAGTGCGACGTATATAATTTAGTAAAGAATTAGGAAAAATAAGTTAGTTATGTGAAAGTGCATCGAAGCAGTATCGACGGTATTCCCAGGAAATCAACGAACAGTAAGTAAATGGGTATAATGTGTGTTAATTAAGTGTCAAGAATAAATGCAAGCGAAGTTAATATTGATATTGGTGTTATTTAATTAGAAACCTGAAGGTGAGGCAAAAGAGTGTTAAGGTAATTAAATATATAACCTAAAGGAAATGTTATATTTTAAATAACTAAGGTTAATATATATAAATATATATATATATATATATAACATAATTAAATAACATAACAATACCTATATATAGTAACCTAGTAACCTACATACCTAGGTAACCTAGTATATGTAACCTATATATATATAAATATAATTATTTTATTTATATATGCAGATACTTTTAAAGTATTTGTTGTAAGCATTCACAAACAGAAAATCAGTATTTATATAACAAACATATGGTATTTATGGTCAATCCTGGGATATCAAGCATAACGACATATACAAGCTACAAGTTTCAGAGGAAAGAGGTCTCAGTCGGATAAACTCACTATCCGTATACGAACAAAACGAGACTATATTTTATCGCTTCGTACCTTTAATAGCCATTAAATAGACGATGCACAGCTACACAATCACTTACAATTTTCTTACAATTGTTTCAGTGCGAGCATTTTATGCGTTTCACGACAATCGATGAAGTTGAGTTTAATGGTCAGAGGAAAAATTTACTTTTTAACATTGCAAGTGTAAACAATTAAGTACATTCTTCTGTTTTCCTAAACATCAAAACATTATTTTTCAGTGACGCGTTTCGGACCTCCATTATCAATACCTTAAACTCCTTTCACGATAAATAAAGATGAACATAAAGAATTGTAAGTACATATTTTATTTTTAAAAGTGAGTTGCATGAATTGCGTTTTTATTATTGGAAATCAGGCGCGCTAAAATATAATAAACATTTAATCAAGTTCTATCATCTGCAATACCGAATCGTTACTGGCATTTTTGCGTTCCTTCAAAATTCTGAAACCAGGAGAGAAACAAACCTACTTGAGTTTCAAATCTCTGCGCTCAAAAAGCAGAAAATGTAAAGATTAAACGTTTCCAATGTGCAGCGTGTGGGTGTGTATGTAGAGCTTACAGCCCACAAGTATGCAGAAGCGCTGGTGTACATGCTAAAGTAACATGTTCACAAACACATAAGTACATAGGATACCCTGGTTCGCTCCATTATCACAAAGAGGCGCTTATAGACGCACTAGTGGCAGTTTAAATGCTCTGAATACCATACAGCTAAATATGAGCAAACTAGGCAGAATCGAGATGACTAGTACCGACAATAACAACATTATTAACACTAAAAACAAACATTTAAAACCAGGAACGAAAAGTTGTTAAAGCCAACTCCTACTTACGTAAACAAAGATATATTTTATTTAAATTACTTTTTAATAAATAATTCCATATAATATAACTAACGTAACATAACCTATGAGTTAAAACAGCTGTTCTACCACATAACCTATAACATAAAATCAGCTGTTTTATGAAATCATATGTTATCACTTATTTTAAGTATGACAGGGTATCATTGTATTTGATAACTTGCTTCTCTTATGAAAAGTTTTTTCCCATATAAAACTAACAATAAAGATTTTAAAAAATCAACAAACAATTGCTAAAACCAATTCCTGCTTACGTAAACAAAGACATATTTTATTAAAATTACTTTTTAATAAATAATTCCATTTAATATAACCACTAAAATAACCTATGAGTTAAAACAGCTGTTCTACCACATAATCTATAACGCAAAATCAGCTATATTATGAAATCATATGTTATCACTCATTTTAAGCATGATAGGATATCACTGTATTTCATAACTTGCTCCTCTTATGAAAAGTTTTTACCCATATAAAACTAAAATTAATTCGTTTTGATTTAGTTAATGAACTAATATTTGAAAAACCTCTATTACATCAGGTGTCATTCACTACACGTTTTAAAAAAAAAATGTATTTGAACTTGAGTGAATGAATAAAAAGTATTTTATTAACGATTGAAAATTTGAACGATATATATATATATATATATATATATATATATATATATATACACTATTATCAATTAATCTATAATTACGTATGTTATAAAAAAAATGTTTCTTATAATTTCTAAAATAAGGAATATAATAAAATTCAAGTTTTGTATGAGAAAATAGATTGAAAAAACAGAGCTAGACAGATTTTTCTAAATATTAAAAATAGAAGTTAAAAACTATAATAAAGTATGGAACTGTATACTGAGAAACGTTGCCATTTTTTAATTTTAAAGGGATCAGCCTATATGACTCATCGTGTACAGAGTGAAAAGCATAGGGTAAAGAAGGGCTATAAACCAACCCCTGGTACAGGAAATTACTAAAATAATGGAGGTTGAGTCAAATTATTGCTCGCGTGATCAGTGCCTCGTACAGGACTGTCACAGAGTAACTGGGGCGTTGCTCTGTGAGCTACCTGGTTAAAGCTTTGGTTGTTATTAGGTAATGAAAATATTATATTACATTAAAATAGAAAGAAATTTCATACTAATTAAATATTCTGTAAGAAAACGCTGACAGGTTTCTGAAAAACTATGACAAAAAGGTTAGGCTAAAAATGTATCTATTATGCGAGGGGAAACAAAAATTTGTTAAAACCAGTATCTGCTATCCTTATAAAGTTTGAACTGTAAAAGAAGTTAAATATATATATATATATATATATATATATATATATATATATATATATATATATATATATATATATGTAGCATACAGTACCAACATCCTCAGATTATTCCTTCCTGATGATGTTTGTAGGCATACTGTTTGACAACGAAAAGCTTTGAATAATAAAAATTAATAAGTAGTTCTTGTATATATATATATATATATATATATATATATATATATATATATATTTAAGATAAAAAATACACACAAATACAGGAATATTTAATTTATTGAACAATAAACTCAAAGCTTTTCGTTGGCTTACATTACCAACATCTTCAGGAGTTACAATATTAAGAATGATGATCATTCTTAATATTGTAACTCCTGAAGATGTTGGTAATGTAAGCCAACGAAAAGCTTTGAGTTTATTGTTCAATAAATTAAATATTCCTGTATTTGTGTGTATTTTTTGATCTTAAAAATATTCTAACAGGAAAACACATTTGATATTCTATATATATATATATATATATATATATATATATATATATATATATATATATATATATATATAAATATATATATATATTCTTGTATATATTTTAGGTTAGTGCTAGTAGAGCATAGAATTAGAAAAGAGCTTAGAGTTAGAACTCCAAAAATTCCTATATATATGTGTGTGTGTGTGTGTGTGTGTGTGTGTGTGTGTTTTGTTTAAACGTGATTTACGCTATAAATTATTCTGAAAAAACTGTATTAGTTTAGGTTTGTTGCCCTAACTGTAATAGTATAGTAATCTTTAGAAACACATCTGCGGCACTAAAAGTTTCCAATTGAAACACAGACCACGTAAAGTTTTAATTGCTAATTCTTGAACTGAAACTGTAAGGGATTATTTGTTATTCTACACGTCACACTATCTAGTCAGTCTGATCCCAACATCTGGTTTGCATTTGAATATTTAATAAACCGATTGAATATTTAAACCTATCAGGGTTCCTCTTGGATAACTGGTTCTCATATCAAATGTATTGACTCTGAACGTCCTTAATTGCATAGTACATTTACTATGTTATTATTATATGTAAAGTATAACATGATGTGTATAAAAAAGAATTTAACACAATACATAGTGATGTACATACTCTATATAGCTCTCTTGTTATACAACTCTCTATATCTCTCTCTAACTCCCTCTCCTCCTCCCTCTCTCACTCCTAATTAGAAGCACATTGAAACTCCCCCTTCTCTCTCTACCTCCATCGCTCCCGATAGCTGGAGTAGGAATAACGATAGGATATACAAGGGGTCATATTTCAATAATGCTTTGAAGCACATTAAAACTACCTCCTATCTCTCTCTCTCTCTCTCTCTCTCTCTCTCTCTCTCTCTCTCTCTCTCTCTCCCTCCCGATAGCTGGAGTACGGCTGATGATAGGATATACAAGACCATATTTCAATAATGATTTGACGCACATTAAAACTACGTCCTCTCTCTCTCTAACTCCCTCCCTCCCGATAGCTGAAATAAGCCTAGTGATAGGATATACAAGGTCATATTTCAATAATGCTTTGAAGCACATTAAAACTCCCTCTTCTCTCTCTCTCTCTCTCTCTCTCTCTCTCTCCCCCCCCCCTCTCTCCCGATTGCTGGAGTAGGCCTGACGATAGGATATACAAAGCCATATTTCAATAATGCTTTGAAGCACATTAAAACTACCTCCTCTCTCTCTCTCTCCCCCCTCCCTCCCGATAGCTGGAATAGGCCTAAAGATAGCATATATAAGGTAACCATTTCAAAATTGCTTCAATAGAAAGCTGACTAGAATATCTAGTGTCAAGGAGACATATTATAAAAACAGTAGTGTGAGCAAAGACTGACTTTGGGGTAGCTGCACTGAACTTGCAAGATGCGCGCATATATCACTTTCACACGCTGCAATAACATCGCCAAGTGTCAACAGCACCCAGATCCTATGAAACGATATATAACAACCCTAGGTGTCATCTACACTCAGTTCTGATGGCGGAGGAACGAAAATGTCGCGAAAGCGACGAAAAGTAATCTCCAATCTGAAGAAAGTTTTGTATATGTACAAGTTAATAAAGGCCGGCATATTATTAAACCTTTGAATTATCCTGTAAAACCTATAATAAATAAACAATTAATTGGTAAACGTCCATACTCTTCAATGATCATCGTTCTTTTCGAACCTTTACCATACACTTACTACACCTAACCTAACTTTCATACTCTAGTTTGTTAGTAGCCAAAAACGTTATTACAAAATAATACTCATTATTTTACTCTCAAAACCAACATTTACCAACTGTCAATGTTAAAACCTAGGATTTTTAAACTTCTAATGGTAAAGGCCCCAAAAATCTTTTCTTATTTATAAAATCCTATTTATTAACTCGTGTTGCCAAATCTTAAAACCTGACAATATACCGGCTTTTACAAACTACTTCGCGCGCGCGCGCGCGCGCGTGTGTGTGTGTGTGTGTGTGTGTGTTAATACGATTTTCAAGGGACCCATAAAAAACAGGGTTTTAAAAAAGGAAAACGTCTTATTCGGGAATAGAAAATACTGTAACACCAAAAGACGAGCATCACATCTACTCGCCATATAAGTGCTATAGGAGTATGTTGCCACATATTCGAGAAAACAATTCTATCACAAATAGTGCGCATTTACTGGGGAACCTTAAGCTACAGACATTATTATACTACTACAGTAAAGAGTTGGTTATTTTTCCAATCATTATATTTTCTAAAAATTATTTTTCAACTTATTTTGTTTTTAATTTTTTCAAATAATTTAAAAGCAATGTTTCTATTGGATTTATCGTCTGAAATTCCGGTCACGCTGATAATGTAACGTCTCACATCAGCCAGTGCACTAAATGCTGCAGCAGGCGTTACTGGCGGCCGAGGATCTTCTTCATTTTCATTATCATATTCATACATCCTTACTCTCCTCATTTGTGTTAGAATCTATTGAAGCAACGTCCTTCACAATTTCCTGTACTGTCCGTACCTCACCAGTCGCGATATTATCGTCGACAGATATGTAGACGGGAAAGGCATCAAGTATGACTTCCTCAACTTTGTTATCAGTACACTTCAATGCCACTTTACACTGAGACCCTTTGTCACCCACTTTCATAAAACCGTTTATGAAATCACCTTATGGCGGACTTAATTCAATCTCCAAGAAACATACTTAATGGCATCAAAACGTTTTACAGCATCCAACGTGCTGATTGCCCTGTTCTATGGCACATAGGTTTCTATGCCCTAGTCGCTTACGGTTATGCTGATTTAAAACTTGTATTATCTCCTGATCCATGCGTTGAACCTTGCTTGTGCCGTTCGGGGGTCGAAACACGATTTTCAAGTTGGTTAGTTCAATATTTTTCGATGTGCTGGGCAGTTATCAATAAGTATAAGAATCTTTCGATTCTTTCTTAGAAAACCCGTATTGAGCGTTTTTACCCATTAGACAAATTGTTCTCCTGTCATCCATGCACGACGCTGTGTAGCGTAATCACGTGGAAACGAGCGAATGTTCTTGAAACATCGCGAGGACTTCGACTTTAACGCGACCGACAGTTTACGTTCTTCTGAACCATCTGCATTTGGGCGCAACAATACTGAAAGTCTCTCTTTAGGCCTACTTAGATTTCCATCGTGGGATTTGTCCTTATAAACAAGCAAATTATCTGTCATTAGTCTGAAAAAGAGTCCAAACTCGCCAGAATTAAAAACCACACTGAGAGAAACCCTTTAGCAACTGTGGTAACACGATTTCTTTCCACGAAGAATCATCTTCCTCATTTACTGACTGTGCTTCTCCACTGATCTGACGATATATAGCCCATATCTTATTTTGAATCAGTCAACCCACCGACTAGACCCAGTAAAATTATTAATTTGAAGCTCTTTCACGATTCCGGTGCTTTTTCGGTTAGAAATGCATTCGTAGCCAGACATAAGCAACGAGATTGAAGAAACCATTAAAACAAATCTTTTTCCAATTCTTCATACTTCACAGTCTTTTATTCTTTTTGTTTCATCTTGCACTGCTTTCTCTTCTAACTCAATCCTCTTTGTTTTTAATGTGGAACTCAGAATGTTCAGATCGGCCGCGATTTGCTTTTGATTTCTCAGAAGTGAATTTGCATCGTAACACTTCGAAATTTTCAATTATCATAAATTGATAAACCATTTCTTTTTATCCCGCTTATCTCAAGACAAAAGTGGAGAAGGGTGAAAAGGATAGACGAGGAAATGCATTCGTGGTAGAATGTATACTGTACTTGTACATATACAGTAAACATATCAAGACATATATGCCGTGTAAACTCGGAGCTTTATATCATTGATGTAAACAACAGGCCGAATCATTTTAGACAATCTTTATCAAAGTTTTATTCTTTTTCGTAATGGATTTCGTAAGTAACGAATTTTTACACCCATTGATGTGCCATACAGTGCCGTAACTGCTGAGCTTATAAAACTACCGTAATGTATTTTACTTGTAATTTATTACTACGCAGTAAAATTTCCGATACTGGTCGAGCAAATCGTTGTGTCAAAAAAAGCGTATTAAGCGGATTCAAAACGTATCATTCGTGAAAATTCATATGTATATATATATATATATATATATATATATATATATATATATATATATCACCTTATATTTAAATTAAATTAAATTATTTATTTATATTTTATATTTATTTAAATAGAGAGAGCCATCCGCGTTGGTCGGGTCGTATACCCGGCGCGGCGTTGATATTTTTTATAACAACCGTGTGTTCCGTAAGACAGCAGATGTGCTAAGTATATATAAGTGTACTCAGCACTTCACTTATAAATTTACCTAGTTTAGTTCTTCTAGGTACTTGAAATTTTAAAAAAAATTTCATATACAACATTATTTTGTGTCAATTTCATTTGTGGCATGGATCGATCTAGTGAATATTATCCAGGCTGTGAGAAAGCATATTTCTATTTCTGGGTATATGCTGGGTTCTACGTCACATGTACAACACACAAGAGGCTGTGCAAAACTCAGGCAAAGGTAACTAGAATGACGCCTTTTCAAAGTGACACAACTGTGTAGTGAAACGTCAGTAAATTGTATCTTCCTTTCTCGGTTCCTTTATACAGTCACTTATAACTCCTTGCATGTAACGTTCCATAAAACCTTTATAGAAGAATTTCTATAAAGTTAAAACCTGATAGCAAATATATAACATTTCCGAATCGCATATGTCACAATAATTTGAACTCGTTTAAATTGTGAATAATGATGTTTTCAGAATCCTTTCTTTTGATAACTAAAATTAAATCTCTAATCAGTAAATTTGTTACAAAACCAATTCTAATGATTAAAGATTTATTTACCTCATTCTGTACAATGAACATTTACAAACATACCTACAATTCTGAAATCGTTATTTGGTGTTTTATGAGTTTATAGAACAGTTTGCCAACCGAAATGGTATTTTAAATATTCACTAAACTGCCTTTTTTTAAAAAAATGCCGCTCCACACTAAAAATATTTTATTTACAAACAATCACAAAGTGATTATTTCCTATAGCAATTATGAACAACTAAGTAAAATAAATAAATAACTGTACATGGTCTTTTATTTACACTCTTAGTTACTATGCGCTTTTCGACCACTTATGCCGTCATTATCAGTGATACTACTACAAAATAACAACTGCAATTAACTAAACATATGATAATAAAGTGTTTATAATTGTGAGTTTATAAACAGTTATTTATTTGTCATCTTTACTCACAAACCAAGACAAATATTACTTATAACTGTGTAAAGTTATAAGTACAAGATTAAGTGTTAGCCACTGAAGATAGCGGCATCGTCTTAGTGATTTATTTATTTTTTTAACAATTGTGAATTGTTCTCCCTAGCTAAGCTCTAAATTCATTTAGATTTAAGCTCTAAAGCATAATAAATTTAAAATATTTCCGTGATGTTTTCTTACTTTATGTTTCCTTATGATTAACAATGAATTTGAATATTTTAGAAATATTACTATATGCCCTCACACTCACTAAGTTATTCTAGTGATATTTTAATTATTTATTAACGGATGAATAAACTAAACACAATGTGTACTTAATGACTGAACACACACTGAATGTCTACAATACACAATTACTAAACACAACTGATTAGTCAGTACAAGTTACTAACAGCAAATCACCGTAGGTAACTACAAGCATAGGTTTTTTACAGACTTAACTACTTTGTAACTCCAATCTACACTTAGTGACTTCAATTGTAGGTGAATTACCGACCAAAATTCTTAGCTATTTGCTAACAGTTTACTCTTTCATATGTAGATTTTTTACACACTACAATTCACAGATACTTCTTAGTGACTCCAATTGTAAATCAATTATCGACAAAAAAATAATGGCTAACAACTCACTGTCTCATAGGTCATTTACAGACTACAATTTATAGCTACTTAGTAACATCAATTCACACTTAGTGACTTCAATTGTAGGTCAATTACCGATTGAAATTCATGGCTACTTAGTGATTATTCACTCTTTAACTATAGATTATTTACTACTTTTTATAGCTATTTAGTGACCCGAATTCACGCTAAGTGACTTCAATTGTAGTTAATGGCCTACTGAAATTCATAGCTACTGAGTGATAATTAAGTTTTAGTGAATTCAACTGCAGATTACTTACAGCCTACAATTTATAGCTACTTAGTGGCCCAAATCCACGCTTAGTGACTTCGATTGTAGGTTAATGACCTACTGATATTCTTAGCTCCTAAATGACAATTCATTCTTAGTGAATTCGACTATAGGTTACTTACAGCCTACAATTTATAGCTACTTAGCGACCTGAATTCACGCCTAGTAACTTCAATTGTAGGTTAATGACCTACTGAAATTCATAGCTTTTTCCATGTATCGTCAGAGATGCTCTTCAGTGATCTCTGTTTACGTTTTCCAAACACCACAACCCAACATTAAAAAGAAACTAATAAACGTTCGGGTGAAATATTGCATTTCAATAGGCCAGCCATTTCCAGACACATTTCACATTTTTATATGTCTAACTGTTCTCTAACTTATGTACACGAACATGAACACTGGCAATACCAGCTGTAGGGACAAAGGAACGCATGACATTAAGGAAGGCATACTTTTTGTATAAAATTACATTAGCTCAACAAAAGGTTTCCAGATGTGCTTTCTCGTTTTAATTATATTAATAAAGAGAAAGAACTATGCAAATCACATCCTGCCAATTACAAAAAACATGTATATTGTTTTTACCATTGTGATGTAAAAAGATGTATTTAATTATATTCAAAAACTAAACTCTTTTTTTAGTTAATATTTTAATGTAGAAAATTAAAAAATTAACACAGACAAAAGAATGTTTTGTAACAATGTTAAAATTTGGATAAGTGGTGCTGGAAGAAGAGGAAATTTCATTTAAAGCGTCAAAAGGATACAAAATGAGGTAAAATATTTGCATGAGTTATTTATGGAAAGCCGAGGGGGGAATAAATTTACAAATTTCTCTAAAGCGAGCGACAGAAACAATACGGTAAGGCTGTGCACGTTGCTTCCTCAATAATATAAAAATTATGGATTACGTTCTATGCTTCAAATGGAAGCTTGCCCGTAGCATTAACCAGCGTTAGGTCTCAGATATTAAACTGAAATGAATGACACGCGTTTTTGTAAAACCACCTGAAGAAGTATGAAACCCTATACTATGCTGATTGAAACAGTAAAATCTAGTTAGAAAAAACACATGTAAAATGCATTTCAATCTAAAATTACACTATATCATTGAAATTATTAGCATGCGTTACAAAGCCAAAATTTATTCTGAAAATAAATTAAAAACAAGAAATATTTTTGCTGGAGTAAAACCAAATTAGCTTATCGTCAAAACAAATAAGGACATCGGGGATTAAAACATTCGCGATCGGAGCGATCTAGCGGCACGAGTTAAGCAATTAAATTCTGCTGCGTTGGAAAAAGCAATTGCTTAGAAATGAGAAACTTGTTACCCGTGCTAATCTGAAGCATGGAAAAGATAACACATTAACAAGGGCCAAGAAGACTAAAAATTAAACAAAACAACGACGAAGTTTTTTTTTCAATCATCGACGAAAATCGTTGATGAGAAACCGACGATCGTATGATGGCTAAACACATTTTGTAGGGACAAGATAGCTTCGTGAATGGGAACCAATAGAATGACTGAGTCTCATATGCAAGAACTAAGCTCAAAACTAGGCCCCTGTTTACACCACTGAGTAGAGCCACACACAAACTAAGACGCTACTGAGTGGCGCGTACGTCGTGTAAGGCTTGGATTAAATGAGAGTGTTCACACGGTCCCGCCACCACAGCGGTTCCTTGCGCCGCAACTATCTCGAACTCGCTGCCTACGCTGCTCTAGCCTACAGCATTCGCCCAACGCCTTCGCACACAGCGTTAGCAACGCCTCTGATCCAGTGGCGTGTCCAACGCTTGTCTGCAGTTACAATCCTTTTGAGGGGGGATACTGGATTCCTCACTGTTTCTTCATGTTGTCAGTTGTGTCCAGTGTGTGATTTGGTGTTCTAGCTACAAACGTGAGAAACGCCTTTTTATAATGCTAAAGAGTGTTTAAATTCCTGACACTGGGTGTTAAAATTTAAAGTACTAAAGAGGGTAGTAACATAAAATGACTATAATATTTGTATGGATTTTTAAAATACCTTAGTAAACAAACGTACATACGCATTATTAAAAACCAAAATATTTTCATGATTCTATTTGGATGGAGAGATACGACTTGTGTCTGTCTTTAAAGATTGTACAATACATAAATGGTTTTCAATATTAATTTAAATACTCCATTATTTTTATATGATATACGGCTTCTAACATAAGAGATTTTTAAACGTTTTGTAGTACAATTATGATTTTTTTTTATTTTTTAATTAAGTTGGTCGCTTCTTTCTACTTTTGTAATAACTTTTAAGAAATATTCACAGCAGTAACAATCCAAGTATGCCTAATTTAGTAACAATTCAAGTACACACTACCCTTTAACACGTATATTATATATACATATATATATATATATATATATATATATATATATATATATATATATATATTCTATTTAAGACGAAAACCCTAAATGTTTTTATTTCATCCTTTCCATCAAAACTAAATTAAAGCTGTTCTATTACTCATAAACTGATTTTCTGTGTTTAATGAAATATAACAAAATCATTGCAACTACTGCTAAGAGTATTTTCATTAACAACTAATTACTTCTGCAACAGAAATGTCTACAGAGGGAGAGAGTTACTTTTGGTAAATGCATCCATTCTTAAGTCTTCTATGTAATACAAGTAAAGATAATAACGGCTCCCACAAGACGAATATTTCAAACTCTGTTTATTATTACAAATTACTGTAGCTTCGATCATCGAATCTTAAGGGTGTACAATTTGAACAAACCACGTTTTTCAACTAGTTTTATGTCATTATGTTAGTGATTTATCCTTGGAAAAAAAATCGCTTTCCTAATCAGGGCTTTTGAATGTGCTGGTAGTAAAATTCTTAACCTAATGTTGCGAAATTATTTCTGGCTTTCTGTTAAAAAAATTGCGAAATTCTTTTCACCGTCTGCACTGTTTGTCATTCGCGCAGTACTGAATTAAAGAACTGGACGAAATCGAGCGGTGAAATTTACTAATAATCCTGTATTGCTCTATGACGATCTTCCTTCCATCTCCGTTAAAAATATAGCATAAATTAAATGCCGATTCCAGGTTAAAAATAATCTAAAACCACTTTAAATAAAACACGCTCAACACGCAAGTAAGACAGTGTCTTGAGCAAAATATTGCCAAAAGCCCAAACCTTTCAGAACTTTTAACAACACTGACATACGTACTTAGGAGACGTTTTCTCTTAGAAATTTATCACACAAGACAAGAAATAACATTGTTACTTACGAGGTCTGAAAAATGTGATAGATTTGGTACTTTGTTGCTGGCATTTCTAGAGATTCAATTTAATTCTTTGTGAGTGCAAAATATGACGTAGAACACAAAATGACAACATGTGTAAAGGGGTTTTATAAAACCTCAGGTATTATCGAACAATAGTCCTGTATCAATCTATGAATTATTTATGTGAAGTAAAATTCATTTTTAAAGCAAATTTCCATAAAGTACTTTTAGCACGCCTCTCCCTCTCCACTCACACAAAACCATCTGTTTTTGCGACTTTTTACGAAAAAAATATGAAGCGTTAAAGCAGCCTACAACAATAATTATTACGGTTTACCAATAGATATGAAAATTATAGAACACGATAAAAAAAACTAATCAATCCTCAATGTGCAGGCATATTACAATTCACAATGTATTGTGAAATAGAACAAAAGCAATAGATCGGCAAAAAGCAAGTTATAGACAAACCACATTCATTCAGTTTAATTAAAAACTGAAACATATGAGGACCGCGTTATGAGACGGCAATGTCGCTAAACAGATTCTAGTAAATAGTTTCATGCGCCATTTTGGTTTAATAACTTTGATGTACGTCTTCAAAAATTACGTTTGTCTATAATTGCGATAACATAAAAACAATTGTAATTAATAGACACAATGAGGAAATTGTGCTAAACACATAACAAATGGTAGATTTATTACTGGAACTCTATACTTTTACGGGAATTTAAATTTGCTAAATATTGTAAAAATAATCGAGGTTTATATACATTAATCATAACCCGAGTATAGTATATAACAGCGCGAGCGCGCTCGAGTATGTGCGTGAGATTCGAGTGGTTTTAATAAATCAAATAATGAGTTCCAAAAATAAAATTAAGTAATAAAAACTGCAAACGTTTATTTTACCACAGTATTTGTTTGTTTCTGTATTTCACTGTTTTTATACACAACGGTCATTGTATATTGAGCGTATCATCTTCTTTGTGAAGAGTTGGAACAATAGAAATCAATTCTACACCTGATACTGACAGCCAAGTATTCCCGTACCTCCATCGATGATTACTCCAAGTTTCTTTATTTCTTAAACGCAGAATAAAATAGTTCAAACGATATTTAAAAGAAAGCTTTCGAAATCTTTTTAAATCGCTATTTACCAAAATATTTCCTAAACCCATGATATACTGAACAAAAAAAACTCGTGATACAAAATTTACCAGGGTGTTTATAAATCTATTTCTGTTCTAATCGCCAAGTAACTTACTTGCAACGGGAGTGTGAAATTCAGTGTGAAACAACTGAGTTGTAACTTTAACAATACTTTGATTATTTTATATAAATTTAGAAACTACCGAGAGAAATTATTGAATTAATTTTAATAGAAATTTTTAGAACATGAAAATGAGGGCACTTAAATGCCTAAATACTGTGTTTACAATAAAATGTAACCCCCTGTAAAGAACTAAAATTAATTTCATCTACATGTAAATTTGATTTTTAGACGTCTAAAATTAGATTTAGTAAAAACGTTTAAAATTAAATAATGTAATAAAACCGCATACAATATTATACGAAACTTAAAATGTCGGGTCATGGAAAACAATGTGAAACAAATATATAAATATTGAACATTTTTATTGACTAGATAACTTACAGATCACACACGTCTTGATATCAACTATACTTTACAAATGCTATACGAGCGTCTTTAGAGGAAACTACTGAAATCGGTTGTTTATGAAAGGGTTGAACAGAAAAACATTCGTTGTGTGTTTGTGAAAAAGGTTTTAGAAAACAAATGGCGAAACATGAAGAAAGTAGACGAAGGGTAGTTAACCTTCACTTCTTACCTCTTCGTACAATGAACACAAAGATAGATAACCAACTAATGCTGGGAATGGCTCCGATTTCAAGAATCCGACTTGAAACTCGTTCTTCATACCAAATGATTAGCGTCAGGCCAAGACAAGGGGGTTTGTCTAAACCCTGGTACCAGAATGTAAGAGCGAAACCCTTAACTGTAAGGCTTTGGCTGGTAACCAATCTCCTCACGGAGCAAGGAAATACTGATACCAAACACTACGGGGTTTTCTGCCTTTTCAGACCTACCCCGAACCAGGAGAACCTCCTGAAGGATCCGATTTTCCTTACCTTTCATACCCCATCTGATTAGTTAGTACCAGGTAGTGTAATATGACCTTTATGCAATCCCGGTGTCCTTACCTAACGCCTGGACCCTTACTGAACGAAGTTGGTTCTAAGTAGCAAAACCTGCCCGTTATGCCATGAGAGATAGAAGGACAGGCAACAAGAAGGAAGAAAGAGGGTAAAGATGAAAAGGAAGAGAGGTATATTTTAATATGAGAGGTCGCCTACGATAAGAAATTATTGGATTGTAGGGTGGATTAATGTATGGGGTATAAAACCCACTAGTATAGGATATATGGGTAATATGCCACCAAGTGTGCAATGTGGCATACCTAAAGAGGACCTAATCTTTATCAGGATCATAAATACTTGTCTACTGGATTTATTTTAACGTCCTTGAGAACTTCCCCATTGCTTAAAATTTTGCGGGAACTAGTGTCAAAGGACTGAGACATGTTTTGTGTAGGTCAGATTGAGAGCTAAAACCACTTTTCTAGTACCATATCAAAACTTGCTCGTCAAATATATTATTTGAACCCGGCACTGATGAACTGTTCAAAGTCTCACGGGAGTTTCATCACCACCTCCGTACTGCTAATCTTAAGTTAAAACACAATCTCCCAAAAGCAGACACTAGCCTCTGAGTATAGAAAGCTAGCATAAGAAACAATCCATGAAGATTAACCCCATATAAACACAGACGGTTCTTATTGCCATGCTCAAGTTAAACTGGAGCCGAGTACTTTTGGCAAAGGTTTCGTGAATGCCAAGCTGTGAGAAAATCCCTAAGAAACTATGGTAAAAGGAGTTTATGGTTACTCCAACTGAAGTTGATAAAATTGCAGCGTCTGGAAAAGTTTTTCATTGATTGTCAGGCTAATACGTCCAGCATCAGTGAGGTGGAATGCACGAGGCCCTTGACCAGCATAGTCAAGCCCTCTCCAACCAGCGGTGCAATATCAAATGAATACTAAACCACGTTGACATTTTAGGAACGTCAACCAGAGGCGTCTTATATACTGGACACTTCAAAATCTTTAATAAACTTTACAGATGATAAATGGCTCAGTAAGCATTGTAAATTGCTTGTAATCGATTGGATTGTTACCACTTCTTTCAATCGACTTACAAGAAGTGAGAAAGCATTATGTCGATTGGCCCTATAAATCTAATTCTCTCTCGAGCTGTGATGTTGTTACTTTCCGCACGAAAAGAACAAATAAATTACCCAGCAGCACGCACCACCCAATCGGAATACTAACGTAACCGCAATGCCGAATATGTGGAAGTGAGGCGTCATGGATGCTGACCACCTAAAAATCTGTTCGATACGGGATGATATGGAAGAGTCCCAGCCGTGCTGGTCATCACGTCACCAAATCCTTCAACTGCCAAGGATGGACGTTGATTAGTGAGTAAAATGTATTTTATCAAATCAAGATCTACTATTATACAACTCTAAACATAAACAAAGAAAATTTTAGCCAAAACAAGAAACGTATTTTAGCCAAACTTTAGCGACAGGTTTCCAAATGTATTTACTGTAAATATTTTGCTTACCGTAAACTCTAAGGAGAAATACGCAGTGTCAGTTGCTACATACCTGTAACAAAGAAAAATGTCTTCATAAAAATCGTCTTTATGTTGTTAGGATCATCTTTATGTCTAACCCTGAAAAGAAAGGGAAGTTAAGAGAGTTTGAAAAAAGTGAGAGGGAAGGAGAGAAGAGTAAATTAAACTTATAACCGTAAATAACTGTACTGCTAGTTAACTGCTATGTGTGTAATAATACACTTTTCAAAAACGTTTCTTTATTATTAATATTTCAAGGTATTAAAGGTAAAAGCTAGTAGTATGGGCTACTTAAGCAAACAATATATAAAAACAAGCCATATAAACAAGTAATATAAAGTGAATATATATATATAAGAGGAGAACGTGAACTAATAGAAAGAATTGTGACTAACATCTGTAAAGATTAATAAGAACTTTCTTCCAGCTAATTTTTCTCAAGTAATATGTTTACAATTACATTAGGCGAATGTGATATAACATTAATTTAATTTTAACCCTACATTTAGGGCACATTAAAAAATGTTGGGTAGTATCAGCCCTACCTTGAAGATCTGTTTTGGAAATTATTAAATATATTATTAATATTCAAATATCTATATTTGTGTACATACAGAAGAACTATGTTGTATCACAATATTTATTTATTATTATTATTGTTTATTTAATTTACAACGATCACAGTAAGAGCACAACTTATCAACATCTGCACAGAGCTCACATGTCCACTGGAACCAGCTTTCTTCATGAATATCTCCACAAGCAATGCACGGCACATTTATGTTAGCTTGAAAGATGTATTGCGTAGGATCAGACTTATTACAATTAACTATTTTATTATGTTAATTTTGTTGTCTTTTTTCGCTAACTTTTGTTCTAGTCTCAAAAATGTATTGGTTCTCTAGAGCCTACCTGTTAGATTTTTTCCTGTTCTGAATTTTTCTTTGAAATCAACATACTTTCCACTAATGTTGGCGTCAATGTGTCGCTCCTCTCTGTCATTTTGTTACGACTCATCAACCTCTTTTCACCTTTGCCTTGCAGGAAGTCAAAGACAACAACGCTTTTAAAACGTATGTAAACTCAGAAAGGCAAGCGGTTGGACTGAGTATTTACTTCCCGTAACACTTCGAACCCTCCCTTTTACGTTCCTTTCTAGAATGTTGGCCTTGTGTTACTAATGTAAAACTAATCAAATTGCCTACGTGTACCATACAACCCGACTTACATTGACATGTAGAAATGCAAACGGTTGGACTGAGTATTTACTTCCCGTAACACTTCGAACATTTCCTTTTACCTTCTTTTCTAGAGTGTTGGCCTTGTGTTACTAATGTAAAACTAATCAAATTGCCTACGTGTCCCATACAACCCGACTTACATTGACATGTAGAAATGCAAACGGTTGGACTGAGTATTTACTTCCCGCAACACTTCGAACCCTCCCTTTTACCTTCCTTTCTAGAGTGTTGGCCTTGTCTTACTAATGTAAAACTAATCAAATTGCCTACGTGAACCATACTAGCCAACTTACATTGACATGTAGAAATGCAAACGATTGGACTGAGTATTTACTTCCCGTAACACTTATTACTCTATCTTCGAACCCTTCCTTTTACCTTCCTTTCTACAGTATTGGCCTTGTGTTACTAATGTAAAACTAATCAAATTGCCTACGTGTCCCATACCACCCGACTTACATTGACATGTAGAAATGCAAACGGTTGGACTGAGTATTTACTTCCCGTTACACTTCGAACCCTTCCTTTTACCTTCCTTCCTAGAGTGTTGGCCTTGTGTTACTAATGTAAAACTAATCAAATTGCCTACGAGTCCCATACCACCCGACTTACATTGATATGTAGAAATGCAAACGGTTGGACTGAGTATTTACTTCCCGTAACACTTCGAACCCTTCCTTTTACCTTCCTTTCTACAGTATTGGCCTTGTGTTACTAATGTAAAACTAATCAAATTGTCTACGTGAACCATACCACCCGACTTACATTGATATGTAGAAATGCAAACGGTTGGACTGAGTATTTACTTCCCGTTACACTTCGAACCCTTCCTTTTACCTTCCTTCCTAGAGTGTTGGCCTTGTGTTACTAATGTAAAACTAATCAAATTGCCTACGAGTCCCATACCACCCGACTTACATTGATATGTAGAAATGCAAACGGTTGGACTGAGTATTTACTTCCCGTAACACTTCGAACCCTTCCTTTTACCTTCCTTTCTACAGTATTGGCCTTGTGTTACTAATGTAAAACTAATCAAATTGTCTACGTGAACCATACCACCCGACTTACATTGACATGTAGAAATGCAAACGGTTGGACTGAGTATTTACTTCCCGTAACACCTCTTACTCTTCGAACCCTTCCTTTTACCTTCCTTTCTAGAGTGTTGGCCTTGTGTTACTAATGTAAAACTAATCAAATTGTCTACGTGAACCATACCACCCGACTTACATTGACATGTAGAAATGCAAACGGTTGGACTGAGTATTTACTTCCCGTAACACCTCTTACTCTTCGAACCCTTCCTTTTATCTTCCTTTCTAGAGTGTTGGCCTTGTGTTACTAATGTAAAACTAATCAAATTGTCTACGTGAACCATACCACCCGACTTACATTGACATGTAGAAATGCAAACGGTTGGACTGAGTATTTACTTCCCGTAACACCTCTTACTCTTCGAACCCTTCCTTTTACCTTCCTTTCTAGAGTGTTGGCCTTGTGTTACTAATGTAAAACAAATCAAATTGTCTACGTGTCCCATACCACCCGACTTACATTGATATGTAGAAATGCAAACGGTTGGACTGAGTATTTACTTCCCGTAACACTTCGAACCCTTCCTTTTACCTTCCTTTCTAGAGTGTTGGCCTTGTGTTACTAATGTAAAACAAATCAAATTGTCTACGTGTCCCATACCACCCGACTTACATTGATATGTAGAAATGCAAACGGTTGGACTGAGTATTTACTTCCCGTAACACTTCGAACCCTTCCTTTTACCTTCCTTCCTAGAGTGTTGGCCTTGTGTTACTAATGTAAAACTAATCAAATTGCCTACGAGTCCCATACCACCCGACTTACATTGATATGTAGAAATGCAAACGGTTGGACTGAGTATTTACTTCCCGTAACACTTCGAACCCTTCCTTTTACCTTCCTTTCTACAGTATTGGCCTTGTGTTACTAATGTAAAACTAATCAAATTGTCTACGTGAACCATACCACCCGACTTACATTGACATGTAGAAATGCAAACGGTTGGACTGAGTATTTACTTCCCGTAACACCTCTTACTCTTCGAACCCTTCCTTTTACCTTCCTTTCTAGAGTGTTGGCCTTGTGTTACTAATGTAAAACTAATCAAATTGTCTACGTGAACCATACCACCCGACTTACATTGACATGTAGAAATGCAAACGGTTGGACTGAGTATTTACTTCCCGTAACACCTCTTACTCTTCGAACCCTTCCTTTTATCTTCCTTTCTAGAGTGTTGGCCTTGTGTTACTAATGTAAAACTAATCAAATTGTCTACGTGAACCATACCACCCGACTTACATTGACATGTAGAAATGCAAACGGTTGGACTGAGTATTTACTTCCCGTAACACCTCTTACTCTTCGAACCCTTCCTTTTATCTTCCTTTCTAGAGTGTTGGCCTTGTGTTACTAATGTAAAACTAATCAAATTGTCTACGTGAACCATACCACCCGACTTACATTGACATGTAGAAATGCAAACGGTTGGACTGAGTATTTACTTCCCGTAACACCTCTTACTCTTCGAACCCTTCCTTTTATCTTCCTTTCTAGAGTGTTGGCCTTGTGTTACTAATGTAAAACTAATCAAATTGTCTACGTGAACCATACCACCCGACTTACATTGACATGTAGAAATGCAAACGGTTGGACTGAGTATTTACTTCCCGTAACACCTCTTACTCTTCGAACCCTTCCTTTTATCTTCCTTTCTAGAGTGTTGGCCTTGTGTTACTAATGTAAAACTAATCAAATTGTCTACGTGAACCATACCACCCGACTTACATTGACATGTAGAAATGCAAACGGTTGGACTGAGTATTTACTTCCCGTAACACTTCGAACCCTTCCTTTTATCTTCCTTTCTAGAGTGTTGGCCTTGTGTTACTAATGTAAAACTAATCAAATTGTCTACGTGTCCCATACCACCCGACTTACATTGATATGTAGAAATGCAAACGGTTGGACTGAGTATTTACTTCCCGTAACACTTCGAACCCTTCCTTTTACCTTCCTTTCTAGAGTGTTGGCCTTGTGTTACTAATGTAAAACTAATCAAATTGTCTACGTGAACCATACCACCCGACTTACATTAACATGTAGAAATGCAAACGGTTGGACTGAGTATTTACTTCCCGTAACACCTCTTACTCTTCGAACCCTTCCTTTTACCTTCCTTTCTAGAGTGTTGGCCTTGTGTTACTAATGTAAAACAAATCAAATTGTCTACGTGTCCCATACCACCCGACTTACAGTGACATGTAGAAATACAAACGAAATGAAACCGTCACGATCAAATATTTGTAGGCTAAATACCAACTATAATTTCATAATTATTCAAAACTGTAACGATAGAGGAAGACTGTTAAAATTATTCAAACAAGTATTGTAGGTGTACAAAGAATATTTAATCCTTGATGACACGACACAGTTAATAAACTCTCTGCAAGTATCCGGGATAAGCTAGCGACATACTCTAGACCAGGGTTTCACTAAGTGTGGTCCGCTGACGGGGGGGGGGGGCATGGTGTTGGAGATCCGTGGCAGATATTTTATTCATTATTTTAAAATGAATATACACCAAGAATACCCAGAAATATATAGAAAATATGTATAAGCTTTCTTCCATCCTAAATATCTTCTCTCTATTTTAAAGAAATATCTTTAAAATAGCTTTAAATAGCTTTCAAGTGGTTATTACGTATAAATTAATAAAAACTATAAACAGTAATTATTTAGGGGTCAGCAATGTCAAAATTAGTAATGAAGGAGGTCCTTAATAAAAGCAAGTTTGAGAACCCCTGCTCTAAACCATGTAAGGTGCAGCCTATTATAATATGATAAAAATACCACACAGCTCTTACTAGCCATAATTCTATAATTTTGTTTATCATAACTCTTTGCCATTTTATGTTCAGAAAACATTACAATAATAAAGAAAGTGTTATAGTAACCAAATAAAAAAAGACTCGGGAAAATAAATCGTAAAATGAAGTAATCAAGACGGTTTTTCATCAGCATAAAACATTTTAGTAACAACTGAATTTTCACAGTACCCAAATAATACATGTTTGTGGTAAATGAATCGTGAAATGCAATGCTCAAGAAGGTTTTATATCAGCTTAATCATAACAATAATAACGGACGCGTTAATATTAGGCAGATAATAAATTTTTGTGTAAATGAATCGTGAAATACAATGCTCAAGAAGGTTTTACATCAGCATAATCAATACAATAATAATGGACGTGTTATGATAAGCAGATAATAAAGGTTTCTGTAAATGAATCGTGAAATACAACGGTCAAAAAGGTTTTACTTCAGCATAATCAATACAATAATAATGGACGTGTTAATGATAAGCAGATAATAAAGGTTTGTGTAAATGAATCGTGAAATACAATGGTCAAAAAAGTTTTACTTCAGCATAATCAATACAATAATAATGGACGTGTTAATGATAAGCAGATAATAAAGGTTTGTGTAAATGAATCGTGAAATACAATGGTCAAAAAGGTTTTACTTCAGCATAATCAATACAATAATAATGGACGTGTTAATGATAAGCAGATAATAAAGGTTTGTGTAAATGAATCGTGAAATACAATGGTCAAAAAGGTTTTACTTCAGCATAATCAATACAATAATAATGGACGTGTTAATGATAAGCAGATAATAAAGGTTTGTGTAAATGAATCGTGAAATACAATGGTCAAAAAGGTTTTACTTCAGCATAATCAATACAATAATAATGGACGTGTTAATGATAAGCAGATAATAAAGGTTTGTGTAAATGAATCGTGAAATACAATGGTCAAAAAGGTTTTACTTCAGCATAATCAATACAATAATAATGGACGTGTTAATGATAAGCAGATAATAAAGGTTTGTGTAAATGAATCGTGAAATACAATGGTCAAAAAGGTTTTACTTCAGCATAATCAATACAATAATAATGGACGTGTTAATGATAAGCAGATAATAAAGGTTTGTGTAAATGAATCGTGAAATACAATGGTCAAAAAGGTTTTACTTCAGCATAATCAATACAATAATAATGGACGTGTTAATGATAAGCAGATAATAAAGCTTTGTGTAAATGAATCGTGAAATACAATGGTCAAAAAGGTTTTACTTCAGCATAATCAATACAATAATAATGGACGTGTTAATGATAAGCAGATAATAAAGGTTTGTGTAAATGAATCGTGAAATACAATGGTCAAAAAGGTTTTACTTCAGCATAATCAATACAATAATAATGGACGTGTTAATGATAAGCAGATAATAAAGGTTTGTGTAAATGAATCGTGAAATACAATGGTCAAAAAGGTTTTACTTCAGCATAATCAATACAATAATAATGGACGTGTTAATGATAAGTAGATAATAAAGGTTTCTGTAAATGCATCGTGAAATACAATGGTCAAAAAGGTTTTACTTCAGCATAATCAATACAATAATAATGGACGTGTTAATGATAAGCAGATAATAAAGGTTTCTGTAAATGAATCGTGAAATACAATGCTCAAGAATGTTTTACAACAGCATTGTAATTACAATAATAATGGACGTGTTAATAATAATCAGATAATAAAGGTTTATGTAATTGAATCGTGAAATGCAATGCTCATGAAGGTTTTACTTCAGCACAATCATTACAATAATAATGGAAGTGTAATTAGTGAGCAGATAATAAAGGTTTGTGTAAATGAATCGTGAAATACAATGCTCAAGAATGTTTTACAACAGCATTGTAATTACAATAATAATGGACGTGTTAATGATAAGCAGATAATAAAGGTTTCTGTAAACGAATCGTGAAATACAATGCTCAAGAATGTTTTACAACAGCATTGTAATTACAATAATAATGGACGTGTTAATAATAATCAGATAATAAAGGTTTATGTAATTGAATCGTGAAATGCAATACTCATGAAGGTTTTACTTCAGCACAATCATTACAATAATAATGGAAGTGTAATTAGTGAGCAGATAATAAAGGTTTGTGTAAATGAATCGTGAAATACAATGCTCAAGAATGTTTTACAACAGCATTGTAATTACAATAATAATGGACGTGTTAATGATAAGCATATAATAAAGGTTTCTGTAAATGAATCGTGAAATACAATGCTCAAGAATGTTTTACAACAGCATTGTAATTACAATAATAATGGACGTGTTAATAATAATCAGATAATAAAGGTTTATGTAATTGAATCGTGAAATGCAATGCTCATGAAGGTTTTACTTCAGCGCAATCATTACAATAATAATGGAAGTGTAATTAGTGAGCAGATAATAAAGGTTTGTGTAAATGAATCGTGAAATGCAATGCTCAAGAAGGTTTTACAACAACCTAATCATTACAATAATAATGGAAGTTTAATTAGTGAGCAGATAATAAAGGTTTATGTAATTGAATCGTGAAATGCAATGCTCATGAAGGTTTTACTTCAGCACAATCATTACAATAATAATGGAAGTGTAATTAGTGAGCAGATAATAAAGGTTTGTGTAAATGAATCGTGAAATGCAATGCTCAAGAAGGTTTTACAACAACCTAATCATTACAATAATAATGGAAGTTTAATTAGTGAGCAGATAATAAAGGTTTGTGTAAATGAATCGTGAAATGCAATGCTCAAGAAGGTTTTACAACAACCTAATCATTACAATAATAATGGAAGTTTAATTAGTGAGCAGATAATAAAGGTTTGTGTAAATGAATCGTGAAATGCAATGCTCAAGAAGGTTTTACAACAACCTAATCATTACAATAATAATGGAAGTTTAATTAGTGAGCAGATAATAAAGGTTTGTGTAAATGAATCGTGAAATGCAATGTTCAAGAAGGTTTTACAACAACCTAATCATTACAATAATAATGGAAGTTTAATTAGTGAGCAGATAATAAAGGTTTGTGTAAATGAATCGTGAAATGCAATGTTCAAGAAGGTTTTACAACAACCTAATCATTACAATAATAATGGAAGTTTAATTAGTGAGCAGATAATAAAGGTTTGTGTAAATGAATCGTGAAATACAATGTTCAAGAAGGTTTTACAACAACCTAATCATTACAATAATAATGGAAGTTTAATTAGTGAGCAGATAATAAAGGTTTGTGTAAATGAATCGTGAAATGCAATGTTCAAGAAGGTTTTACAACAACCTAATCATTACAATAATAATGGAAGTTTAATTAGTGAGCAGATAATAAAGGCTTGTGTAAATGAATCGTGAAATGCAATGTTCAAGAAGGTTTTACAACAACCTAATCATTACAATAATAATGGAAGTTTAATTAGTGAGCAGATAATAAAGGTTTGTGTAAATGAATCGTGAAATGCAATGTTCAAGAAGGTTTTACAACAACCTAATCATTACAATAATAATGGAAGTTTAATTAGTGAGCAGATAATAAAGGCTTGTGTAAATGAATCGTGAAATGCAATGTTCAAGAAGGTTTTACAACAACCTAATCATTACAATAATAATGGAAGTTTAATTAGTGAGCAGATAATAAAGGCTTGTGTAAATGAATCGTGAAATGCAATATTCAAGAAGGTTTTACAACAACCTAATCATTACAATAATAATGGAAGTTTAATTAGTGAGCAGATAATAAAGGCTTGTGTAAATGAATCGTGAAATGCAATGTTCAAGAAGGTTTTACAACAACCTAATCATTACAATAATAATGGAAGTTTAATTAGTGAGCAGATAATAAAGGTTTGTGTAAATGAATCGTGAAATGCAATGTTCAAGAAGGTTTTACAACAACCTAATCATTACAATAATAATGGAAGTTTAATTAGTGAGCAGATAATAAAGGTTTGTGTAAATGAATCGTGAAATGCAATGTTCAAGAAGATTTTACAACAACCTAATCATTACAATAATAATGGAAGTTTAATTAGTGAGCAGATAATAAAGGTTTGTGTAAATGAATCGTGAAATGCAATGCTCAAGAAGGTTTTACAACAACCTAATCATTACAATAATAATGGAAGTTTAATTAGTGAGCAGATAATAAAGGCTTGTGTAAATGAATCGTGAAATGCAATGCTCAAGAAGGTTTTACAACAACCTAATCATTACAATAATAATGGAAGTTTAATTAGTGAGCAGATAATAAAGGTTTGTGTAAATGAATCGTGAAATGCAATGTTCAAGAAGGTTTTACAACAACCTAATCATTACAATAATAATGGAAGTTTAATTAGTGAGCAGATAATAAAGGCTTGTGTAAATGAATCGTGAAATGCAATGCTCAAGAAGGTTTTACAACAACCTAATCATTACAATAATAATGGAAGTTTAATTAGTGAGCAGATAATAAAGGTTTGTGTAAATTAATCGTGAAATGCAATGCTCAAGAAGGTTTTACAACAACCTAATCATTACAATAATAATGGAAGTTTAATTAGTGAGCAGATAATAAAGGCTTGTGTAAATGAATCGTGAAATGCAATGCTCAAGAAGGTTTTACAACAACCTAATCATTACAATAATAATGGAAGTTTAATTAGTGAGCAGATAATAAAGGCTTGTGTAAATGAATCGTGAAATGCAATGTTCAAGAAGGTTTTACAACAACCTAATCATTACAATAATAATGGAAGTTTAATTAGTGAGCAGATAATAAAGGTTTGTGTAAATGAATCGTGAAATGCAATGCTCAAGAAGGTTTTACAACAACCTAATCATTACAATAATAATGGAAGTTTAATAAGTGAGCAGATAATAAAGGTTTGTGTAAATGAATCGTGAAATGCAATGTTCAAGAAGGTTTTACAACAACCTAATCATTACAATAATAATGGAAGTTTAATTAGTGAGCAGATAATAAAGGCTTGTGTAAATGAATCGTGAAATGCAATGCTCAAGAAGGTTTTACAACAACCTAATCATTACAATAATAATGGAAGTTTAATAAGTGAGCAGATAATAAAGGTTTGTGTAAATGAATCGTGAAATGCAATGTTCAAGAAGGTTTTACAACAACCTAATCATTACAATAATAATGGAAGTTTAATTAGTGAGCAGATAATAAAGGTTTGTGTAAATGAATCGTGAAATGCAATGCTCAAGAAGGTTTTACAACAACCTAATCATTACAATAATAATGGAAGTTTAATTAGTGAGCAGATAATAAAGGCTTGTGTAAATGAATCGTGAAATGCAATGCTCAAGAAGGTTTTACAACAACCTAATCATTACAATAATAATGGAAGTTTAATTAGTGAGCAGATAATAAAGGTTTGTGTAAATGAATCGTGAAATGCAATGCTCAAGAAGGTTTTACAACAACCTAATCATTACAATAATAATGGAAGTTTAATAAGTGAGCAGATAATAAAGGTTTGTGTAAATGAATCGTGAAATGCAATGTTCAAGAAGGTTTTACAACAACCTAATCATTACAATAATAATGGAAGTTTAATTAGTGAGCAGATAATAAAGGCTTGTGTAAATGAATCGTGAAATGCAATGCTCAAGAAGGTTTTACAACAACCTAATCATTACAATAATAATGGAAGTTTAATTAGTAGCAGATAATAAAGGCTTGTGTAAATGAATCGTGAAATGCAATGCTCAAGAAGGTTTTACAACCTAATCATTACAATAATAATGGAAGTTTAATTAGTGAGCAGATAATAAAGGTTTGTGTAAATGAATCGTGAAATGAAAAATCACGACATATATAACATCAGCATAAAACATTAAAAAATTTGGCCTCGAATACTTTACAGAAATGTTTAGGGCCTACACTTGAATTATTACAGTATTTTGACAGAATATACAATGACAGTTTGACATATTGACATATCTCGTTTTACGTTCCTTTCAAAGGGCAGAAACAAAAAATTATTTCAGTTCGATGTTATGCCTAATAATGATAAAAGGGAAACTACTTGTCTTGTAGGTCTCGTTTGTTGCTTTTAAGTCAAAAAACAAAGGGAATGTATGACAAGGTTTTCTTAATGTTGCGTTTACCGTTTGCTATATTGTTACTGCTTAGACTCAGCATTCCTCCATCTATAACTGTCAACACAATATTACTTTCTCGTTTATTCTTTAATTATTAGCTTTGAGATAAATTAGTAACTGCGAAAAGAGCAAAACAATATTATTGACATGCACCCAACTAGAAGCTAACAACAGGCAATACTGTAACAATACTGTTTCAATTTTTTTAAATTTATTAGACAGCGCTTATTTCAGGACCGTGCGGAGATATTTAGACACTACACTGCATTGAAAAAAAAGATATATCTTAGTGAAGTGTTAAGGGCTTTCGTAATTAGCGAAAGAATGCCAAATTATGACCGCTACAGGTAACGCTGTTTGGGAACTTTTTACTTTATACCGGCTAGTCTGGCGTTCCAGACACTATACTCCGGTTGAAGGAGGAAAGAGATGTATTTTAGTGAAGTGATAAGGGCTTTCGTAATTAGCGAAAGAATGCCAAATAATGACCGCTTCAGGTAACGCTGTTTGGACACCTTTTACTTCTTACCGACTAGTTCGGCGTTCCACACACTACACTCCGGTTGAAGGAAGAAAGAGATGTATTTTAGTGAAGTGATAAGGGCTTTCGTAATTAGCGAAAGAATGCCAAATTATGACCGCTACAGGTAACGCTGTTTGGGAACTTTTTACTTTATACCGGCTAGTCTGGCGTTCCAGACACTATACTCCGGTTGAAGGAGGAAAGAGATGTATTTTAGTGAAGTGATAAGGGCTTTCGTAATTAGCGAAAGAATGCCAAATAATGACCGCTTCAGGTAACGCTGTTTGGACACCTTTTACTTCTTACCGACTAGTTCGGCGTTCCACACACTACACTCCGGTTGAAGGAAGAAAGAGATGTATTTTAGTGAAGTGATAAGGGCTTTCGTAATTAGCGAAAGAATGCCAAATTATGACCGCTACAGGTAACGCTGTTTGGGAACTTTTTACTTTATACCGGCTAGTCTGGCGTTCCAGACACTATACTCCGGTTGAAGGAGGAAAGAGATGTATTTTAGTGAAGTGATAAGGGCTTTCGTAATTAGCGAAAGAATGCCAAATAATGACCGCTTCAGGTAACGCTGTTTGGACACCTTTTACTTCTTACCGACTAGTTCGGCGTTCCACACACTACACTCCGGTTGAAGGAAGAAAGAGATGTATTTTAGTGAAGTGATAAGGGCTTTCGTAATTAGCGAAAGAATGCCAAATTATGACCGCTACAGGTAACGCTGTTTGGGAACTTTTTACTTTATACCGGCTAGTCTGGCGTTCCAGACACTATACTCCGGTTGAAGGAGGAAAGAGATGTATTTTAGTGAAGTGATAAGGGCTTTCGTAATTAGCGAAAGAATGCCAAATAATGACCGCTTCAGGTAACGCTGTTTGGACACCTTTTACTTCTTACCGACTAGTTCGGCGTTCCACACACTACACTCCGGTTGAAGGAAGAAAGAGATGTATTTTAGTGAAGTGATAAGGGCTTTCGTAATTAGCGAAAGAATGCCAAATTATGACCGCTACAGGTAACGCTGTTTGGGAACTTTTTACTTTATACCGGCTAGTCTGGCGTTCCAGACACTATACTCCGGTTGAAGGAGGAAAGAGATGTATTTTAGTGAAGTGATAAGGGCTTTCGTAATTAGCGAAAGAATGCCAAATAATGACCGCTTCAGGTAACGCTGTTTGGACACCTTTTACTTCTTACCGACTAGTTCGGCGTTCCACACACTACACTCCGGTTGAAGGAAGAAAGAGATGTATTTTAGTGAAGTGATAAGGGCTTTCGTAATTAGCGAAAGAATGCCAAATTATGACCGCTACAGGTAACGCTGTTTGGGAACTTTTTACTTTATACCGGCTAGTCTGGCGTTCCAGACACTATACTCCGGTTGAAGGAGGAAAGAGATGTATTTTAGTGAAGTGATAAGGGCTTTCGTAATTAGCGAAAGAATGCCAAATTATGACCGCTACAGGTAACGCTGTTTGGGAACTTTCTACTTTATACCGGCTAGTCTGGCGTTCCAGACACTATACTCCGGTTGAAGGAGGAAAGAGATGTATTTTAGTGAAGTGATAAGGGCTTTCGTAATTAGCGAAAGAATGCCAAATTATGACCGCTACAGGTAACGCTGTTTGGGAACTTTCTACTTTATACCGGCTAGTCTGGCGTTCCAGACACTATACTCCGGTTGAAGGAGGAAAGAGATGTATTTTAGTGAAGTGATAAGGGCTTTCGTAATTAGCGAAAGAATGCCAAATTATGACCGCTACAGGTAACGCTGTTTGGGAACTTTTTACTTTATACCGGCTAGTCTGGCGTTCCAGACACTATACTCCGGTTGAAGGAGGAAAGAGATGTATTTTAGTGAAGTGATAAGGGCTTTCGTAATTAGCGAAAGAATGCCAAATAATGACCGCTTCAGGTAACGCTGTTTGGACACCTTTTACTTCTTACCGACTAGTTCGGCGTTCCACACACTACACTCCGGTTGAAGGAAGAAAGAGATGTATTTTAGTGAAGTGATAAGGGCTTTCGTAATTAGCGAAAGAATGCCAAATTATGACCGCTACAGGTAACGCTGTTTGGGAACTTTTTACTTTATACCGGCTAGTCTGGCGTTCCAGACACTATACTCCGGTTGAAGGAGGAAAGAGATGTATTTTAGTGAAGTGATAAGGGCTTTCGTAATTAGCGAAAGAATGCCAAATTATGACCGCTACAGGTAACGCTGTTTGGGAACTTTCTACTTTATACCGGCTAGTCTGGCGTTCCAGACACTATACTCCGGTTGAAGGAGGAAAGAGATGTATTTTAGTGAAGTGTTAAGGGCTTTCGTAATTAGCGAAAGAATGCCAAATAATGACCGCTTCAGAGCAGAGTTCTGTTTGGACACGTTTTTCTTCATACCGAAAAGTCCGGCGTTCAACACGATACAATAAATACTTTTATTTTAAAAATAATATCCAATTAAAAACAATTAGATCGTTCAGATAACAAAGAAAATTACTTTCTTTATCACGTTCTATATTATTTTCTACGTTCTACCCACAGGACATCTTTAGATCATTTTCCTATGCTTCAAGAATAAAACTGAAGAATCACCGTTTGGAGCAGGTTTAGCAACGACCTATGGCGGCGTTTTATAGAATAAAAATAGCTATTTCGTAATAAAAGTTCTATATGTGTGTTCATATTTATTTTTGTAATCAAAGCATAGCCAATAATTTTATATTAAAAAACAGAACGATTGGTACTTTTACGTTACCTCGTCAATGCTTTGCGATATATTAGGCAATGAACGCATGAAAAGCCTTCACTTCTCGATGTGGCTAAAGAACGCAAGCAAAATAATAAAATTTGATGCTGATACCTCAAAAATTAAAACTTTTATAAAAAAAAGGACGAAACATACAGTCCTGGATTCTTTTCAATACAACGCTCAATGATATTGCATTGCCATATATATACAGGTTGTTTCAGGAGGAATCTGCCATACTGCACAAGCTTGTTCCTATCACCAAAGTAATGAAAAAAGTTCTTCCATTCGTTGGCGAGTTACACAGGGTCAAAGATTTCACCTGAAATTCAGCTCCCTCAGTGAAATTATTCACACTGAAAAATTTAGAGCGTTAATTGAGTTTGTTAAACGCGAACAATGTCAAATGGTCTGATTGAAGCCCTCATCTCATCCCAGAGGACGATAATGTGGGTGGTGAGTCCATGTTTTACAATAAGGCTTTACTTGTATCATAAGTCCTGGCAAAAAAGCTCCCGCATGTTTTGGGGCTAATTCTAATCAACCGATTCATGGGTCACACGTTTTACTTGGAATCATGAAGGAACAGGTTTCACGAGCTGGGCTTAAGATAGCCCACAATTTGTGCTTAATTTGCGCCCATTCGTCTAAGGATGACTGGAAGTCATTTGCTCCATTTTGTTCACGTTCAAAAATACAATAGCAAAGCTCCCAAAAATTACATTGTGTCTTTATGGCGGAAAAAAATTCCAGTGTATAAATTTCGTTTTTATTTTTTATTTTTATTTTGTTCACAAAAAAAACTTGATTATTACAAAAATAGATTAAATAAAACGTTATCCGTTAACTGACGCCTTTTTTGCCGTCACAATATATCTGTTTAGGCCTACTACTTACTCAAATACGATTCTTACACCCGAGTAAAGGGACTTAAATATAACTCAAATATGCTATGTAACTTATAGTTCTTCCAGATGTTATTTACATTAACACGAGAGAGCTGATTAAGGTTTTGCATTGAACAATCAAACTAGAACATAAAAAAAAAACAGTAGCTCGTGCAGTTTATGTCGCTATAATTAAAACAGACTATTTACTGCATCACTTCAAACAGTCCATGAAAATATAAACCCCATCGTTTAAATTCTACTGGGTGCTCAAATCCAGGAAGGATTATACTGAATAATATATGCGCATTCAGTCTTAATTTATCTCCTGCTTTGAGGGGATTATGAACAAATATACATGTTTAGCACTACGCTGCTGCTTTCCAATGAAATATCTTTTAAAAGCAATGTGTTTATACAATTTCCCTTAACTTTAATACAAATAATGCAATCCCGAAATATATTAACTTATTCGGTAAAATATTAAATCTTTATAATTTACTGTTTCATCTACAAGTCAATCTAATCTATATATTCTGGCTACTCAATGAACAAGTTATAGACGAATTAAAAAAGATAAATAATTATAGGTTTAATAGGCGAATTTAACCCTAACAGAGAATTGTATTATTACAAGTTAGTAGAACAATGTCGTTACAATGGTGTCAATAGACTTTCTCCCATACCGTAATTCTTTAACAATTCTACAGTTCTTTGCTGGAAAATGGACAATCTACGCTTCTGAAAGCAGACTTGAAAAAATCAGGTAAGACCTTGTTCAAGATTCATTAATAATTGAGTGTGATATTATTTGCGCGTGCGTGCATGCGTGCGTGCGCGCGCGCGCGTGTGTGTGTGTGTGTGTGTGTGTGTGTGTGTGTGTGTGTGTGTATGTGTGTGTGTGTGTAAGTGGGCGAGAGAGAGAGAGAGAGAGAGAAAATAAATTGGTAAAATTTTCCTCTATAAACCAATATAATAATCTCAATAAATAGATCAGGGAATAAATAATTTAATACAGCTGAACGTTTTCGCTGGTTAAGAGTAGGCCGTCAGTACCAGCAATATCAAACATTAAATTCATGTATTAAACTGTCAATTACTTTTATATTGAATCATACATTTCACCAGAACCTGTCTTTCACTTATTATACTTTATTTTTAATGTTTGTAAAATTCTAACTCTACCCTTGTATATGTTCATTTTTTTTCTAGTCACACTGTTAATCACTTTGTATAGTGTATCGTATTTACCTTTTAATATGTGATTTTTTTCAATGTTCATTTGTTCTTCAATTAGTAAATTTATTATTGTTTATAAATTTCTAACTATAACCCTTGTATGTTTATTTTTATTCCATCTAGCTTTGTTTTTATGGCTTTCTTATTCTTTATATTGGGGAAATTATGTAATAGGTTAATGAAATACGAAACATTCTTTGGTTATTGCAATGTGTATTTAATTCAAATATGAGGCGTCTTATATGGATCAAAATACATTTATACCTTTCTTTTTAGCGATAAACCCTATCGCTTTCATTATACTTTGTTAAACATTAATTTATTTTCATGCACCATACCTTATGATTTACAGATATTACAAATAGCCATAGGTTTATTACTTTTTTTCATTATCATTCCTAATACTAGCCTGAATAAATCTCGTATATAAACGCTAGTCCGAATGGTGCCTCTCTCTAGGATATTTTCATTATATTAAATCAGGAATATTATATTGTGAACAGTTTGAAACAGCATCCTATTCTTTATCTCACTGGTTATGGGTGACAATTAATTGCACTAACAGGTAAAATAACGAGAAACAACTGTTTTTTAGCTTAAAGTACTTTTTTACAATTCATAAACGGACAAGAATAACGTTAAAGAAGTTACTTATGGAAAATAACACGCCTTAATTAACGAACATGTGGACACATATCCTACTACACGTTTACACCTGTTTTAATTCAGAGACGGAACAATAAATGAACTTGTAATTAAATTCAAACAGACCTGTCATTCACTCGGAATTTCCCCGCCAAGGCTATTAATAAGTTCAGTGATGGAGTTACAAGAATGAAACGTAAGGTGTTTGAGTTGGGAAGTACACAACCAAGCACTGTTTAGAAATTACAGGCTTTCTGCCGCTGACATTTCAGACGTTTGCGAGAATCCGTTTTATAGTTTTACACAAAGCGAGATGAAAACTGAATTTATCTAGAGTCAGTATATTACGCAAAGTTTAAATGAAAGCGAGCGACCGCGAGTGCATGCGCACATGTGCGTGTGTGCGTATGTGGGGAAAGGGGTGTTGAAATGAAATAATGATTTCAAAATTGACACAAATATAAAGATATCGGGTAATCGATTTTAGGCCAATGTAACGTATTAGATACAATACTAGCCACATGAAACAGATGCAGGTATTCATTTCCTGTCGAGGGATAGCTTTTAGTGTTAGACATGTAGAAGGATGCAGAAACCTTGCTGAGGCGGATATGACGAGCTGGTGAAAATTTCATTCACGTTGGAAGAACCCGAAAGCAGATTGAGGAAGCTATTTACCGATAAATATTAAGGACAAAACCTCGATGTGAAAATTATTAAATATTAATAATAAATTAAGAACTAATTACAAATAAACTAAAACACTAAATGTGGCTAGAGTCAATATCTAGCGCTCGCCTCTAAAATATGCAGGACGTCTCGTAAACGTGTTTCTTCTAACGGAATTGCGTGTTTTCTGAATGTACGATTCTTCGCTAGCTCGCTATAATCGAATCCTGATGAGTATTTTCAACCCATCATGATAGCAACCGTCCCTAAGGAGATCCAACTTACGAGAATTCAACCACTAGAATTGGAACATTTTAGCAAAAAGGCAAATAACTTTCAGTCATTCTTAGCCATTTTATTAGAAAAAAATTCTTTACAACTATAAACGTTTAGCTGTAATTTAAACATTACTATCTGGTTTTATCCGAAGATAAAATGATGTTAAAGATATACCATTCTTTCACGAGAAATAGAAAACAAGGACTTACTTTGTTGAAGTAAGTTAACAAAAATATATTGTTAAATATAAAACTGTTAAAAATCAAACAATTGTTAAATTGTTTCATAATAAAATAGTATAAAAATGTAAACATAAATGAAATTCTGTGAACATTTTACTCAATTTGAAAAAAATGTCTGAACACGCATTTATTATATTTGTTTAAAAGATAAGTTAGAAGTAATTGTAATTTTATTTAATTTGACATACGACATGATTGTGATACCTATTTTAATTGAGTTAGGAAGATAGATTCAGTGTACACGATTATCCAGAAAACTAGCTATAACTGAACAGGTAAATAATTTTTTTCCTAAATTGATAAAGTAGAAGTTGGATGCTGATTTCGGTTTAATAAGGGTCATTATAACAGAAAGAAGAGTATGGTTAATTTAAAATAGGTTTAATGAAAACAAAGTAAAGTTTAGTTACAAAAAAATACATTATTAATTTATAAACTAATTCCTGGATAATAATCGTGGCATAAAGGTTCCAACCAAGAAACAAACGTTTTTCCTATTTTCCAATAGAATTAAAATTTCAAATTGAAATAAGTTTTAAAAAAACTAATTTAGGATAAATACGAGTTTAAACATGTTTCACGTTTAACTTATCAATAATTTAATTAATTAGTCATACGAATTTTAAAAAAATGTTTTTCAGGTTAAAACATGAATGTGTCGTAAATATGAAATTTCTTAATACGAAAACAAAATTAAGAAATTAATTTAATTGTAATAAAAGGAATATTAGGAGGGTAAAATGGAGGAAACAAAAAAAATCCAGTCTGAAATTGAAAGAAATTTGTCAATCTACAAATATCCTGTAAAAGAGAGACAAATGTCCCATGAAATAAAAAAATGTTTTAGTTTCAAATTAGTAGTTTTTAGTTATATTTAATATTATTAACATACGGTTTCACAGATTCTTTAACCAAAACGTTTTCAAGTATATAATACATCTAAAACAGTTCAAAGCCCTCTAGCTGAGCCAAGTACTTGGCGCGTTGGTTTTTTTTTATTCGATCCTATGAATTTATTTTCCTAGCAGATCAAAGGGAAGTTTAGAGTTTTCTGTTTTCAGATCAAATTCCCAACTTTTGTCATTACCATTGCCAGACACGACCGATAAATATTAAGAGAAACTTAAGAGGGCAATTATTGTCAACAGAGTAGAATAATGTAAACGTAAGAGGCAGTGGAGTTATAAAATTCAATGAATTTGGATATCAAGGGTCTGCGCAAAAATAATACAAAAATGGAGAAAGGCCCAGGAAACGGTAAAATTGTCGCAAAACCAATTCATAAACAAATAATAATAATAAACTTAAACTTACCGGGAAACAAATAAAAATGTAGCAAATTGGGTCATTGCAGAGAGTGAGCGAGCGAGCGTGCGTGCGTTCGGTCGTTCGTTCGTTCGTGCGTGCGTTCGAGCGTGCGTGCGTGTGTGTGTGTGTGTGTGTGTGTGTGTGTGTGTGTGTGTGTGTGTGTGTGTGTGTGTGTGTGTGTGTGTGTGTGTGTGTGTGTGTGTGTGTGTGTGTGTGTGTGTGTGTGTGTGTGTGTGTGTGTGTGTGTGTGTGTGTGTGTGTGTGTGTGTGTGTGTGTGTGTGTGTGTGTGTGTGTGTGTGTGTGTGTGTGTGTGTGTGTGTGTGTGTGTGTGTGTGTGTGTGTGTGTGTGTGTGTGTGTGTGTGTGTGTGTGTTAGAATTAATCGCCCTAAAGTGAATCAAGCTAGATATAATATTGCTTATAATAAATATTTTTATTTAATTCACGATAAAATCTAGAACCGATGAAGGCCAATTATAGACTATATAAAATTTGAAACCACATTTCATTACTTTGAAAACTTAACTATATATTCGTTACATTAGTGTGCAATGTTTTAATACCAATTTAAGGTTATGTCTGTACATTGTCTTTAGATGGACGTAATAAAATAAGTGTATTATAAAATAAAGACGTAAAATTGTAAAATAAATAAAATTACAGATTCATTATTTAGTGTTTATCGCATTGACATTTATTTTTTAGAGCTGTTTTTATGTTTATTATTGATAAATTGCAATAAAATCGAGAAATTGAAAATGTAAACTTGATATTTTGTGGTAAGAATAAATCATATTTTCATTTGAATATCTACTTTAAATTTCCTTCTTTAAATTTGGAGTTTAATAATTAACCACGCTTAGAGGGTATTATCGTTCTAAAGGGGCAGTGTTTAACCGGGATTATAAGAGTAAGAGGATTATATACAGTGTAGCCTCAGTTATTACCATATTCTACTACACTATTTATATGCTTCATAAATTTCCTTCTTTAAATTTGGAGTTTAATAATTAACCACGCTTAGAGGGTATTATCGTTCTAAAGGGGCAGTGTTTAACCGGGATTATAAGAGTAAGAGGATTATATACAGTGTAGCCTCAGTTATTACCATATTCTACTACACTATTTATATGCTTCATAAATTTCCTTCTTTAAATTTGGAGTTTAATAATTAACCACGCTTAGAGGGTATTATCGTTCTAAAGGGGCAGTGTTTAACCGGGATTATAAGAGTAAGAGGATTATATACAGTGTAGCCTCAGTCATTACCATATTCTACTACACTATTTATATGCTTCATAAATTTCCTTCTTTAAATTTGGAGTTTAATAATTAACCACGCTTAGAGGGTATTATCGTTCTAAAGGGGCAGTGTTTAACCGGGATTATAAGAGTAAGAGGATTATATACAGTGTAGCCTCAGTCATTACCATATTCTACTACACTATTTATATGCTTCATAAATTTCCTTCTTTAAATTTGGAGTTTAATAATTAACCACGCTTAGAGGGTATTATCGTTCTAAAGGGGCAGTGTTTAACCGGGATTATAAGAGTAAGAGGATTATATACAGTGTAGCCTCAGTCATTACCATATTCTACTACACTATTTATATGCTTCATAAATTTCCTTCTTTAAATTTGGAGTTTAATAATTAACCACGCTTAGAGGGTATTATCGTTCTAAAGGGGCAGTGTTTAACCGGGATTATAAGAGTAAGAGGATTATATACAGTGTAGCCTCAGTTATTACCATATTCTACTACACTATTTATATGCTTCATAAATTTCCTTCTTTAAATTTGGAGTTTAATAATTAACCACGCTTAGAGGGTATTATCGTTCTAAAGGGGCAGTGTTTAACCGGGATTATAAGAGTAAGAGGATTATATACAGTGTAGCCTCAGTTATTACCATATTCTACTACACTATTTATATGCTTCATAAATTTCCTTCTTTAAATTTGGAGTTTAATAATTAACCACGTTTAGAGGGTATTATCGTTCTAAAGGGGCAGTGTTTAACCGGGATTATAAGAGTAAGAGGATTATATACAGTGTAGCCTCAGTTATTTCCATATTCTACTACACTATTTATATGCTTCATAAATTTCCTTCTTTAAATTTGGAGTTTAATAATTAACCACGCTTAGAGGGTATTATCGTTCTAAAGGGGCAGTGTTTAACCGGGATTATAAGAGTAAGAGGATTATATACAGTGTAGCCTCAGTTATTACCATATTCTACTACACTATTTATATGCTTCATAAATTTCCTTCTTTAAATTTGGAGTTTAATAATTAACCACGCTTAGAGGGTATTATCGTTCTAAAGGGGCAGTGTTTAACCGGGATTATAAGAGTAAGAGGATTATATACAGTGTAGCCTCAGTTATTACCATATTCTACTACACTATTTATATGCTTCATAAATTTCCTTCTTTAAATTTGGAGTTTAATAATTAACCACGCTTAGAGGGTATTATCGTTCTAAAGGGGCAGTGTTTAACCGGGATTATAAGAGTAAGAGGATTATATACAGTGTAGCCTCAGTCATTACCATATTCTACTACACTATTTATATGCTTCATAAATTTCCTTCTTTAAATTTGGAGTTTAATAATTAACCACGCTTAGAGGGTATTATCGTTCTAAAGGGGCAGTGTTTAACCGGGATTATAAGAGTAAGAGGATTATATACAGTGTAGCCTCAGTCATTACCATATTCTACTACACTATTTATATGCTTCATAAATTTCCTTCTTTAAATTTGGAGTTTAATAATTAACCACGCTTAGAGGGTATTATCGTTCTAAAGGGGCAGTGTTTAACCGGGATTATAAGAGTAAGAGGATTATATACAGTGTAGCCTCAGTCATTACCATATTCTACTACACTATTTATATGCTTCATAAATTTCCTTCTTTAAATTTGGAGTTTAATAATTAACCACGCTTAGAGGGTATTATCGTTCTAAAGGGGCAGTGTTTAACCGGGATTATAAGAGTAAGAGGATTATATACAGTGTAGCCTCAGTTATTACCATATTCTACTACACTATTTATATGCTTCATAAATTTCCTTCTTTAAATTTGGAGTTTAATAATTAACCACGCTTAGAGGGTGTTATCGTTCTAAAGGGGCAGTGTTTAACCGGGATTATAAGAGTAAGAGGATTATATACAGTGTAGCCTCAGTTATTACCATATTCTACTACACTATTTATATGCTTCATAAATTTCCTTCTTTAAATTTGGAGTTTAATAATTAACCACGCTTAGAGGGTATTATCGTTCTAAAGGGGCAGTGTTTAACCGGGATTATAAGAGTAAGAGGATTATATACAGTGTAGCCTCAGTTATTACCATATTCTACTACACTATTTATATGCTTCATAAATTTCCTTCTTTAAATTTGGAGTTTAATAATTAACCACGCTTAGAGGGTATTATCGTTCTAAAGGGGCAGTGTTTAACCGGGATTATAAGAGTAAGAGGATTATATACAGTGTAGCCTCAGTTATTACCATATTCTACTACACTATTTATATGCTTCATAAATTTCCTTCTTTAAATTTGGAGTTTAATAATTAACCACGCTTAGAGGGTATTATCGTTCTAAAGGGGCAGTGTTTAACCGGGATTATAAGAGTAAGAGGATTATATACAGTGTAGCCTCAGTTATTACCATATTCTACTACACTATTTATATGCTTCATAAATTTCCTTCTTTAAATTTGGAGTTTAATAATTAACCACGCTTAGAGGGTATTATCGTTCTAAAGGGGCAGTGTTTAACCGGGATTATAAGAGTAAGAGGATTATATACAGTGTAGCCTCAGTTATTACCATATTCTACTACACTATTTATATGCTTCATAAATTTCCTTCTTTAAATTTGGAGTTTAATAATTAACCACGCTTAGAGGGTATTATCGTTCTAAAGGGGCAGTGTTTAACCGGGATTATAAGAGTAAGAGGATTATATACAGTGTAGCCTCAGTCATTACCATATTCTACTACACTATTTATATGCTTCATAAATTTCCTTCTTTAAATTTGGAGTTTAATAATTAACCACGCTTAGAGGGTATTATCGTTCTAAAGGGGCAGTGTTTAACCGGGATTATAAGAGTAAGAGGATTATATACAGTGTAGCCTCAGTTATTACCATATTCTACTACACTATTTATATGCTTCATAAATTTCCTTCTTTAAATTTGGAGTTTAATAATTAACCACGCTTAGAGGGTATTATCGTTCTAAAGGGGCAGTGTTTAACCGGGATTATAAGAGTAAGAGGATTATATACAGTGTAGCCTCAGTCATTACCATATTCTACTACACTATTTATATGCTTCATAAATTTCCTTCTTTAAATTTGGAGTTTAATAATTAACCACGCTTAGAGGGTATTATCGTTCTAAAGGGGCAGTGTTTAACCGGGATTATAAGAGTAAGAGGATTATATACAGTGTAGCCTCAGTTATTACCATATTCTACTACACTATTTATATGCTTCATAAATTTCCTTCTTTAAATTTGGAGTTTAATAATTAACCACGCTTAGAGGGTATTATCGTTCTAAAGGGGCAGTGTTTAACCGGGATTATAAGAGTAAGAGGATTATATACAGTGTAGCCTCAGTTATTACCATATTCTACTACACTATTTATATGCTTCATAAATTTCCTTCTTTAAATTTGGAGTTTAATAATTAACCACGCTTAGAGGGTATTATCGTTCTAAAGGGGCAGTGTTTAACCGGGATTATAAGAGTAAGAGGATTATATACAGTGTAGCCTCAGTTATTACCATATTCTACTACACTATTTATATGCTTCATAAATTTCCTTCTTTAAATTTGGAGTTTAATAATTAACCACGTTTAGAGGGTATTATCGTTCTAAAGGGGCAGTGTTTAACCGGGATTATAAGAGTAAGAGGATTATATACAGTGTAGCCTCAGTTATTTCCATATTCTACTACACTATTTATATGCTTCATAAATTTCCTTCTTTAAATTTGGAGTTTAATAATTAACCACGCTTAGAGGGTATTATCGTTCTAAAGGGGCAGTGTTTAACCGGGATTATAAGAGTAAGAGGATTATATACAGTGTAGCCTCAGTTATTACCATATTCTACTACACTATTTATATGCTTCATAAATTTCCTTCTTTAAATTTGGAGTTTAATAATTAACCACGCTTAGAGGGTATTATCGTTCTAAAGGGGCAGTGTTTAACCGGGATTATAAGAGTAAGAGGATTATATACAGTGTAGCCTCAGTTATTACCATATTCTACTACACTATTTATATGCTTCATAAATTTCCTTCTTTAAATTTGGAGTTTAATAATTAACCACGCTTAGAGGGTATTATCGTTCTAAAGGGGCAGTGTTTAACCGGGATTATAAGAGTAAGAGGATTATATACAGTGTAGCCTCAGTCATTACCATATTCTACTACACTATTTATATGCTTCATAAATTTCCTTCTTTAAATTTGGAGTTTAATAATTAACCACGCTTAGAGGGTATTATCGTTCTAAAGGGGCAGTGTTTAACCGGGATTATAAGAGTAAGAGGATTATATACAGTGTAGCCTCAGTCATTACCATATTCTACTACACTATTTATATGCTTCATAAATTTCCTTCTTTAAATTTGGAGTTTAATAATTAACCACGCTTAGAGGGTATTATCGTTCTAAAGGGGCAGTGTTTAACCGGGATTATAAGAGTAAGAGGATTATATACAGTGTAGCCTCAGTCATTACCATATTCTACTACACTATTTATATGCTTCATAAATTTCCTTCTTTAAATTTGGAGTTTAATAATTAACCACGCTTAGAGGGTATTATCGTTCTAAAGGGGCAGTGTTTAACCGGGATTATAAGAGTAAGAGGATTATATACAGTGTAGCCTCAGTTATTACCATATTCTACTACACTATTTATATGCTTCATAAATTTCCTTCTTTAAATTTGGAGTTTAATAATTAACCACGCTTAGAGGGTGTTATCGTTCTAAAGGGGCAGTGTTTAACCGGGATTATAAGAGTAAGAGGATTATATACAGTGTAGCCTCAGTTATTACCATATTCTACTACACTATTTATATGCTTCATAAATTTCCTTCTTTAAATTTGGAGTTTAATAATTAACCACGCTTAGAGGGTATTATCGTTCTAAAGGGGCAGTGTTTAACCGGGATTATAAGAGTAAGAGGATTATATACAGTGTAGCCTCAGTTATTACCATATTCTACTACACTATTTATATGCTTCATAAATTTCCTTCTTTAAATTTGGAGTTTAATAATTAACCACGCTTAGAGGGTATTATCGTTCTAAAGGGGCAGTGTTTAACCGGGATTATAAGAGTAAGAGGATTATATACAGTGTAGCCTCAGTTATTACCATATTCTACTACACTATTTATATGCTTCATAAATTTCCTTCTTTAAATTTGGAGTTTAATAATTAACCACGCTTAGAGGGTATTATCGTTCTAAAGGGGCAGTGTTTAACCGGGATTATAAGAGTAAGAGGATTATATACAGTGTAGCCTCAGTTATTACCATATTCTACTACACTATTTATATGCTTCATAAATTTCCTTCTTTAAATTTGGAGTTTAATAATTAACCACGCTTAGAGGGTATTATCGTTCTAAAGGGGCAGTGTTTAACCGGGATTATAAGAGTAAGAGGATTATATACAGTGTAGCCTCAGTTATTACCATATTCTACTACACTATTTATATGCTTCATAAATTTCCTTCTTTAAATTTGGAGTTTAATAATTAACCACGCTTAGAGGGTATTATCGTTCTAAAGGGGCAGTGTTTAACCGGGATTATAAGAGTAAGAGGATTATATACAGTGTAGCCTCAGTCATTACCATATTCTACTACACTATTTATATGCTTCATAAATTTCCTTCTTTAAATTTGGAGTTTAATAATTAACCACGCTTAGAGGGTATTATCGTTCTAAAGGGGCAGTGTTTAACCGGGATTATAAGAGTAAGAGGATTATATACAGTGTAGCCTCAGTTATTACCATATTCTACTACACTATTTATATGCTTCATAAATTTCCTTCTTTAAATTTGGAGTTTAATAATTAACCACGCTTAGAGGGTATTATCGTTCTAAAGGGGCAGTGTTTAACCGGGATTATAAGAGTAAGAGGATTATATACAGTGTAGCCTCAGTCATTACCATATTCTACTACACTATTTATATGCTTCATAAATTTCCTTCTTTAAATTTGGAGTTTAATAATTAACCACGCTTAGAGGGTATTATCGTTCTAAAGGGGCAGTGTTTAACCGGGATTATAAGAGTAAGAGGATTATATACAGTGTAGCCTCAGTTATTACCATATTCTACTACACTATTTATATGCTTCATAAATTTCCTTCTTTAAATTTGGAGTTTAATAATTAACCACGCTTAGAGGGTATTATCGTTCTAAAGGGGCAGTGTTTAACCGGGATTATAAGAGTAAGAGGATTATATACAGTGTAGCCTCAGTTATTACTATATTCTACTACACTATTTATATGCTTCATAAATTTCCTTCTTTAAATTTGGAGTTTAATAATTAACCACGCTTAGAGGGTATTATCGTTCTAAAGGGGCAGTGTTTAACCGGGATTATAAGAGTAAGAGGATTATATACAGTGTAGCCTCAGTTATTACCATATTCTACTACACTATTTATATGCTTCATAAATTTCCTTCTTTAAATTTGGAGTTTAATAATTAACCACGCTTAGAGGGTATTATCGTTCTAAAGGGGCAGTGTTTAACCGGGATTATAAGAGTAAGAGGATTATATACAGTGTAGCCTCAGTTATTACCATATTCTACTACACTATTTATATGCTTCATAAATTTCCTTCTTTAAATTTGGAGTTTAATAATTAACCACGCTTAGAGGGTATTATCGTTTTAAAGGGGCAGTGTTTAACCGGGATTATAAGAGTAAGAGGATTATATACAGTGTAGCCTCAGTTATTACCATATTCTACTACACTATTTATATGCTTCATAAACTTTACTGTCTATATGTGTTACTATACCTTCAATATTGTTATCATCTGGTCTGTGGTAAAAAAAAATAATAAGTATAAACCACTGACAATGAGGTCGGCCAGAAACGAGGCAGGGTTAGCTTCTTAACCTCATGAATTTGATAATAAAACACTTAATATAAATGTATTCCACCAACAGGAGTCAGAAGTACTATCGACTAGTATTTTAATAAAGCGAAACTACTCCGTAATTATAACGATATTATACATAATTTACTAAGATAGTAAGAAGTTAGGAATCCTTTCTTTCACTTTCTCATTAAAATTCATTCTATTGTGATTAGATCATTTTTGCTCAGTGTTTAACGTAACACTTCCATTTCGTACTATGTTTTACCAAAACACCTTACAAACTTTCCTCTGAATTTAAATAGCATAAAATATTATTTCCAGACTAAACAATAACATTAAACACAATAAATGTTATCAACTCATTTGCATCAGAATTACCCTCAAGGGAACAAGTAAAACATCTTTGTAACTTTAAAGTAAATAAGGTTAAACTTGAGAGCTCTCAGTCTGTGTAGAGTCCAACCGTACAGGAAATGGCGGCACGATAAAGAAACCATCATTCATCACAAATTTTATCAGGATTAATAAGTCTCGGTCTAGTTAAAGTAAATAAACTTATAACGTTTGGTAGAAAAGTTTAAAATGTAAAGTTCCGGTTAAAATTTGAAGATCCCTAAAAAGACAATAACTGAGAAAAAAAGGGTAGTTTTTACAGAACAACTTCAGCATTGCAGGTGAAACGAAATACTACTAAACAGAATAAACATTGCGTGACAGAGAAAACATTGCGCTCGGAAAATACGTGAACTACTATTAGGCAAAGTAAACATTGTGCCCGGAAAATGTATGAGCGACTACTAGACAAATAAACACTGCGCGGAAAATACGTGAACTACTACTAGGCAGAGTAAAGATTGTACCAGGAAAATGTATGAGCGACTACTAGACAAATAAACAATGCGCGGAAAATAGGTGAACTACTATCAGGCAGAGTAAACATTGTACCCGGAAAATGTATGAGCGACTACTAGACAAATAAACACTGCGCGGAAAATACGTGAACTACTATTAGGCAAAGTAAACATTGTACCCGGAAAATGTATGAGCGACTACTAGACAAATAAACACTGCGCGGAAAATAGGTGAACTACTACTAGGCAGAGTAAAGATTGTACCAGGAAAATGTGACCTACTAAACAGAGAAAACGTGCTTGGTAAATACGTTAACTTCTGCTAGACAGAGTAAGCATTGCATGACAGAGAAAACATTGCGCTCGGAAAATAGGTGAACTACTACTAGGCAGAGTAAAGATTGTACCAGGAAAATGTGACCTTCTACTAGACAGAGAAAACGTTGTGTTCGGTAAATACGTTAACTTCTGCTAGACAGAGTAAGCATTGCGTGACAGAGAAAAGATTGCGCTCGGAAAATAGGTGAACTACTACTAGGCAGAGTAAAGATTGTACCAGGAAAATGTGACCTTCTACTAGACAGAGAAAACGTTGTGTTCGGTAAATACGTTAACTTCTGCTAGACAGAGTAAGCATTGCGTGACAGAGAAAAGATTGCGCTCGGAAAATATGTGAACTACTATTAGGCAAAGTAAACATTGTGCGCGGAAAATAGGTGAACTACTACTAGGCAGAGTAAAGATTGTACCAGGAAAATGTGACCTTCTACTAGACAGAAAAAATATTGTGCCCGGAAAATGTATGAGCGACTACTAGACAAATAAACACTGCGCGGAAAATAGGTGGACTACTACTAGGCAGAGTAAAGATTGTACCAGGAAAATGTCACCTACTAAACAGAGAAAACGTTGTGCTCGGTAAATACGTTAACTTCTGCTAGACAGAGTATGCATTGCGTGACAGAGAAAACATTGCGCTCGAAAAATAGGTGAACTACTACTAGGCAGAGTAAAGATTGTACCAGGAAAATGTGACCTCCTACTAGACAGAGAAAACGTTGTGCTCGGTAAATACGTTAACATCTGCTACACAGAGTAAGCATTGCGTAACAGAGAAAAGATTGCGCTCGGAAAATACGTGAACTACTATTAGGCAGAGTAAAGATTGTACCAGGAAAATGTGACCTTCTACTAGACAGAGAAAACGTTGTGTTCGGTAAATACGTTAACTTCTGCTAGACAGAGTAAGCATTGCGTGACAGAGAAAAGATTGCGCTCGGAAAATAGGTGAACTACTACTAGGCAGAGTAAAGATTGTACCAGGAAAATGTGACCTTCTACTAGACAGAGAAAACGTTGTGTTCGGTAAATACGTTAACTTCTGCTAGACAGAGTAAGCATTGCGTGACAGAGAAAAGATTGCGCTCGGAAAATATGTGAACTACTATTAGGCAAAGTAAACATTGTGCGCGGAAAATAGGTGAACTACTACTAGGCAGAGTAAAGATTGTACCAGGAAAATGTGACCTTCTACTAGACAGAAAAAATATTGTGCCCGGAAAATGTATGAGCGACTACTAGACAAATAAACACTGCGCGGAAAATAGGTGGACTACTACTAGGCAGAGTAAAGATTGTACCAGGAAAATGTCACCTACTAAACAGAGAAAACGTTGTGCTCGGTAAATACGTTAACTTCTGCTAGACAGAGTATGCATTGCGTGACAGAGAAAACATTGCGCTCGAAAAATAGGTGAACTACTACTAGGCAGAGTAAAGATTGTACCAGGAAAATGTGACCTCCTACTAGACAGAGAAAACGTTGTGCTCGGTAAATACGTTAACATCTGCTACACAGAGTAAGCATTGCGTAACAGAGAAAAGATTGCGCTCGGAAAATACGTGAACTACTATTAGGCAGAGTAAACATTGTGCCCGGAAAATGTATGAACGACTACTAGACAAATAAACACTGCGCGGAAAATACGTGAACTACTGTTAGGCAGAGTAAACATTGTGTCCGGGACATATGTGACCTTCTACTAGGCAGAGAAAACATTTTGCTCGGAAAATATGTGAACTATTGCTAGACAGAGTAAATATTGCGCCCGGAAAATTTATGAACGACTACTAGAAAGATAAACAGTTTGCGCGGAAAATTCGTGAATTACTATTAGACAGAGTAAATATTGCACCCGGGTCCTTATATAATATGTGACCTTCTATTACACACAGAAAACATTTTTCTCGGAAAATACGTGAACTACTACTAGACTGAGTAAACATTGTGCCAGGAAAATGTATTAACAATTACTAGATAAATAAATACTTAGCCCGGATAATACGTGAACTACTACTAGACTGAGTAAACATTGTGCCAGGAAAATGTATTAACAACTACAAGATAAATAAATACTTAGCCCGGATAATACGTGAACTACTACTAGACAGAGTAAACATTGTGCCAGGAAAATGTGTGACCTATTAGGCAGAGTAAACTTTGTGTTAATGTAAGTTACTAAACTTTGTGTAGTTGTTTAAAAAAAATAACATTATTAGATAAATTTTTAAAAAAATGCAATGCCTATAAAAATATTGACACGGAATTTAAAATTAATGATTGTCATTCCTTTCAAAAAAACCACTTTAAGGATCCACGTGACAGGACTATATCTCAGTGCTGATTAGTCATTAACCGTAATTCGATTAGAAGCTTCTAATCGAGATGCAGAGTTACTTCTCTCATCAATCAAGTTGCTCTACTTTCATTAACATCAGGCAAATTTACAGTAATGTGCATATAACAACATTTGAAATGATCCCTAAAGGACTATCTGTACGTGTTTGTTTTTTTAATCCTGATAATTTGAATAACAAATTACAATTCATCAACTGCGTAGTTAAAGAAAACTTTTATTTACAAAAATCAAATAAAGGTTATTAATCGTCTGAAACGAATAACAAATACAAAAACTAAAATTAAAAAGTTAAAAGAATAATAAAACGTACCAAAGAGAAATAAAAAATGTTAAAACTATGTCTACCAAAAAAAAATTATTTGTAGTAGAAAATTAAGCAATAATTCCGCATCTTTTTCCCTTCATTTGTTGGGTGTGCAATCAAGCTGTAATTACAGAGCTCCTAATGCTTATAAAAACTAAAGATGTGTAACCAAACTGTAATTACAAAGGTCCTAATGCTTATAAAAACTAAAGATGTGCAACCAAGCTGTAATTACAGAGCTCCTAATGCTTATAAAAACTAAAGATGTGCAACCAAGCTGTAATTACAAAGGTCCTAATGCTTATAAAAACTAAAGATGTGTAACCAAACTGTAATTACAAAGGTCCTAATGCTTATAAAAACTAAAGATGTGTAACCAAACTGTAATTACAGAGCTCCTAATGCTTATAAAAACTAAAGATGTGTAACCAAGCTGTAATTACCAAGGTCCTAATGCTTATAAAAACTAAAGATGTGTAACCAAACTAATTACAGAGGTCCTAATGCTTATAAAAACTAAAGATGTGTAACCAAACTGTAATTACAGAGCTCCTAATGCTTATAAAAACTAAAGATGTGTAACCAAACTGTAATTACAGAGCTCCTAATGCTTATAAAAACTAAAGATGTGTAACCAAACTGTAATTACAGAGCTCCTAATGCTTATAAAAACTAAAGATGTGTAACCAAACTGTAATTATAGAGCTCCTAATGCTTATAAAAACTAAAGATGTGTAATCAAACTGTAATTACAGAGCTCCTAATGCTTATAAAAACTAAAGATGTGTAACCAAACTGTAATTACAGAGCTCCTAATGCTTATAAAAACTAAAGATGTGCAACCAAGCTGTAATTACCAAGGTCCTAATGCTTATAAAAACTAAAGATGTGTAACCAAACTGTAATTACAAAGGTCCTAATGCTTATAAAAACTAAAGATGTGCAACCAAGCTGTAATTACCAAGGTCCTAATGCTTATAAAAACTAAAGATGTGCAACCAAGCTGTAATTACGAAGGTCCTAATGCTTATAAAAAATAAAGATATGCAACCAAGCTGTAATTACAAAGGTCCTAATGCTTATAAAAACTAAAGATATGCAACCAAGCTGTAATTACAAAGGTCCTAATGCTTATAAAAACTAAAGATGTGCAACCAAGCTGTAATTACAGAGCTCCTAATGCTTATAAAAACTAAAGATGTGCAACCAAGCTGTAATTACGAAGGTCCTAATGCTTATAAAAACTAAAGATGCAACCAAGCTGTAATTACAGGAGTCCTAATGCTTATAAAAAATAAAGATGTGCAACCAAGCTGTAATTACAAAGGTCCTAATGCTTATAAAAACTAAAGATATGCAACCAAGCTGTAATTACAAAGGTCCTAATGCTTATAAAAACTAAAGATGTGCAACCAAGCTGTAATTACAAAGGTCCTAATGCTTATAAAAACTAAAGATGTGCAACCAAGCTGTAATTACAAAGGTCCTAATGCTTATAAAAACTAAAGATGTGCAACCAAGCTGTAATTACGAAGGTCCTAATGCTTATAAAAACTAAAGATGCAACCAAGCTGTAATTACAGGAGTCCTAATGCTTATAAAAAATAAAGATGTGCAACCAAGCTGTAATTACAAAGGTCCTAATGCTTATAAAAACTAAAGATATGCAACCAAGCTGTAATTACAAAGGTCCTAATGCTTATAAAAACTAAAGATGTGCAACCAAGCTGTAATTACAAAGGTCCTAATGCTTATAAAAACTAAAGATGTGCAACCAAGCTGTAATTACCAAGGTCCTAATGCTTATAAAAACTAAAGATGTGCAACCAAGCTGTAATTACGAAGGTCCTAATGCTTATAAAAAATAAAGATATGCAACCAAGCTGTAATTACAAAGGTCCTAATGCTTATAAAAACTAAAGATATGCAACCAAGCTGTAATTACAAAGGTCCTAATGCTTATAAAAACTAAAGATGTGCAACCAAGCTGTAATTACAGAGCTCCTAATGCTTATAAAAACTAAAGATGTGCAACCAAGCTGTAATTACGAAGGTCCTAATGCTTATAAAAACTAAAGATGCAACCAAGCTGTAATTACAGGAGTCCTAATGCTTATAAAAAATAAAGATGTGCAACCAAGCTGTAATTACAAAGGTCCTAATACTTATAAAAACTAAAGATATGCAACTAAGCTGTAATTACAAAGGTCCTAATGCTTATAAAAACTAAAGATGTGCAACCAAGCTGTAATTACAAAGGTCCTAATGCTTATAAAAACTAAAGATGTGCAACCAAGCTGTAATTACAAAGGTCCTAATGCTTATAAAAACTAAAGATGTGCAACCAAGCTGTAATTACAGGGGACCTAATGCTAATAAAACCCAAAGGTGTGCAATCAATCTGTAATTACAGAGCTCCTAATGCTTATAAAAACTAAAGATGTGCAACCAAGCTGTAATTACAGGAGTCCTAATGCTAATAAAAAGTAAAGATGAGCAACCAAGCTGTAATTACAGAGGTCCTAATGCTTATAAAAACTAAAGATGTGCAACCAAGCTGTAATTACAGGAGTCCTAATGCTTATAAAAAGTAAAGATGTGCAACCAAGCTGTAATTACAGGGGACCTAATGCTTATAAAACTAAAGATGTGCAACCAAGCTGTAATTACAGGGGTCCTAATGCTTATAAAAACTAAAGATGCGCAACCAAGCTGTAATTACAGAGGTCCTAATGCTTATAAAAACTAAAGATGTGCAACCAAGCTGTAATTACAGGAGTCCTAATGCTTATAAAAAGTAAAGATGTGCAACCAAGCTGTAATTACAGGGGACCTAATGCTTATAAAACTAAAGATGTGCAACCAAGCTGTAATTACAGGGGTCCTAATGCTTATAAAAACTAAAGATGCGCAACCAAGCTGTAATTACAGAGGTACTAATGCTAATAAAAACTAAAGGTGTGCAATGAAGCTGTAATAATTACAGAAGTACTAATGCTTATAAAAACTAAATAGGTGCGACCAATCTGTAAGCAAAGGAGCCATAATGCTTATAAAAACTAAAGATGTGTAACCAAGTGTAATCACAGTAGTTGTGTTAATAAAAACTAAAGATGTGTAAGTATTTCAATTTTAAAAGAACTGAAGTTGTCTGCCTTTTGTAGTGCTTACAGCTTCAAACATTTTAATATATAACGTCTTTAGTACATTATTATAATAATAAATAAATACTGTAGATTTACTGACCTATATTTTTACATGCATGTATTAGAAAAATTATTTACAGCCTATTCATCTCTAAATCCTATTACTAATACTCGGTATTATACAGACTCTTGAAAACATGTTGAAAGCGGTTTACTGTACTATTATAAACTGTAGATAGAAGTGGACGCATTAAAAGAGGGAACAAGTATAGAGCAATGAAAAGGAGCGGCTGTTAGGCTTATTGCTCAAAATAATTCACCATTAAAAATCAGAATATATAAAGAGTTTGAAAATAATAATGCTAGGAAATGCAGTAAACTTATTTAAAATTAAAATCCTTGTACTTTTATGCCCATACCAACTTTAGTTTTTATTAGAATTAGGATAAGTGCTAAGTTTTATTGTATAAAAGGATTGTTTAAGGACTATTTCCAATTCAAAAGACTAAATTTAAATAAAATAGTATCCGTAAAGTTGTGTTGTTTTTTAATTTTCATTTGGAACCCAGAATATTGTAAATATTACATTTACATTCATTGTTTCATGTAAAACATTTGTGATTGTAAAACTAAAATTATTGTGTGTCTTAGGAAAAAAAATGAAAAATTTAATAAGCATTCCAAACTAAAATACCCTTATACTAAAAACTACATCAAAAATTATAAGAATTCAAAGTTTTTATAAAATATTTTCATTTAAACCAATGTATAATGAATAAAAAAATCAGCTATAACAAATTAAAAAATGTTGGAAGTTAAAGTAAATCAAACATCTAGGAAATCAAAGAGTTCCAATTAATAGTTAAATTCTACAACAGACAAATTTTAATACTCTAATAGAAAGGGAACTGGCAATTCAGTTAACATTTCTTGTATATGCCTAGGTAATATAACATTTGCTATATTGTATTTTAAACAATAATTTATTGTAACATGAGAAACACAAAAATTTAATAAAGATATACATTTCTGTTACGGTTGAGGTTGAACGGATTTAATTTAATTACTTTAATCTCGATAGAGAGTAGGTCTACCTTAGATAAACAACTCTGCCATAATTTTCCCCTATTTAAAGTACTAAGGTATCTGTGCCCCATAATATCGGTTTTTTTACTCTTCTTTTTTTTTATTAAAAAAAGTGTAAGTGGTAGACACCTCTTTTTTATCCAGATATCCAGATTCGTGATTCTGCACTTTGATGGAATAATATCTCCTATATTCTGAGAGTCTTAAGTCCCTAAATCAACCCAACCTATATTCACAAGTTTTTTCTATCCTTTGTAGACATTAACAGTCCAGTCATATTTGCTGAGCCTTAAAACGACAAAATAGTGTTATGTTTAAATGCATAAGTGTACATAACCTTTCAGTTTTAACATTTGATTGATGACATGGTTTAATGGTGTGTGTGTGTGCATGCGTACGTGTGTGTGTGAGCATGTTTGCGTGCATGCATGCATGATATTTATCATTTATACAGTGGAACTACACATTTTGTATGAAAAATAATGTTTTTTGTTATCTGATATTGTTGCAATTAGAAAAATATTAGCATTTTGTTTGTTTTTTTTTGTTCCAACTGCCCTTATTAGCCCTCAACCAGTCTGGCGGTTTAATCCACTATTTCTGAGTCATTAGCAGAAGAGACAAAACATGGGCAATGTCGTTATATGGAATAATCTGAATGATTTCGTTGAATATCGAGGTTTAGAGAATTTACTCAAAAAAATTAGTTTTACAAATAGAATCCTCTCTTAATAGGAGAGGCATAGGCAAATAAAATGATACATTTTCACAATATATTTTACATTCCTGAGAAATTTTTTACTCTCATGCAACAAGTATCTAATCTTACCTGATTAACTATCAAGAATAATTGAATATATAAAGACCTCAGAAGGAAAAAAAATTAATTGTATGAAAAGATTCAGAAATAAATTCTTGGGCAGGGAGTGCTTTGGCCTTCACATTGTAAAGACGTGCATCTAGTTAAATTCTTTTAAACCAGTAGGTTTTTAAAGGAAAGCTTTAATATCTGAAAGGCTAATTGAAATACAAGTCGCTCGCAAAAGAATTTGTATATAACTCATCAATATTTTATTTAAAATCAGATATAATTTTTATTGCTCCATTATCGAGTGCTGTTAGAACAGCTTTAGTAATTAAAATGAATGTTTTTAAAATAGTGAAACCATTAAAATCATTTATTAAAATTACAACCACAACTTTAAAGTCACCATCAATATGAAATATTTTCTTGATTTATAACAGAAAATAAATGTAAATATATAGTAATATCACAACCTGTTTAAACTTATAACTAAGTAAATTTTAAAAACGACTTGTTTGGAGTGAATGTTTTGGATTGCACTAGGTTATTGCACTAGATTAATGCTTGATACATTCAAAAACCTTTTAGCTGTAATAAATAAAAAATATTAACTTGAGTTCTGTCATGATAATAACTACCTGATTAATTAAAAAAAAATCAACATTAAAGATTAGGCGGACGTAATAGAAAAAAAACGAGACAAAATAAATTTCACCAGTTTTATAATCAGAACCTTTGGTCTGTAAACTGTCTGGAAAGTTTATGCCAAATTAATAATTAAGGCCACAAATTAGATTATATTAGATTTACAAAACAAAATTAACTTCCAAGCTTTTGGGAGGTGAATGTTCAACCCCAAGAGGTAACCTTAAACCAACTTTTCCTTTTTGTCTCTTATGTTTGGTATACCTTGGCAAGTTATTCATATTATTTTCATAAGCCCTAATAGGATTAGAGTATATAACAGCTTAAGGCTTTTTTATGCAATTTTCTTAACTCCTCTCCACCTGGTATGCATATTTGTTTTAGAGTTCTTTTTAATAATGAATAATATCTAAGGTAGACCTACTCTCTATCGAGATCATAAAAAGGTGTCTACTCCCTACACTCCGTTGTAAGGGAAAGAAAAAGTGTAGACAGAATTAGGTAGGTATGACTAAAATAATTACATTACAGATCCCCTGATACTGAGAACAGTGAGCAATTATGTTACCATGTGTTAAGGATTGCCCATCTAAAAACCCGCTATCTGGCAAACTAAACATTATTAAAGTAACAATAAGAGAAAAATAGTATTCTCAGACACTGATTAAATTAGCAACATTACAAAAATTAACCCTGAAATTCCAGGAAACTAGTACTTTATGGAACTCCATGCAGAATAAAATCTTGGTAACAGGCTTATCCATGTCTTTTCCTTGACTTTTACTACAGCTTGAACCAACTGCACTTACATGGTGTAGTGTTTTACATTGACAATTTTTCATCAAATTAATAAATGTTGACTTAATTTCACACATGAAAATAGAAAATGATATTCCTGCAAAAATTATTAAGTCAATCACCATCCATTCACAGAATTTGGTGACATTTTTGATAGAAGAGTAATTAATAACATTGGAAAAAAGAATAAATGAATCAATCCTTTTTTAGTAAATAGTAAAGAAGAATATTTATGTGTATCAAAATAATTGAAATGATGAAAATTATGAATGTTTACAAAAGGATTATGTTAAATAATTAAATTACATAAATAATGAGTGTGGCAGAGATGTAGACAGGTTACCAACAGGACAATAATGACTAAAATGTTGAGAGCAATGTGGCAGATGAAGCACTTATGTGAAAGAAAACATCTTTGAAGACTATAATATTGGGAGTTTTGAGATAAACAGAAAATTGACCTATCTACAAGCCCAATTAAAAACAAAATTTCCATGTTGTGTGTAAAATGTAATAAATAAATTTAATACAATTAGTATATCAGTGTCAGATAAAAAAAAAAACATTGTCGTGACCTAAAGACATTTCACTATCAAAAACAAAATATGAATGATAGGACTAAACAGGTGAGGTGTGATCAGTAACATGCATCATTTATAAAATTTCATGGAAACCACAAATTTTACAGCTCCTAACTCATAACATTCAAACAAAATATGCCTTATATTGAATCACAATGTAGGGGTATAAAAATCATTGTTTAAATATAGTGTTCTATACAAAGACAATAACTAACCACAGATTTTTCTCTTTGTTATTCTCAGGAAAAAACAAGGATTTCTCTCTGAGATTTTGTAATAAACGCATAACTGTGTTGATATATTTCGGAGAACCTTTATTTATAAACACTGTAAGCCTACTTGTGTTTGACTGCATTATATGCAGTAAAAGCATGTTGGTTCTTGTTAATCTACAAAAAAAAGTAATATAGAACAACAAAATTTAAGATCAATTCCGAGCTCGACAATGAAAAATTGTATCTTAGCCTTTTTTTTAAATTACAATTAATATAAATATGTATATACATATGACATAACCACAATATTAAATGGCAAAACAGAAATCGAATTTCCTTGAAATTTTCTATTTTTCTTCTCTGTATATGGTGTTGGACTATTATTTTTTGTTTGTTACTATTTATTCACTTTTTTTCATTTCTAATTTATGAAGCTGATGGTGGTCTATAGCTTCTCATTCTATCCAACTCTTTAATGCCTCAATATTACGAGGAACATGTCTCTTATAATTTCATATAAATCTTGAAATAATTTATTTCTAGCTATGGGAAAGTTGTCTCATTCCCAAAGGGCTGGATACAAACATGTACTTCCTCAGTTTGATTCCGACTGTGACATAAAGGTTTTTTAATTTAAATTAATGAATAAATATTTTTTTAATCTATATAAGCATCAATTGTCATGCACTATGGTTTTTTAAAAAATATATCTGAACTTGACTGATTGAATAAAAACGTATTTTATTAATAAGTGAAAATTTATACAAGATATATATAAGGAGAGTGTGAGCTAATAGAAGGAATTGAAGAGTTAACATTTCTCAAGATTTATCAACTTATAACAATTGTTTCATCATATAGAGGAAATATCAGGACAAAACTAAAATAACATTTTAAAGTAAGCAGGTGTCTAAAGTATGTTGGTCAGGTAGCTGGACAATTAAGGAAGGCGGTAAGGAATGGGAAGTAGATCGAACCCCAACTAACATCCTAATGTAATCTTGTTAGCAGAGGTGTGATCTAATTTTCTTCTTTCTCCCACTCCTTACCATTCTGTAATTGTTTCGATAACCAACCTACTTGCTTTAGGCACCTGCTTCCATACATCTATTTCTAACTTAATAATGCCACAATGTACATATATACATATATGTATGTATATTAATATATTATTACATTAGATACTTTCAATTATTAATGATATATTCCATTAGAATATTATTTAATTCATATGACAAACTGTAATTTAAGAACTGTGGAAGGCAAGTTAAATGCAAATTCAAAAAAGCCAACTAAAATAAATATACTTTTTAACATTCAATGAACATGACTAAGTCTCAAATTTACATAACACCCTTTACCTTCACTCTATAACACCCTGTTAAGTAGGGAAGGGTAGGAATTATTATAAACCACGTCTAATACCAACTGAATATGTATGGAGATGTTGCATATTGAATACACATTTCCTGTACTTCCCAACTTAATCTAGATTATTAAAAAAATCTTACTTTTCATTTCCTTTTATTAAATTGTTTAGTAAAAATGTAATGTATATAAAATTCTCATCAATTGATGGGGGAAAAATTCTAAGAAATTAAGAGGGGATTTACATAATGTAATTTTGTGGTGGCAATATTATATAATTTGTTAACTTGTTCTAACATCCTATTATATAAAAAGCTGGATATCTGGTTGTTTTGCTTATTTTTTGAAAAATATATCTCAATACACTTCAATATACCTTCAATTTTTTAACTCAACTTTTTTATAATACATAGTCCTTGTATTTTGTTAATAAACCTTTTTTCCAAAACCTCAATCCTAAATTCACTTCTCAGAACATATTTTTCTCTGATGAAGTAAGATCAGAATATTAGTTCTATCATCTCATTTTCCATAATATTCTTCAACAAATTATTAGCAGTTTTTGCTCTAATTTTCTCAAAATTCTAACTAGATGTGGAGAAATTTTCATGTGCAATTTCAAAATATATCTATAACTGTATGAAGCAACTGAGGCATAATGTTTATTTTTAAATAAACAAAACCTCTAAACCACAAATAATTTTTAAATACATCTGCTGTGCAATTGAAATGTACATAAGGTCTAAATAAAAGTTATTTGTGGTTTAGAGGTTTTATTTATTTAAAAATAATCAAAATATATTGTTTAAACAGCTAATGATATACATTAAATCATATTATATATATATATATATATATATATATATATATATATATATATATATATATATATATATATATATATATCGCAATATGTATTCTTGTGTATTAATAAAGAACATAAGTCAAAATACAAACACAAGAATTATAAAATATAATATATTAATAATATATATAAATATATATATTATATTATATAATAATATTATATATAAATATTATATATTATATAAAATATTATATATATATATATATATAATATTTGTACGATTTTTTACAGCTGGCACTGGCTTCCTTCCTACAACCACCTGCTCTATATATTTTGATTTTCCTATTCACTATCACTCAAAACTCTAGTCCCCATTGGCTCATCCCCTTTATTTCAAAATAGATGATCTGGAATGCCCTCTCCTCCATCTCGCTGATGGATTCCCAATGAGTGTCATTTTTAACCGTACTTTTTTCCAATTCAATTTTGTGTTCCTACCAAAATAGTTTCCTTATGTAGACAATATAATAACTTCTTTTATGTCTATTTTTATTCTAATTACTTCTTTTGAATTCTATCTCTTCAGTGAGTTACATTCCAATAATTATTAGTCAGCTGCATATTCCCTTACGTTTTTTTTACTTTATTGGTTGTTTTATATTATAATATTAGTTTTATATGATACAAAAGAAATTGTATTACACATCTTACAAAACAATTTCCATTCACACTAAACAATTTTAAAAAACTGATAATTGAAATCCTCAAAAATGTAATTCATTTGCAACTCTTAACTAAATCCCTACAATGAAAATCATGGTTTAAACTGTATTGCTGTTATAAGCTTATTAAAGCTTTAAATCAATATAATTAACATTTAAAGCAATTAGTAATATTCAGGGTTTAACAATTCAATTAACAAAGCTTTTACTTAACCTAAGCCCTTAATAATGTTACACTTTATTATTACTATATAATTTGTAATTATTATTTTATTTGTATTATTATATTATTTTTTTATTTTATTTATTTTATTTTATTTTTTTTTTTTTTTGATGAAGGGGATAAAAACTAATGGTTATGAAAAAAATCGCGAAAACTCAAATGTTTTGTCTGTTTATAATGTATAAATATTTCCTTATCAGCATCTACGTTGTACAAAATATTATCTAATTTTGTACATATTCATTTTGATCAAGCAACCCAATGAATCAGGATATTGTTTTCTTTATTAACTTCTACCTATAAACAACTCTATTATATTTGTTGATTAAGAATAATTAGAGAACACTCTGAATTAGTAACTTTTAGAGGTCCTTATAGCTCTGAGTGTATATCAGAACTTGGTGGTTTACTAGTAGAAACCATTAGTGAGGAAGAGGAGAGGAGGGTGAGAGAAAAAGAGGCATTGGCAGAATAAAAACTAATTTGCCTGAGATACATGGTATTTTGTGATTTGACAAAAGCGTGTGGCTTGGTCCTGAAGAGGAAACTATTCTAAGTGATGCAATACCTTGAAATACATTGAGAAAATTAACAGATGAATACACATAATAATTGACTAGAAATAAATTTAATAAAACAATATTTGTCTACAGATACAGGGGTCGTACAAATCTGATCCGGGCTCGATAGATGAAGACACTGAGATTAGGGGATCTAAGAATTGTAAATTTAATTTGGAATGTATATTATCCAAGGTAGATACTTTGGAAAACGAACTAAAGAACAGCTCGGCACAAGCACAGACAAAGATCAAACAACTGAACTCATTTCTCTGAAACTATCGAATAACAAAGAGCACAAAAGAGAGAATATTTGATATGACTATGTATCATACATGCAGCAGAGGTCCTATATACCTATATATCACATGCAGCAGAGGTCCTGGATCATAACAAAGAAATACTAAAGCAAAAAGAAAGTAACAGCTTCAGAGATGGGCTTCTAATAGTAGATTGGATTAAATTTTACAAGATTAGATTAAATACAGAGATAATATGGGGGGAAAAGGACATAGTGTTGCATACATAAAAAAACATTACTTGTATGGTCATGAAAGGGGAGCAAATTGAAATAGATGTTGTTTAGAATTATAGACAGAGTGTGATAGAAAAACAAAGGAGAGAAAAATCTATGCTATCATTACAATATGAAACAGACGAGGCCTCGGAAAAATGTTATTAAAATACAGGTAAGAGGTGACAGACTCAAATTGAGAGAATTAGTAAGATCAGAAGTTCAGTGATGAAACTTCAGAAAGCCCTATTTATGGCATATACTAATTTCTCAAAACTGTCTTATCTGAAAGGTCATGAACTGCAAAGTTTGTATAAAGACCCACTCCTTAAGTCTGCCCAAGAAATACTACAGAAATATGCTATTGACATTTGATTAAAGTTAAGTCTTAATTTTAAATAGGCAAATAAAAATAATAAAAATCTAATTAGTTTTTGAATGATTACAGTGTAAACAAATGATGAAATTAAACAGAATCTCTTAATTAAGTAAAATCTCTCACAAAGAGAAAGGTCTGTACATAAGAACTTTTTAAGGTGAATGCCCCAAGTGCCCTCCTAAACAACAGCCTCCTTTATACGATTTAAACCTTTTTCATTTTAATATTTTTGGATCATATGCTCTTTACAAAACCTTTACTATAATGATCAAACATACTTTAAATAACTAGAAACAAAATTTATGAGTATTTTGCTACAAAAAGTGTAAATAAATTTGAGGAAATTCAAGATATTTTTTAAAAAATAACTAAAATTACTGGAACAGTTTAGATGATTCTCATTACAAATAACATCTGTTGATATTATTTATTTATTTATATTTCCTCAAAACTGTTACTTTGCTTATATTAAGCTAATAAAATATAAAAATGAAACTACCTATAATTTCTGTAAGTAAGGAACTTTGAAATATTTGCATCCTTGACTTATTTAAAAATTGTAAGTTCATCATACTCTACTACCTCATATTTAAAACTATTCCCTTTTAAAAAATAAAATGTCCAATCATGGCATTAAAACCCCTAGACAAATAGATTTGTGACTCACAAATCCTAGCAAAATTTGAGTTTGTACTGCCAATACTTCTAAAATACCTGAACTTTTCTAGAATATATAATACAAAATTTTCAACCCACGTATAGTAACAGAATCAAATCAATAAAAAAATATATTTACATTAAAAATAAAAAGTTTTGGTCTATCATATGATTAACAAAAAACATTTATGTATCACCTTATAGAAAATTTTAGACATTTTGATTATTTTTCAACAACCTAATAAAGACATTTAACAAAAATCATAAATCATTTTGTGTGATTTTTCTGAAAAATATTCAAACAAAACCATTCTATATAAAAACTTTTCCAAGCATTTACAACCTTCATTATCACAAGCTGATAGCTAATGCATACATGCTTGTAGAACACAAACAAAAACAAATAGCAACATTGGTTGAAACACAAATTAAAGTAAAATGTTTAACCTTCCAAATCATAATTTTGTTTCAACATAGTATACATTACGCATTTCTTCCAACGTAAATTAAGTTTTTATATTCTGTCACTGAAAAATTCTTTCTACTTTTCTCGTACCCAGAACACAATTAGCTGCCTTCACATCATTATCCGAGCTGTAATGATTACGATAAAGGTCTCTCTTGAGTAAAAAAAATCGCCAGGTGCAAGGTAGGGGTGTGTAATCAGTTTAAAACTCAGGTTTTTTAGAGCCTCTTCAGTTGCACAAATTTTATGGTATCCAAGTTGTGCAATATTAAAGCTGATATTCCTTAGATATTCCAATGTGGTTTGCAATTCGTAGTTGATTTATTTTGAATCAAGTCTTTGATGGGTTTGCTGTAATTATCGTTTGTGTCAGTGGCTGAATGTCTGCTTCATGTTTTATCAACAATTGAGGCTTTTTCAGATTGGCAATCACGAAGTTTTACTACCCAGATTTACAATACCTATCAACAGTATCATCATAACAATCAGCCTTTAAACGACGATGAATCCCAATAGGAATTACTTTCTCAGCGGTTAAAAATTCGATAACAGCAAGTTGTTCAACTCACAATGACATAGCACCAGAACCGAACGTCATATTTCCGCTACTCAAAAAAACATGGATGTATATAATGTTTTCAAACTGCGCAAGCATACATGGGAGTAATAGTACTTCCAAATGTCACCAGGCGCGCTACTAAAGTTCATTTTGTTCGTGTTCTACATTCATGAGAGCATTAGTTATCAGCCTACCCTCATAGTTTGGTATAGTATATATGTATTTTTAAACACACAAATTATTTTAGACTATTAACACCTATGACGTATATTGAAAGGAATGTTTATAGTAGAATAAATAAAGTAGATATAAAAAATCTTCCTATTTAAGATACAGTGTAACTTCCGTAAAGGGTTCAGGTTCATCATTCATAATACATGTCTTTGTGATAGTTACAAGACATTTCCGATAGATGGGTTTCAATAGGATATCTCGTTTATTGAGCTTAAAATTCTTCGTAAGATACTCCTTATGTGTAAATATTGTTTCTATAAATGAAAATTAATGCTTACAAAGAGATGGGATTTTCCCACAACAGTCATTAGTTTTAAAATACCAAACAAAGAATATAAGACTCCCTCTTCATAAAAGTTTCATTGTTAGGGGCGTTGTTTCTCTTGTCATGAATACCGAATCCTCACATTCCTACAATAAAGCTTTAATTTACAATACATTATTGTCTACCACTTTGTACAAAAGAAGATAATGGAAAATATGTGGATTGAATGTATGATTGATATTTTTTGCAGTTTTCAGGCAGTTGAGGCCAGTATGATTGTCATTTCCTATACAGGATAGGAAAGCTTTGTGAATATAAATAAATTAAAGTTTGTGGATTCAGGTAAAGACATAAAACCTCCTAGTTGAGGATTATGGTATTATGTATGTAGGGTTTTGTATCAGAAGTAGACCTATCTTTTATTGAGATGATAAAGAGAAGTTTACCCATTACATTTCGTTTTAGGAAGAAAGAAAAGGAAGGGTAGATGGAAAATTAGGCAGAACTAGTGGATAATGATCCACTGAGACTAGGAATACATAAAAATTATGAGAAATGTCAAAAGAATTTTAGATAATAGAAAGATAAAAGTAAATTTAAAAAGCTCTTCAGATCTAAGATATAATACAAAAGGTATATGGATCATATTCACATAGGTGGCTCTGAGATAGATCTACTTCTTATCAGAGACAAAGTTATTGCTTATCAGGATGTTAAAAAATGGCAAGTGGAATAAAAGAAAAAGTAAGAACAGGCGTTACATTCCTATGTTGCTAGAAGTGAAGAATCGTTAAAAAAATCATTTTCCCTGAGTAGATCTGCTCTCAACCATGCTTATAGACAGATGGTATTGTACCACCTGCATATTAGTTTGAAATGCAAATAAATTGTACATGTATATGTAGTTTTTTACTATTACCCATGTAAAACTGCAGGGTGAAGCAGAAAGGACGGACAATTTTAGAACAGATAGTATTCTGAATCAGGTAATAGGAGTGGGGGGACTGATATCGCCATGTGTGATATAGGGAATGTCATGAAGCCATGGAGTGTGCAACATCATTTGTTTACTTATAACAGTTTTCTCCGTAATAGTGACTCTTTAGTTGCAGTTCATCGTGAGTTTTGTCACCTTCAATCTTGCAAGACATGATACTGTACCCACTCCTCACAACATTTGACTTTTGGTTAAATCATTTCATTTACGGGGAACAGTGATGAATTGAAAACTTCCAGGGGCTCTTCACTTAGTATGCACTCCAGAAAATATGAACTGACTTTGGTAATCCATACTCGGTAGTCCTGAACAATCTGCTAGGAGACATTCTGCGATGAACTGCACCCCGGTAATTGTTCAGTAATCCATATTTTCCAGTGTGATCTAAGACTTCATCCCTACTAAATGGCCATAGTCTAACAACAATTGAACCCTAGAGATTACCTCCAACTGCTAAATTTTGCTCAAGAAATGGAGGGAACATTTTGTTTATGACTGATGAACGACATTTCCATTTGAATGGTATGGTATATCAGCAAAACCCTCACACTACTGCACCAATGAAAATCATTAACTAGAGTATGAGAGACCATTACCCAGTCCCAAAGTAACAGTTTGGTGCGCTATGAGCAGTATAGTTGTTATTGGTCCATACTTTTTCCAAGGCCATAACAGGAACACTGTAACTGTAACCTCGGAAAGTTATAGACAGATAATTACTGAATTCTATCTAGATGAACTAAAAAGAAAATTTACTGCTATCCAGCGAGTATGGTTTCACCAGGACGGGGTAACCATACAGGTGGTTTTCACACAGCAAGAATTTTAATGGAACCAATTAGCGCTGTTTTTCATAGTTCTGTGATTTCCCAGTTTGGTGACATTAATTGGCCTCCTTGTTACCCAGACCTGTCCGTGTGCTACTACTTTTTGTGAGGTTGCCTCAAGTTATGTGAATACGAGCATAAACTACATACCCTTAAAGAACTGGAAAAAACAATTTGTGTGAAAATCGTTCAAAATTGAACAGGGCAAAGCTAGAGAGAATGGAAGCCAACTTTAGAAAGCCCCTTGTGAAGTGCATTACTCAAGAGGCGGATCACTTGGTAGATATTGTTTTCAACCATTAATTTTGAAAATAACAACATGTCCATTTTTTTGATTCAAGGGTAATAATATATTGTTTTTTTTTTTTAAACATCCGTCCTTTCTCGCTCACCCTGTATAAGTGCTACTTAAATATACGCTTCACTGTATTTTTGTTCATTAGTTTCTCTTTACTAGTAATTATTATTAAATATTTATATGTTTATAATTTCTATAGAGATAGTCCAAAGCTATTAAAACATTTCTAAGCTAGGCACCAACCGTATTCTCCAACTTTTATCAATCATAGGTTTTATTCATATTAAATTAGTAACATAAAAACACAAAAAGGAATTTTTTTAAAGTTTGAACAAATTGTTTTAGAAAACATCTGCTTTGTTTTCTTCGTCTTTTTTTATTTTATCCAATTTTTAAAATAATTTATAATGCAGAGGTTACTCTGTTTCAACATTACCCTATTAATCTATTGAAGAATTACAATTTAAAATACCCACTATTGTAGAAAAAATACAGAAAAATATTTCCAGGTGGTGAAAGATTGATGGAATGGGATATATTGAGATTAGATAGATTTTCTTCATTTCATGTACAAAACCAAATCTGAATATAAAGAGATTCTCCCCTGACAATATTGAAAATAGTCTGACAAAAAAAAAATTGACAGAAGACAAATACCAAGTAAGCCTGAAGCCTCTTTAGCGTATGAGGGGACGATAATCTCTTCATGTCTTAGAATCTTTAAAACTTAAATAAAAATTACCTCAAGCATATAGCAGCATTGTTAATGTTTATTTTCATTAACATGTTATAAAAGTTTTTTCTCACATTTGCTCTATAACTAACAATTATGTAAGATAACACTTGTATGTATTATCTTCGCAAAAAAAACTAACCGATTTATTCAGGAGATGCGTTTTGCGCTAGGTCAGCGCATTTTTCAATCCTAGCGCGAAACACGTCTGCTGAATAAATCAGTAAATGTTGGTTTTTTTTACCAAGATAATACAGAAAAGTGTAATTTCTATAAAAACCTCAAGATGTACAACACAAAAACTGCAAGTTTTATATAAGATTATTTCGATTAAAATATCTATAAATGTAGGAAATACACTGTTTAAAAATATAATAACTGGTCCATTAAACTTGGTTTTACTGATAAAAAGTATGAAAACGTTTTTATTGCCTTTAAAGGCTTTACTCTACTAATTATATGTAAAAGTTTAGATCCGCATGAAAAAACCTAAACATTAAACTATGTAAACCACTTTATTGTATGACTACCACCTACCAAGGATAGGAAATTACTAATACAAAGAAATAATGTAGCATTAAGGTAGGGGACACTCTAGAAGAAGGCACACGGGGATTTTAGTACAAGAGACAGACTTACTTTCTATAAGGGTCATAAAAGGTTGTCTATCCCACTGTAGAAAGAAGGATAAGAAAGGATACATGGAATAAGACAGGACTAATAAAGGGAAGGACCCGCTGGTATTCAGAAAAGAAGAAAACTATGACATCACATGGACAGGGTAGCTACAGTACCTGAAGTATACTTGCTCTCAACTGGGGTGAAGTGGGGTGTCTACCCACTAACTGGCATAAACCACTATTACAAACACATGATCAAATAATTATTACAAGCAATCACAAATAACAATAGTGGCAGTAGAGTTTTTATTCCTTATAAAGAAACATCATGACTTCAGTTTATCATCTGAGAATTGCTACTTTATCAAAAATTAATAAACCTGGGGCTGTATCATCTGGTTCTTTATGCCTCTAGTTTAGACAAAAATGGAGTTTCTAAACTCCTAATGTGTATCAAATATATACTCAATTGAAAACAAAGGTGTTTTTTTAAAAAATATCATGGAATACTGCCAAAACTAATAACAATTTTAGCAAGTGTTTTACCTGGAAACTTCATCAAAAAAAATTTTCAAAATGTTGTCATTAAAAATTACCATGTTTTGTCATTAATATATAGAAAGTAAAAGCAAAGCATTTCATACAATGTAAAGCTATGTTTTTAGACTAAGTAATTATATTACCAAATATTCTAAAAGAACAAAAACATTAACAATGTTTATAACAAAAGTACAAAACTAAATAACAACAAAAAAGATAAAGAAACCTTTAAAACAATAACAAATTCAATCTAAAATAACAGGTGTCTAATTTAGTATTTATACATATATTTTCTTGCATATAAAAATACATATTAATTAGGAAGTTCAATAAAAAGTTTGTACTAAAGTTTCATTTAAAAAAAAAAACATCTCACATTTTACAAATAAATGCAATGCTGCTTTTCTGTTACTGTGACAACATTATTTGTCCCATCCTAATAGACAACAAAATATCACATGTTGAATATCAATGTGACAACTGTTGAGTCAAATAGAATGCATATATTTATATTTGGTTTCCTATGCTAATGTTAGTGTTTTAGAGTTCAATTTATTCATAATAAATATGGAGGTGAAAAGTTTTATAAACAATTTTATTTTAATAATAAAACATTACGTTTTTAAATAATAGTTTTTAAAATTCCATTACTAACTACTTTTAAACAACTGTACAGGATTGTTTGAGTAATACTCTTATTGCCTAAACATCACAATTATTTTTTTACTAATCTAATGTATTTCAAAGAGTCCCATCCTGTACTACTAAAGTGATATTTTATTGACAAAGTTTTAAAGCAATAAAATTTCAATATTGTTCCTAGGTTTATTCAAATGCTAAGTTGGCAGCTTTATGCCTGACATTATATGGGACCCGGTCGTAAAGTACTCTGAATAAAGGAAATTTGCCACCAGCTTTATGACCTTCACTGACATTTATAGCTCACTTGTTTCACAGCTTCAACAATTTCAATTAGATTTTATTTAATATCAGTTTATCATGATAAGGATAATATTATTAAAAAAAAGTATGATACATCACATAAGACTGGTTATAACAAATAATCAAGCAATGTTGTAATATTCCTACTAATAAATCCCCGCCTTAAAACATTTTAATTTTTAGATTCTACCAAAAATCATAACGATATTGCAGAGCATTAATATTTTTACTTATTTTACTCCCAATAAAAAAAAATTAAAAACATTCAAGTAAATTGTTGTTCTTGTTTACTGTATTAATATTTGTATTACTACTTTATTATTACGATTTTTTTTAAATAAAATACTTCATACTTTTCAAACCAAAATAATTCATAAATACCATATAAAGGAATATGCCTTTTAACAAATTTACTACATTAAAACAACTAAGCTAAATTGCTTTCAGTAGGTTCACTCTCAAAAGTTTTGCATCATTGACAAATAAATTAAATAAGTTTTTATATTTTAAACATTATAGTTTAAAACTAAATACCATAGATAATATATACATTAAGTGTTTAGAAATGTGATATACTGAAACATATTTGGTAAAATAAAATAATATTAAAGTGTGACTAGAGTGTTTTGGCAAAAAGTTGTTATTGAAAGATATTAAACTAAACTATCTGTTACATTTTTTTCTAAAAACCCACTGAGTAAAACTCTAATGACTATAAATTACTTTACAATAGGAATAGAAAAAAATCAAAAATTATGATTATATGCTGTAGATACAAGAGATTTAGAAAAGGTCGAGAGATTAGATAACCAAATTTAAGACACCTTGGACAGGTCATCTAACAAGACTGAATTAGATCCCAAATGACCTTGAAATAAAAATTAGGCAATAACAAATTAATCCACTTTTTGAGTGTTTAATTAAAATCAAAATCTCATCTATAATAGAACATATGAAGAGTCAAAATCAAGGACCTCAGGAGCATTAAAAGTAGGAAAAGATATGAAATTAGTGACAACCCATAACCAATGTTTGGGTATAATAAGAAGGAATTTCCACATTCTCAATTCAAATGAGCTGCTAATGTTTCAAAACCATCTTTAATCAAATATTTATCTAGTTCAAATTCATGAGAGCGTAGAATAAAGCAATGGATAAAAGAAGGATTTTTTTTACTGTCTAAAGTTAACAGTGAACAACAAAAGTTTATGAAATTTTTCAAAAATATACTTTAATGGCTATATTTAACTGATCAGTTATCAAAGATCAGAAATTTTAAAAAAAAATACATTAAAAAATTATCTGTTTAATTAATTTTTTTGCTATTTTTTTATAACATTTTTTTTTCATTTGTGAGAATACAATAATGTCAAGAATAAAATTTTTTAAATGTCAAGTTTTCTGTAAGTTATACCTTGGTTATGTAAGTTGTTCTGTAAGTATGTAAGTAAGTACAAGTGAGATTCTAATACTTAGAATCTGCTAATGTTGGATTGTAAATTGTCAACTTTGCTTAAGTTTTAGTTTTCTATGTAGTAGTTTTCTTGCTAAGAATATATATTTTAAATATTGCACAAAATACATTTTTATAGTAGATTTAATATTTTAATCAATTGCTTTATTCACCTTAACACACACAAAATAGTAATTTACTTACTAGGTACTGTGTATAAGATGCTAGAAATATTGTTTATGAGATTTAGATAACTGAAAAACAATCGTTTATTATGAAACAGTATTGTTCAAATAATTTTAGAAATAAGCCATAAATTTAGGAAATGGAAATTTTGTTTTTTTGCATCCTAGGATAGTTACTTTTTATTACAAATAGTTTAAATAATTGACTCTACTTGAAAATATGTATTTGCATATCTATTGCATATTATTTAATTTGCTCCATTTCAAAACAAATAAATGTTATATAAACTAATTTATATAATCATAAATTTCACATTAATTATAATTAGTTTTATTTCTACTTAGTATTTCTACTTAATAGAAAAACAGCATTCCTTTTAAAATAATTGCTATATTTATTTAAATGGGCATTACAAAGTAACTATAGTTTGAGACATATAATAAATGTTTTAGAGCAGTTTATGCAGTAGTATGTAATGTGTTCATTGAAAATTCATTCAGTCCTGCTATGAATGCATAAAGAACAGGTTATTTCCCACAGGGCGTCTTCACCCTAGCATTTTGCTCCCATATGTTTTATGTGAATAAATTTCCAAGCTATTCTTTTTTACTTGAAACAAAAAATAAGCACTCTTGTTTTTTACAAAAATAATTTATTCCTGTTATAAACTAGGTGATTTACAGCAATAAGTTTTTAAAACCTGTACAACTGAGCTAAAGAGGAAAGTGGATGTTTTTAATATTTAAAACAAAATATTGAATATTTAAGATGAAACCATTTTTATTTTATACTAATTTCAGTTTCTCTGCAATCTGTACATTATTAACTTGATATTTAAAACAACCCTTTGAACTTCATTTTTTTACGTTCTGATTGAAGTTGGTTGAGCTAACTTTTCAAATACATTTTTAATGAAGGTGATTAAAAAAACTTATTCTTTAGGGTTTTGAATAGAGAAAGAGGATGGGAGGACAGTAATCATTATGTAAGTTTGAAAACACTGCTGAAAGACTGAAACTTTTAATACATCTATTAATTAAACTGTTTCTCCTCCACAGTTACATTTAAATTAACTTTTATTGAAATGTTAAGAGTTAATGAATGTAGGGTTATGCCTACAAACATATTTGCAGTGTTATTGCTAATTTTCTCGATTGTCATATCTAAGATTTCCAACAACTTTATAATATTTTTTTTTTTTTTAATTATTGCTTTTAGCAAATTTTTTCACTTTAGTGTGAAACACCCAAGAAACACTCAATTTTTAATATGTAAATTGACATGAGGGTAATTCATAAAGTAAGATATGAACCTCCCACTGCAAAATAAAGAACATTGATCCATGTATCAAAAATATATTAAATGTTTTATTGTCTCTAATTTCTTATAAGTGAGTACATTTTGAAGGACAGACACGGCTATAATAAAAGCAAATCTGTTAGTCTTCTACTTAATCCAAATATATCAAAATACAGCTTGAGGTTTATCCGAACTGACCTGAATTTTTTATAGAAATATACTATGTATGAATAAAAAGGATGTTTTTTTTTAATATATGCTTTGTTACTAATTAAAACTGGGAATATTTTGTGAACAATTTTTTACCACTAAGGTTTCATTATTTTTTGTTTTTTTTTTTTTTTTTTTGTAAATTGCCTTAAAATATCTTGTTTCTGTTTGTTTTATTAACTTTCTGTTTAATTTAGTTTTATATTCACAGATCGTTAAGTGTCCCTATGAATAACTTTTTTGTAAATTTCATTATTTGTTTCTCTGATTCAATTCAGTTAACAAAAAATGTTTTTTTTTAAAGTTCCTTTTATATAGTATCTAATGTGTTTTATTATATTAAATCTCAACTGTGCCTGATGTTATTGTATCAATATTCTAAAAAAATGAAAAATAGTAGTGGTATTATTTCTTTAAAATAATCTGTAAATAAATCTGAATGACATTTTTCCAAGAATTATGTGCCAAGGAAAAAGATTACAAAATAGTTCAAATAAAAAAAAGCCTGCAACTTAACCCCTGCTTGCAAAGGATTATAATTTTTTTTGACACTTAAATCTATCTTATTTAATGTGTTCAACGATGTTATTGATTCGTTCAACCTCTAATACGCTTTATCTATAAAGATAAAACCCCTTGATACTGGAGAGACATTGTGAAATTATATGGATAGAATCACGTACCTGAAATAGACCTTCTCTCTACTGGAGTTATAAAAAAGTGCCTATGTATAATACGTATATTTTGTGCGAAGAAGTAATTTAAATAAAAATTCTTATAAGTCAATTAATAGTTGGGTCAACAAAGAAAAATTTTATTTTAGTGTTCTTTTTATTAAATAATTAATATTAAAAAGAACATAACCTATGCCTTAAAACAGCTGTTCTACCACATAACCTATAATATAAAATCAGCTGTTGTATGAAATCAAAAGTTGTCTCTTATTTTAAATGGGACAAAATAACTATATTGTATAGCTTGCACCTTTTGTGAAACATTATTTTTTATACAAAACAAAAAAAATTCATTATATTTAAATTAAGAATTAATGTTTGAAAAAACTTTATTAACATCAAGGGTCATCCACTACAAGTTTAAAAATATATATTTGAACCTGAGTGGATGAATATAAAGTATTTTATTAACGATTGAAAATTTGAACAAAATATATATAAGTAGAGTGTGTACTAATAGTAGGAATTGAAAACAAAAAAGGGTAGACTGAATTAGGTAGAACTAAGGGAAGGACTTAATGATCCTCTGTTATTAGGAATAAGGAAGAATTGGCCGAGTCACTTACAAGAGAAGTGTCCATCTACTACTCAGACTCTGAATAAATTATATACATTAGTTCATTACTCACTTGATACTCTAAGATCATTTCTAGTAAACATGTTCATATCAGAAAAATCCTCTCTAGGATTATATAATTATAAATTTTGCCCTAGCACAACAGATAACAAATTTACAAAACTACCAACAGTCATTTTTTTAATGATAAAAGATTTTTAATATTACAAGCACAAGGCAAGATTAGAGAAATTTAATGTCATTTCCTACCTGAATAGAAGAAATCCAAGTCCAGTAACTGCTGCTCGCCTGACATCATCATTCACATCTGACACCTTGTTCAAAAAAGTTAAACGTTAAATTCTATTCTTTAAAATCACTGATTATTTATTTCTATTTATTATGTAATCTTTTGAATATATCTATTATTTACTAATTATTTAATTTTAAGAGTAACCTTAATCTGTTTTACATAATACAGAAAATCTATTTATATACTTCGGGTATAAATCTTTCATAATTAAAACCAAATGAGATATATTGTACAGTAATTTTTTAATCAATAAAAACTATTTAATAGATAGTTGCAACCAAAACGTAAATCACCATTTTTTTAAGCTTTATATATATTTAACTTTTCAACACTTTTTTTTGTATTCACTTATCACTTACACTTAAATGTATTTAAACAAGAATCTTACTTGGTATATTTACGAGTTGACATTTGAGAACTCATATTGAGCTTTGTAGAAGACAACTGTTCTCAAACGTTGACTCGCAAATATACCAAGTAAGATTCTTGTTTGAGTACATTAAAGTGAAAATATATATATATAATTTTTTTTTAATCTCATAAATTTTACAATATTGGTTGTGTTTTATCAAGTACAAACAGTCCCAGTTGCATATAAATTTAAAAAATTAATTTTAAAATGTTATTCATATACATCAGGTAAAACCATTATCTATACTAATATATAAAAATCTAATTGTGTATGTGTGTGTGCGTGCGTGCGTGCGTGCGTGCGTGTGTGTGTGTGTGTGTGTGTTACTCAATCATGTAAAAATTACTTTACCAATTGAGCTGAAATTTTACATAGACATTCTTAAGGTTCCTGGTTAACACATAGGCCTATTTTTATTTAGAAATTCTGTTAGGCCACCATCCCACAGGCCTTGAAAACCCCCTTCAACACTCAATTTTGTATACTCCATTTTAACACTTAATTGGATTTAATCATATTAAATAAAAACAACCTCTTACCACAAATTCAACAATTTTTATTTTAACCTAATGTACATTTCGATTACAAAGTAATCATCTTCAGAGGTATTTTACAAATAACTAACTTACAGCTAAACCTATGCATATTTATAGGGAACAGGAACTCCTTGGCCACGCCGTTGCCTATAGGTTTAGCTGTAAGTTAGTTATTTATAAAATACCTCTGAAGATGATTACTTTGTAATCGAAATGTACATTAGGTTAAAATAAAAATTGTTGAATTTGTGGTGAGAGGTTGTTTTTATTAATATAAACATTTACGCCACAGTTGCTTCAAGTTGTTATTGATTTAATCAGCTGAAAATCAACTGTAAAAGTCACTTTTAAACGCATTTAAACAGCTGATAGTAATTGATTGTTATTCGACTTTCTAGGTTAGTTTACCTTACAAATGTTTTACCTTACAAAAGCAGAAGTTATTCCTTCCCATGGTTTGAACTTCAATTAATTTTGGTTAGAGTTATATAATTTTTATTAAAGTTATAACTCTAATCAGTAAGTTTATAGTTTGATATATTTATTGGGAACTAATCTATACTATTATACAATAATGTAGTGGTGCCTGTATTATGTGTGTGTGTATTACTTAATCACGTAAAAACTACTGGACCCATTGAGCTGAAATTTGGTATTTATTTTCCGTTCCCACATGTTCGATTTTAGCAACAAAAATTATACCGGGCGACAAAGAATGTCATCAGAGATACAAAAAAAATTATGAAAACTCTCTTTCATGCCCCAAGAGTTTACAGTTTTGGAAAAATGTAATTCCCCTAAACTTGGTGCTATTAGTGCTAGTCAAAATGCACAATTGCCCACAAATACAATACATATAAGAATAAAAAACATGTCTTAAAGCAATATTGACAATTATTCTTTGTTATTACCACGGAAGGTTAATTTTATATTACCTATGAAGTATCTAGTCAGGATAGATTTGGTTGTAACTTTATATGTTTAACCAAATGTACACATTAAGAGATCATGTGATGAAGTATTACTCCATGGAAGTAAATGTTTAATTAGGTAATGTTGTATTACATTACAACCAAATATCCTGACTGGACATTTTACAAGTACATTTTAATACAGGTATATAGTATTGTATAAAATTACAAACAAATCTATCGTAACTGGATATTTTATAGGTATGCCTATATTTAAATATATGTATAGGTAGTATTGTGCGCCATTATTACAAGGACGTAGTACTTATTATTCCACAATGAATTTTTTACCCAACTTTAATTTGATAAAAATGGTATTTATTTCCCTGAACGAGAGATTTCATTATTTTTTTTCGTACCTCCTGATGACTTTCTGCATTGCCCGGTATAATTTTTTCCCCTATCAAAGACGTGAGAATGGGAAATAATACCTGAAATTTTACATGGACATTCTTAGGGCCTCTGGTTATCACATAGACTCATTTTATTTAGAAATTCCGTCTGGGCACCGCCCCACAGGCCTTGGAAACTCCCTTAACAGTAGGTTTATAAACTATAGTTTGATATATTTATTGGGATTTAATTTCAGTAAATTAAATTCAACCCAAATACAAATACATATTAAATCAATACAAATATTCGTCAACCCCGTACGATGGATGGGTACTATGCTAGTTCATAATAATGATGCATAACAAATATTTTAGTATATTATTATGGCAATCATTGACAAACAATAAATAATTAATTGCTTTTGAGATCACATGATACATCCCTAATCAAATCCAGAACATAACTTTATAATAAAGTAACTGTTTATATGATTAATGAGTGTAAGAGGTAATTTTATATATCTTTATTTATTGTTTACTTATAGCACTAAATATCTAAAACCACATTTTGTTAGATTCTGCAAAGAGTACTCTCATGCTTGTATGTTTTGGAGAACAATAATATTTAATCTACAATTATTATAAAACCAAATAATTGATTTTAAACAAATAAAAAGGATTATACATACACATGAAAATATTTACAGTTATTTTTTTTTAATTAGACGGTCATAGCAATAAAAAAAGTAGCAGAATATAACTATAAATCAAGCTTCATTTTAATAACTGACTATGAAGTCTTTAAAATAAATAGAAAACATACTATTTCAACATTTGGATTACTAAATCGGAAAAAGTTTCAGCCAAAATATTATTTTTTTGTGTTTTTTTTTAAGGACTTCCACATTAATATACAAAAGAAATTGTTTTTAGACATTGAATAAATAAAATATTACAAAGGGAAAACAAACATAAAAAGTAAAAGTTTTATACAATATGATAGCAGAAAAGTTAAAGTTAGTAGAATTGGTTGTGTACACACACAATCACACAACTGATTTTAAATCCAACAGAAGAATAAATCCTGACTTAGAAATAATTTACTAAAAACTATTAAACCGTATACTAAATTTTTCTTATAAAATAGCTTATTTTATGGAACTGAAAAAAAATGTTAAATTAATTTATAATAAATGTATATAACTCTAAACTAAAACTCACTATATAAATGGATAAATTCATACTTACAGCTACATGAAGAAGTTTTCGAATAGCTTGGTTACTTCCAGTTCCACAATATGCCATTGCGAGGGTGTACATGCCTGAACGACGCAAAATAGGATCTTTATCTTGACAAAGTGATGTAATCAAAGGATCAGCTTCTTCTAAACGACCATACATAGTCAATGCAATACCCACAGAAAGTCCACGCAAAATTTTCTCATGCTGTGTTTCTTGAGCATACTGTGAAAAATATTAAAATATTAATAATGTTGACATTTTTTTAAAATGTTTATATATTAATTTCACTTAATGCAGAAAACAATAAACATGACATAACACAAAGAATCGTTTCAATTTAGACTAAATGGGCTTCTCTATTCCTTAGATGAATCCATAATAGAGGAAGGAGTTACTGTCTGAATATCCTCGTGTCAGACCTAAGGTCTGATAGTTTCATTCTAAGAAGTTACCGCAATCTCTACCACATTAAGATATAGCTGAGTCTTTAGGACCAACACAACCTTGTCTATATATACACAATCAGGCAGGCAGCAGCGAAAGATAATGTAGCACTGTCACATTCTGTTAAAAACACTTCGCAGAGAAGAACAATGTTATATTGTTACTGACATGGACTCATAATGAGAAGCCTTGAAATGTCTATTCATTGCACCAATAAGGATCAATACCAGTATACTGATACTGGCAAAAAGCATGCCAAATTATGACACGTAATTAAAGAATAAAAATTACTAATTTTGTAAAACCTGTTGTCCAGCTCTTGTTAAACACCTTGAAATAGAAAAATAGTGTTTTTTTGTAAAATGCATGTGATATTTCAGAATCTGTAAAATAAACAAAGAATAAATAAGAACTTTAGGCAGGATAGACTAAATAACTCTGGGTTCTGTAAAAAGTAAGGCAAAGTAAATAATCAGTATAGTAAATCCCTAAAGAAACATATACAAATGGGAGGTCATTACAAAAGCAACACTGATCCATAAAATTTACTAAAAACTTAAATTTTTTTAAAATTTCAGTTATAATATTATATCATTCAGCAACTTGACTGTTTTCTAATGCTTTTATCTTTATTTATTTGACCATTATTTACACTATTTTCCTTACACTCTTCTGACCATCTGTTGCATGTTTTCAATCTAGGTACTTTAGGTTATGCAATTTGAGCATTTATTTAGGTCATTCACATTCCTAAATATCTTTCTCATGCTCTCTATTACATTTACATCATTTTATACCTTAATAAAATAACTTTTTTGACCTTGTTAATAAAAAGCAAAAAAAAGCAGCAATTCAGCTGCTTATCTTTTTTGAATCTTTATGGTTATGGAACTCTCTAAATTCAACATACTCTTTCATTCAAGGAAATGGTTATGCCTCAGGATTTTTTTGTCAGGTTTTTTTCATTTATTACTAAACCTGAAAATAAATACTGTTAAATAGATGCGGTTGACTTCCGAATCAGCCTAATAATGGGTAAATTATCATCTTCAGCCCAACAATACATAGGTACACAATGAAATTACCAACAATAATAACAATAATTCACAAATAAACATAGCTGATAACTTCCCAGTTATTGAAAGCTGCCTGTATAAATAAATAGTTGTACCTGGCTTGCAAGTCAACCACATTTATTCAAAAATAATCTCTGCGAGTGTAAACATGATTAATGCTGAAATAAATACATTGGGCTTCTCAAATCACATAGTTTATTAGTGTTGGAACCATTTTTGGCAGAAAATTTCTATGTTTGACTTGGTTGCTATTTCCAAATTCTTGACTGAAATCTTTCTCTTGTATTAAGAGATACTTGTGGGAGAATATCTTGGGGAAGCTCAATGAATAGCAAACGAACAAAAACTTTATATAAATCCTATCTATGTTAGAGTAGTAATTAACACATAAAAAGTGTTTGCAACAGCTGTTTATTAGCTAGGCAACAATTCGCTCATTACAAACATTAGGGCCAATTTACAGTATTCAATTCTTAACTACATAAAGGATAATTGAACAAAAGATTAATTGGACAGAATTGTTTATACCCTTATATTTGTTAGAGGTCTAACTTGTATGGCAACAAGCTTTTCCTTCACTTCTGGTAACAGTACATTAAATGGTCAAAAACATTTTCAGTTTGACCATGTATATTTTTGCCGAATTTGTATATATTATTGAACAATTAACAACAAGTTATTTTGGAAAACTTCAAAACTTCTAGCCAAACAAAATTAAAAATATAATGAATCCAGCTATGATAGATATTTTTTTTAAAAGTAGTTTAAGAAAATTCCAAGATAACCACTTTATAGCAAAATTATTTTAAATTCATAACTTATACTTTTACATAAAAAGTGTATACAAAAAACATTTTTAATTTTAAAAATAGATGCATGGAAATGGGACATGCCAGGCTGACTATCCCACAACAAATTTTTGTCAACAATCTTACAACCTGATTTAGAAAAGTTATTTAATAAATTATAAATTCTATTTCTTATTGTATTAGTAGAATCATTGTCTTATTTTTGATAAGTTTTTTTCATCACACTAAAAACTATTCAATTTATCAAGGTATTGTTTTTTTATCTATTATTACTGTACAATTACTTTGATCAGCTTCAGTTACAATTAATTCTTTATTCATTTTTAAAAATTCGTTGTTTTCATTATATAACTTTAAAATGTATTTATCACTCTCACAAATTTGAGGGTTTTTCGATAAAAACGTTTCTGTTTGGTTAATAAATTTTAATCTAAATTCTTCTTTGTATTCCACAGGTAAAAATCTAATATTCTTCTCTACTTCTTCCATTCCTTCAAAAGCTTGAGCTTTCTTCTCCGCATAATATAGATTACAGAAATTCTCTACTAACCTCGATAAGTCTTGTACATTATTCGGTACTATTACATAAGTCAAATTATAAAAACCAGGGACCTTTTTGATATTAAAAATTATGTATTTCTTTATGTTTATTTATCAAAATATTTTGTACTTCCTTATTATTCTTTTCTTTTAAACCTACAACTCTTTCCCTATTACTAATATGCTCTTTTTTAATAATATATTCAATAATGAATATGAAATTGACTTGGATAATATAGACATTTTACATAAGGAAAGAGATTGGAAAAAGACGTATTTTGCTGAAATGTGGTATATAAAAAAAACAAGGAAGAAAGCACTGAATAAAATAACAGAATTAAATGGTTTTAGATCTGTATGTGAATCTTTAGTGGGAATACATAAGACCAATTTAACATTCTTGTATATATTTTTGGATCTACTTAGGTATTTTATATATTATAATGGTTGTAATTATTTAATATTTAAATTATGCCTCTGTTATTAACAAGTATGGAAGAGTTTGAGTATATATCTGTGTTTTGTCTACATTAATTGTGATCATAATTTGACTTGTCTAGTAGTGCTAAAATTTGATTTCTAAATGTTAATATTTATTAAGAATAATGAAATATTTGAATTTAATGATATTAAAAGTATTGTTTATGAATGTAAAAACTGTAAATTATGGCTAAATGTTAAATTAATAATCATTCAGCTCTTGAAAAGGATTTTCTGAACACATTAAATAGTAATTAGCATTAAATAAAGTTTAAGTAATCAAAAAATATTATTTTAAATACCATAAAATAATTATTTATAAATTTATTAACTTTTTATTACATTTAAAATTAAAATAATACCATTAACACTACTCCCTAACCCCTTTATAAAACTTGAGAGTGATTGGTTGATGACCTGGAAAATGTTAAGTGCTCACGTACAAGTTTTTACTGCCTTAGGGGTAATTTTTTTCCGTCTTCAACAACAGTTTATTAGATTTCTAGGCACAAATATTTTCTATCTTCTTTTTACACTTTCACCTGTATTTTCATATTATTCTTAGCTTTGAATACATCTGAATTAGTAAAAGCATCTGGTACAGCTAAGTGATACTGAATGAATGCTCATCATATCTGTTTTAAATAATGCTAACTGAATTTATTTCTGTGCCATTCAACATTTATAAGGTAAAACAGTTTAAACTTTAATACAGTTTATCTTCCAATAACATTTATTCCTTCAAAATTCAATGTAAAACATTCTATTGTAAATTAGTTTACGCTTTTTAATCTTGAAAAAGTTTTACAATAAACCTGCTGCATTTTTTATTTCTGCTGCACAGAAATTCCTTACTTTAAGATTAAGGGCTGACCTGCATATGCAGTATGCTTATCGTTTTAAAAAGCAATGATAAACTACATATGATCTTTGCCTCATTACAAAACACCTGTTCCACTAACTATACATGTATTGCATTTAATGTGATAAGTCTATTTGACTAATATTGCCTATGGAAGTGATTATCAATAACCAAAAGAATTAGGGTAAATACGTCGAACTAATTTTGTCTGAAACACAGTAAACATCATAGCAAATGTTTGATGCCCAAAGTCAGGAGTAAAATTTTAACATAATCATCTGCAACTAATGACCTTAACAAACTCTTAGGAGATATCTTTCTACATCTTTCTAAGTAGATGTAGTAAGTAAAAGGTAAAAAGGTACTTCGGGTACATAAATATTAGCCAATACTAGCTTTATTGTACAGCCTGCTTTAAAAAAACAAAAACCGGCATAGATTTCCAAAAGATACCTTTTTTAATATCTTATTTTCACATAGTCTTATTTTCTCATACTTAAAAGACCTTATAAGCTCTTTATATCTGGTTTCAAAATTTTGTACTGTTTGTCCTATGTATGTGCCTTTGCAATTACATTGCGTATTATAAATTCAGTTTTTACTAAACTTATTTAAACTTTCAATATTACACTTTAATTTATCCTTTAATGGGTTGTTAGTTTTCATTCCAACTTCTATATTAAATTTCTCGAAAAAACTTTTTAATTTATAAACCTCTTTTACCGCAAACGTAAATTTAGCCTATTTCTGGCTCTCTATTTCCTTTGTGAGACTTTTTATTTTACTTCTTCTTGCTTTAATTTTCCTAAATAACTTTTTTATTGCTTCTTTGTTATATCCATTATTGTAAGCAATTTGAAAAATAGTATTCAGTTCTTCTTTATATTTATTTTTCTCGCTGGTTATCTGTCACATTAAATTGTCTTATCAAAAATAAGTTTTCAGATTTCATTTTAGTTTTGACACAAATTCAAAAATGTATTCTCTTTTTTATTCATTACTAATCTACAAACGCCATATGTGTTCAGATGAAGAAATACATTTTTAGAATATGAACTCAAATTTATGGTAACACTAAACCTTTTCTGAAATTTCGTAAATTTAACAGACTAAAACTAAATATTTTTAATAGCATTTCCAGCTATAATTAATTCTTCATGACTTATAATGAATTTTAATGTCAAACCTCATCGAATAAATTATCACAGAACAATAAAGCCTCTCCACACTTCCTACAGAAAATAAGCTGTCTTGTCTCAAAATTCTACAATAGTGTTTTTAATTAATGTCTCATACAAATAATTACAAGAATTTGAATTTTATGCTTCAAAAATGTTTAATTTTTTACATATTTCTTCAACTATCTACATAACTTAATACTGAGTAAACCCATACTTGTAAGCTTGAGAGTTATGCTATACTTTTAGGAAGAAGAGAATGAAAAGAAGTATGAAAATTTTTGTTCAGTTTAACATGTAAATAAAAGTTTATTTGTACATACAAAATATGAATGAATCTGTGGGTATTTAAATCTCAGATTTATCACATTAGCCTCCCAGTAGGTATGATTAAAATTATTCAGTTTGACAACCAAAATTAATCTGTAAGAGACAACCCAACAATAACATAGGGTAAGAGTTGTGTACAATGATGCCAGTTCTTACACTAATCCATTTACATTATCAACCCCTCATTACAAGCTGGACAACTCTTTTTGATAAATGATAGTTTCATTTAAGTTTTACTGGTTTGAAAAAAAGTCATATTTATGAAGTACTACAGCAGCTGTTAAATTGCTAAGAATAAATCAATAACATATTCCAAAAACAGTTTACAAAACCTTCTATAACGACCCTTTCTGTAAATTTATGTTATGAATATCATCATAAAGAGGAAATGTAAATTACTCTTTTGAGAAGAATAAAGGAAAAGAATAAAGTGTGACATTTTTTTAAAATATTAATGGTGTTTTAATAAACCAATGTTTAAAAAAATTCAGTAACCAACTATTAATTTGGCACCTTCACAACTTTGATCATGAAAAATTATTGATAATCCTAGATGTATATTCTCTGTTTGCATTAGCACAGCTACAAATAAACGCTTGTTATCTTATGTTCTTGACTTATGTCATGAATTATTTAGATGTTTATTCTTTCTTTATAAATTCTGAACATAGTTTCCAAATAATATTTTTTGGTGTTCACAAAATTTCCAATTCAAGATTGAAATATATTCATGTTTTAAACCATTACAAAAACATTGTTATAGGACTTTTTAACCAGGGAAGTATTCAGGTAGATGTATGTATCAATGAATGAGAAACAAACTATTATTATAACATAATTTATTTATTTGCTACGGAAACATTATATTTAAATACTTATTTTAAAAGCTGGCACTAAAAAGGTAAACTGGAAAACGTTTGACCAATTCAATAGACATCAGCAAAGTTTTTCTCAACTAGCAAATATTTGTTCCTTGATTTATGATCACTCATGTGTTTCTGAACACATAAATGTTTGTTTATTGTTCCTACTGTCTACAAATACCTCCCCAAAAACATAATGGCTGGGCTAGGTATAAAACAAAAGTGACGTAATGCCATCAACAATATAATAAGAAATTCAGCATAAGTTTTGAAACTGAAGACTTTTTCTATGTAAAAACCTAGTCTGTGGGACCGCATCTAGAACCGTTTTGATGGTATATTATAACCTATGACTCAAAAGGTTGAAAAAATGTATTTTTCAATACAAAACTTAAAATTAAATGTTAACTTTAGTTTTAGGATATAATTGTGTTTAAAAATAATTATACCCTAATGAAAAAGCATTGTGTTGGTCTCCATCTTTAAAAGTTGTCTGCCAACTTGTAAGAACAATTCACAGAAAGTAGCTTTACTGTTCTAAATTTATTCTAATTAGGCATCCAAAAGCTAAGATAACAATATGTCTGGATTGTTATGAACAACCTGTCTAGAACAACAACTTGTCTGCTTAACAACCTGACTGGATCACAATATAAGAATATAGAATGCTTTCAGCCCAAGAAATATGTAGATAACGGTGGAGTTAACTTTCAAAGATTGATAGCATCTCCATTATCGAGCATCACTCACCGGGGGTTGAAGTAGACTGTCTGTAATAGACAACAGATAGATACTATTAATCTTTTAAAGTTAACTCGCATAAATCCAAATAAGATTCTTGTTTAAGTACATATAGTGAAAGTGATAAGTGAATACAAGAAAACAGTGTTGCAAAGTTATATATACAGTTGAAGAGTGAGTCAACTGTTGTTGGGTTCACCTCGTCAATGCTGGGTGAGATTCTAGCAAAACGTAGGAACTGCGAATTCATGCACTACAGAATGACTGATGTACTCCAGATATCAACTATTCATCATATTTTTCCATCCGTGAAGGAATACATATCCATATATATACATACACACATATATATGAAATCACTTTATTATCAAAGATATATAAAAAACACATAATTATTCTCTTTTCCTATTATTAAAAAAATCACTTTTGGGACTACAGGCTATTAATTTAAGAACTTATGTTTGATGCTTAATAGGTTAACATAAAAGTTATGAAAATAAGATCGTAGAATGTAAAAAAGTTTCATAAATATGTATAAAAATAAAATGCATGTAAAGTCATCTTTACAATGACAAAAATAAAATACCATTATTCATTATGTAAATTTTGCCATTACTATCTTATTTAACATGTGGGTAAATGTTAAAACATCTTTGCACTGCTTGCAATTGTTTTTATGCAAAGATTGCAATTATTGACTAACTCTAATGCAGAGGAATCTGTGATTTAATCTAATGGCTTCTAAAGGAATGGAACTGAATTAATTAAATGGCTTCATACTACAAAAGGCTGGTTTCCATTGTTTCCAATCTGAAATTAAATCTAAATAGCCAGTTAGAAAAACTTGAGTTATCAATAATTAACTTTATACTGCCCTTTAAAAAAAATTAAAATCCTTCTTCTACATTAACCTTCTTATTACAGGTATAGTTTAAAACTTAATTGAGAAAACATTTAATATTCCATATTTAAAAGCTAACACTAGATAGAAAAATGTTATGTTATATTATAAATAAATATGAAACAAATTTGTAAAAATGTAAGTGATTATTTGTATATATATATATATATATATATATATATATATATATATATATATATATATATATAATGTTTTTTGAAAAGTGAAAAATTCCATCTTTGGTTTTATAAAACATTAAAGGATATTAGCTCAATAAAGGCTCATTAAAGGAAACACTAGCTCAATATTCTAACTGGGAAACAATAAATTTTGGCACAAATATTTTGAAAAGTTTGACTAGAATTTATTTTAATGGAAAATATTTTTGACTGATGCTGTAAAAGATATTACACATATATGTCAAAAACGATAAATATTTTATATTGTAGTTTAAACTATCCAAAATACTACTTTGTGCAGCTAAATATGGGAAAGAAAACATAGATCACTGAGCCTAGATACTTTATTGATCACTTTCTGACAAAGTAAAGGTACAGTATATTGATCTTGTAAATATTGAAGTGGTTAAGCCATCCAATGCTTAGATTATTAAACAAAAAATTCACAGACATGCAACCACTGATTATGAAATACAATCTTTACAAATTTCAGTACCTCACTTCACTTTGGTCAAAACAAAATAAATAAAAATTACTTAGTTTTGTCTATATATGATCTTTGTTGGCTGAACTATGCACATAGTCTAAGAAACCTTGGGCTAGAATAATCCTTTAAGAAGCTGGTATTACAAGGAGAGAAATATTTGATGAATAACTATAATTTTCACAAATGTAAATTTCTGTGTTGAGATGAAGAGGGAAATGCTTACAAGAACTGTTAACAAACAGTATTCTTTGAGAGCTCCCTGAATATAAACCTTGTATAATCAAAGAGGAGTGAATGCAGGTAAAATGTTGATAACATTTTTTTTCAAAATTCTGTTTCTAAGTACTTCTTTCTTTGTATATACAATAAAAACAATTTTGTAATAAAATATATATAAATTTTGGAATTTGAAAAAAAACAATTTATAAGAAAAACAAATTACATAAGATTTTTTTCTTTAAATAACATGAAAAATAATGAATTTTTTAAAAATTTAATATACCACGTTTTTTAAAATGGACTAAAAAGTATAAAATAATGTTTAATGGCCCTTCTACAATTTTGAGGGCCATTAAATTGTTAGTCCCTATGGATATACTTGGAGAAAAACATGGAGTTCATCTACTACATTAACTATCCTTCATGATAGTTAAGCAGGAATAAATCAATTAAATTACAGTGATACCCGTTTTTTATAAGTTTTTCTCTCCAAGTATTACAAATATATCCATAGCTACCAACAATTCTTCCTCAAAATTGTAGAAAGGCTATGAAAAATTATTTTATACTTTTTAAACAGTTATAAAAACATAGTATATTAATTTTTTTTAAATTTAATTTATTATTTTCCATTTTTTAGTTGTACCTCTGGGTGAAAAGTTTCAATCTAGTTTAATTAAAATAGCTGTTCATAGTTGTATATAGTTAGGTTAAAGTGTTATTCAATATTTTTCATCGGTTGATAAATATGTTAATTTATACTTCAATAAACATACTGCTATTATGTAATTGAATATAAACGCACATGAAAGCTCTAGCTCCTCAAACAATTCTAATTAGTTTAAATAAATACTGTTTAAACACTCTTTAAAGCGACTGAATGTTGTAGAACAGCTGTTTGAACATGTAATTTAGCTCATCACTAAAACTTTATTTGTTTAGACGACTATTGCAAACCGAGTGAATATTGCATTGTCATTTAATTCTGACCTATGTTTAAAATTTCCGGTCTCTGGCTAGTCAGGAAGTAAATTTAAACTCAACTGCAAAATTCTATCCACACAGTCAGATATGACTGAAACCAAACTAATAAAAACATTTTAATTTGAAAAATCTCAACAAAAGTAAAAGCAAAACTATTCTTATAGAATTTTTTTTTCCAGGCGAAAAACCTATCAAGGTTATCACTGCCAACTAAAGTTTTATTTTAAATAATTATTTCAAAATAAAACTAACTAACTAAACAAAATAAAATAAAATAAATGTTTAATACTAATTGTAACTAAACGAAAGAAACTAAAATTATACATAATATAAATATTATTAAATTGATTCAGGTGGCGTAAGAAAGCGATGACACGGTCGATAGCCGTGACATCGTCCCTTAAAACCACCTTTAAACTACCTCGAAGATCGTAACGTACATAGAAATCGCTCAACTCATCACAATCACGCAGGATATGCTTGATTGTAATATTGCTTCTACAAAACGGACATAGTGGTGGATCCTCATGTCGCATCAACCATCCATGCGTTAACAAAGAGTGGCCGATGCAAAGTCGAGTAACCACCACTTCCTCCCTACGATTCGAACGAACAGATGTCCTCCATGGTCAGACGGTATTTTTGATGTCCCTCAGCTTGTTTCTATGTACATTTTGCCATTCTTCATTCCACACAGAGAATAGTATAGTTTTAACATTGCATACAAAATCTGATGCCATTACACGTTGTGTCGATGGTACCATACTTGTAGCTAATTTTGCTCCTTCATCTGCTTTAGTGTTTCCAAATATTCCGCAGTGACCAGGCACCCAGAGAAATGACACCTCGATACCCCGTAATTGGAGCCTGTGTATTGAGCACAAGATGTCTCCAACTAATGGGTTCTTAGTGTAAATATCCTGAATAGCCTGGAGAGCACTTTTGGAATCGGAACATACAAGATATTTAGATGTTGCAGACGGAATTGATCTTAAAGCTTGGAAAATTGCATAAAGTTCTGCTGTAAAAACGCTACAGGCTGAGGGTAATCCATAAGTGAAGGTTTGTCCTTCCATATAAAATGCACAACCTATCCCATTGTCCAGTTTTGAACCGTCTGTGAATATAGTCATAGTATGTGGGTGAGTTAGTTGGATCTGCAAAAACTCCTGATGATAAATAACGTCAGGAGTATTGTGTTTTAGGTACCTGGACAATGAGAAGTCAAATTTTGGCATTCGTATTACCCATGGAGGGATGTAGCATGATGATCGTTCGAATATAGGTGGAAGTTCTAAATTTAGATTGCTAAAAATACGCAACGTTCTTATTCCGAAAGGAGCAGTTGAACGTTGACGCTCATTGTAACGATCCTCGAGGTGGTTATCAAAAACTGCTTTGAATGCCGGATGTTTAGGTTTGCTTCGAAGACCAGTGTAATATGAAATTTGTAGCTTTTGACGTCGCACTGAGAGAGATGGTTCTCCAGTTTCAACTAGAAGGCTGGAGATTGGGCTTGATCTAAAAGCACCAGTAGAAAGTCTAAGACCAGCGTGATGAATTGAATTAAGGAGTTTCAAAACCGTAGGTCGAGCTGATGAATAGGCTATACAGCCGTAATCTATGTGCGATCTTACAACAGCGCGATGGAAGCGGATCATACAGGTTCTGTCTGCTCCCCAATTTGTACCACTTAGAACTCTCAACATATCCAATATCTTGCTGCACCGGGTCCTCAAATCACAAACATGCGGACTCCATGAAAGTCTTTTATCTAATAAAAGACCCAAAAATCTCACATTATCCGCAGTCTGAAGCCGTGTACCATCAAGGTAAAGGATAGGTTCCTGGTGATGCCTGCGACGACTAAATGCTATACACTGGGTCTTCGAAGCCGAAAACTTGAAGCCCGTAGATTTGGTCCATTCTTACAATTTGTTAATGACTAATTGTAAGGACCTTTCCGCTGTTGCCATACTTCTAGCAGCCACATATATGCAAAAATCGTCTACAAACAGGGAACAGTGGACCGGTGACTGTACGTTTGAAGTGACGCTGTTAATGGCAACGGCAAACAGCATCACACTCAAAACGCCATCCTGTGGTACACACCTTCCATGCTACACTTGCTGCATACACCCTGTTTAGAACACGTAGAACTAATGTGCCCAAAACGCTGACACTTGAAGCATCGCCGAGGGTTAGCTATGTAAGGCCTCACTGACAGCCTTTGATAACCTGCATTAATATATTCTGGAATCTCTGGTTTCCCAAAAGTAAGTATGAAAGAGGCTGTTTTAATTTTCTCGCCTTTTTCAGATTTCATAATAACAGCAACATCCGTGACAGACTGTGACAAGAGTTCGGCCTTGATTTCATTTATTGGGACGTGCATCAGGTCCCTACATGTAATGACCCCCTTAGAGAAATTCAACGATCTATGGGGAGCCACAGACACCTTGACTTGGTCAAAGAAGGAAGTCGTTTTTAAAAGAGATCGGGTCTGTTTTTCACTACTAGTAGCAACAAGCAGTGTCCCATTTCCTATTCTTATAGAAAATAAACTTAAGGAAACACATAACATTTGTACTTTTTATTGATAAAATTAAGACAAAAAGGAAATTACTTATAATTTCTAGTCAACATAATTTAATATATTCTGTATATTCGTCTACACATATTTGTTCTGCTAGTATATAAGATACACACATTGTAGGGCATTTCTTCTAGATTCATAAAATTCAAATTTTTTACAGGAAGAATGTACTAAAGAAATTAAAAGTATATGAATATCAAAAGTGGAATAATGTTATATAAGTGTTTTGAAATAATGATTAGTAAAGTGATACATTATTTAAAACTAATATATTTTGATTCAGTTTCAAAATTGCCACTTAAAACAATTTTTTTACCTAAAATACTAATATTCCTATTTAATTGATTGCGGCTAACTCTTCAGTTTAAAAATAATTCCTCTAGAGTCATTTCAAAAAGTTTTTCTTCCAACTGTCCAACCATATTAATTGATATGTTGAATTAACAAGGAATATTATTTGCCCGTTAAAACCATTAAAAGGTTAGAGTTTATCGTGCACAGTGAGTTAGTTTCCAGCAATACTGTAGTTCTCTGGATATTGACAAATAAAAATTAACTCTTCTTTAATTACAATTACAAGGTTTGCATTCTAAAATATCTGTTTACCAGTTCTAAAACATCCAGATAAAGGAACATTAGCATTACTATTTTTTCCTTAACAAAGAAACCAGCTTGTGGAAACCAAAGAATTATGGATTACAATTTTCTCTTCTCGGCAATATCAGCTTCATAAGGGACTATTCTGGTTCATTTTTCCGTTTTGTTGAGGTTATATGACATATGAAATGTGAGCCAAGGAAAAAATGTTAACTACGAAAAAAGGAAATAAAGTGTTTGCTACAGATAAACCTGCTATGGTACATCAATAAAATGACTTCATTGACAGTATAGATATATCCAATTAGATATTGTACTTCTATTTAGACAAATAATGAACTATGAGGAAAAAAAATGTCTTTCATATTTTTTTCTAGAACAGCATTCAACTTATTCATTTTATAGAAACTAAACACTGACAAACCTATATCAAGATAGAATTTTACCATTTCGAATCATTATTGAATTGTCTGTTGATTCCCTTGGTGACCAAACTCCTGTGCAAGTTCAAACAACTAACAATAGAAAAAACTCTAACAAAACAGAATTTTTATCAGACAAAAAAGAACGAAATTGTTCTATCTGAAGTGCAGTGATTAGGAAGCAAAGAAGTGGGAAAAACTAGAAATATTTGTAAAGAGTACAATAAAGGATTTCAAACTTTATGCATTACCAAACACCATAATGATATATACCATAGAAATGCCATAAAATTTGGTACTTATATTTAATATCATATATAATTTAAAACAAAAACTGTTCCCAATTACAAAATATTTTTAATAAGGACTACTTCACATAGGAATGGGCGTACTGCAGCCGACACCTATGATGCCAAATAATTTCATATATAATGAGCTACTAATGATTTCATAGTTTCTTTTTAGTAAAACTAAATACAAGTTAGAATTCATGGATACAGTTCTTCTTTAAATTAAAAAATTGAGATAAGAATCATATTGGAAGACGTAATTATCAAAAAGAACTAAAATAAAAAAATAAAATAAACGGCATTTAGAAATATTTCTCTAATGTAAATACAGTAAACTCCCGACTATCCGTGGAATAGGGTGGCCCGGCAACGCCGGATAACGAATTCCCCGAATAATCCGCTATGAACAAAGAATATGCAAAACGATCGCCAATCGATTATTATACCATAAGTTACACAAATAATGACCCCAGTTAATGCAATTCACAAATAATCTTCAGAGGGCAAAATAAATACAGAAAATAATTTAAAATGTTGATGTATTTGACGGATTATAACATGTACATTTATATGTCTAACTATTTACAGTACGTTCATAAGTATATGTCAAAAGTAAGTATATATGTACATATGTAATTTCCTTTACATATAATACGTTCACTTTTTAACAAAAAAAACCTGTCACTTTCGTCTGTTTTTTTGTGAACATTGATTTAGCTTTAATGTGCGACCTAAATTTCTTGAAAACCATTTTGTCGCACAGTGTCTACTTGTGTCACGTGTGTCACAAAGTCATAAAGATCGATAACATATATGACAGACATGGATAATGCATATGTTACGTCCTAGACTATTTATAGCCGAGATTAGTTGACATTTGTTTACAATCTTATGATACACTTTAGGTTTTCGGGGGCGTCTAAGCATTTTGTCATTGGCTCTTATATACAGTAGTCTGCTTGCCCCTTTTATATCGCTGGCCCGCGTCGGGATGCTTCCTTTTCAATGTAAAAATTAGTACGTACATATTTACATATCTATTCCCTTCATCTTAATTTCTATTAAGCCTTATATGTATTTACGTCGTAATTCACCATTTGGAAATTTAAACACATGAATCTGATTGGAATAAAAATTTTATATTAGTAAAACAATGGCAGACCTTGGATAATCCGCAAACCGGTTAATCCGCCCACGGATAATCGGGAGTTTACTGTAGTCTATTTTGATAAATATGACAAAATTTTAATTTATATATATATAAAGGAGTGATTCGACAATGGTCATGTGACCGAAAGGCGCCTCATCACTCAAGGTAAAATCATTGCACTTAATGGTGGATAAAATTACTTACAATAGTAATATATTAACTTCATAAAGTCAGTGCAACGGAAAAACAATGGATAACGTAAAATATCAAGAATATAAATATATATATATATATATATATATATATATATATATATATATATATATATATATATATATATATATATATATATATATATATTATTATATATTTAATATTAATTACTTAATTAATTACTTAATATATTTAATATTATATTAAATAAATAAATATTTATTGTAATAAATAATTATTACTTACTTCCAAGAGATTGCAGTTTTGGACTATTGCCATTAGGTAAGTCCGTCAGTCTCCTATCTAGTCCAAACATTCCTAAATAAGCTGTAAGCTCTAATACAACTAACCTAAATATATATATATATATATATATATATATATATAGATTTTTTGGACTAGGAGACTGACAGACTTACCTTGGTAAGAGTCCACTCTGTAGTCTTGAAATAGAAACACATAAAAGCACTTAAACAATGATATATTTCAACCACACAGTGGTATTTGTCAATCGAAGAGAAAACACAAAAAGAAATATGAGAATGAAATAGATATTTTATTTCATTCTCTCATATTTCTAGATTCTATCCCTAATTAAACATAAAATTTACCTATTTGCTTCACAGTTCTGTTTCAGGTGACTCAGGTACACAACTCCAGACTCACCTTAGTCCCAACAGAAGAACTGACTTTGCATTCCATCCCGTTTAAGTTTTAACTAAGCAGTAGAAGAATAAGTGCATGTCACCTCATTAACCAGGTATGATAATAACCCATCTCGTAGCATAAAGATATCCTAGCCCCCCAGGGTTCCTGCATGATCTATCGCTGGATATTTTCTGGCAGGGTTTCTTTCTTGTCAGGTTTTTTCATCCCGCTCTTACCGCGACATATACGAGGTCTATTAAAAAAATACGCGGACTGTTTGAATTACGCAGCTCAAGTTAGTTTCAGGAGAATCCGCTTGGTGTCGCTAGGTTCGTAAACATCAGCTGATTAAAATGCGGTATTTCAGTCGCAGATATCTTCATTTGGTGATGAGTTACACGCAGTTTAGTAAAGAGTGTTTTTTTTGTTTGTTGGATTTTAAAATGGACAGTCTGAAGGAGCAACGAATTGCTGTGAAATTTTGTGCAAAACTAGGAAAATCTGCAACAGAAACATTTGCCATGCTTAACACGGCCTACGGCGATGTTGCCATGAATTGTACTGTATGTTTCAAGTGGCATGAACGTTTCAAGGGTGGCCGACAGTCATTTGATGACGATGAGCGTCCTGGACGTCCTTCAACGTCAACTGACGACCCACACATTGACAAAATCAACACCAAAATTGACGTCTGACCATTAGGGAGCTTTCAGAAGAGTGTGGGATATCAGTTGGATCTTGTTACGAGATTTTGACCGAAAAATTGAAGATGCACCGCGTCGCTGCAAAATTTGTGCCACGCCTGATGACCAACGACCAAAAAGCCAATCGCGTCCGGGTTTCTCAGGAACTGCTTGATCGTTCAAATGAAGATGAGAACTTTTTGTCAAGAATTATGAATCATGGGCGTATGGTTACGACATTGAAATTAAGGTCCAATCATCCCAATGGGTGGTCACGTCCCCAAGACCCAAAAATGTCAAGGTGATGCTGACAGTTTTTTTTGATGCTAAGGGTGTTGTTCACTACGAGTACCTACCTGAAGGCTCTACAGTCAACCAGATTACCTACATTGAAGTACTGAAATGTCTGAGGGACGCCGTCCGACTCAAAAGGCCAGAACTGTGGAGAAGTGATAACTGGTTTTTCCATCACGACAACACACCAGCACACTCAGCACTCAGAACTCGTGAGTTTTTGGCCAAACACTCGATCACTGTTCTTTCCCACCCCCACCCCCCTACTCACCTGACCTTGCTCCTTGTGACTTTTTCTTATTCCCAAAACTCAAAAAACCCCTCAAAGGAAGAAGATTTGAAACTATTTCGGAGATTAAGGTAAATGCGACGAAGGAGCTGAATGCCATCACAAAAGAAGCTTACCAGGACATGGAAACCCCGTTGGGATAAGTGTGTGCGTTGTTGAGGAGAGTATTTTGAAAGAGACACAGACGTGTAACTTCCAAATAAAGTACTTTTTTTATGACCTCAGTCCGTGTATTTTTTTGAACAGACCTCGTATTGTATTGTTTCATTTTACTATTTCCTGATTTTCAATGGAAAGAACTTATCAACTTGGTACATGAGCAATTCCATTTTCTTCATGAACAGTAGGGATACTAACTGTATGAGCATGTGAGGCTATCACAAGAGCTGGGTAGATTTTAGCCAGACTTGGCTAAAATTAAAGATAGTACAAGTAAAAGTATGGAAAAGCAGTATCATATGGTTTACTACAGCTGCCATCCAAGTCAACATATATTTGGAACAGGGTTCATAGTAGAAGGCAGAGTGGGTCAGCTTATTAGTGGATTCTCCCCAGTTAACCACCGATTATGCATCTTAAGATTAAATGGTAGATTTTACAACTACAGCCTTATAAACTGCCATGTTCCTACTGAAGCAGCATCTGAAGAGAAGAAAGATGAATTCTATGATGAGCTGGATAAGACTATTGATGATTGTCCCAGGAGTGAGATTAAGATAATTCTTGAAGACTTTAATATCAAAATAGGGAAAGAGGAAATATACTTACTAACAATTGGTAAATTCAGCCTCCATAATGAAAGTAATGAAAATGGGAAAAGGCTTATAAACTTTGCTGTATCGAGGAATCAGATAGCTGAAAGTAACGTATCCTAGGAAGGACATTCATAACGGAACCTGGAGATCCCCGGATGGATCCACAACCAATTAAATTAACCATGTTCTAATTAGTAAAAGGTACAGATCAAATCTTGTCAGCTCTAGAATATACAGGAGAGCAAACGTGGACAGTGATCATTTTCTGGTGGTATCAAAGATTAGCGCTAGGATATCAACGACACAAAATGACCTAGTAAGGATATCTCCGAAATACTGCACAACAAAACTCAAAGATCCTGATAATATGTAACCAGTACCAGGAACTCCTGAACAATAGTACACTTCATAACACTGAAACTCCAGTCCAGGACACTGTGAAAGACCGTTGGGATCACTGTGCGAAAGCAATGAAGCTGACAGCAGAAGGCACTTTGGGCGTGGAAGACCCTACCAGAGATCCTCCTGGTTTGATGATAATTGTGCAGCAGTAAAAGACAGAAAAAACACTGCTTACAAAGCTATGATTCAAAAGAGACACACAGAGGAATACAGAAAAAAAAAAGAGAAGGAAGTGCACAGAACGAGGAAATGGGCCTGGGAAAACAGCGACTTCAAGGCTTCGAAGAACACCAACCACTTAATGAGACCCGCAAATTAATGAAAGCAGGGCAGCATTTAAGCCGAGAGTTACAGCTTGTAGAGATGAAAACTGCCAACTTCTTACTAGAAGAAAGGATATGCTTGAGAGGTGGGCGCGTCACTATAATAAGAAGCTGAGGAAGATCATATGGACCAGGTAAACTATGAACCCCCTGAAGAGGATATAAATCCCTCTGAACTTGAAGATGTCATTCAGGCTATTGAAAGGATTAAAAATTGTAAAGCTCCTGGAGAGGATGGAATCCCAGCAGAATTCCTAAAATAAAGTGGTGAAGCACTCCATAGAGAATTTTTACCTGATCTTCACAATCTTGACAAAAGAAAAAATCCCAGAACATTAGAAGTAAGGAGTATCTGTCTGCTACATAAAATAGGTGATCTTCTGAACTTCAGCAATTACAGAGCCATCATACTTTTACAGTGTGCCTATAAAATCCTCTCAAATATTTTGTTTAATAAGCTCCTCCCATTTGCTGAACAAAAATTAGGAAAGTATGAAGCTGGTTTTAGAAGGGCAAAGTCCATGACAGACCGAATCTTCAGAGAAAAAAAATCATCCTAGAGAAAGCTATTGAGTATAAGATCACAAAGTATCATCTATTCATAGACTTCAAATCTGCGTACGATAGCATAATGAGACCCAAGCTGTATGCAACATTAAGAGATCTCGGGATACCATCCAAGCTTATAGCTTTAATAAGGATGACAATGTGTGATGCCAAATGACCTCTTCCCTGAATTACAGTCCAATAAAGGAATCGGACAAGGAGACGCTTTCTCATGTTTACTTTTTAACCTCTCACTGGAAAACGTGGTTAAAGTTTCAGGGATCGAAGGGCAGGGCATAATCATCAATAAACTGGTGCAACTATTAGCATAAGCTGATGATGTAGATTTCATAACTAGTTCTTTTAGGGTCCTAGAAGAGGCATTTGCAAATCTGATGCAAGCAGCCAAGGAAATGGGACTTGAGATGAATCAAGGCAAAACAAAATATCTATGATGTGGCAACCCTCAAATAACACAACAGGCAGGTGGATTTGTTGAGCTGGAACCCTTCAAATTTAAAATAGTGAATCAATTCACTTATCTAGGATCCAATCTCAGCTCCAATAACAAGGTTTCCATTGAAATGAATATTAGGATAGGAAATGCCAATTAAGCCTACTTTTGATTATGCAAACACCTAACCGGCCAGTATTTAAGAAAACAAAAATGATACAGTATAAGACGTTGATCCATCCTGTACTAACTTATGATTCTGAATCTTGGGCATTAACGAGAAATGAGGAAAACATCCTGACTATCTTCGAGTCGAAGATCCTCAGGAGGACTCTTGCCCTTGTGAATGTTGGTGGGCAGTGAAGGAAGAGAAAAAATTATGAGCTTTACTAGCTGTTTGGAGAACTCAATATAGGAAAAGCATTAAAAATTGAAAGACTAAGTTGCGAAAGGTATGTGACCGGGATGAAGAAAGAAGAGTGATGTACCCAGAAGCCTGTTAGATGGAACTATCTACAAAATGACAGCAAAAGGATGTACTATACTTAGATGAATGGTTTGTGTCGCTCAGGAAGCAAGAACCCTGCTGAATATGAGGAACTGTAAAGCAGCACCACAAGATCAAGCTACTTGGCGAAGGCTCATTGAGGAGGCCAAAGTCTACATCGGACTGCAGCGCCATGGAAGAAGAAGAAGAAGACAAATCAAAATAAGTCTATCAACCAAATTTAATAACAAGGGTAGGGCTGGCCTAAGATTGGAGCCTATGCAACCTCACTGCGATTTGTATGGGAACATGTATGAGAAAAGGAAAAAGAGAAACCATCAATACAGTCTTTGCTTTTAAATCGGTAGTGACTTTTGACTTTTAATCACTTAAAACGAATTTAAATACCTTTCACAATTCTTTAGTAGATCTCTTAAATGTACTAACAAAGTACACAAATGTTAGTTGTTTTACAAAACTTGTTAATTCAATTAAAGAGTATGATGTGATCAAATAATTACTTACTGCAACCATGTCTTCTATGGCTTGGGTAGCTTTAGATCCTAACATAACCATACCCATTGAAATACCAGCTGCTTCTCCAGTAACTGCATCATCTTGATATAAATTAAACTTCAGTTGTTCATAAACGTCTTGCCTGTGTGTCCCCATTGCTGCAAGACCTAATCCTAAACAACCACCATGACGAACCATCTACAACAGAAATAAACATTACATTATTTATTAAAATATACATTTATAGTATACAATTATTTGTGGTTTTAGCTTAGGAAGTTTCATTATAAAAGCATAACAGTAATAGGCTTTCAGTGATATGCATTTTAGAAAAAACTGATGAAACCAGTAAAAGTTTATTATATTTATTGGAGCAGAATATATAGAGTCAGGAGTACAAATTTCTAAACTACATCTACTTTCATTTTCAGTAGAAATCTAATCTAAAAACACAAATAATAATAAAAAGTTTAAATGATGTTCTCAATTTCATAACTACTCTCTTAATACAATATTATAAACAAGAATGTGGCTTTTATAAACACATACTCTTCTAAAATCCAAAATCTCACATTGCTGCAATATAAAAGTAGTCATACAGTGCTTCAGCAATGGACTAAAAGTCCTGTGCATGTGTTTTCTCCATGTTTGACTGTTAGGACATCTCTTACATGCTGCACATCCTTCCCTTATGATGACCAGTATTTTTGTGATATACAAGTATAGTTTTCAGTAGCTTAGATATAATTTTCAAATTCCTGTATATTTTCTAATTGGCACAAAATAATAAAATTCTTGTATCTTGTTCGACATAGTAATAATAAGTAAGAGACTATATGAAGAGGTTAGTATGTTCTTTATAATGTTTTATTCCTTTTATGTTTATTTTATGTTAATTTTATTTACTTGTCCTGTTTTAATCTTCATAAGTATTACATTCAACCAAAAAATCAGTTATTACCTATTAACAATAAACTGTGTAAGTATAAATATAAAATATGTAAACAGGTTTTTTTTAATATATCTAAAGTCCTAAACAGAATTCAACAGTAGTAAACGAAATGATCCCTGACTTTAATCAGGTTTTGGATGGGATTACAGGCAAAAGAATTATTCTTTCTCCATCCTCAAAATTCGTCACATCAGGTCTGCATAATTATGAAGGATGCAGCAATATTTACACTTAACACTACACAGTGAAAATGTCATGTGTAAAAAGGAACTTAATCTTACTTGAAAAACAATCACAGTTTGTAAAGTGTCTGTAACTATGTGTATGTAGTAAACCCTATGTGTAACTTTGTAAACTATTGTTATGTATCTCTTTACTTAAAAAATAGACATTTTACAGACATGGTTGAGCTGTATTACTCAATGTTGACAGTCAATATTTCATATTCTTATAATTTGTGCTGAGTATGAAATATCTCAAATATTCATCCCGATGTACAGTTGGATTGCTCACACGTTTTGAAAAAATTATTATTTTTTAATTAGTCCTTAGTTCAGACACACAACTGAAACATACTAACACTTCTACACAAACAAATAATAGACCCAAAATCATAAGAAACAATTAGTTGGCCAATAGTGTGAAACTCTTGGCTGCGAAAAATGTCATAATATGCGTGACTAAAGAGAAACAAAGTGGTTCTTTTGCTATAATATTACATTATTTAATGTCAAACTCATTAAAACTGTAACAAATTGTCGGTATCTGATAAATTACACTCAAACTATATCTCAGGATGTTTTAGCAATATTTTCATAGGCTATTATGATCTAAAAATACTGTTATGTGAGATATCCTGTAATATGAGTGTAATCTTAAAAGAAACATTTGTGTACATTACAATAACATACGTTTAGCGATTGCTAAGAAATGAGACTGCGGATAAATGACCACTTCATCAGTAACTTTATTTTTGGTAAAGGCTTAGGGTGAGCTCAACTTCTGGTGAAGGTATACATGTTGTTCATGTGTCATTCTCAAATTGTTAAAGCTATTTTACTAGTCAGATTTTGATTACACACCATTTTTCCTTCATGGGAGAGTTATTTAAATCATGTCTTGTTTGTTATTTGCGTGTTATGGTTAATGTTTTGTTTGTTTATATTTGAGCTAGTTAGGGTGTTACCCATGTTGGTTATAATGATTTTGATGTGTCAAATGATAATATCGTATTATTTTGGTGAGAATAACAAAGATAAAGATTACGAAGAGAGTAACTAATATCAGGTGAGGTCTCCTAATAATACAGCCTTGAAACGTATACCATGTCCTGGCTATAAAAAACAGGTTGATTGTTTCTTTTTAATTTTAAGGTTAGTGAAATAACTCAATTCAGATAGGACAATTATAGATTTTTTTTTTACAAGCATAGATAGTAAGTAATAATTGAGCTAGCATGTGAGTTAAGGTTATAAATAAATAAATAACTACACAAACTCATTAAACAATATATTTTATTGTCATGTGGGTTTCAATGACATGAGTCAGGTATTTTTTTATTTATAAGCCTAGATTAGTCATGTTTCAAGTGCTAGAATGGTAGAAAATGTGATTTCCAGGTGCCTAATTATAAAAATTTGTTTGAACCCACCAGAATGTGTGTTCATACTAGAATAACCCCACCAGAAAATATTTTCTAGAGCCACCTATTGACGTAAAATTGTCATGTTATGAACACTACTATATCTTAGTTGAGATTGTAATGATTAATGAAAAACTAGAACCATTTTGTGGTCAATGTCCTTTGCCTTTGTGTAATTGTCATTAGAAAAACAGCCCTGAGAATTACAAAATAAAAATATTTTCAATGATCTGTACGTCCAAGTTGAGAAAGCGTAGTTTATGGGTGTGAAGAAACACAGTTTTGGTTGTGGGTTGAAAGAAAGGGAAGCAGTTGTGTGGCGATAGAAGGAATGGAATGCTTTAAGAGTAGTGGGGGGGAGGCACTGGTGTAAGCCTGACATACCACTCCTATATGGTAAAGTTTCCGCACTCATTGTGACTGTGTAATAAGTGTTTCTGTTACACTTTTTATACTAATATGCCTCAACCAAAGATGACACATTTACTAGGAAAAGGTGTGGCGTTTAGAAGTCAATCTAAATGCATTATAATGAGTGTATTTAGAAACATTTCACAAGAAAATCCCAATATGTCTCATTCAGTAATTCAAGAACGTGTAACTACTCTCTGTGAAATATCTGTTCGATCATTAAGAAAATTACTGACAAATGAAAATCAACTAGGAGAAAACAAATCGTTTAGTACACCATTTAAAACTCGACCCAAAGGAATAAAAAAAGGCAAATATTGCCTTCTGCAATTCATAACATACTTCATAATTTTCAACAACTCATCATAGACTACCAATGTTGTGAAATGTGTTGAAAGTCTTGAATCTTGAACATCCAGAAGAATTAAATTTTAATCATGAAACTTTTTGCAAAGATTTAAGGGAAATGGGATTCAGGTGGAAACAGAGTACAACAGGAAGATTTTAATCAAAAAACATGACATACGTTTTAAACGAGTATTATATTTAAACAATCTTTCACAGTATAAGGCAGAAAATAGACCTATCATATTTTTCGATGAGCCATACATTAATTCCAAGCATACAAAAACTTTTGGGTAGACTAATGAGTACAAACTGGTAAACTGGTAAAAAAAAATTTCTAAGGGATCGAGGTGAATAATAGCTCACGCTGGCAGTAAAGTAGGAGATGATGAAAACCCCCTTTTGATTTTTGAATTAGGACAAAAAACAGGAGACTATCAATTCGCTAAAGAAAGCCTTACATAAAAAACTAAAGCTCTCAAGACTTGAAGTTATAACCACTCCAGTGTGGAACTGCCAGCTGTAAGCAATTACAGCTTCTCAATAGCAGCCTGCTCCTCCTGAATACATCAGCGCAGGCAGATACTATTCCTGTGACTGAAGGCAAAACATAACCTTGAAAACTAGATCTCCCCAAAGCAGATAATTCATTTGTATAGGACATACGGCTTCAGCTCGTGAAAACTATGCTACTGATATAGAGGGCATAATCATAAGTGAGAGGGATGTGCACAGCACATTAAATTGGCTCATTGTAAATGAGTAATACACTATATACAGTTGCCGCAGCAGAGTGTGATCATGTTTTATGTTATCACTCGGTTATTATTATCGTTTCACTTAAAGATAGACATGGAATCGTATAAATACACACTGTAATCTACGCACTTATTCTCATTATCTCTTCGCTTACTGTTATCTTTTAATTTGTCATTTACTAAAATATCCGTTCAATGGTACAGACCAAACAAAAATGCTTACAAGTATCATAAATTCTGAGATATCAGTTGACTGACATCCTGTCCATCAATCCTGATATCGACATTATCGGGATGATTCATTATCCATATGTCATTCATATTCTCTTTGACTTTACTCGAACATGTATTGTAGGTTGTATAAAATGTGCACAGTAGTTGTTTGTTAATCTAGTTGTTCCTATGACATGTGTTCCGCGACTATTACACAGTACTACACCTTTTATTTCCTTATTTTTATATACAATTACGACGTAATTTCTTTTTGGAAGATCTTTTTTCATTTGTTTTGTGATGTTTGGTGTCCCTTGAACTTACAAAGTGTACCAAGATGTCCGAATTTCAAAAGAAACGACCTGATTTAAATCTTAAAGAAAAAAATTACATTCTAGATCAATAAAATAAATTATAAAAACAAGTTGAAGAAACGCTACATCTTACCAGGGCATTTCGAAACCTCTCTTACATAAAATTTTAAAGAACAAAGACTCCACTTTGTCATAATGAAAAGGTTGACAGCAAAATAAATCGTTCCGGGAAGGATCCAGAGGTATAATCAGCTTTGAAATTATGCTTTAAAAATGTTCACACAAAAAATACCCGGGTTGATGGCTCATTAATGCACCAAAAAATCAAGGATATTACAACAAAAATTATGAATATGAGTAATTTATCAACAATATTTTACTGGAAGATTACAGACAATCTCATATTTAGGGATTATGTGTTCAAAGTGTTTTGTGAAGTTTTTTACATAGTTCAATTTTTTTTTTTTTTTTTTTTTTAGTTATGCTAGATTCAGTTAGTGTTTTAAAAAGTCTTCACTGGAATAAAATAATATGACATGCAGTATGCGTGAAAAATATAACAAGTAGAAGACCTAGTTACAAAATTCTACTACAGTACATAAAACTGTCTGGAATTGCAATATCTGGTAAATAACCACTCATGCCTTCCATGTGCCTAAATTACATTTTAGTTCCAGTGTTTTAGAATCATAATGACTTACTGTAATGCTAGGCCTACACATCGTTCAGTAAACACTTGTAATCGTAATACAATGAGTTCAAAGCGGCATTTCTGTACCTCGTAATTACCCAGTCGGTTATTGTTATTAAATATGTTTCTGACAAATATGATTACAATAAGCAATAAGTGTAACACAATGATAAATTATTATGCATTATGTATTCATGACCTAAATATGCACTTTTATGTACCCTGGAATTAATCTAAAATTTGTGTGAAAATCCTACGGTTTTAAAAACAGTCTAAGTACTCCAAGGTTAAGAACAAAATTTAGAACAAAAAGGAAGTTAGTAGTAAAGCAACAGATTTTTTAAAAGACAATAATAAACTCTAACCTCATTCTGTGCATCCTTTAATTGACCCAACAGATATTCTGTAATAGAAGCTCCATGGTTGGCATGAATTAATCCTAAGGCATAAAGCCCTCCACCTTCTGAGAACCCAGAACTAGGGCCAGCCTCTTTAGGCAAGTAACTCTGCATCAGTGCTAATGCTTCTTGCTCATGTCCTCTATGAATTACACCTAATGATGCAGTTGCTGTAAGTTTGGCCCAATTTGTAGCCCTAGCAAGCCACTCTAAGTTATCCCTGAAATTAAAACAATACCCTATTACCACAGTTAAATTTTGTTTACATAAACAAAATGAAAGGGCATTGCTATGCTATTAGTTATAATAATATCCATTATCACTCTTTTTAAGAAGATTTATTATTATTCTTTAACTGCAGTTGGTCTGATGAGGCATAAGGCAATTTCTCACTGTTTTCAAATGATTATTGGTTTTAGTTTTTTTCTAAACCATTTGCAACTAAATTTTAGCATCCTCTTTTTTTATGTTTTATACTTCTGCTTCTCTATATAAGTTATTTCATTGACTATAATAGTTGGTCATTACATGACCAAAATGTGGACTGAAGTATACCTGTCTTCTCCCAACGGCAACAAGTAGTTTTATGCCTATCCCTTTGTTTGTTCAACTAATGTTTTCTTGTTTCCATAATTTTAATTAATCCCTTTGACATTAGTTTATAACTATCCGAACTTGCGATCTTCATCAGTGTCTTCTGTTTAAATTTACAAAATTTAGAGTTCGGATAGTCATAAACTAATGTTAAAGTGATTAATTAAGTTGAATATAATGGACTACAAAATTCAAGAGTCCATAATTTTGTAATTTTAAATCTTTAAAAATATTTAATTTATTTATTTTAAAAGCCCAATTAATTTTAAGTCAATAATTTTTAAAGAAGAACCATTTCCTTATCATGGGCATATAGAAAGATGCCAGACCACTTTTTAACCCATTGCTACCTAAGGGCGGAAGACATATGTTTCGACACATTAATCAGCCATATCATACAGATGTCACTTTTGTCATAACTTTTGTCATATATTTGCTTTAAGAGAATTTATTTTTTGTTCTGTCATTTACTAGACTAGGGGTATGTCATATTTAAGGGATATTGTTTCTCAAAACCTCCAGCATAGATAAGAATAGATATTTATAGTACATAAGTTCCTTTTTTATCAGACGTTCTAGGTTTTTTTGTGTCAATATGGAAATTCTGCAGTCATCAGTGGTTGACCTTTTGTTGGAAATAAATGAGAGGAAGGGTACTGACATTTAAAGTTTTAAATTTAATAACTGCTTGGTATAAATGTACATATAAATATTTTTTATAATTAGTATATGTTTGTGTATATCCAAAGTTAACAATAATAATGTGAGCCTACAATCTAACACAAACTTCAAACTATTGGTAACTATTAATTAATTTATACTAAATATGATTTAAAAAATAATTAATTAATAAATAATAATCTAACTAATTTACAAAATAATGAATAAAATTTTTTGCCGATTTTTAAGTATATAATATTTAGTTCTTTATAAGTGAGTATATTTTCGCAACAAAATGCAGCTCATCTGATGTGAGGAATTAATTCATGTGAAATAAGTTCATGTACAAGAATAATCTAATCTGCAATGGATTCGCAGAGATATCATCAGTTGATTGACAATTTATTTAAAATCACTGTGGATGGGTGGGTTTTATACTACATGTTTCTTTGTCATGTTGACTGGAAAAGCCAAAACCTTTACTATGCCATTTATTGGTAGTTAATAGGAAATGTGAAAAATTGTTTAATTACTTAAGTGATTGGTGATGAAATCCAGATCAGGAAATCATTAGTTAAGGAAATTATGGTTGAGTTTTTCCTTGACTGACATTTATTAATAGAAATTAAACACAGTAGTGTATTGTGAAACAATGTTTTACGCATGGACCATTCAAAACTACCACTACACGGATAATTCTTCAGTTCATATGATTGTTTCAAGGAATTGCTAGACCACAGTACTACTTGACCAGTTTAACCCATTAAGGATTAAATGATACGCAGCCCGAGCTTTATAACAGGTACAGATCAATCCTTCATATTTTACTACAGAAATATTCTACTTATAAATCACTATAAATATAAAGTACTATAAAGCACTATAAAGTATTATATATATTATACTTTTATATTTGTTTCATTATTTTGTACATTAATTAGTTTACTATTTGTTAATTGATTACTATTTGTGATCGTAATTAGTAAAACAAATTAAGTTACTTAAGTCTTGAAGTTTGTGTTAGATTCTATACCCCCATGTTGACAGAGTACAACCTACAACAAGGATCAGCTACTGACCTGCACCGAACAACAACTATATTAAGCAAAAACGACCACTTGACATATAAACAGATGTAGGGTTACATGTCTTGAACATCTGATAAAAGGATAACTTACGAGACTATAAATATATATCCTTATCTAGGTTGCAAGTTTTGAGAGGTGATAAATATCCCTTAAACGCCATAGACGTCTAGTCTTGTACACGACACATCAAAAAAAAAACTCTCTTGAAGAAAACAATGATGATAATCATGAATAGCAACTAAGGTCTGTATGATCTCTACCACTAATGTATCCTCATGTGCTTATTTTGTTTGTCAAACACAGTTAGTAGGGTGGAAACAGCTGATTATTAATCAAGCCAATTGATAATACACTGGGTATCGTCTATAATGACCTTTAAGGGGGGATGAAAATTAGGTCTCTATATCCGGTCGTTGTTACCTCCAGTACCAACCAAGATGAAGTGGGGAGAATTTTAGACTGAATAATAAAGTCCGGCACGCTATGGGTTCCCTTACGAGGTACAGAGAGCGTGCTGATGCGCTCCTAGCTTATTTTCTTAGATACAGCGAGCTCACCGGCACGCTCACTCCCAGGCTAATTGAAACTTCTCTACTGTCGATACGCGTTTGTATAAAGGTTTGATTTTTACGTCAATGCTTCAGAAGAGTTTGGAGAATATTGTGCCTGAGTCGTTTTCAAATCCGACCATCCCAATTTAACTTTTGGTGCTTCAACTGTAACAATGTTCCAGGTAGTTTTATGAACAGATTTAATTTGGTTTAACTTTTATATTTGAATGTTTTTTTTAGTTTGACCCATTTAACGCGGCAAAAAACAACGATCGTAAAACCTAATGTGTCAACATAAGATTGTAGTAAACAAATGTCAGCTTATCTCGGCTATAAATAGTCTCGGGCGTGACATATGTATTATCTATATCTCTGTTTACATTATCGATCTCCGAAACACTTGGCACAAACAGAAACATTCCGAGTTAAACGTTGAGTGATTACTTTAGTATGTAATATATTTTAGTAGTAGGGTCTTTAGTTTTGTATATAAATTTTCTTTTTTTTCTCTGTCTTTTTTATTGTGTTTTCTTATTTGTCATACAGTGGAACGGAAATGGAATGGGGATCACGATTCTTAGAAAGCTTAGTTTACATCGAGAGGATTACCGTTCGGAGAATTCTAGAATGTTCCGTCGCTATACTCGATTTCTTTTTTTTTTAGATGGACCTGAAATGAGTGTTGTTTTAACCGATCTGTCGTTTTACCTGATGTCGTTATAGGCGATGTAAAATGCATTGAACAGGTACTATAGAATTAAGAGGCAGGGAATCTTCGTCATTACAGCCGGTACATCGTATTAAGCGATGTCGTTATATACGATACCCAGTGTACTTAATTTCCATTATTAATTTTTTTCTCTATACCCAACAAAATTTTTTGTGCTTATAAGAATTATCTTCAACATTGTATCAAAGGCAATTGACTCAAGAACTTATAATTCTCAAGGTTCTTATTTGTAAGTCATTTGTTGAATCTGGAAACATTCCCAGATTTACTTGTGTTGTGCCTGGAAACATTCCCAGATTTACTTGTGTTGTGCCTGGAAAGGTGGAATATTATCATAGAAATAAAGTAATTAAAACTAAGCAAATCTATGTTTTTGTTACACTACAGAAATGTTTTTTCAGAATTAAAAATATTTTAAAAGGATTTTATAAAAAATAAGTTATTAAAATTAGAGATTCAGCAAATTAACCAACTTTTAGTTTACCAAAACACAATTTACCTCAGGAATTGATCACTGGTAGTACCGCTGTGCATAAATGCATTAGCAATCACAGTTGCTGTATGGCATATTGACACTCTGATAGCATCTTTAGTGTTCTTCAATATCAGCATGTCTGTATGGTTGCTACGAATTAAAAACTGAAGATGTAGATCTATTGTAACTTCACCACTTAAAATCTTACTTAAATTCTGAATTCGAGATTGTTGAACTTTTTCATCCTTAGTCTGAAAATCCAAAGAAAACAATACAATATGAGTTTTGCAATATTTTTAAATAATTAAATACTTCAAAAAGTATCTCCCCACTTAGCAACACTCATAGCATATAAAATATTTTTTTTTAATATCATGTGAATTTTCAAATCATTCATATAAGGGATAAACAAGTATTTTATCCAACAAGAGGTTTGAACCTAAATTCCAATAAGGTAAATGATAGATGCCTACTGTTGCTTACAATTAAATGATTTATACTGAATCTTTGAAACAGGTCTTAGCTTATTGCTTGTTTGTTGAATCTCTTTCAAACATACATACATGTTACTGTGTTCCACTACATTCATCGTTCCACTATATTACAAGTGAAGGTCATAGATGTACAAGCATTTTGGGAATGGTATTTTTTGCAGCATTCAAAGTAGTTTTGATAAGGCTCTCAACTATTTCATCAATGATAGCCAGATAATTCATGTCCAGTGATAAACAATTTTGAAAAGTTATCCCAATTGGCTTTTCATAGAATAGTATGGAATTCTTGACAAGGTGAGGAGTCAGATAAAGAGATCATTTTAGGTAGGTGGCTGGTACCACTGCTTAAAAATGTATTTGTAATTAATACTACAAAATATTGTTTATTTTTTCCTATACGCTTATAGTACATTGAGAATTTTTTAAAGTTCAAACAACTATTTTTTATAATAAACTTCTTAGTGTTGTTTTTCAACTCAAACTTATAATCTTTTAAAGACTCTTTCTTAGAAATATTTTAGAGGCTATGTTAATTTTAGACAAAAAATAAAATCAAGAAAAAGATTAACAAAAATCTTCTTTTAATTTTTTCCTACTTTCAACAATTTAGAAATTTCAAATATTCTATGGCAACTAATACAAAAACCAAGCTTAAGACTTATATGTATACCAAGCTAAAAACATATATGTATACAAAACTCGAAATAGCAATAGCTCTGAATGAATAATTTCCAATTTCATTATGAGATTGGTAATATTTATAGTTATGCTATCAAAACAAGTAATAAAATGTCAAGAGTTACAGTAAAACTTCAATTATCCGAACTCCAACTATCCGAATCACTGATTATCCAAATCGATTTCAGATTTTTAGAAAAAAATTAAGACAGAAACGTACTTTGATTTCCAAAATAATGATTCTGTCTGCATGTGCTATTAGCCTTTTCTCTGCGAAGCTACTGTAGCCGCAACAAAAATATTAATTGGATGTTAAATCACTGTATCAGCATGGTTCTCTATTGCCAGGATCCCGCCCCAGCCGAACTGTCATTATTCTTTTCGATTAGTCAGTGTATCTTTGACCTAGTACTTCAATGTTACTCTCTCCCATCTGTTTATTGTTTTGTTTGTGTGTCATTCACAAAGCCTTCTAAAAGAAACTGAGTTATCTTATCTTTAGAGGACAAACTAACTATAAATCAATCAGATAAAGGAGTTATGGGTAAACAATTCCCTGAAATGTGCAATGCTGGAGAATCAACGAATCAAATTGTTGGAGAATCAAATTGTTTTACAACATTCTATGGGAAACCCAATTTCAAGTCCGATTCTTTATGAAAAAGCTAAGGCTCAGAAGCTTAGAAAAAAGTATAAAACTATAAGAAAAATATGTTTTCTCCTATTTTTTTCATAGGCAGTAATTACTTCAAATTCACCCTTTTTTCAAAACAAAATCCAATTATCCAAATTTCTGTTTATCTGAAGTGGGTTGAGTCCCCAATTGATTTAGATAATTGGAGTTCTGTAACATTAAAACCTACTAAACTTTCAGTATCTCATATATAAAACTCGAAATAGTATTGCCTTGAATGAACAACTTCCGTTACGAGATTAAGGATATTTATAGTTAAGCTTTGAAAATAAGAAATAAAATAGTAAGAGATTTCGATAGAATTGAAACCTACCAAACTTTCAATATCTCTTACTGGCTCTGCAATTGTGGCTCCCTCTTCCATTGCAGCAGCCATTACAGGTACTGGAGGTGAGCCCCCCTCTACTGGAACTTTAACAACAACATGAGCAGCTGAAGGAATTGGAGCTGAGACACGCAGAGCTTGAAGTACTCGTCCAAGAAATTGTTGAGTAGCAGACTCATACATGTCAAATGCAATTTGATATGCCATCAGAGTTCCATCCTAGAATGATAAAAAGTAAGTTTAGTGAAACATCAATTATAAATTCCTAATTTATATTTTCTTGTTGTTTATGATTTAATATTTTAATTTATATTAATTTTTATCTTTACATGTTACTAGTTCTTACATAATTAATTATACGAGTACATTATTTGTTCAAATTTTAAAAAAGCCATCTAACAAAATTTGTATCATGTAAAACCATTACAAAAGTAATGATAAAGGAATATTTGTCTTTCACAATTAAATAAAGCAGAAGTTACAACTTCAGGATTTTATAGTGTGTATTTCAAGTGTTTAATTTTTATCAGGGATATAAGGATTAGAAAACTTAACAAGTCTTATTCTGATTCTTAAATTTGTTTTCTTAAGATTTTGGTCCAAGTCTTAGTTGAACTCCAGGTGTAATATGATACAAGTGTCACTACATTTTTAACAAAGTTTATGAATTGTATTATATTGAATTTAGATGGTGTTGCCATCATTAACTTCCCACAGTTATCATGAGTATTCAGTCCACCATATGAATTCTGATGTAGCCTTTTTCCTAAAACTGGGTATTCAGTCCACCATATGAATTCTGATGTAGCCTTTTTCCTAAAACTGGGTTTCACGTTTAAGTTTATCCCTCAAATATTTTTAAACCAACCGTTTTATCAAACTTTACAGACAAGATTAGATGATTGAGTATACCCAAAGATCACATATTATCTTTCCAAACCAAAAGAACTCTGGACTCTATAGTTTTCCTCCCTAATTTGACTGGGTAAGCATCAGTTTAGTACTAAAAGTAATACTGTCCATATGATGCACCTGTGCATTACATCCACTTCCTGTCTATGTGATGCGCCTGTGCATTACATCCACTTCCTGTCCATGTGATGCACCTGTGCATTACATCCACTTCCTGTCCATGTGATGCACCTGTGCATTACATCCACCTCCTATCCATGTGATGCACCTGTGCATTACATCCACTTCCTGTCCATGTACGGAAGTGACTGGTGGACCAGCAACTACCATTACACTTTTGGCAGAGCATGCTCACAACAGAATTGTTTTAATTTGTTTTCAAATCAAATAATTGTGGAAGCCCTAAAATCAGTTGTAGGTTGTGGCAAATGGCATAGAAATTTTCAATGCTGCTCTTGACACTTCTAGATAACCCTTTTTAACATCTATCCTAAATTTTCCAAAACATGATTTGTTGAAAGTCAGTATCATTGCCTGATCACTTGATAACTCTATCAGTGAATGATAAAGACAGACATTTAACCTATCATTTTATAGACTTGCTTATTAAACAGAATATATCTTACACAAATATCTGCTTATTATATCATAAATTGGAGTATAAATCAGTTGTTCAATTAAAAACTTCAAGATAAGATGATATAAGTAAGGAGAAAGATGAGATGTCAAGAGATGCGTCACCAACATCTGAAACCAACTCCTTTAATTTCTTGAGAGCTTAAAACATTTTCAGTCTGCTTTTTTAATTCTTGTACTCATAATAGTAACTTTTTTGTCCAGTTCTTGCAGGGATAAGTTCGAAATACTGAGAGAACGTTTCAGCTAACTAGGGAATCTTTACCAATCACTGAAAAAACTGAGAGTTTTGTGCTTACTACTGACTAAAAATATTTTTTTTTTATTAATCACTTAAACAATAGTTTTTGACTATCCGTCAATCTATCTTGTTCATGAAGATCGGCACATAGCAATCGAAAACGTTCTGTCTCAGTAAGTTTTAACAAATTTACTAAATTCAAAGTTCAGATAGTAAAAAACTATTGTTTAAGTGATTAATAAGATTCACCGAACGTAATGGACTATAAAATTCAAGAATTTTTTTTTACTTCAGACAGCCTGCTTAACACATTATTATGAGATAGCCATTGAGCTTAGGTGTAAAATAGCAAGTGTATCCTACATCTTTACACAATTTTTTTCATGTACCTACTCTGTAACGAGTGAGTCTTAATGTAGTTAAATATTGTGATACTCAGTCAAAATTAGATTGAGTTCGTATAAAATTTTTTTAGCTGTAAAACCTTGTCTATTTAAAAAAAAACAGAGGGCCCAGATTGATTGTGCTATTAGAGCTTTAAACATGTCATTTAAACCACTGCTCCTTCCAATAAAAGCCTTTCCTTTATCTCTGCAAACTGAAATGCATTTGTTTCACGTAATTTGAAACGATTTAGTTGATTTAACAAACTCTTTAACTCAATCAATATAATATTTTCCAACTACCATGTGAGTTCAAGATTACAAAATATAAAAACATGCTTGTTTGTTAAGTAGAACTACTTTTATTAAAAATGTTACACAGAAAAATGTTTTAAATCAAATGAAGCTGGTGGTCCCCTCGTGGTACACGATTAATAAATTTATTGCTCAAAATACCATGAGGTATCCGTGATTTCTTCACTGTGCATTACATTATTCAAATAAGAGGGCCATTCAAAACTTAAAGACATTAATTGGGCTGGGGAAAAAGATGTTTGGAAGCACAAGTTTGATACATTTAGGATTTTAAGATAGCATCACCCTGGAATATGTTTTAATCAGCTAAAGGATCAACACTGATATATTTATAACCTCAAAAGTAAGTGTAACAATGTCGAATCTTCTTGAAAACTGAACATTGGTTGAACAACATATTATGATTCATTTTTTTGATTACTGAAGGTGAAAAACCAGTTAATATACTATAGAATACACAATATCAAGAGCACAGTGGTACAATGTATTACAATGAAAATAATGAGTGACCATTCTAATTTGTAACTTCTTGTTTGCTAGATTGTAATTTTGTAATAAGACCCTCTGATGATGATGACATGGTCATCGAAATGTACATAAGGGTTTAATCTTAAGTAACTTGTTTTATTTGTTATTTTTGATTATTTTTGTTGTATTGGGGTTCTTTCTAATATTTTTATTGTAAAACTATAGAATGAATAAAGTGTATGATGAAATTTGTTGAACCATGGAAGTTTTTACAAGGGGGTAGAACAGTTTCAAAGTGGTCGAGAATCAATGACTGACAAACACCGTTCTGGCAGGCCTGTTAAGTCTCAACTTCCTCGGTTAAAACTCAAACTGATGACATTATTCAACTCGACAAACAGCTAATAACACTCAGATATCCTTTTGAACAAGCTGAAGTCAGCCATAACAGAGAAACGTCATGGATCTCAGAGCAGGACTAATTCTCCAGCAAGAAAACACAAGTCTTCACGTTGCTCACTTATCCCGTGAAACCATTGATAAAATAGACTTGGATTTACTGGCTCATTCCCCTTCTTAGCCCTGATTTATCACCCTCTGATTTCCATTTGTTTCGTCCACTGAAGGAGGCATTACGTGGGAAAAAGTTCCAGGATAACAAAAGATATCAAGATATTTGAGAGAAATTGACTCTATAGTCGGTTTAAAAAATAGTTGCTTGTTGGAACAAGAACATAAATGTAGAAAGGGATTATGTTGTAAAAATGGAAAACTTTTGTTTTGTAAAGTCAGTTTCTCTCTGTAGTTATTGATTAACCATAGAATGTTTACAAAATCTTTACTGTTGTTATTGTTTTTATTTAAATGTTTTATTGTTAAAGTAATGTGTTTTAAGTTAGATTTCTTTAGGTTTTATATTAAATTTAGTCGTTTTCAACGATTGTTTGTGAATTATTCACTCTTTACACAGACTATTCAATTTTGAACCATTTTGTACAAGGTTATGTCCTTGTTTGGCTGCTGCTTCATAATAAAATTAAATCTTCTTTTAATAAATTGATTGTTTTTGTCTCCTACAGCTATTTCTGTATGTACATGATCTTTAAGATTTGAATTTTCGATTATTTCACTTGTTGAGTCACTAATTTCATTAACTCCTTTCCTCTGTAGAACTAATTGCTCTCTAAAAATCTTTATATGTATCTTTCTTTGTTTAAAATTATTGTAAATTAAACATTCGTCAATGGTGGGATAGCAAAATTTTCCTCAATGATTCTAAATATATGTTAAATAATATAACACTATTGTAATATAACACTGATCGCACTAAACTCTGTTTAATTCATGAAACTGTTTCTAGGAACTCACAACTCACTCATTTTACAAGTTGTTGTTTAGTTTCTGTTAGACAATAATTCTCATAACAGCACAGAGAATTCCTCTGTCTGCCATCTCTCATATTACTAACATTTTGTAGCTATTTTCAGAAGCTTGTTCTTCACAATCAGTTTGAGTGTCGCTTACAGAAATACTAGAAGAGATTGGTTGAATTTTCTCGATTTCTTGTCCTGAATTTAATCTTTGTCTTTTCCTTGCTGTAAGAGTAGTTCTTTACTCTTCACTAGTTTTGTCTTGTAAAAAATTTGGAAGATATTCATCATCAGTTGTGATTCAGAGAACAAATCTGTCTCAGACCAAAATAAATCATCATTAATTTCTACAAATTTTATTTCTACTGCAAATTTTAGTATTTGACACTTGAAAGTAATTATATACACAATAATCAATGAAATAATATTATAATAATAAAATAACATTCGAGGTACACGAGCAATGTATGCCTTAAACATTCTATTTTTATTCATACACAGGTGTGATAGTTCCGAATTATCAAGACCGATATTAACTACATAGCCTAAAAAAGGTTTAAGAAAAAGCAGATGAAACATATAGGACTGACAAACTCATACTATACGAAAAGAGAATTTTTTTGAAGCACTAAGAACCCCAGTGTACCTTACTAGGGTAAACTAACATCAAAAAGACCTTCAATATTTATCTGTTGAAGAAATGAATATTCACTGGATTTAAAGAGATGACAGCTTTCTCTGTACACTTATGTTTACTTTCAGAATAATTAATTTAGTTTCAATATTTCATTTTATTTAGTAACTTGAATACTGCCTGACTTGATCATACTTATTCTAGTTTATTCACTGTCGAAAGCAACATGGTTGCCAAAAACATGTTATGATTAATAAAATTTTTGTTGTGAGAAAAATATATAGCAGTGTGTATTTCTTACAATGTAAAACCTGTTTTAAAGTATATACTAATTTATACTCACCTCTGATTCCTTGCTCAGTTTCTCAAGAACTTGTGCAACTGCTAATGGATCATCAAGAAAAATTAGACACTGACACATGTTAACGTAATCAGGTGTAGCCAAGTCTCTATAGAGATTAACTAAACAACGAAGAACAATGTTTCGAAACCCTCGGCTTTCGAGAGAAGCCATTCCCACTTGAAATGCATATGACAGCATACCCCCTACATCATCCTGGAAATATCAATCATGCATACTTAATCATTATGGTGTATATTGCATTACAAAATTAAAACTTTAATGAAAATATATTGGGATTCATACAAAAAAATATAAATTAGAAACTATTGTAATATAACAGTCAGTCTATCACATTATTTTCACTATGAATTAATATGATAGTGAAAAGAAAATGTGAAATACAACAGAAGCTTAAGACCTTGGTAGCTAAACATAAATGAAAAACATATCAAATTAGTAAGATGTTAAGATTAAACTTAGATAAACGGTAAAAATTAAAACAGTTTACTATAAATCTCACTACACATCAGTTTATTAGAACAAACGCACTAGTTTACTAAAACAAACAGACTAGTTTCAACTGCAATGTTGTCTTTATCAGTGCTTGGCTACTACAGTATTTTAATTAAAACGGTATGTTTTAATAAACTAATGTATTTGTTTTAATAAACTAGTGTGTTTGTTTTAATAAACTCAAGTGTAGTGAGATTAAGAGTAAACAGTTTTAATTTTCACCGTTGTGAATTGTTCTCACTAGCTAAGTTCTAATTAACTTAAAACCTAGACATGTTTAAAGGGGGAAAAATCTTTTACCTTAATTTTTTTCATATTTATTATTATTTACACATTTTCACTCCAGTACTGTTTTGATAGCCTTTTTTTATTACTTTCATTTATACATTATTATTGTTGCTCAATCAACACACACAACCTTATTTTTTCCTCTTCTATTAAATAATTTTAATATATTTAATTTTGTTTCCCATAACACATTCATAGTTTCCTTCTTTATTTATTACAAATTATAAGTTTTAAATGATAATAATTACAATGAAATAATGTGAAAAATTTATTGCAACATGAATATGTTTTTAAACAAAGATATCAACATCAACATAAATAAAGGACTAGTTTTTTAAAATAAAAGAGCTACAAAGGAAAAGAAAAACTCATAGTATTAAAACAGCAGAGCTAGTGAAGTTAAAACATAATAACGTTATAGTAATATTATATATGTTTTGATAAATAGTATTGAATGGGCGACACTGCTATGGCAAGAGAAATAGAATGATTATATGGGCATTTTCAAAAAATATGCATGAATATTATAGAACTATGAATATACGAGGTGTGTTTAAAAAGTAAGGTGACTTTCAGATTTCGCAGGTAACGTAGATTCATTTTCGATTTTTTTGATTTGTTGTGTTGCTACACCGTTTCAACAATATACCAAATTTCGTTTTGTTTTTGATAGATACAAAAGTTAGGAGGTTTTTTAGTGTCTTGGGAATTTTCTGCTTTAAAAAATGGATCAAAGAATTTGCATCAAATTTTGTATAAAAAATGGGATTACAGTAGAACATTGATTATCTTAATACAGAAAATATGCTGGAAAAATTAATTATTTGTATAGTGGAGCACACAATGTAGGGTACAGACAAGGTGTGGTGGGTGGCAGGCATTTTTTAGTGGATCATTTCCCAATTTATGAGTTAACACTTATTTTATCCTGTTTGCAATGGTAGGACTGTACATAAATACCATAGATTAAGAACAGTATATGTAAATTTTAAAGTTATTATGTACAAAAATTACATACAGTATTATAGGTGAACACATTATTATGCATAGGTATGTATTATGCATAAGTATGTATTATATTAAAGGCAATGTATACTCTTAGAACAACGCATTACTTGTTGTATTACAGTATTATGATATCACAATCTTGTTGCTGTTCATGATGAGCTGGTTGTTAATTACTTATTACACTTTTATATTACTTGCGACCACACTTTTTGTTAACTTAAAGTTGTTAAATTGTTAACTTACTCTTGGAATAAACGTTTTCGTCGTACGACTTCATCGGCCTCTTACGTTTGCTACTAGGATTGATGCAGTTATGCTTCTCTGGTACAATTTTTGAAAATTAGAAGTGATGTGATCGAAGAGTATGTGTGATCTGTGTCGTGTTTGTTCTGTATATTTCATGTTGTTCTAGTGTGTTTAATTTATGGCCTTTGTTGCATTTGTGGAGGATGCTCATGTTATTTTCCATACTATTGCATGAGTGTTTAGTGTCCATGAGGTGATTTGCAAAGATGGATTCAATAGTAGTGTGCAGTGCGCTTTTGTGTTCCTTATATCTTTTGGCAAAAGATCTGCCTGTTTATCCAATATAGAACTTATTGCAGTTGTTGCATTGTAGTTTGTATACTCCTGGGTTATTGTATGTGTTGGTATTGTTATTAATGCTATGTCTGAGAGCTGTTTCGCTTTTATTTGTTGTTCTGTAAGCTACATTGTATCCTGCTTTCTCGAATTGGTGTGATATATTATTTGTGAGTTTGTTTATGTATGTGAAGGTGATGAATTTGTTTGTGTTTGTGTTGTTACTGTTGTTGAGTATTTTTCTGTGTAGTTTGTCTATTAAATAATTGTCATATCTGTTTTTGTAAGCTAAATATTTGATTGTGTTTAGTTCCTCTGTGTAGCTAGTTGTGGACATAGGTATTTTGTTTAATCTGTGTAGTAAATGTTTGAATGCTGCATGTTTATGTTGTATTGAGTAGTTCGATGTGTTGTGTATCAGTGTGTCTGTCATGGTTGGCTTGCAGTATATGTTGAATTCATGTTTGTTTTTTTTTATGTTATGGTGATGTCTAAGAAATTCAATGTTTTGTTGTTTTCAAATTCTGCAGTGAACTAGATATTTTTGTGTATTTTGTTTCTATGTGTTTGGAGTTATTGGCATTGTCTTATATTTCCTAGGTATAGTATTATAACATCGTCTACATATCTGTGCCAATATATTACCTTATCTGCGTGTTTGTTGTTATTTATGATTTTATTCTGTTCTATGTGTTGTAAGAATATTTCTGAGAGGATGCTTGAAATTGGTGAACCCATTGCACAAAAAAAGCACAACTGCAGCAATCCTAGCTGCAAAAATACAAGGCTGAAGAAGTTGTAAGACAAAAACGTTTCCGCCAAGTGTAAGTTAACAATTTAACAACCTTTAGTTAACAAAAAGTCTGGTCGCAAATAATATAAAAAGTGTAATAAATAAATATGATGCAAAGTACTGTACATACAGTACACTCTAAATGTTTTATAAAACATAAACTGCAGCTTTAAATATAATATATTTTATACATACTTGACTATCAGTCAATCTCATTAGTTTGGATAGCTGACTCTCTACTCTAGTGATTAAAACACTTGAAATATTGACAGTGGCATACAGTGAGTCTTCCCTGAGTAAAAAAAAAAAACATGTTTATAAGTGGTACAAGGTGTCAGAAAAGATTCCAATGGTGAGCCTCGTTCTAGAGCCCCTTGTAACTCTAAAGCAGGTGAAAACATTTAAGCAGCGAAGGAAATTCTTTTATAAAAGATATAGAAATTCTTTATAGAACTGAGGATGTTGAATTTTTTCAATCTGTGCCCCCCCCCCCAAATTCTTCTAACATTTTAAACTCCTCCCCAACCATATATATTTCATTTTAATATCCTTAACTGCTAAATATCTAAAAATAGTACTAAGATTCTGAAATACATAATTTTGGCAGACATAAAACATTAGAAGCTCTAAAATAGAAGCATTAAACTATAACATTAAAGTAACTTACAGCCTGTAGTATTGACTTCTCAAAAATATCCATCCGTCTGGTCTCAAGCGCAAGGCCAAGAGCTTGACGGTATTGCCCATCATCAAGACATCGCTGGAACATACGATCAACAATAGATTCTAATCTTGGGTCAATATCAATGGCTTCTTTTGGATTGTCCATGTTCTTAATTCGAAGCTCAGTATAATGATCAATACATTTTGCTGAAAATAAACAATTCAAGTCACATTTTAAAACTGTTAAAAATCATTTAAAATTCACCTAAACTAAATGATTATTTTAAATAATTAAAAACTCTAAAGGAAACAATTTTAGACAGAATTTTTAACAGTTTTTTAAGAAATACAAAGTTCAGTATTGCAGTTAGTTTTAAATTATACAACCAACTAATCATTGTTCTTGTGTCATTTTACTAATCATGTTCAAGCATCAGTACTTATACTACTTCTACACTTTGATTTTATAGAAAACAAATTGTGTAAGAAGGGAGGTGGTACGAATCCCTCCTTTACCCATTTTATAATTTAGCACCCAATTTTGCAGATGTAAATTTATCGCTAGCATTTCCAAATTTTATTTTGTTTTCTTTAAAGCTAATCCTGACTTACTTCTTTTGCCAAGTCTTCAAAAAGTTGTACCTGGCAAAAAAACGTGTCAACAGATTTAACTTAAGTAGGAGCAGTTGAATTTTCAACATTAATACTAATAACTTACTGACACCCCACCAATATAGCCTATTGGTACAGATATGTAGATGATATTTTAATCCTACGAACACTTTCCACAAATACATAACCAAATTACACAATAACATAAGCTTCACACTCAAAACAGAACAACATCAACTTCCTAGACATCACAATAACTAAACAAAATAACAAACACAAATTAAAAATATACAGAAAGACCACTACCACAGACAGCGTTATACACAATACTTCCAACTATCTCATAAACTATAAACATGCCGCCTTCCACTCCATGATACATGGACTTATCAGCTTACCCATGAAAAATGAAGACAAAATAATTAAACTTAATACAATAAAATAGATAGCCTATAAATATGGATACAAACCCATCTTGATAGACAACATAGTACACAAAAAAACCACACACACATAACACAAGAAAAAACAACAATAACACACAAATACAAAAATATATAACATTAAAATATCACAACAACACATCACAAAAAATAGCTTTCTCATTCTGCAAACTCAAATACAAAGTAGCTTTTAAAACATCAAACACAACTAAAAAGCACCTACACAGTACAAAAACATTCTAGAACAAACAGGACCGGGCAGGAATATACAATATCCTATGTAACAATTTCCCCTGCTTATACTTAGGTCAAACAGAGAGAAACTTCACCACACAATACAAGGAACACATAAAAGGCATACAAAATACATAACCCTAATCAAACTTCACTATTCACATACAGAACACACTACACACATATACCAATATAGACACTAATCTTAAAGTCCTACACTACAACAAACTAAACACAACAGAAGACAGCGAGATATACAAGCACCACAAAAACCATCCACAGCACATTCTAAACGACAAAACACTCATAATCTCATTCACATTTAAACAATTAACAACTACTCTATGAATAATAACACACCATAGAACACCAATACACAACAGAGTTACACCAATACAACACACCTGAGCAACAGTCTTGTCTGTGACTCTCAGTATTGAAAAATGCACTAGTCAAGTGTGAAACTCATCTGCTGAAAAATATCAGCATGTAGTGTTTTTTGCCAAGTGATACCAATAGTAGTATATTAAAAAACCTCAAGATGTAAAACACAAAAACTACAATCTGTGTCCACGCTGGAACCTCAAAGCAACTGAGTAATGATACAAAAGATTTGATTCAAATGGTATGAAAAGGTTATGAATCAGATTCACCATGATTTGGATTATTTCTGATTCAATGAGTACAAAGCCAGCCGTAAGGCTCAGCAAATATAGGTGCACCCAATGCAGTTGTGGATAGATTGTAATGATATTGATGAACTGAATTTTCAAGTCAAGCAATCAAGATCTATTAAAATTCAATATAAAATAAAAAGACCTTAATATTTAACAGTATCCATGATTTGAATTATACCGTCAGGTAAATAATAGGTTCCTGATATTGTCCACAGAGGCTGAATGCAAAAAAAAAAACGGTATCTTCAAAGCAGCAGAAAACATAAAGCCTGTAGTTTTAGATCATGTCTGAACTTGTTATTATTTAAAGAGAATTATTAAAGAGAAAACTACTGAAAGAGAACTTTCTGTTGATTTCATACTTGATGAGCAGCTACTTATATAAAAAAAAAATCCTCTATAGAGATCAGTCCACCAGAGAAACAAATTTACTGACAATGATCCAAAAATTTATTTTTATGCCCCTTCAAGTTGAAATTGATTTTATAAGTGACAAAACAAGTTTCTTTTACACAATATATATGCAATTTTACAGAACCACTAAAAATAAATATCTTTAACATTTGTCTTCATAGAAAATTATGTTGTCAATAATCAGTTTATATTACCTATTATTGTATCAACATATTCAGATCGAGCATTCACATCAAATAAGGTTCCTGCACCAAGAGCATACTGTAAAGAATCGCTGAATGACCCCAGGTGATAGTAAACTTTACTTGCAACCAATGCTGCCAACTCGTGCATGTTAAATCCTTTATCTTCATGTAGAATTTCACTAAAAATAAAAATATTGAATAGTTTCTTTGTATAATAAACCAATATCGTTTCCTAATCTGAAATTATTTAAAAATTACTTCTATGTAACCTGGTAAAAGTAATATAACCTGAAAAAAGGAAACTTTATCACATAATTTTTGTAGTTTCAAGCCAAATAAACAGTATAACTGTTACTGTCTGTAAATGATAGAAAAGGTTTGTGAATATAGGTAGAATTAAGATAGTAACATAAAACCCTTGGTAAAGAATAAAAGGATGTACCAGTCCTTATATCCTCAATATAATTATATTCACTGTAGCAGAAGACAGACTAGAACATCTATCAATTTTATTGCTCAACGTGTAATGACCACGGGCTGGACTAAATTATCACAGCATAATTTTCTTTTTACTGTATGATCATTTCACCTCTATTCCAATGTCGCCTAAATCTAAAAGCTCATGCGACTTCTACATCATCAACCAGAATGCGTTATGTACTCTAGTTTTATTTTTGCTTTTTATAGTGTTGGACAAGACTTCTCCTTGCTGTGTGTGGGCTCCTTCTCTGTCTTCCTTTCCTCGTACCTGCTGAGTTCTTCTACTAAGATTAGTGATGAATGTACCGTTAATTTTAGCTATGATATAAACTATTTTCTTCCTGGTTTTGGTAACTTATAAACAATTAATATACTATATTTTCCTTCAGGCAATATCTGGTGGAAATTCTTGCATACACATTTTCCCTTCCATTGAGCTGAACACAGTAGGTAACTCAATTGAATGTGATAAAATCAATTAATCAACTAGAAAATCTAAGGTTCGCATTATCCAAATTTCAAATTTGAAGAGAAAACATTTTAACAAGAAATTTCATCATTGTAAATTCAAGAATGTAAAGAAAACATATTAACTGATCACACACATTTTGAAGCCAATAGCCTTTTCCATTACTTGACACACAACCAAAATAACCCACCCCACTCCACAGTCATAAATCTATCCTGCTACAGCCTTTATACCTAACTGATGCCGCCAGTAGAGGGTTAGCTTCTTAAAGGAATGATTGTTTTGAAAAGCGTCAGCAAGTAAGCAATTACGTATTCACTTAGTTAAGTACTTTTTAAATATAATGTAAAACTGTTCCACAACTTCGAATTTTATCCATAAGATGATGTAAACATAACATTTTCAAAAGGTTGTTGTGCCAATTAAATGAGGTGTTAAGTTAGACTCTAATCATCTTACTGTAAAGGAAGGAGAAGGAGAAACCCATTGCCTGCTGGTGACAGTTATCCAGAAAAGACACCTGTAGTAGATATAGATCGTTCAAATGCAGAATAAGTTGGTGAAGAGCTTCACCGTCAATATTAGAATGAAATTCGAAACAGAAGAAACCAATTGCACAAACACTGCAGCATACTTTTTCATTTTTTACACAATAACATAGTGACGAATACACTGCTTACTGAGATTGTAAAAAGAGTATCATAGATAAGTGGATAGAGGTAAATAAAAGTTGGACAAAGGTGATTTCATTACAGGTTAGACTTTTTGCATCAAGACAACTTTGAGCATTTTTATCCAGTTAAAATTGATTTTCTATTATAAGTAAGAGAATGATATCTCTTGGCAAAATTACCAGAACTAAATGGAGTGATATTGCAAAGTAAAGCAGTGACCGCATTAGAACGTGTGGATAATATAAAAGATTCTTGTTACTATGTTATAGTCTCCATGCTTCAGTTAAGCAAGTGCAACATCTTTCTAATCACTCAAGGAAAGTTTTCAAGTTTATCAAAACTATCGTCACAAAGATCTGTTAATCTTAAAGTGTTCTTAGAATAACAAGGCACATAAAAAAGGATTTTTACTGTCCTCCTAATCCTTACAGCCAAATTGTCAGTTGGCCAATTAGGTCTACCTCTTACTTTAGCCTTTATCACTTTCTATCATTCAGTTATGGGTTGGAGACTGCAGTGAGTTTGTTGCCGCAGTGATTCTATATCCAGCCTCTAGATCTTATTGATCCCTTTACATGGTATTAATTAAAAAATATATTGTTCTTAGTAATAACTAAAAAATTAAATTATTGTCATTATATGTAAATATTTGTTTGAAATTATTTTAGTTTAAGTTGTTTTAAAAATGTGAAGTGAATAATTATTTGAGTGAGATTTAGAGGAAACAACTGCTAATGCTTTAAACCACAAATACCATTTTAATGATTTTTTTACAAATTTTGTTATTTTAGAATTTAAAATTAATTTTTTTACTAATAATGATTACAAATAATCAATTAAAATTAATAAATTAGTGAAACGCTATTCAGGTGCCTAGCCACTGAAATTGGAAATCATCTGAACCTCATGAGTTGCTAGAGACACAAACAATTTAATCCACATTAGATTAAATAAGAATAAATGAGTGGTTGACTTAGTACCATATGATGTGGTAAGAAGGGCCCACGAATTACAAAGACTTGAGAAACATTATGTTTTACTATTATAAGCAGTTTCATTTAGTATTCACCTGTTAAAGCCAATTACATAAGACTTTTTGTCACACACGAAGTTTCGGAATCGGAACTTCATGAGGGGAATATATCTAATAGCATTACAAATGCGCAACATAAAGGCACCAATTGTGCTCTTCTTCACACTATGAAAATCTCTATTAAAACTATAAAAAGACTTTAAAGGAGGTGAGTGGTGGGGCAACGGAATTATATTCCCACATTCATAACAGAGAAACATATGGGTGTATCCAGCTGAGTTGAATAACACTGTGCTGATTCCCTCCACTCTTCTTGTTGTTGCATATGGTGTGTTTAAAAAACATGTTATTCCTCCGAATGACCCTATATTTTGATCAACTATATTAATTACAGTAATAATTAAAATAAACCATAATGAATTTATACTACAGATTATTTATAATTTTATAGCTCTTTTGTTGGAGTTTTCTCCTTTTTACCTTGAACTTTTGTATCAATGACTTTTATTACTATGGCTTTAACAATTATTTGTATCAATTTATACACATGAACTTACATTTTTTGAATAGCTTCTGATATTTCTGGCCAAAATTCATCCACAATTAAATCAAGTTTTTTCAATGCAAAAACTTTTAGTTCAGGCATTGGTTCCTCAAGAAGGGATATAATCCCAGCTGTAAAAAAATACATAACATTACAATTAATAAAGTTTACATTTTTTAGAGAAAATATATATTTTTTTGTATTTTGTAATAATAACAATATTTTGATTGTGACCAAAAGAAATTTACTCTACAAAATCGCATATTCATAATTAATGAAGATTACAGTTGTAGGTATTACAGATTTCCTTAATCTTTGTGTATCTTCTTCTGGTATATTGTATATATACATTACACAAATAAGTAGTAGGTACATCTTTTACAGTGCAAACACCATTTAAATGAATTTCGTTAAATATTGAGTGTTGTATAAAGGAATATTGATAATTCAAATTCTTCCTTACTTTGAACTTTTTGCCTAGCAAAACGGTATTAGCATTATGTATTTAAACAATATTAAGAAATCGCGGTTAATTCGAATTTTGTGTTGGTTAATTTGAACTTTTGTTTAAAGTTCAATAGAGGTATAGTTTATATTTTGCATAAGTGTTTCAAGCCACATATGCTTCTCAGGAATGTCAGCTGGGTGGGTGGGGGGAAAATACAATTTGTTGTTTACCCCGACCTGTGAGGTTGGTGATCTCCCGCTACCCCTCAACTCGCTTTTCTCACATAGTTGCTTTATGCCATGGTGAATGTAGAGTCTGTGTGAAGGTTGTGCTCTGTCAAGGCTATTGATGTGTTTTTTTCAAGTGAGGTTTTGTAAATTTTGCAATAATGTTGTGTTCCAAACCACGGGTTTATAAATCTTACAATTTAATTGTAAAAGTTGCAGTAATTAAGGAGGTGGGAATAGAATATAAAGAAATCTCAGATTCTAAAGGACTTCGAAATTAGTATAAGGGAAAAAAATTAAATTAAACATCATGTGGTCAAGTAGCTACTATCAAAATTTTGATAATTACTGGAATTTCAAACATAATCGATATCAGCAAAAACATTACACTTGATGCAAAAAGTATACATGAACATGAAAAAAATTAAGTTGGGTGCCTCCAAATTTAAAACTTTGAAAAAACATTAAAAGTAACTTTATAAAACAGAGGTCTTCAAATGGCGGCCCGCGGGCCAGGTCCGGACCCCGAGCTCGTTTTGAACGGCCCGCGCCAAATATTTGAGTTGTCTCACAACGACACAACTTTGCACACTGACGCAGGAGGAGTGACACCAAGGGACATGTTGGCAAACAATAGGTTCCCCCACTCTCCCTCCCCACCACAGCGTAATTCCCGTTACTTATGGGTCCCTTTACTTACCCGGACGGTCTGGTCTAGCGACAGTCTCTTAGTATCGGTGTCGGACGTCGGTGTCATTGTCACTCTTGAGCTATCTGCTGCTAGTACATAGTGGACATTATTTGAGTGCCGTTGTCTGCATTTATTGTGTTTAACGTTTTGTCGGGTGTGTTGTAAGTTTTAAAAGTTTGTCAACAGCTACTATGGAAGGTATGAAAAAAAAAGTTGACAGCGAAAATAGACAATTCCTATCAGAATGGACTGATAAATATTTGTTTATACTCCCAAATCGCGCTGGTGCCGTACTTGTATGTTTAATATATCAGCAGACTGTATCTGTTGTCAAAAGTGCGAACGCCAAACGTCACTTTGAGACAAAACACAAGTCTTTTGATGAAAAATTTCCAATTGGCAGCAATTTACGCAAGTCAAAAGTTGATTCCTTATGTGCCAGTTATTCAACTTCCACTCAAATAATGAATCGATCTATGACAGCGCAGGGAAAATGTGCAGAAGCGTCCTTGCGCATTTCTTGGACTCTCGCTAAACATATGAAACCTTTTAGTGATGGAGAAATAGTTAAAGAATGTATGTTAGCGGCAGGGAGTGCATTATTTGACACCAAATAGGATGTTGTTGACACTATTCGCCGTATTCCTCTTTCAGCAGCCACAACTACTAGAAATACAGAGATTTTAGCAGATGAAAATAATAAAATGTTAAAGCAGGTTGTAGCAGCTACAGACAGTTATTCATTGGCCATAGATGAGTCATGCGACATCACAGCTATGGCCCAGCTAGTAGTTTTTGTGAGATTTTTAGATAAAGCTAAAGACCAGTTCATTGAAGAACTTTTAACTATTATACCAATGGAAGGTCAAACCCGTGGAGAAGACTTGAACAAAGTTTTAACGCAGTTTTTTGAAAATGCTAGTTTTGATCCTAAAAAGTTAATTTCGATAACAACAGATGGTGCTCGTGCTATGACAGGTAAAAACAAAGGTTTGGTTGGTCAAATAAAAAGTGACGCTAAATTCAATGAAAATCTGCTATTCTACCATTGCCTCATTCATCAAACTGTTTTGTGCTGCAAACTGAGCCCTTCTCTTGAATGTAAAATGCAGGTTGTGATTAAGATCATCAACTTCATTCGTTCAAAGTCTTCTCTACGCCACCGTGAGTTCAAAGCTCTCCTTCAGGAAACTAATGTACAGTTTGAAGACTTGCTTCTTCATAACAATGTTCGGTGGTTGAGCAAGGGTTTGGTTCTTCAACGGTTTTTTGCAGTTATTAACGATATTAAAGTTTTTCTGTCTGAGTGCAAAGAAGACATCGCAAGTGAATACTTAGGATTCCTACTTGACACAGAACTGAATGTAGCTACGATTGCCTTTATAACAGATATCTTCAGACATTTGAATTTCTTTAACTTAAAGCTACAAGGGAAAGGTCTGCTTGTGTGAACTTTACACGGAAGTTAGGAGTTTTTCAAACAAAATTGGTATCTGGTGTGAAGATATCTCTGATGAACGATTGCACTTTCCTAACCTAAAATCTATTTGTGACGAAACTGAAGGTATTGATATCAAACCATTTGAAAATTTTTTGAAAGATTTGAAACTTGAGCTTGAAACTAGGTTTTCTGATTTTGGGAAAATAGGAAATGTTGTACAAGTCCTTAACAAATGCTTTTCTTTAAAACCAAATGATGAATGGACAAGTGAAGCAGCGAAGATTTTCTACTCAAATAAGGCTGCCTTGCAAATTGAGATGGTCGACTTTCAAGAAAACATCGGTTTGAAGGACAAATTTAGTCAAGTCCCCAAAGATCTTCCTTATGACCAGTTTTGGATTAGGTATGTTAGCCCTGAGAGATACCCGGAGATGAGAAAATTGGCAATTAAGTTGTGCACAATGTTTGGCTCAACGTACCTGTGTGAGTCAGCGTTTTCAAAAATGAACTTTATTAAAAATAGTTTTAGATCACGTCTGACAGATAATCATCTTAACAACTTGCTTAGAATTAGTTGTACAACCTCAACTCCAAACTTCAAGGAAGTTGTTCAAACTAAAAAATGTCATTTTTTTCACTAAAATGTATTTTATATAAGTTTCAAGATATATTGTTCTCTTATTGTAGTTTCTTTTGAGTCTAAATATAAACAAATTACTTTACTTCTTTGTTCAAATGTGTTTAAGTTATTTACCCCATATATATATATATATATATATATATATATATATATATATATATATATATATATATATATATATATATATAAAGGCCCGCAGCGGACGTTTTAGAAAATCCAAAATGGACCCTGACTAAATGTAATTGAAGACCACTGTTATAAAACATTTAACTTTTTAAAATTACTTTTTCTATAAATCAAAATACTATGTAACACTATATTAGAATGTAGCTACATTGTAGCCTGATAGGATGTATTAGATTATAGTTTGCTAACATAAGCAGATGTGTTGACAAATCTGGCTTTAATTTTGGTATTTGATTTTGCATTTTAAAAAAAACTTTATTCTTATAAAGTTATTTTTGTCTTTTTTTCACAAACTATACATTTTAAATTACTCATTATTTAAAATAAAAAATGTCAATAAATATTCCAGATTATAAAATTATTTGTTTTTCTATGTTCATAAGATGACCTACATGCTCCAGAATCAATTTTTTGTCAATACCAATAACGTTGGGGTAATTGTTTAGTTTAGCCACATAGCAATTTTGGCTGAAAATTTTTACCAACCTACCCAGAAACTCATAACAAATACCAAAATAAAATAATAATAACACTCTCCAGATTAACTAAGGTCCAAATTAATTACAATTTTTGAAAAAAATTATTTATTCCTCCCATTTGCAGACACCTAAAACCTTACAAATTAAATGTTTGACCTTGATTTGTTCACCTTGAAACTAGCATATTGCCTCAAAAAGTATTTACTTTTCTTTATTGCACGGAAGGCTAATTATTTATCAGATTATTGATTGGGACTACGTTTTTGGGGATGCAGTAGCAACAGCTCCCTGTAGTACGTCTAGACATGAATATATCTATAAAGTAACTAGTCAGCATTTGATTGTAATTTTATACAACATTACTATATATTACCTATATTAAATTATACTTATGAAGAATCCAGTCAAGACAGGTTTGGTTGTAGTTTCATACAACATTACTACAATATGTACCTATATTAAAATATTTGTTATAAAATTCTCCATCGGCAGGTAAAATTATTTGCCGATCTCATAACATGTGTAGATTTCAATAAAAATATTGAAAAGAACCCCAATACCACAAAAATAATCAAAAATAACAAATAAGACAAGTTACTTAAGATTAAACCCTTATGTACATTTCGATGACCATGTCATCATCATCAGAGGGTCTTGTTACAAAACACAATCTAGCACACAAGAAGTTACAAACTAGAATGATCATCATTCTAGTTTGTAACTTCTTGTGTGCTAGATTGTGTTTTGTAACAAGACCCTCTGATGATGATGACATGGTCATCGAAATGTACATAAGGGTTTAATCTTAAGTAACTTGTCTTATTTGTTATTTTTGATTATTTTTGTGGTATTGGGGTTCTTTTCAATATTTTTATTGTAATATATTGTACCACTGTGCTCTTGATATTGTGTATGTGTAGATTTGTTTCGTATATTTTAATATACGTATATAGTAATTTTTTATAAAATAACAACCAGATCTAACTCAACTCGATACTACATAGGTATATTTTAATAAATAGGTATATAAATGTATAAAATTTTTTCCAAAATTGTAATTATTTGGGACATAAGCAAAAAATGTTAAGTTTAATCTTGGTATTCTACATCTGCTAATAAAAGTTTTTGACCGAAATCGCTTTCATGGCCAAAGTAGACAATTACCATTTGTAGGACACAGATAAATAGCACTTTTAATTTGTGTAATGTCAGACCAGGTTTTATTATTTTGGTATTTATTTCCTATGCCCTCGCATTATACCGGCCAATGCAGAAAGTCATCAGGGATACGAACAAAATAGTGAAAACTCTGGCTCAGGGAAGTAAATACCCCTCTATCAAATTAAAGTGGGATAAAACATTCAGTGCGGGTATGTCAGAAGTACTACATTCGCGTATCAACAGCGAGCTGTACTACGAATACATATATTTAAATATACCTTTAAAGTCTCCAGTTAGGATAGATTTGGTTGTAATTTTATAAATTACTATATACCTATATTAAAATATTCCTGTAAAGTATCCAGTCAGGATAGATTTGGTTGTAATTTTATACATTGCCTAATAAGACGTCTACTTCAGCAGAGTAATATTTTTTGCCAGGTGATGTCACGTATTCTAGCCTTACATGTGTACATTTGGCTAAACCAAATGTTACATAAAATGGTTACATAAAATTATAACCAAATCTATCCTGGCTGGATACTTCATAAGTATATAACTTTCCGTGGCAATAACAAATAATTACCAATATAGCTTCAGGGCATGTTTTTTGAATTGTTTTATAAGCATTGTAATGAGGGTGGGCAAAGTGCATTTTTACCAGCACAATTACACCACATAAGAGGGAATTACAATTTTCCAAAATTTTTAATTTTTGGAGCGAGAGTTGTAACAATTTTATTCGTTTCACTGACGAATTTCTGCGCCGGCCGGTATACTTTTTTCATTAAAATCTTACACATGAGCACGGGAAATAAATATCATTATTTTGTCATGTTATGAGGACTCTGTATGTTATCAGATTCATTTTTGGTAGCATCTGATTACCCAATACAATTTAGGAATTGTGTACACAAAACATCCTATATTAGACCATAATACTCCCAACAGAAGTCATGATTCACTAACAAGACCGAAAATGATAGGCTAAACTTTGTTTGGGTTAGGTATGGGTCTTTTTTAATGTTTACAATATTCAAAATGAGGCTTCTGCAATTTCCATATTATAAGACATTACGTTAAGTTAATTTTTAAATGTAAAGTAAATAATTAGTTGTAGTTATAAATATTTTCCAAACACATTCGGCTTAAATGAGGTTATGTTCCCATGTTGTAACTTTGGAATCTTAAATACTGTTAACTCAACTCTATAATTTTACCTACAACGATAAACTAAGTCATTTATTACACTATTAATAAAACCAACAAACACTATCAGTATATCCATTATTAAATATAACCCATAAAATACAAACAAATTCATGACTTGCGGTTTTAGAATGCAATTGTTTTAAACATACTTTGGAAATACAATGTAAATATATTTTTAAAATAATTATTTCTCAAGTTACTTATTACATATACTAACCTGCAGATGTAATATTCATGTTTACTTTTGTTTAAGATTTATTAACAGAACTAACCACACTAATACTCGCTGAATAAAATACACAAACTAATGGTATATTGTCGCGTTGAACTGATCTCAGATAATGATTTAAGACGTTCAAACCATACAACAGACTATCCTGTTCCCTATATATCCATGGAACTGTATATGTAGTTCTCAAAATTTCCGCAAGGGAAAAATTGTTACATAGTATAATTGATTAAAAACATAAAATTTAGTTTAAACTTGTTTTTTTTATATAAAAAAAGCTTTGGGGCTTTAGTCGAAAAATAAAAAATATACTTACTAAAACTATTTCAAGATACGCATAAATTTAATTTTAATAAAAGATCACATCTCAACGCACTAAAACAATATGAAATTTACAAACAAACAAAAACACAAAGTACAAACATATTAAACGAACAAATCCAAAATACAAATCACACATACTCTTTGATACTATCGAAAACCTGCCTTAAAACCGTCATCACTTAACCCATCAAAAACTCCAAACGGAAAATTTAGACACTGATGAAAATCACAACGGAGCGATCGAAAACGTTGTTTCAGTAAGTTTTTACAAATTTACAAAATTTAAAGTTCGGATAATCATGAATAATGTAAATGTGATTACTTAAGCTTCACTTAATCTTCTAATGCTTATATGTTTCTATAATCACACTGTAAAAACTATATATTATGAATGGATATTAGCATGGTTAAAGCATAAAAATGACCAGGAAGAAATTCTTTACATTTGTAACTAATTTTCAATTTCTAAATAAATTACTTTTTTAATTAAATACTTTAGTTATTACCTATTTCGGTTCCTTACATATTCAATAAACCTAATTTGAATAACTATCACATAATTTATACTCATTAATATTAAAAAAATTGAAAATTCTTATAACAATACTTATATTTTGTCTTAATCACAATGGTCCTTTCAAAAAATAGAAGTTTCAAACTGCCGTTCTTATAAGCAAAAAGTAAGAAAATGAAAGAATATTTCTAAATGCCATCTTAATGACTTCCTTTCTGTAGGATAGTATGAGATCATCTGATCACTGCAGTCAATCCCACTCATGTTTTTGTTGTAGCCTAAAACCATGGAAGGCTTAGTTAATAGTTTGCCTCTTTTATTAACCACTTTCTGTTTTTAGACAATGTGTTGTTGAAATCGTTTCTGGCGACTTACAGTTTTACTTATCTTCACCTTTGTGTTTATTACTGCATCTGGATTTCCTCCTTTTTGGTTGTAGAGTCACATATCATTGCTTACAAGAAACTCTGCAAGGTCAACTGTTGTGTAAAAATTATCTAAATATACTGTATGTCCTTTGCTGTTGTATTCTTCCATAGCACGTGTAGCAATCACAAATATATGATCTTTCTCTGTGTTCATGATATACAATGACATTTTCCATCCATCACTTACAAAAGACACAAAGGAACCACTACACAAAATAGTAAACATCCAATAAAACATGCAGGGCAACAGTGTTGGGAGTGGCACAGAAGGAACTGAGGTCATCTCATGTAAACAGGCTGACAAAAAAATATCCCAAGCTGGGAGCACAAAGTCCAAACTAGATGACTTGCGCCCATGAGACTGATAACCAAGAACCAAGTCGATACAATACACCGGTTAAGAAGCAGAGGCTGTTAATACAATTGGTGTTTGCATTAAACATAGTTGACGTATGTCAATGTTGATCAGTGTAGAGAAACAGTGTCACCTAGATTTGATGCAACTATTTTCAGGGTTATTTCTCACCATGTTACTAGCAAATGTGTTACTAGCTTTTAAAATTTCATTACAAAATAGCCTAATTCAGACAATTTCACTGAACAATTTAAATTTCATGCTATTTTACCTGAAATAAAGATCCATTGTGGTGTATATAACCATTCTTTTTGTTCTTCTCATGGGCTCTAGATAAGTCTCTCCTGGGTTCAACCAAAGCTACTTGAACTACTTTATTCTAGCTAAATCACGGTTAACAAGCAAAAAAAGTTTCACATCTAAGGGTTGCATACAGGACTCCTGCGTGGTATGTAGATGCCCAAATCAAGGCTTAATTCGGCACTCCTTCCCCGCAGTAAAACTTGTAATTTTGTTTGTTCCAATTCTGGTTCAGGGGAGAGAAGGATGATAGCCTAGCTCTTTACATACCCCACTCTATTATCCACCATCTATGGATCCACTGAGTTTCAAATTGGAAAAAACTGGAGCTATTATTAATAGCAGTATCATCCTCCACTACATATTTTATATACATAGGGGTCTATACTGAGATTTCATTTATTTATATACACAATACAGTCTATGATTTTTCTTTATTTGTTCTTGGTTTTATATAAAAAAACTTCAATTATTGAGAGGCATTCGTCTGGCTTTTGCAATTGTAAATGTCAGAATTTCTTAAAAGTCATGTCTTTTGCAGTCATTTTCTAATGCTAGAATGGTGAGAGTTCTGCCTTTCCTCTTTTATTGTAGAGTGCTAATAAGCTTAAGCTTCCTAAAGCTTCGCTCGTCGTTAACAACTGCCACAGGTATTGTTCGCAACACTCTTAATGTGACCCACAAGTTTATAAACAAATATTTACCGTTTGTGTTAATCATACAAAAGACTTATTTTGATATGACTGTTCTTTTCATGATCTAAAATAGAACATGCGTGTCAAAGTACATGATACAGATCAATGATGTTGATATCAGATACTTTGACTGGTTTGTTAGTTAAATGTCTTTCAAAGTCCAAACAACTTTTTTTTAAATCTTCTTTTCCTGAAATTTGAGTAACATTACCCGAAAATCCTCACACTTGATGGAGTCCTTTCAACGCAGCTGACATTTTAAAGGAGAAAACGTTATCCACAAATGGATAAAAAACTTGTCTCATAAACGGTTCTTCAAGTGATGATTATACTTCCTCAGAAATAAAAAAAACATGTTTTTTGTTTACAAACCTTTACTCGGAAAAAACGTGTTTGGTACCAGGTTCAGCAGCTATTTCTTGTAGAAGATTACTGGAACCACATATTCATTCTTTCTAAATCTAAAATTCCACACACTTCATGAACTTTTTACAACATTCTTTCGAATGTCTTTTTTTTCTTTGAATGCTTTTACTAATCAAGTTAACTTGAAAAGGAATGGCATTCCACAAGATCAAAGTTACAATGAAGGAAAAGTCTTCATCTGATTAGTCAAAGATTGAGTTTCAGAGGCTGTATGGAGGTCGTCAATTTTGTCGCCTAACTCAACCAATGCATCTTTAACTTCCACATATTGGTATCTAACAGCACTTATGCAAGATTTCCAACGCGTTTCCTACACTTGCTTTAAAGGTAGTGCTTTAGTATTATCAATTATTACGCATCAACCCTTCATCAATTACGCGTCAATACTAGAGAAGATAATAAAGACATGATGTAAAACACAAAATAAAGAAGTAGACTTAACTGATGGATTTGCTCCATCAGCAATTACTTAGGTTTAGGCTGTGGCACCTACAAAGAAAGAACACTGCCAAAGGGAAGTTGGTCAGTACACAGGCCCAAACTCTTTTATACACAACTGCCATGATGGCGTCATTATCATATCATTAACCATGACAGTTTGACATGCTCAAACCACACTATTCAATATCTTTGAACATCCAGTCAGTGAGAGCTCCTCCAGTGGTTTCTTTGACAACTAGAAAGCTCTTTTCTACTTTGACCTTTCCATCATTATCTCTATTCACTTAACAAATCATCAATGAAACTTACTCCTTGTGACTTATGTCTGGAGTACAGTCAAGGATAACGGAAAAATCTGGCTTCATTTATTTTTGTCATTGTACTTTAATTTTCTGGATCATATCTACTATAGTAATTAGCTCCTTTTGTATTGAGACACCTAATAACAAAATTGTGTTTATTTTGCTAGTTATATGTCAAGTGTTCCATCACTAGGCTATCAAATTTTCCTAAAGGTTGCACAAGTTCAAGAAAATTTCCATTATTTTAGTGAAAACTTTGGAAGACAACTCATGAAAAGCTATATTGTTCTCTTGTCAATTCATTTTTCTGCTTCAAACTATGTAGCCATATTTTTGAAATGATATGGTGACAAGTCATGGGATTTTAAATTGCCTCCCAAATTTTTCCCAAAACAAATTCATCCTGTTTCAAAACATTAACTTCGTAAAAGGAACAAATGTTTTGAAATGCGTCAGCAAGTAAGCAATTACGTATGCACTTAGTTAAGTATTTTTAGAATTAGTAAATTCGACATGTTAAATGTGCATAATATGCGCTGGCCAAGTTCCAGCATTTAAAGTAGTCACTGGCCCCTGCTCCAATTTGGAAATAAATTTAGTTTCAATGTTTGTTGACAGTTCTACCAGTATTTTATTGCTATTATCACTATCATGATCACTTGTAACAGTGGCATCAGTGGGGAAAGGTAGTTACAAATTCAGTATCATTACCCTTTTGATTTCTATTTTGTGAAGAGGAACTACAGCTATGTGCAGAAGTACTAGTCTCAGGTGCTGCAACAATTTGTATTCTATTAGATTTTTTAAAAAATAGTTAGTTTTGAGAGATTATTTAATAAAGCCTTATTCGCTAACTAAGTTTATTTGTAAATATTTCTTCCTATGTTTGAGTTTTCCACTATTGGCAGTTAATGTCACTATAAAACCAAGTAACCAAGACAAGTATAAACTGTGTACAACACGCACTGTGGTTGGGGAGGGGTATTGATGTTGACTCGCAAGTGTCAAAACGACAAGATCCTACTCCTACCCTCACCACATGCTACCACAGGAGTAACGGTGCTCAGTATACACAGTACATTATCCACAGAGAGAATTTGTGTGCACTCAGTTATGCATTTATTGTTATCACTATAAACAGAGACCAATACATTTGTCTATAAATTCGGACTACAAACACATAAAATATATATTTTTTTTACCTATGGCAGAGCGCACCCCCTGATGACATTGCGAATGCCTTGGTTGCACCACCCACAGGACATCCCTGGTCGCTTAGTACACATATAACCTTCTGAAGATTGTAACTACTGCATTAGAAAATTGTAAATCAATGTTTAAGGCAATAGTAGTTTTGTAGTAAAGAATATATATATAACTTACATTTCTTCTACTCTAACCTGCCACTATATTCTCTACACTATTAGCAAGTTTTTCGGAGTCATCACAAAACACGTTTAAAGATTAAGTCTCTACGTTTAGAAACAATTCTTAATATTTCTCTAAAGAAACGTTTAGGTAAACTTGCAGCCTGATATGGGATGGATATGAAAAAAAAGAAACAGTGTATTGAAAATGTATAATTGTAGCTGGCAAATGAGCCATTAATAAACCAAAGAAAAATTAACTGAAAAACAAAAAATTTAAAATTATATTTAACAAATTTAATATTTTAGTTCACTGAGCAAAAAAAATATATATAGCCAAAGAAAAGAACTTTTACATCTTTGAAAAGGATAGATATTATTTGTTTTAGGATATTTATATTTAACACATACTTGTGTATTGTGAAACAATTTTTTAAACAGTGTTTATTGATTTTTTGCAAAACAAAATATGGTTAGATCTTATTAACGTTGTATTTGAAATGTATGTTTTAAAACACTGTCTAATATTAAAATAGATTTTTTGTGATCTAGGGATTTAAGACACAAAAATAACAATCTAAAACTGATAAAACTTTAGTTCTTGAACTCATAGTTTTTACATAGCATGCATCTATCACACAGTCATAATATGTACACATATTTGTCAAAATATCAGACTTGTAATAAATTATATTTTTATTAATTAAATAATTACTTTAACTTTATGCTATTCACTTATCAAACAATATTTTTATGCTACAAACAGTAATCTGAAACAGTAAAGAAATGTGTTATGTATACACCAAAACATATTATAATCAGAGAATAAACATATTTCATTACTGATGCAAACACTTTAAGAGATATCTTTGAAGGCATAATAAGTACATTTTAAACAATATGACTAATAATTTTGTACTAAATATGAAGGTTCTGGTCAGAACAGTTACAAACATTTAAATATTTGTTGGAATTTTGACTTTTAAAAAACTATATTTATACAACAAAATTCACAGTTGAGGCATTAAAAAATTTTTTTTGAACCAAATAAATTTGAGTAAAATCACAAGTGAAAAATATTTTTTAATTGTTACAATCTGTTGCTAAAAGTATAATTTAAATATATAGTTATAAAAATATAATAAAAATAAATTCATAAATACATATTAAACACTAAACTTCCTGCAACTTTTACAGATATTTATGGAACACTTAACTATATTCTGACAATATTTATTTCAAAAACTCCAAATAAAACTTTTCTAATTTATTTACAAGTAATTTTGTTATCTCTAATTTGTTCAACAAAATTGGGGGAAAGGAGAATTTTACAATCTTTAAATATTACCTGTCACCATAACTTATATTTGAATTAAAATACAAAAATGTTTTACACATTAGTGTTTATATCCAATTCACCAAATGATAATTTTTTTTACAAATTATAATTTTAAAATATTTTCAAGTGCATTATAAAGCCAGAATGGGATTGTTGATTTTAATACATAAAATTACTAAAAATATCATTGGTTGAAACCAAAACTAATATAGTGGTTGAAACAAAAAATTTTCTATATTTGTTTTCGATTTTATGCAACTGAGTGATATTAATCTCACAAGTGAATTGTTGAATACAAATACACAACTGTCAACAAAAAATAAATAGAATTTATGGGATCTGTTTATGGATCTCAATGGTTAAATTACCAGCCCACATACTATATGTAAATTATCAAGTTGTTTAGTACTACTTCCAAACAATGATGTACAACTTTCAACAGAATAAAAACAATTATTTCAATTCTTTTTTTTTATTTTAAAAAACTAAACTGTAAAAGAAGTGAAAACAATATTCATACAAATACATGAAAATCTGCTTTCAAATTATATATATTTTTAAGAAATATGTAGAAAACCTGCTTTCAAACTATATATATTTTTAAGAAATATGTAGAAAACCTGCTTTTAAATTATATATATTTTTAAAAAATATGTAGATATATTCAAAATAATACAATATGTAATACAAAAGAGTGCAGAATCATGAATCAAGACAGTAGAATTATATGTTTATGCAAATACTGTAAAAAGTGTACTGAAGTTTCTTCTATCTGATAAATCATATACTGTACTTTCTTCCTTCCTTCTACAATTATGTATGAACTTCCTGAAATCACTAAAATTCACAACTCAATCAATCATTTTGTTTTAAAAATATTAAATTAAGGTATAATTAGAAATGCAAGGATAGTAAATAGGCTTTTGTTTTTTTTCAGGCCTAGGTGAGGTGGTTACTATTTACAATGAAGAATAATAATGCATGCCATTAAAAAAATATTGAGTTATAGAAATGTAATGTTCATTAACTTTATATTCTGCAAAATATTTTAAGGAATTTGTGTGTATGGTGGGAAAGTGTGGTAGCTGGCCTTATTTAAACCTGTTATCTTTTTCTGGCAATATGTAGTATAACAGGTTAAAATGAAAGATTTATGCACTGCAATTGAAATTTTAATAAATTCAAAATTTTAATTTTATAAAATAAATTATTAAAGAAAATATAAAATAATTCATTTGAAAAAATTTTGACAGATTTTATGTAAGGTGCTATTATTTAAACCAGGTGTTACATTGTTTGGATGCCAATAAATGGGAAGTTAAGTGAGTAGAACATGAAAATCTACATAGAAAGGTTTTTTTTTAAACTAAATACCTTTAAATACTTAAAACCCACTAATCCCAATACAAAAATCTTTATTTTACTAAAATTACTTTATGTGCATTTCGATTACATGGTAATCATTTTCAGAAATACTATTTAACATTCATTTTTGTCATTCTTACACAGTAAAAGGTCCCCATATCACACGTCTTACCAACAATCTCGACAAATCACGTATCAACATACGTACATCAACCTCTAAAGAGACGGGGCTGTTACTTACAAATACAGCCTTAATATTCAACAAACGAAAACAATTTTTCAAAAATACAGAGAATTGTAAATTTTATACATGTACTATATTTTAATCAATTAAATTATACAAAGCTGATTTAGAAATAGGCCCTTTATCATTATTAAATAAATTATTATTCCTACATTCATGTATATAAATACTTTCAAAAACATTTAACAATCTTCTATCATTTACATTTTTAACTAAATTAACATTATTTAAACTATTGATTGTATCAATTATATGTACGGCTACACTTGATTTTTCTGGTTGAAGATATTTAATATGCGAGATATGTTCTTTAAATCTGGTGCCGATTTTTCTCCTAGTCTGGCCATATACACTTTATTCACATGCGAGTTTACCATATGATAAGAATATGACTAAAGGTTTGAACAGAATCGTTTAATTTAAAAATCGCATATAAACATTCAAATAATTTAAGAAGTTTATTAGGGAATCTGAAAGACAGTATACATCCTTAAGAAAAATCGGGAATATACAAAATAAATTGTAACTGTTGTGATAAATTGTATATAGGCCAGACTAGGGGAAAATCGGCACCAGATTTAAAGAACATATTTCGCATATTAAATACCATCAACCAGAAAAATCAAGTGTAGCTGTACATATAATTGACACAAGCCATAGTATAAATAACGTTAGGTTAGTATAAAAATTGATGGAAGATTGTTAAGTGTTTTTGAAAGTATTTATATACACATAAATGTAGGAATAATAATTTAATTAATAATGATGAAGGGCCTATTTCTAATTCAGCTTTGTATAGTTTAATTGATTAAAACATAGTACTTGTATAAAATTTTATAATTCTGTATATTTTTGAGAAAATTGTTTTCATTTGTTGAATATTAAGGCTGTGTTTGTAAGTAATAGCTAAACCCTGCCCCTTTAGAGCCTGACATACGTATGTTGATAAGTGATTGGTCAAGACTATTAGTAAGAGATGAGGGGTAGAGACCTTTTGCTATATAAGAATGGCAAAAATTATTGTTAAATAGTACTTCTGAAGATGATTACCACGTAATCAAAATGTTCATAAAGTAACTGTAGTAAAATAAAGATTTTTGTATTGTGGTTAGTGGGTTTTATTTATTTAGTTAAAAAATTAGTCCAAAGTGCTCAATAAATTTAATAATTCAAACAAAAAAAATTATCAAATAGAAAGGATGTTGACATTTACATCAGGAAAAAAATTCCTAAATAAAGTTGAAAGTACATTTCGATCAACTTCATTATAAAAGGGTTATAGCAATTTATTTAAATCCAGTACATAAGGCTTTCTGGGGTACATATGGCAGGACGAGAGTGGGTAACTGATGTCACTGATCAACTTATGTATGTGTGACATGGCACGAATTATTAGGAAATGTATGATTGGTCAAAGACTTTCCCGGTGGGGTAATTGACCCCATAAAATAATAGCCTCTTGGAAGAAACTGCATATATCGTCACTTTGGTTTTCAAAGGCAGAACATGTAATTATTTCCACACTCAAAATGTGATCTTAGGATAGGTGAAATAGTTAAAATTGATGGTTGGACATTGTTGGTGACTGTCAGGATCTAATCTAGTATGTACCCAAAACCCTTTAAGGAGAGTTTCTCTCTAAAGGTGTTATTCTTAATATCTAATAGTGCAACAAATGTTCCAAAAACTTTTAAAATGTTAATTAACAGAAAATTCAAACTTTGTATGGTGAAATGGCTACAGTTTGTTTTATATTTAAATTAACAGAACTAACTGAACAAGGACTAATTGTGAAAGTGAATTTTTGCAACAAAGTATTAATTTAAAATCAGAAGAGAAATATTATAAATTTTAGACTTAAAATTAACTTGAATAAATTTGAAATTACTCTCTAAACATAATACAAAAAATATCTTAAAATATATTCAAATCACAACAACGCACAAGCAAAGACAAAAATGTGAAAATGGGTAAGAATGACAAAGAAAGATCTTATGCTTTCCAATCGAGACTCACTATGTGATTTTTTGATTAGGAAGGGAGTGGGCAGGCAATGGTTGATCAGCATTCGCAATACAGCTAAGAAGCTACAAGAAGGCTGGCTTATAATAAATTCTGCAACTAGCAATTTTTGTATCAATATCAAATGTTTTTAAAATTAATTTTGTTTGCTTTTTAGGATTCTATTGAAACAATTAAAATTTAAAACAAGAAAAACTAAATTTTTCATAGATTAGTAAATATTAAAAGATATATCCCTAATCAAATGCAAAAATATAAAAAGAATGCACTAACACTTTCAAATATGGAGCAGCATTGTGATAAATATATGTAATTCTTGTTTTTATAAAAAATGAAACATAGCCTTACCAGCTGATGGAATAAGGTATTTTTATTCCATTGACGGAAAAATAAATATGAAAGGAATATAAATAAATTATGAATTTTAAAGATCAAAACAAGTAACAAGATGAAATATTTTAAACAATTTTTTTTAATTTTCAAAAATTCCAGGAAGAATTGAATGTTATCAGTCTTGAACATTTATGTACAAATTTCTCATCGTATATATACCAAATTCAAAGATAGTTCAAACAAAAGTGAGAACTCTTGGTCAGCCTTATTAAAAAATTAGTCAGTTTAGAGATAACTTAGGATCAGAGCCTAATTAATACTAAAATAAATAGATGGTGGGGGGGGGAGATAATAAAATCTTTTAAAGACACCAAATATGATAAGTGATAACACTCTTTAATTTAAGTGAACAGTCTTTACTTCAATGGGAATGGAAAACTGAATTCACTATATTTTAGGATATAGTTGACACGAATGTCAAATTTTTTTCTCAGCATGAAAGATTGGAATTGTAAACTGTCTTTAATTATTAAGGCTAAATGTTCTAAAACACAAATAAATCTCAAAACTTAAATAATATATAATTACATTATTTTATTCCATCTTCACCTGTTATGATGTGAATTGATAATGGTATTCATTTCCTAAAAAAGCCATCCTTGATAATAAAAAAAGTGAGTCCCACTACAGGCAAGTGTAACATATCTTTATATTCTATCTAAATTCTTGCCCTTCCTCACTTCCAACCAGCAATGGTTTATAGATAACAAAAATTTCTAAGCCAAGGTGTAAGTGTATATAAAAAATGGTTATTGATAGGTATGAGTGTGTGAATATTATTGTCAGTGGTTTTAAGTTTGATTGGGATACAAAACATCCATCCTTAACCCTTAGCACTCGACTGACGGGGCAGCCCCGCCAATCGTATATTGCAGTTTACTCGTATATCGGGGGTCACCCGACACGATTTTCAAATGCCTATAATTCGTCTGCGGCAAAGCCCACGACATTCAATCTTTTACCGTTTGGTGCTACACTCTATTGACAATAATGTAATCTAAGTTGAAAATGTCTAGGAATATGTGAGTCATCACAAAATCTAGTTTGCCGCTACGTTGTAAGCTGCAAGTAGGTTATAGTTTTACCGTGCAGTTTTACGAGAAGAACAAATAAATGGAGGAGGAAAATGTTTTTCTGGCTATTAGATGTAGCTGTAGTAAACAGTTTTATTATCTATAATAACAACAACAAAAAGAAATGAGAAAATCCTGTTAAACGAAAATAGTTTCGCCAAAACTTGGTGAGGGAACGCATTGGTGATATCAGGAATAACCCGTATAGTAAGAGGGGTCGGCCATCAACTACTGACAAAGAAGAAAGACTGAATGGGAAATTACATTTAATCTTTTCCAATGATAAAAGTAGTTCTAAGGATTGTGTAGTTTGCAGTAACAGGAAGATAAAGGAGGTAGAAGAGAAACAGTTTTTCACTGTAAAACATGCAGCAGAAAACCAGGACTTCATCCGGAAGACTGTTTTCAAAAATATCATACTTTGCAAAACTACAAATAAGATAATAAAATCATGTACATACAGTATTAGTGAATAAAAATAGCTTAGTTTTCTAAAATCATGTAAGAGAAAACAAAGTTTTCCATAAACAATAATGCAACTTGGAGGTGAGGAATTTGTCTCAATTTAATTACAAGTGGGGAAGCAAAGCATGTTAAAAAAATCCGAGCGCTAAGGGTTAATAGGTGCAATTAGTTCATACCCCTGCTGGTAATTTGTGATGAAAGAGCAATGGATTCTATAATTATAAATAAAATTATTTTTAATAAACCAATAGAAGTATTAAAATCAATGATTATTATCAATATTTTAATAACCTTGAAACTGGTAAATGATTACAATTTGTCCTATTTTCATAATAGCCTTATCTCAACAAGCAGTTCAAACAATAATTTTGGACTATATTGTATATAGATTACATATCTCTAGATGTACAGTAGACTCTCGAAATTCCAAGTCCCGATAGTTTGAGCTTCTGTTAAATTCGAGCCTATATTATCTAACTGTAAGAAAATGATGAGCTGGGCTTTTAAGAAATGTTTATATCAATACCGTATGCAAAGGCCATGAGCCGGGCTTCCAAGATATGTTCGTTCATACAAAGTTCTTTAACCTTTTCTAGTGCATTTTCAATTACAGTATTAGGGTTAATTAAAACTCCTATTTTGTCCCTTTTGTCTAATGCATAGGAACGTATTTCCATGTAATCCAAGGGGGGGGGGGTCTAGGTCCCATCTATCTCAATTATTGATAATGCCTTAACCCTCGAAATGCTAACAACTCGGTCCGAGCCGATCACAATAATCACTGCCGAACAATAACCCATGTTCCAATTCAGTTAAATTATATATTAGAATAAAGTAAGAAATTTGGTTTATTTATTATTAATGTGGAAAACTTGTTGCATGATGTAATAGGCCTAATTGAAAAGCTCATGAATCAGCAGTCTGTTAGCAAGAGTCGTGGGGTGTAGTGCATGTCGGCGCCAGTTCAGTGTTGTTTATTATGATTTATTCATTGTTTCAGTTATGATAAAAGTGGTTTTAGTTATGGTATAAGTATTTTTAATTATTACATTTGTTTGTTGTGTGATTCATGATAAATAATAAGTGAACTAAGTCTTTCAAGTCAAATCATAAAGTGCTTGCTTGATTCTTCAGGTGATGAGTCTGATAAAAACATTTCTGATATTGACGTTTTCTGAAAGAAATTCCAAAAAATGATGATATTTATCTGGTAGTGGAGAGGAGTATAACCCTGATTTAGGTGATAATGTATATAATGAATCTGATGATGATATGGGCTAAAAAACAGGCCAAGTTTCTCGTGTACGGATAGGCCTAGGCCTCACAGTTACTTGTCACCACCAACTTCCCAACAAATCTCTGATTCTGAGAATGAAGATGAATCACCCCCAGATGAAGCCTCAAATAAACCAACTAGTAATTGGGTTAGAGTGTATCCTCCAGAACCCTTTCATGTAAAACATAAATCTATATACCATTCCACATCCACCCAATCAGCCAAAAAGTACTGGAAGATTTTTGAAAATTTTTTGATATGGCTTTACTGAATGCGTTCATCTTGTATAAAAACAATGTAGACAATCCTCTTGATAGGTCCAATTTTATGGTAGAAATAGTTGAATTGTTGGTTGAAAGCGAAATAATTGATGCTTCTGAACCTCATCCAGGACCAGAATGAGGTACACAGCATAACTTGATGCGTCACCCTGGAGTGAGTCCGCGCCTTTGTGTAGGTTGTTTACTCAAAAGGGAAAATCCAAAAGTAGGTTCTGGTGCCCAAGGCGCAACTCTGGTGTCCAACCTCATTGTTATATGAACTTAGAACACTTCTGAAGACCTAAAGAGCGAGGCATCAAAATGCATGGAACAGAATCGTATTTCCATTAGGCATTGACAAGTACATAGACATAATGTTTAAATATGTATATATGTTTTGATTTTCATGTTTGTAAACCTAAGTGATAATAATTGCCAAGAAAGGCAAGTTTTCCTGATCATAAGTGATCCTACAAACTTAATTGGGAAATAAATATAGGGCCATTTTTAATGATTTTTCTTGGTTACGGTGGTTGGTATTATGTTAAAAACACTAATTATTTTTGTTAAATAAAAACACAGTTGATGAATGAGTCAAAAAAATCTGATTTATTAAAAATTTGTCCAAATTTATTGAAAATTAAATCAGGATTTTTGAATCTAGCATCAACTGTGTTTTTATTTAACAAAATTTTGTAAGTGTTCACCTTAACATTAATTATTTTTAAATATAAACTATTTATGTTATTTTTTTCTATATTCAGGACTAAATTGTATATGTTTTGTATATTTTGGATCTCAAATATTTTACAATGGCGATTCTGAGATTAACTGGAAAGGAGGAAACATGTTCAAGTAAAATTTGTTTTGTATTCATCAGTTTTTTATGCTTCAATATAATTTGGTGGGTTTCTATTTTACATAATTTTTATTCTTTTGGTTATTGTGAACATTTTTATATACAATATATTATACATCAGAGGTATTTTGTATTTTCTATTGAATTAAACACAAAATCTGCGCCTCACTATTAAAACACCTAGCACTACAGATTGTTATTACCAGCACTTGGAGGATTAACAGTTGATGGTTTAGTGTCTAGTGTTATTTGTATAGAATTTACAATCCTTCTACAAAAAAAAGTCACTTGGAGAGATACTTCAAACATAACAATTATATTTTAAACATATATTCAAACTGGTTTAATATTGATTAATTTAAACCAGATATTAATATTCTGTTAGAAGGAAGGTAAATGGAGTTGTTAAAAATGGTAGAAGTTAGGGAGAAGGTTAAAGGAGTTATCTGATGTTGAGGTTAGAAGGTTATCTAGATTTGGTGCATCACTGGTATGACAACTCCCATCTTCTCAATTATGAAGTGTTGCAATCGGGGGGGGGGGGGGGGGCTTAATAATTTTGGTGGTATAACAATCATTGAAAGATATGATGTAACTAGCACGGTGTTGAGCAGTTGGCCTGTCTATATTCATGGTCCTGTCATGTTTGTGGCCTTTAATTCTGATGTTCAGACCATCCACAGAATTGCAACCAATCAGAATTGAGATGGTATGAGTTGTCATACAAGTGGTACACCATATCTAGAGAACCTCCTAACCTCAGCATAAGATAATTCCTTTTACTCTCCCCCTAACTTCTACAATTTTTAATAACTCCATTTATCTCCCTTCTGACAGACTATTAATATCTGGTTTAGATTAATCAATATTTATACAAATAACATATAGTACTACACCACAAACTATAAATCTGTGCATCTGTGAGATTAGGATATTTTATCTTTTATACACATCTGTAGTTCACTTCAGTCATTTTTTGATTGCTAAAATTTACTGTATGATTGAAATATTTCAATAGTTAATCATACATGATATGATATGTTTTAATGAGTGTCTATTTATTTATTTCTAAGAGACTGCAGTTTTGGACTGTTGGTAATAGGTAAGTCTGTCAGTCTCCTATCTGGTCCAAAAATTCCTAAATAAGCTTTAAGCTCTACTAGAACTAACCTAAATATATATATATTGATATTTTACGTTGTCCATTATTTTTCCATTGCACTGACTTTATGAAGTGGATATATTACTATTGTAAATACTTTTATCCACCACTAAGTGCAATAATTTTACCTTGTGTGATGAGGCACCTTTCGGTCACTTGACCATTGTCGAATCACAGTGATTCAACAATGGTCAAGTGACCAAAAGGTGCCTCATTACACAAGGTAAAATTATTGCACTTAGTAGTGAATAAAAGTATTTACAATAGTAATATATCAATCTCATATATATATATATATATATATATATATATATATATATATATATATATATATATATATATATATATATAGATTTTTTGGACTAGGAGACTGACAGACTTACCTTGGTAAGAGTCCACACTGTAGTCTTGAAATAGAAACACATAAAAGCACTTAAACAATGATATATTTCAACCACACAGTGGTCTTTGTCAATCGAAGAGAAAACACAAAAAGAAATATGAGAGAATGAAATAAAATAAATGTAAGTTCAACTCACATTTATTTTATTTCATTCTCTCATATTTCTTTTTGTGTTTTCTCTTCGATTGACAAAGACCACTGTGTGGTTGAAATATATCATTGTTTAAGTGCTTTTATGTGTTTCTATTTCAAGACTACAGTGTGGACTCTTACCAAGGTAAGTCTGTCAGTCTCCTAGTCCAAAAAATCTAAATAATCTTTACCAACCAAAACTAACCTATATATATATATATATATATATATATATATATTTCACGTTGTCCATTATTTTTCCATTGCACTGACTTTATGAAGTTATTATTATTAGTAACTTAGCACTTAGTGGTGGAAAAAATAATAATAACTTCATATAAATATATATAAAATAAAGACCTATGTATACTACCATCTATTACATATCGTCCGGCACCCTCGTTTTTTTTAACAAGTTTGCTTCTTGTTACGACAACCAAGTGAATAAAGTCTCAGTTCACTTGGATACTGAACACAAATACAAATAGTCAATGTGGTTTTCCCTTTCATACATTGACTATATCTTTTGCGCTTTGAAACAATCACCATAAGTACATTCGAATTCAGGCTTGGACAATATATGCTTAGTTTTTGACAACTGTTGTTAGAAGGGGATTGCAGTGACAAAAGCTTTTCAATGATACCAAAACATAACAAAATATTTTTTTTTTACTGCAAGGATTACCTTACCAATTCAGTCTGTATGCATTAACCATCATGTGTTGCATTTAGAGAAAAACATTTTTCTAATACCATTGAAGATTCTTATTTTCTATTAAGTATTAACTTTACCATTTGGTATGTATGGCCAATGCTCTTCATGTGTCAAAATCTGTTACTGGACAATACACAGTTGTTTTCAAACTGCTTGAATATGTATATTACTGTGTACTAGATGTACAACCACATCAGGGTATCTAAAATTGTAGTTAGTTAGCTCCTGAGCTAAATAAAATATATTCAGATTACTCATTACACATTATAAATGAATCAAAGTTTGATCTCAAATACTAATTACACACTGACTATTTTTAAATAAATAAAGCTTCTAAACCACAAATAACTTTTATTTAAACTTTATGTACATTTCAATTGCACAGCAATCATCTTCAGAGGTATTTAAGAATACAACTCTTGAGTTGTTTTCTTAAATACCTCTGAAGATGATTGCTGTGCAATTGAAATGTACATAAGGTTTAAATAAAAGTTATTTGTGGTTTATAGACTTCATTTATTTAAAAATAAACATTACACCACAGTTGCTTCATACAGTTACACACTGACTATATTGATAAACTCAAGTCGCAAACTCCAACAGGAGGCAGTTGCACATGCATTGAATTTACTGCATCTCTAATTGGAAATGTCAGAATGTTCTAGGTATCACTTCGCCACGCCTATGATCGGAATGTTAGCAGTAAAAGTGTTAGGAATGTTCCTACTGTGTTGGAAAAGTACTTATTAAGAAAAATTAAGCAAAAACTTGTTACACTAATCTATAAGCCATCTCTTAAAATAGCATATAACATTTTTTAATTATTTTCTTATGACATTCTTACTTATAACAGTCTTCTATGAACTTCGATTTAGCCAAATCAAAGCTTTGAAAATGAAGTATGCTATCCCAACAGCGTACATCATCTTCTCTCGCTGTTGTCGTTGCAAATTCTCTACTTCAATAGACATGACCCGACGATTTAGTTTAGCTAACTGCCGTCTCAAATGTACAACTTCCTCACTTGTTGTCATTCCTTCAGATATACCAGGTGTAACTTCACGACTAAAATCATAAATAACTAAATTTATGCAAATATCATTCATCAACAAACATCATAATTACATTAATTATTTTAGAGTTATTTACAATGGAAGAACAAGGGCCAACCAACTCTATAGATTATTTTCATATTTGATTCAACACCACAAGAGGAAAGGTACTAATACCTTTTAAAGAAATGTTTTTGGTAATTGATTGTATAGTTGTCTCAACCTTCTTTCTGAAACAATATTTTCTAAACCTTAATTTAAAGAAGGCAATTTCTGTTGCTTAAGTTTCAGTCAAAGACTTACTCTTCATATCAAGCCTTTCAGTGGTAATGGCACACTCATCCACAGTGTTACTAGGTTGTCCGAAATTCATAATAGGTCTATAAATAAATAAAAGACGGCACAGAAACTCATAAAACAATAAACTCACTTTATCGTGATGGCAATAAAGTATATTGTTTCGCGAGTTCATGTGCAGTATTTATTTATTTATAACCTCAATTCACAAGCTAGTTCAATTATAACTTAAATAGTAGGTCTATTTGTGGCAAGAGGAAAAAGTGAGTAGCTAGCTGTGTTGAAACTTCAATCTCTGCCATGTTAGCAAAGGACAAATTATTATTTTTTCACTCCTACCCTATCCATAATACAAAAAGGTAATTACAGTTTCTGATGACAATAAGACGTCTCAAAATGCTTGTCTTAATTAATGCTATTTTATTCACATAAAAATTGATGTAAATGGTTTTGAATTCAGATGACATATATTTTTAAATTAATTGATATTTCTATGCAGAGAATATAAAATTGATGATTGAATGGCAATTAAAATTTGAACTAAAAAATTATCTATTACAAAGTAGCAATTTTAATTTCATAAGTTTGTTATTAAAAGGTAATTAAAATGTGCATTAAGAATGAAAAACAAATTAAAGGAATATAACAATTTTAATATTAAGGTGTAATGATTTTCAAGTCTTGAACAACAGATGAAATTGGGAACATACTAGGACAAACAAGTAACTAGAAGTTATAGCAAATAATTTTTTCTCAAAATTTAATGAAGTTTTTGTTAACATTACTAATAAACTCAAACTGATATTTACATACAGTGTAGCAGACCTGATATCCAGTCTGCCATCATTATCTAAATCCAAATCTTTTCTTGGCTTTGGACGTACTAAAGAAAAATCATTATTTCTTTCTGAAGGCGGTGGTGTAAAATCATCGGCTGATGGGAAGTAATGTTCATCTAATTTAATCACTCTAGGCGGTGTCTGTAATACACATACAAAAAACTGTAATAACACCATAACAAATAAAATGTTACTAATATAACTGGAATATTAAAGCTCTCTAACGTATAAAATTGATTTAAAGTTAAATTAGATTTAATTTTAATATCACTATAGTATCTAGTTATGGCCTAATCTTATTAAGAAAATAAAATATCCTTATCCAAGGATTACTGCCCTTTAAAGCCAAAGCAAAAGTGACAATGTTTATCACAATGAGCTGAAATTTTCTACTATATTTTTGGAGTAGTTTATATTTAAAGCTATCTGTATTCAGAACAATATATTTTCTATCAAATTTTCCAAGTTTTTATAATACTTGGAAAAGTTTCACAATTTCAACTGTTTGTCACAACAGTTGAAATATCAGGATACCAAATCATTAACAGTGAACCATCATATTTGACGTCTTCATTATTGAAATTTTGCACAACTCCTTTTGGAATTAATATTGCCAATTTATTAAAAAGTAGTTCTCATTCAGTTAAACTTCTTCCTAATTTCGACTATTATTTTAAAGATAGCTAATATTTTGTAGAAGAAAACCAACTTAAAATGATACCATTGTGTATCTAATAATTTATAAGCCAATGCCCACTTTCGAACTAAACACAAGGACTGACATTCATCGCTACACAAAATAACCAACAAAACCAAGTACAACAAAACTTTAAGAATATGGTAGTTGTAACGGTTTTTTTATATATTACCGCCAATAGTTCTGAGAGCAAACGGTTCTAATTGTCGCCGCGAGAGACTGACTGTTGATCGATAGTAAAACAGCTCTCTGGCCAATGGCGTTTGAGGATTTAATAAAACGGGAAGTCGTCGATATTAACTCTAAAATATCGTTGAGTACAATTAACAGACATTAAATCCTTCACAGGCCATGGAAAGTGTGTTCAAATAAACATATGAATTATTAACAAATATAAAAAGGAACATTAAATAAATCGTTTACCTGTTGCGAGTCGTCACTAGGATTTATGTGTTACCTCTTACTGGTTCCTCGGGAAGCTATCATTCGACCAGATGCAGTCCATTGGTTGCCATGAAGACGTATTCCATCTCGACTCACTAGTCTGGGTCTCTCAACGACTGGTCTTATTTCATTCTTTTAAAACTTTACTGGAAATATTAAACTTTGGCCGCACAGATGTTTTATTATCGTTAAACATTCGGTCTCTCGCGGCGAAAATTAGAACTGTTTGCTCTCAGAATTATTTGGCGGTAAAATACAGTAGACTCCCGATTATCCGTGGAATAGGGTGGCCCGGCAACACCGGATAACGAATTCCCCGGATAATCCACTATGAACAAAGAATACGCAAAACGATCGATAATCGATTATTATACCATAAGTTACACAAATAATGACGCCGGTTAATGCAATTCAAAAATAATCTTCAGATGACAAAATAAATACAGAAAATAATTTAAAATGTCGATGTATTTGATGAATTATAACATGTACATTTATATGTCTAACTATTTACGATACGTAGGCCTACATAAGTATAGGTCAAAAGTAAGTATGTATGTACAAATGTAATTTCCTTTACACATAATACTTTCACTTTTTAACAAAAAAATCTGTCACTTTCGTCTGTTTTTTTTGTGAGCATTGATTTAGCTTTAATGTGCGATCTACGTTTCTTGAGAACCATTTTGTCGCACAGTGTCTACTTGTGTCACAAAGCCATAAAGATCGATAATGTATATGACAGACATGGATAATGCATATGTCACGTCCTAGACTATTTATAGCCGAGATTAGCTGACATTTGTTTACAATCTTATGATACACATTAGGTTTTCGGGCGTCCAAGCATTTTGTCATTGTCTCTTATATACAGTAGTCTGCTCGCCCCTTTTATTTCGCTGGCCCGCGTCGGGATTCTTCCCTTTCAATGTGAAAATTAGTACGTACATATTTTCCCTTAATCTTAACTTCTATTAAGCCTTATACGAGTATTTACATCGTAATTCACCGTTTGGAAATTTAAACACATGAATCTGATTGGAATAAAAATTGGATATTTGTGAAACAATGGCAGACCCCGGATAATCCACAAACCGGTTAATCCGCCCACGGATAATCGGGAGTTTACTGTACTAATTTGGCGATAATATATTTAAAAAAACATTACAGACCTCCCTAAGAAATGGAAACCGAAGTGGGAACTGAAGAGAAGGCGAGGGAGGAAGTTGCTTTGGGAGAGCAGTTTTTTTAGCAAGTACTAAGCTCTCTATTAGAGTTCCTTACAGATAGGGGAGTGAGAGCGAGAGGATTATCTAATCCTCCTTTGCTAATTTATCCTTTTACCCCACGAAACATATAAAATATAAATACATACACAAAAATTCTTATAATAAGAAATTATTTAAAAATCTGTATTACGATACTGTATTACTATAAATTATTCATACGGAGAGAGGGTTAACAAGATTACATTATGCTTTCTATCATTGAAAATTGATTAAACCAGGGTTGGATACTATCACTACCAAATTTAGGTGATCCTCATTTCTTAATAGCAACTTAATTACTGTACCAAATATATAAATATACAAAGGAATACAACCAGTAATGATTTAAATAAACACCAGAACAATTCATGCATAAAGTGTGAACTACCTGGTGATAAAAAATTAAGTTGTAAAAGATAGATAATGTTACTCATATAATTTTACTGTGTAAATTTCAGCAATAATAAATATATTAGGATATTTTAAAAAGACCAAGTTAAAAATTCATTCATTGGTATGTTGCTTGTATTGTATATGTTGCCTAATATACATTAGCAGGAATTAATTACCGCTGAAAAATGCATAACTCAGCAAAGTACAACCTGTAAATAAAACTGAATATTACCTGTACTCTAATTACACCAGGATCTGGTGGCATCACTGTATTTTCAAGGACCAATTCTCTGGGAGGTGCCCTTGTACCAAAATGTTGTTCATGACCTACAATATTTCAAAAAATTATGATGTATTCTTAGTCAATACCCATATTTTATAATTAACATTTTTTTATACCTTTAGCTCTCTCTACTAGTACAGTTTATTGCAATCAAATCTAAACAAAATAGAAAGAATTATTACTCTTAAAAATGTAATATGTTTCTCCAAAAGATTTGTAACAAGATACAAATTATTATTATATTTAGTAGTATAGCAAGTATATGTGTATGTGTGCAAGTATATGTTTGCATTTGTGTGTGTGTGTATCCATGTGTATATGTACACACACCTTTAAGAAGGAAATATGATCACAATATCAGTGAATTTTTTATTCTTGTTTTTTAACAATATTTTAATTTTTAGATGGTTAAAGTAATTTAGGAAAGTAAATCTTAATTATTATTTAGTATCGAATTTGCTGTTCATGACGAGCTGGTTGTTAATCACTTATTACACTTTTCCTTTTACTTGCTACCAGACTTTTTGTTAACTAAAGGTTGTTAAATTGTTAACTTACACTTGGAGAGGCTGAAGAAGTCGTAAGACGAAAACGTTTCCTTCAAGTGTAAGTTAACAATTTAACAACCTTTAGTTAACAAAAAGTCTGGTTGCAAGTAATAGCAAAAGTGTAATAAGTGTTATTTAGTCTACAACATATCATCTGTGTCTATGACAGTTACTGTATAGGCCTACCATTCACTTAAAAGTTATTGATAATTGTTAAGATGAAGGGACTAAAACAGATACTTATTTACTTCTTTGTATAGGAATCCATATTTAGAATAGCTGACAGTTCAATGTACATAATTAATCACTACAAAACTTATACATTCCTCATAGAAATGATTTATTGGTGTGTCTGTTGAGTTAACATAGTATAAGTAACTTTATATTCAGAAAACTCCTGCTTAAACCCTAACATAGAGATGGCTATTTCCTATGGCAGCGCATTTCTCTTAGGTGGGCACCTTGATTTGAGTTCTTATAAATCCAAGCAATTCTCCACATATCCATAAAGATGGCCTTTGCTTTTATAATCAATGAGTATGTCACCTACTGATAAATTTAAGGAAACTCCCTTACAAGTTTCTTGAGTTTTTAATTTCTTATTTATTCCACTTCACTAGCTATTCTTTTTTTTCTAAATAATTGAAAAACCTTTGTAATTAACAAGTTTCAGAAAGCTCAAGTGGCTTTGACCTAGGACAAAAACGTTTGAACAATTGACTTAGGCCATAGCATCCTTAACAGTTATAGGATATCTCGGATAGGTCAAATTTTCACCAACTCTGTATAATGCAATATCTCGTATTTGCAAGTTTCAACATCTGTATCCTACTGAAGTACTGCGACACCTAAAGAATATTTATCATATTCAGCAACTTATTTGTCACAGCAACAGAGAGCCTTTATGGAATCTGGAGGCAAACATTTCATGTGAATTTTCTGATTCATTAGATACTCACTATTAACATAGGTGATGTGACTTTGTTTTAGCATCCTGTGTGTGCCGTTATTTGTTGTTTGGCCATTTGTTACAATAATGTTATGATTGTAAGACTTGTATTTAAAACCACAATACTCCCAGACAAATGCTTTTATACAAAAAACAAATTTTGAACTTTTTTACCCTGTAAAAATATGCAAAACACTGAAAAAAATTGTCAAGTTTTTGTTTCATCTTTACATGCATTTAAGAAGTTTAAGTGGAGCTTTAAAAAAATCAAAAAATTACTGTCACAAGCTAATTCATTTGCAGCATGCTAAGAATTATAGTGAGTGATTATATAAATATTCAATTCCCTCGGTGACTGACAACAAGTTAAGCTGGAATCAACCGTGAATAAGTCAGCATAGGGCTAGACAAGGAGTCTACTTAGGCATAGTAATATATGTATCAGTATCATTGAAAGAATTAAATAATTGTTCTTTCTTATTTTTCATCTCCAATAATTTATAAAAATATAATTTGTCATTTCTAAAGCTTTCTAAGAATTTATTTCAATAAGAAGATTCAGCATGACTGGCCTGATTAAAATTTTAAATTCCTTATAATAGTGTTTGTCACATTTACTTAAAATAGCTTAGCTACCATATTCGAGGTCTCAATAAAGAATACCTATGGTTTGAATATAGATACACTTATTTATTTTTATAATATCAAATTCCACAAAGAATTCACATAAAATGAGCAAAAGAAGTAAAAATTCACTTTTCATTTCAGTAAGTGAATTTAAAAATTTACAAAAAAGTTAAACAGTAAACATTTGAATTAAATAAGTTGAAAGGTTTGATCGCCTTTTATTATGACTCATATATCTTTTATATGTAGTAACATATAGACATAGATTGATAATCATATCTCAAGTAATCCTATAAATTTATTTCTACTATAGAAATTTAAATTACATGGTACAGAAGCAACATTATAAATCACATTGTAACAACAGATTCTCCAACAACAAGAAGACACTGAAACAAAACATTAACAACTGTCTCATCCATGCACATTTTAAGCCCTTATCACACATGATCATAAATAATTTATTAAAAATTTTTATTTTCAGTGTTAATACACTGTTTGTAATCAGAATGTGTTGCATTTGAATCATGTAAGCTATTAAAAGTCTTTAGGAAATATTTTTTTTTAAATATATATTTTAGCAAAAGGCACAATAATGTTTGTAAATGATGGTTAACCACACATACAATTGAAGTATTGATGAAGAGCTTCATTATTCCAGAAAGTGGGAGGAAATCCATAATACATATTTGCAGGGTTGCCTCCCTGTTATCTATTAGATATCATAAGATTTTTACCTGTTTGACTCCCATGAGAGTTTGAGAAAAGAAGGAAATACAGTTATGATTAAGAAAGGGTTTTTAACACATTCAAGCCTACGCCTGAGTATAAATCAGTTGCCTACGTCCGCGCATAGCTCAGGATCCTCTATTTATTTCCATAGCAACGTAATTCTTGCATGTCCTCGGTTTTGTCAATATCTTTTTTTATAATGGTTATTATGCTTCCCATATCTTTATCTTTAGGCCGATCGGAGTTGCTTTTACAAACCAAAACTCAATTTGTGAATTATGGCGACCGAGAGCTAGCCATGACAGATGTTGGTTTGGTCAGATAGTGAGTGTTTTGTTAGTCTGAGTTGTTTAAATTTCAAATTTTTTTTGTTTGCTCTAAACAATGATTTTACCTATCACTTATTTTCTTTATTTAATTTGTTTAGGTTTCGAGTTTGTTGTTTTTCGCTTTAAATTTATCTTTTAGTTTATTTAATGTTAATTGTTAGAGATATGTTGTCTTACACAATGACTGACAATGAAACCGATCTAGGCCGATGTACAATCGATATATCTTTAATTGATGAACTGAATGAAAATGTAAATGACCCAATTTCAGATTTGTATTCTGAAGGAGTTTTCTTAGTTTTCAAAAGTAATATTTCTAAATTAGATTTCATATAGCTTTAATGTAATATTTATGTTCATTCCCTTTACAAAAATGTATAATTTGTTATAAATATGGTATTTTTATGTCAGGAATTTTTTATACTTCATCTAAACACCTCCAGGTAGATAGAGACAGGCACCTATTAAGGGACTAGGCTTCAAAGTGTTAATCTTCCTGATACTAGGAATATAGCTCATGTAGTCAGGGTGATTAGATGAAGTGAACTTGACCACTTCCTTGCTGTGACCATATAAGAAGTGTCTACTTAACTAAGATATTACTAAACATGTATCTCTTACACCTTAGCGCTTTTTTTAAAAATATTTTGGCATACAATTTTATTATTAAATTATATAAGTTTTTTTATTAATTGTAGGTTCAACTAAAGTAAAAAATACTGTGTATAAAAAAAATAATGATAAACCAAGACATTTATGGAAAAAATGCAGTAATTTTTATCTTATGTAGAAATACTACCAAATACATTTTGCTAATATAGTTAGCATCATCAGAAGGTTACAAACATACTGGGATTTAAAAACCTAAGACCTAATAATTACTCGCAATGGCCATCAAATAATGAAATGTGATGTTACTTTCAAAACCTGGTTTTAAAAGTAACAGAAGAGATTGTTGTTTTTTTATGTCCAAATGACGTTACATAGACAGGGAAATTGGTGATGTTATGTAAAATCAAGTCAGTGTAATAGAAACAAGCTTGTCTGTAATTTATTCTGTATGTTAAATTATAAGAACTTTAAATGATCTGCTGCTCTCAACAAACCAGTGTGAAAAGGTTTAAAACCCTGAGTATGTAGTTTCATAAGACACTAAAACAAAAAAGCACGACATCAGTCACTTTATTTGCGCCAGACAACATCAAACATTTATAACAAATATACTGGTCAATCTAACCCTCAAAGTAATGAATTCGTGGTTCATTGGCGTAAATCACATCGTCTCCATTTTGACCTTTCCAGTAATTATCTTGCACCAAAAACAAACAACAAATTATAATCTGTTAATAATTAATACAGATGCGAAAGTACAAGTTACGTAATAATCAAATAAAAGTTATTTTTTTTAATGGTCAACACATATACAGATTGGAAAAATATTAATGTAGAATGAGACCTATCACTTAAATACTATTACAAACTGGAACAATAAAACTTAAACAGTGAACTTTTGTTATTATAGAATGTATCAATAAGTTTTGAATTATAATTTGTTATTCAAGAAACAGAAATGATGTCACAACCAGGAGTAGAATAAATTTTAATTTGATTTCTGAAGCATTTTCATGCACTCTGATACCATAAGCTAAGTTTATAAGATGAAATATTGATCATTATTTTTAAATCAATAATTTAGCAGTCAATATGTCAAGTATATTTTAGTCATATGAAGACTACTTAAACTTTTTTTTAAATTAAAGAAGTCATATTTATGTTGAATTTTTTTAAAATCTAAATTTCCATAAATATTATATCTCTTTACATATCCACATATATCTATTAATTAATTTATTATAAATGGCTGAGTTAGTCTTTTATTTGATTAGAGTAACGGTATCTACTGATTCATTTTGTATAATAATCAATATAAGCAGTTCTTTGGAAAAATGCTGTTTTTCTTATTTTCTAATATGTTTACTACGGTTGCATAATTATATCAAATTCTAATTATTTTTAAAATAAAAAATGCTAAAGTAATCCCAATAAAAATTTGTTTAACCCTTTTAAGACTATGAGGCGATATATCAGCTCTCTGAATAGCAACAAAAAAAGACCATGGGCTGCTATATCGGGTCGTAATTTCAAACTGTCGTAGTTCTCTTAAAACACAATAGATCGTATTACTATTACTACAATGAGAAAGCTTATTTCATGTAGAACAATATGGTTCTTTTTTCACACACGACGTGATGAACAAGGACGATATTTTGAAGGATGCAGGCATCCTAATAATAGTTTGCAGATGTTTATGTTTTTGTGTTTCAAGTTGTCATGTATTATGGTGACCACATGCACATTTTCTTTATGTATTCCATGATTTTTTATTATAAGAATATTTTTAACTTATTTTTTAATAAATTATTTCAGCCAAATTCTAATTTGTTTCCTAATTTTGTTTTCCAATGTGTTATTTTTCTGAGAACTAGAATACGATCATGGACTGTATGCCTATGTTATAAGGAACTTCACGGGCTTCATGGATTTCAAAATATACGTGTTGGAATTTCATTTTACATATATTATAGAATGCATTTATAGATTTTAGGAAATAATATTGATATATAGATAGAGTGTAAACAAGCTAATAGTGTGAGAATTAAACAATGTAGGCGTTGCCAAAATTTGGTAATAATGGTAGCGAATATAGACAAAAATTTTAAAAAAGTATGGTTTTCGTAGGTGTAGACAGTTCAAATTCCCAACATATGTAAAAGAACCTCTTAGTGATTAATGTAAACAAGTTTCAAGGTGACAGGATTTTTTAAAAAATTGTATATACTTGAAAACCTGGAAAATCAAGAAAACTGATGATAGATGGTAGAAATAATGACTGTGCATGGAAAATTGGGAAAATGAATTCATAACATGAATATTTAATAACCTAGGAAATTGTGGAACAAATAACACAAATATTAGATTTCTATATGTATTTATATAGAATCTACAAAACATTTAAAAAAGTACTACAAAAACTGGTAAAATGGTGTCTTTCTCTTGTGTATATTTTGACAAAAAATTAAAGGTCTTAAAACAATTAAGGAAAAAATATTTTATATTTCAGGTATAATGTCTATTCTGTAAGTACAATTTGGAATTTGTAATCTAGTATTTTTTTTAATGGCGGTCTATAATCAATATAATGAACAAAGTTGCCAATTGAAAAAAATAAATTATAATTTGATATTATTGTTGTCATTATAAAAAAATAATAACTTTTTTAATATTTTTAAAAAACAGTTTTCATTGCAGAAATTTAAAAAAACTTTATAATGAATTTAACATACAAGATTAAAAGCTTTAAAACATGGTTTTTGATAAATTCGTGCTTAAGAATATGAATAACAGGATAAGAAATGTATCCTGTTTTACAGGAAAATTTTTATTAAAGAAAGATTGGTAGAAACATTACTTAGTACCACTTTATTTATAATTATTCCAAAACAGTAGATACATTTTATCATATCATAGATTATTAGAAAATATTTTTAAATCTAATTTTTAAAGATTTTCTTAATGTGCTATAATATTTTCAACTGTAAGAGGATACACTGTAATGGACTCTTCAACTCAATGGAATTATGGGGCCTAGCACTATAAAATTTTCAACTCAAAGATGATTTTATTAAGTTTTTCGACTCAATGGAATTTTGGGGGCCTACCATATGTAAATGTTTTTTTTATCACAATTTAATACCCCAACGTTATATTAATTAAGTAATATAATGTTTACATACTTCTTTATTCAACAACTCAATAAGCCTGATCAGTATTTATACTACTATTTATTGAGCTTAGCTTGAGAGGTTATGTTAAAATAAATAAAATTACACAAGACTCATAATTTAATCATTTATTGACTCATATTTGTAAGTTAGACCTTAGTTGTAGTTAGAGTTTGTAGTAGCAACACTCGCTGATGTTTATGACTTTGTCATTGAAACAAGTACGAGTCAATAAATGATTAATTTGTCTTGTGTATATCTTTTATTTGTTCTGATCAGTATGCCTATTTTAATTTTTCAATAAAACATTGATAATCATTATCATAGAATTTAAAAAGTTGACTATATTTTCTGCTTCAGTGGAGTATAAGTCTAGTGGGTGAGAGTTGTTAAGTCTGAAAACCAGTATCTTATTTAATATGTGAGATTTTTCAAGCAAGTTATGTATGATATGTAAATCATGCAATTGCAAAATTTGTTTATTACAGTATATTATAATTTAGTATGATTTCATATTCCATTAAAACTTGGCATAGACCCTTCTAATAATTACAAAATAATTAAAATTTACCTAAAACTACAATCCTATCTGGCACATGCATATCAAATTTGTCATTATTATGATGCCAGGAGTTAGGTGGAATATTCGCCACTACTTCATCATCTGTATCTCCATCAACTTTTATTCTCTTTGGCACTCTCATTTTTTGGCTAATTTCAGCTGTAAAATTTGGGTCGTAAAAGTGGTCTGATTCACCTGCAAATCTTGTAGGACTTGCTGCTTTTGACATTTTTATTCTGAAAAAGTAGAAACCCCTTGTTTAATTTTATTACTCATTCTTCCTTTAGATATTTTTTTTGTAATTGTTGCACAATTTTCTGACATACATTTCACTACATTATTTTTAATTAAATAAAATAACAGCAGAATGTTATAAATGTAGTGTAAACAGGACACACATTTTTTTTAATGTCCAACTAGTCTTATGTGCGAGAAGACAATCAATTTTATATTAGGTTTATTAAAATATGTATGGTATAGACAAAAAATTATAGAAACTCAATAAGCTTTTGTACAATTAGAACTGTGATTTTCTTAACTACAAAAAAAAACTTATTCTGCTTTTAATAAACCAATAAATAGACAAATAAAAAAATGAAACATTTGTTAATGGTTCAAGACAAGAAATTTGTAGAATTAGTACCAACTAATTCTATTGTTACCAAACAATAGGTATATATTTTAGTTACGAAGAGAATATTCAAGTATGGTGGCTTTACCTGTTTTTTTCCAAATTTATTTCAACAATTTTTAACAGCTAATTTTGTATTGTAACTGACATTTAACTGTAATACAAGATTGTTTTGCAAAAAAGAGCTCAAAATGTAAAAGGACAAAGAAAGTTATTTGAGAGATTTGAAAAATATAATTATTTTGTGAGTGATATCAAACTACATAAACCTTATTATCATTATTACATTATAAACCTTATTACTTTATATTTAACCTTCTGTCGAATTGCTCTCTAAAGTAAAAACCATACCTTTTAATCCATACAAACATTTAACTTAAAATACAAAATGTAAACATTTACCTCTATGAAACGGTTTCTATTTTCTGCCACCAATAAAGTTGCTCTTACAATTAATAGTTCTTTAAATAATGTTAATATTCATATTAGCCTACTTTAAATTAACAATGGGATTATTTAATGAAGATTTAGACATATCATTTCCAATTTGATAAAGTAAGACAAAAGATTCTGAATCTGATACCATATTACAGATTACAGTCAATACTGCATTTGTATGTATTTAAAATAGGCAGTCTAATAAAAAATTGCAGTATGATAAAAGTTGCACAATGCACACAAAAATTGTCTTTAAAACTGTTTTTAATGTGTTTTTTGTAATTTTCTACAGTTTTCCTTGATAACAATGATTAAACCTGCAATGGCTTTATCAATGACTACTAATAATAATTTTTGATATTTGTTGATTCCATCTTTACGTGTTTCAACATATTCATACCTTTTCTCTTTTAAAATGAACAGTACAGGGTATAGGATTGAGGTAGAATATTGAGAAGAACAAGACTCATTAACATATAATTATAGTAGGATTAATATCCATGGTTTATAAGATAAAGAGATTAATGGTTTGTGTTAGCATATACATTCCCTCATGTAAATCTTCCTTGAAAGGTATTTCCCACTACCAAACTATTCTAAAAACCAATAACTTTATGATTGTTTATATGTGATGAAATTGCCACATTTGTAATTAATAAATATATTATGCTTGCTACTTTTTCAGATATTAAAAAAAAATCAGAGTTTGTATTAAGTATAGCTGTTTTTTATTTTTACATGTGTTAGCACTTTACATGCAGTCTGGTGTTTCTCCACATAAAGTTCTTTATGAGCGGAACATAAAATAACTTAGAAAGTTCATAACAGCTGACATAAAACTTTTTACAATATTAATGAGCACACATCATTCATTATGGCGACATGACTTCTTCACATCAAGTATATACATCCAACTCTTCAGTTCACACTTTTGGAATATATTTTTGGTATATTTTAATTCATTGATTCTCTGCACACAATATTTTGAATTATATGGTCTTCTTTGTCTCACATAACCTGATGTTACTAACTTCAATATTACTTGGCTTTAAGCCCAGTTTTGTCATATGTACGAAGGTCTGACTTTTTTTTTTGTTGCCTGTCAAAAAACCAAATTAGGTTACCATAGCTGTACAAAGTTAAAGACGGATACAGTCTAAAAAAAAACTAAACAATTGAAATTAATTAAACATAAAAACAAAGAAGTTAACCGTTTAAACTTCAAACTAAAATTAATCTAAAAATTATAAATCAACTAAAATGTATAGAATTACAATTATTAGATGGAAATATTAAGTATAAGAAAAAAGGCTATTAAATATTTTAGGTGATGCAGGAAGACAATACTACTGTCAATGGAAATCCCCCCTTAAGACAATTCTCAATCTTCCTCAAAGATAATAGTGTGACGAATATTGGTCAAGCCATCACATTCAAACAATATATACTTGATTGTGATGTTACCTCCGTAGTAAACTAACATAGTAGCAGATCATAATGCAACACCAAACACTCATGACATGACACACGTTCATTACAAAAGAAATGTTGCATTTATACAGTATACAGGAACTATTTAGACATGTGTATGGAAACATTCCTAAACATGTTCTGAAGCTGTGTTGATAATTTTTTTTACTGCGACGGAAGGTAAATTTTGTATTACATTTTAGTTGGGGCTACTATTTTGACACACATATCAACGGTGCGCCGTACTACGTATACCTATATTGAAATATACCTATAAAGTATCTAGTTAGGATGGATTTGGTTGTAATTTTATACAACATCACTATATACCTATATTAAAATATACATATAAAGTATATATATATATATATATATATATATATATATATATATATATATATATATATTAAAACAACATAGGTTATTCAAATACAAGAATATTTATTAATTTATATCCAAAGCTTTTCGTTGGCAAACAGTACCAACATCATCAGGAATGAAAATTACAACAATCATATATATATATATATATATATATATATATTTATTGTAACATTTTGAAGTAGTATACATATAAAAAGGCACTTACCAAAATAAGATAAATATATATAAATAAATTCAGTATGTAAAAATTACTAAAATATACCAGGAACGAAATGTAAACATAACCTAATTTCACTTGTGTAGAAAATGCACACGGCCACATTTTAGATCTAATCACAAGATTTTATATAAAAGAAAAAAAACACACAAATCACTATTTATAAGGAAATGTATTAGAAATAATTGATAGATAACAATTTAAATAGAACTATGTAAAAATACACTTAAAACTTTCACACGGCAAGCTAGTGAAATGTGCTGTAGTAAAAACACGATGCATAATGGATTTGTGGAGTTGCGTGCGCATTGACCGGCAAAAGATGTTCGTTTTAAATATTTCTCGTGGAGATATAAAATATAACAGTTTTGGATTTAAATGCAAAGAAATTTAAGTGCAGTTGTTAAGAAGAAGAAGTGTATCCGTAAAGAAGAAGAACATGACATCCGTAAAGCTGTACTTACAAGGAATAAACGAAAAAATAGCGGAAATTCACGACTTGGCCATTTTTTTCTAACAAAGGTAGCGTCAGTAAGTAGTTGGAACAAAGCATCGGAACGAGGAAGACGTATTCAGAATTGGCTGTAAAAATTTTATTTTTTAACTGGTGCGGAAAGTGCAGTATCGTATTTAAATCATAATTACAGAGTAACAATAAGCCAAACCATTGAACTGATCAATTAAGAAGACATTATTCAGGAAATTATTTAATTAGGAACTAAAATAACTTGTAAAAATTTTAACTGTAAGAATTGTAATTTAGATATTTTTTTGAAAGTGCCAACTCAAAATTTATTAGTCAAAATTTAGAAAACCCACCTATTTAACCCGAGATAAAGAGAGCTCAAGCTCAAATTGAAATAATTAAATCAATTTCAATTCATATTAAATTTTATAACTAAACTTCTTGCTGCCATAACAAAATTTAGACTTAGGCTAATAAAGCTTAATTTTTGTAATTCTTTGTAGAGGAAATAAGAATTTTTAATTAGTAAGTAACTTTGTAAAAGATAACAAGGAATGTCATTTTAAGATATTAAAAGTTTATTGTAACAAAAAGCAGCATTGAATTGTTATTTCTTTTAAATTATAAATTTTATTAAGACTTGTATTAAAACAAAATTACCAAGTATTACATTTGGCACACAAACGTGGGGCTCGATTATAAAAAAAAAAAAAATTTAAGAATTAACCTTAAGGCACTTTAGATAAGATTATTAATTAAACATTTGTATTAATATTGTTTACTTTTCAGGACTTTGCAACCATAAGTCAATATTTTTTTTAATTTTCAAAATTTAAATAGAATAAAGGGGAATTTTGAAATTTTAGATAAAGAAATAAAAAAAAATGGAATCTGAAACAGGTACATATAATTTAAGGAGGGAGAAAGCGAAAAAAACAGAAAAATTAAAGGAATATAACAAACATAGTAGGTCTAGGAAGGGTACAGCAATTGAGGAAGCTGCAAAAGGAAAATATGTGACATTAAAAGAAAAAATAGATGAAAAAGAGGAAGAAGCTACAATAGGCCTAATAGAATTGGAAGAAGGGACAAGCCTGGAAATACAAGAGACAGAAATGGAAGGCACAGATATGCCTATAGAAGAGAGTGAGGTGGAAACACAAGTAGATGAAGCTATGGGATTACCACTGATGCAAACCCAACAGAAAAAGGGAAATAAAGAGAATGAAGAATTGAGGGAAATGATGAAATCTCTCATGGAAATGAGTCTAAAAGGGAGAGAGGAAATGAAGGAGGATATGAGAGAATTAAAAAAGGAATTAAAAGAGAATATAAAGGAGGAAAATAAGGAGATGAAAGAAGAGATGAACAGAGGATTTGCCTCAAGTAGGTTGGAAATGGATAAGAAATTCGAAAGCCTAAAGGAAGAAAATAGGAGAATGATAGAGGATATGAGGGAACAGTTGAGAACAGAGAATAATGCTGAAATAGGAGTTATGAGAAGAGACTTAGAGGAGAAGATTAAGGAGAATTTAGAGGAAACAAAAGAAATAATAGCTGATGTGACAGAAATTAATAAGAAAGAGATAGAGAAGGTAGAAAGAATGACAATACAGAACAGGGAAGAGTTAAGAGTTTTAAATAGGGAGATAGCGATTGAGAAAAACAATAATAATGATAGAATTGACCGATTGGAAACAGAAGGAAGAAGGAATAATGAGAAACAAGGGGAATTGACCCAGAGAATGGAAAAGGTAGAAAAGAAGGTGGAAGAAAATAAAGGAGGAGAAGGCCTAAGGATAATACAGGTGTCATGCGGGAATCAGGAGGAGATGCCCAAATTTAATGGGAGGAATGGTAATCCTATGGAGTTCCTAAAAAGACTGGATAGGTATGTGGAGAGAAAATTTGGATGTAGGACAGGGGAAGGATTTGAAAATGAATGGAGAGGAATCATAGATAGAGTCTTGGAAGTAGGAGCGGCAAGATGGTGGGAATCAATCAGAGAGGAGGTGGAAAATTTCGCGGATTTACAAGATAGGTTTATAGAAAGATACTGGGCCAAAGAAATACAGGAAGGCATCAAAGAGAGAATAGAAAATGAAAGGTATATAGAGGGAAATGGAAGAGCCAGAGCAGATTATTTCATAGAAAGAGTCATAGTTTTAAAGAACATGACACCACCGCAAAATGAGGAAGAGATAGTCCGGAGATTAAGCCGGCATTTTAATGAAAGGATACAGTTGTCAAGAAGAGTACAAAATATAAAAACGATCCGAGAGATGGAAAGGATGCTAAATGAGGAGGATATAGAGGAGAGAAATAAGGAAATAAGACAGAGAAACAGGGGACCATGGAATAGGCCTACCCCTAGAGAGGAACAGAATGGAAATAGATTTCCACCCAGAAGGGGTGAGGAAGGGATGAGACAGCAGGGAAATAGAAGATTTCCAGGACCAGGAGAATTTTATAGAAGGAATGAATATAGAAGTGAAGGACGGCCATATGTCCAGTTTTTTAACAGAAGAATAGATAATCATATGAGGGGGAATATTGAACCAAGACCAGGGCAGGAAAATAGTCGAGAAAATAGAGGAGACAGGAATTACAGAACAAATGACAGGAGCCAGAAGGAAATAAATCAGATAGAGGCAAGGACAGGCGTGGGGACAAGGAAGGAGGATGGTGCACATAGTCAAACGGAAAACTAGAGAACACTGGTATCGTCGCCTTGGATCAGGAAAAGGAGCATCAAACAGAACAAATGAGGTTGCCAGTGATAAAATTTGATAAAAGCTCCTACGATAAAATTAAGTTAACTATAAATAATGTATTAATCAGTAGAAAATTTTTAGAACAAGAAGATGAGGAGAGAAATTATAATTTAGGAATTGAAAAAAAAATAATAAACCCAGAGATAGAGATTAAGATGGAAGATACAAGTTTACTAGCATTAATAGACACAGGCAGTAACATGTATCCAGGAGAAATGGATGTTAGAGAATAAAAATAAAATAGGAAAAATAGAAATCTTACCAATAAAAAATTTAACCATTCGGACTGCAACAAATAAGAAAACTAAAAAGATAAACAAAATGATCATGGTAATAGGAGAAATAGGAGGGGTAAAATATCCGTTTCAATGCCTAGTGGTGCCAGGCTTATTGAGAAAATTTATTATAGGTACGGATATGTTGATGGATGTGGAGGCACAACTTGATTTTGGAAAATGGGAAATGGAGTTTAAATATGAAAACAAATTACATAAATCAAAAATGAGTGTAGATGGGCAGACAAAATTTAAAGGGGAGATGAATAATTTTGAAAATGAGATGGAGGAGGAATTGAGTTGTGATGAACAGGAAGGAATGAATGATATGGAAAAATGGGAATAATTTGAAACTTTTGGAAACCAGAGTAAAAAATTATATTAAAATTGTACAAGAGGAGGGAGAGATAAAAAAAGAGGATATTTTTGAAAGAATAGGGAATGAAGAGGTAACTGAGGAACAAAGACAGGAGATGAGTGATTTAATAGAAAAGTATAAAGAAGTATTTTCAGACCAGCCCGGTTTATGCACTGCATATAAACATAAGATTAAAGTTAGGGAAGATGTACCATTTTACCAAAGAAATTACCCAATTCCTACAAAGTACCAAGATCAGGTACAAGAAGAGATAGAGAAAATGTTGAGGTTAGGTATAATTGAAAGAAGTACTAGTCCATATATTAATCCAATAGTCCCAGTCATCAAAACCAATGGGAAAGTTAGATTATGTTTAGATGCAAGAAAACTAAATGAAATTATAATTCCGGATTATGATTGCTATAGAGGAATAAATGAGATTCTACACAGAGCAAAGAGAGTTAATTGGTTGAGTACCATGGACCTCACTAACAGTTTCTGGCAGGTTGAATTGGAAAAGGAGTCAAGAAAATATACTGCATTCCAACATAGAGGGAAAACATACCAGTTTGTTGTTACACCCTATGGATTGAAAACATCTCTAGCAGCATTGGCAGGAGCTATGGACAGTATTATGAGGGAGGAATTAGAAGATTTCACCTTAATATATGTAGATGATATAGTCTGTATGTCTGAGACATTTGAGGAGCATAAAAAACACCTAGAAAAGATCTTCCAAATTTTTTTAAAAAACAACATGACCATTAAATTTGATAAATCAGAGTTCTGTAGAAAAGATATTTCATTCTTAGGATATAGATTGACTACAAATGGAGTAAAAATGGATGAAGAGAAGGTTAGAGCTATATTAGAATTTCCCTCACCTAAAAATCCTCGACAGTTAAAAGGTTTTATTGGAATGGCTAATTATTATAATAAATTTATAGAAAAATATTCAGAATTTGTACAACCATTATTAAAATTATTATCTAATAGAAACAAATTTATTTGGACAGAAGAGAAGGAGCGAAATTTTATTAAATTAAAGAAAAAATTTTTGGAAACAAATGTACTTACTCACCCAGATTACCAGAAAACATTTTTCCTACAAACAGATGCCAGTGAATATGCCATAGGAGGACACATCTATCAGATTGATGAAAAGGGGGAGAAAAAGGCAGTAATGTTTATGAGCCGCACATTAAAAGGAAGTGAAGTTAAATATTATACCACTGAGAAGGAATTACTTGCTATATTGTTTTGTCTGCAGAAAGCAAGACAGATCATCCTAGGAAGAAAAATTGTGATCCAGACTGACCATCAGGCCTTAACTTTTATTAAGACTTGTAAAATTTTAAATTCAAGATTGCATAGATGGATATTACTAAGGCAAGAATATGATTATACTATTGAACACTGTAAAGGAAAAGAAAATGTAGTTGCAGACCTATTGAGCAGGAACCCTTGTGACAAAAATAAGTTTGAAAGAAGAGACCAAAATTCAGAATTACAAATAAATTATATAGAAAGAGTTATGGATATGGAAATGTGTACAAAATTTAAAGAATTTAGTAAATTACAAGTAGAAGATTTGGAAGTTAGAGAAATAAAAGAAAACATTCAAAATTATCTTCAAAATTATAAAATTATTAATGACTTAGTATACAAAAGAAATAGGGAAAGATGGAAAATAGTAGTACCAAAGGGAATGATTAAAGAAATAGTGGGTACTTGTCATGAATATTACCTGCATGCAGGAGCTAAGAAATGTCATATCATATTATCAGAGAGCTTCACTTGGAAGAAGATGGGAAAAAGCATTAGGGGAATTATTAAAACATGTAATATTTGTCAAAGAGCTAAAAATGTAACCCAAGGTAATTTTGGAGAGATGAAAGGGATCCAAGTGGAAAAACCAAAGGAGCAATTGTCAATTGATTTTATAGGACCATTTCAAAGAACTGTAGGAGGCTATAAGTATTTATTAGTAATGTTAGATGTATTTACAAAATTCGTTCAAATCTATAAATTGAAAAAGGCAACCACAGGGGAGGCAATTAAATGTTTAGAAAATTATATAGAAAATTTCGGGAGAGTAGAAAGAATACAGACTGATCATGGAACCCAGTTTAATAATAAGAAATGGCTGGAATATATAAAAAATAGAGAAATGAAACCAATATTTTCTCCAATAAGGAGGCCACAAAGCAATATCGTTGAGAGGGTGAATAAGGAGATCATTAGATGTTTGAGAACATATTGTCATCATAACCATAGAGAATGGGGAAAGTATGTAGAGGTTATTAACCAGGCAATTAATGAAATTCCTCATGAGACTACAGGATACACACCTAACCAGCTACAACTAGGAATTCAGGATGAAAGGTTTTGGCAAAAGGAAATAAAAAATTTTGGCTGGAGTTCAAAATTAATAAGTTTAGAAAGACATATAGAAATTGCTAGGAGTAGAATTAAGAAGAAGGCTCATAAGAGAGCAGAGAAATTTAATAAAACTCATAAAATAGAAGAATTAAATGTTGGGGACAAGGTATTAGTAAAAGAAAATTGGCAACCACAGGGTATAAGAGGTGAGATGGCAAAATTATTTTATGTATATGATGGACCTTATGTGATCACCAAGAAATATGGCAAAGCGACTTATGAAATCAAAGATGCTAGAAGCAATAAAATTAGAGGAATTTTCCATATTAGCTTGTTAAAGAAATTTTATGAACCAAGGGAGGCACACCAGGGAGAATCAGATAAATTTCAGGTAGAACAAATTAAATAAATAGAGGGAGAAGTCGAGAGAAAGGAAAATAACAAGGGATAATAAGATGGTAACAACAGGAATGTCTCAGGATATAAAAGTATTAGGAGAAGGAAGCGAATGTAGGAGGGATAGATAACAAATAAACCGGAAATGACAATAGACCAGAAATGACTTAATAATTAAACAAACACTTGAAAAAAAAATATAAAGAAAAAAAAAATATGTAAAAATAAATAAAATAGGAAGGGATGAATGAATAAGAACAAGGACCTAACCTACAAACAACCTAGACATGCTATGACTCGGTTAGGCTAAAATTTAAAAAAAAAGAACACTGTGTCAGAAGATAGATTATATAGATAAATAAAAAGACTTATGATTGGAAGGATTCCATTCTATTAAAATTAAAATAAAGAAAGAAAAAGAAAAAGTTTATAAAATAGATTCTAAGAATCAGAAAATGATTAATGTACGAGATGTTAAGAGTAAGAGTATTGTTGATTAAATGTTAATTGTTAATTTATTGTATTGTTAGGAGTTAAGTATATCATATGTAATTAGAGGGCAGCAGACAAGCAAGAAGGATAGAGTAAGAGTTTACTCCCAAAATGTGAAAATTGAGAGTTAAGAGTAAGAGTATTGTTGATTAAATGTTAATTGTTAATTTATTGTATTGTTAGGAGTTAAGTATATCATATGTAATTAGATGGCAGCAGACAAGCAAGAAGGATAGAGTAAGAGTTTACTCCCAAAATGTGAAAATTGAGATAAAAAAAAAAAGGGAATTTTGGAATCAAAATTTTTTTTTATTATCTAAATTTGGGGACTATGTAACATTTTGAAGTAGTATACATATAAAAAGGCACTTACCAAAATAAGATAAATATATATAAATAAATTCAGTATGTAAAAATTACTAAAATATACCAGGAACGAAATGTAAACATAACCTAATTTCACTTGTGTAGAAAATGCACACGGCCACATTTTAGATCTAATCACAAGATTTTATATAAAAGAAAAAAAACACACAAATCACTATTTATAAGGAAATGTATTAGAAATAATTGATAGATAACAATTTAAATAGAACTATGTAAAAATACACTTAAAACTTTCACACGGCAAGCTAGTGAAATGTGCTGTAGTAAAAACACGATGCATAATGGATTTGTGGAGTTGCGTGCGCATTGACCGGCAAAAGATGTTCGTTTTAAATATTTCTCGTGGAGATATAAAATATAACAGTTTTGGATTTAAATGCAAAGAAATTTAAGTGCAGTTGTTAAGAAGAAGAAGTGTATCCGTAAAGAAGAAGAACATGACATCCGTAAAGCTGTACTTACAAGGAATAAACGAAAAAATAGCGGAAATTCACGACTTGGCCATTTTTTTCTAACAAAGGTAGCGTCAGTAAGTAGTTGGAACAAAGCATCGGAACGAGGAAGACGTATTCAGAATTGGCTGTAAAAATTTTATTTTTTAACTGGTGCGGAAAGTGCAGTATCGTATTTAAATCATAATTACAGAGTAACAATAAGCCAAACCATTGAACTGATCAATTAAGAAGACATTATTCAGGAAATTATTTAATTAGGAACTAAAATAACTTGTAAAAATTTTAACTTGTAAGAATTGTAATTTAGATATTTTTTTGAAAGTGCCAACTCAAAATTTATTAGTCAAAATTTAGAAAACCCACCTATTTAACCCGAGATAAAGAGAGCTCAAGCTCAAATTGAAATAATTAAATCAATTTCAATTCATATTAAATTTTATAACTAAACTTCTTGCTGCCATAACAAAATTTAGACTTAGGCTAATAAAGCTTAATTTTTGTAATTCTTTGTAGAGGAAATAAGAATTTTTAATTAGTAAGTAACTTTGTAAAAGATAACAAGGAATGTCATTTTAAGATATTAAAAGTTTATTGTAACAAAAAGCAGCATTGAATTGTTATTTCTTTTAAATTATAAATTTTATTAAGACTTGTATTAAAACAAAATTACCAAGTATTACAATATATATATATATATATATATATATATATATAGGAATTTTTTTTGGACTTGATAGGAGACTGACAGACTTACCTAAAGGCAATAGTCCAAAACTGCAATCTCTTGGAAATAAGCACATACAAAACACTTAATACACTTTTATTTGAAATATTTCGATCAACATCATCTTCTTCAGTCAAGAAAGAGAAAACAAAAGATTGAAGTGAACCACAGATGTGTATAAACATCCAAATGTCACAGATTCACAGATTTATAGTTTATGATATAGAGCTATATGTGATATGTGTAGAAATTGTTATATGTGAATCGTGTAAAGATTGGTTACTTGAAACTAGATATTAAAAGTCTGTCAGAAGGAAGGTAATGGAGCTGTTAAAAATGGTAGAAGTTAGGGGGAAGTTAAAAGGAGTTTTATCTGATGTTGAGGTTAGGAGGCTCTCTAGATTTGGTATACCACTGGTATGATAACTCCCATCTTCTTAATTCTGAAGAGTTGCAATCAGAGGGGAGGGCTTTAATTATTTTGGTGGTATAGCAATCATTGAAAGAGATGATGTTGTGACTAGCAGCATGTTGAGCGGTTGGCCTGTCTATGTTCATGGTTCCAACGTCATGTCTGTGGCCATTCATTCTGATGCTCAGACTATCCGTGGTAAGGCCTATGTACTGTGCCGGGCAAAATTTACATTGTAACTGGTATATTACATTACTGGATGTACAAGTATGATGACCCTGAATCTTGAAGTCCACATTGGTTGCTAAGCTATGGAAACTATTTGTTGGGATGTGTATTGGACATGTCTTGCATCTTGGTCAATTGCATGGAAAGGAGCCGTGAGGAAGTTTGGGCGGTTTTTCAGTACTTGGATCTGGTAATTTTGGATGTACTAAAATACTTTTTAAATTGAACGGTTGTCTGAACCAAATATGTGGTGGATTTGAGAAAAGATCTTTGGTGTGGGCGGAAGCTTGAAGAATCTTGAAGCCATCCTTTAATATTTTGTTCAGCTTCGTTAGGCCTGGATGGTAATCTGTAACTAAAGACAGTTTGTCCTCCATAGGTGGTCTGGGTACATCAGATGACTGAGCCAAGCGGATTTGATTCTCAACGAGTTGTTTAGGGTATCCTCTTTTTTGGAAAGCTAGTAAGGTCTTTCTATTAAAGTCTTCCAATGCTATATCGTTGGAACAAATTCTCTTGCCCCTGACTGCCTGACTGTATGGTATGGACCTTTTTATATTCATGGGGTGGTTGCTATTGAAATGTAGGTATTGTAGATGGTTCGTCGGTTTGATGTGGACACCTGTATAGATATTCCCATCTCTGATTGTTACATCTACATCCAAGAAGGTGATTGTTGCTGCAGACTTCTCCCAGGTGAATTGAAGTGTGGAACATAGTGAACATCACTATGTTCATCACTACGTCAAAGTAAATTTATTATAATACTAAACTCAAAATTTAAATATTTAACTTTTGGTTATAATTTTATACAACATTACTATATACCTACATTAAAATATACCTATGAAGTATCCAGACAAGATGGATTTGGTTATAATTTGTTTCAACTTTACTATCTACCTATATTAAAATATATCTACGAAGTATTTAGTCAGGATAGATTTGGTTGTAATTTTCTGATTTGGGAATAAGTCTAAATATTTACCAAAATTACAACCAAATCTATCCTGACTGGATACTTTGTAGGTATACTTTAATATAGGTAGATAGTAATGTATAAATTACAACCAAATCTAGACGTAGTGCAGTGTGCTGTAGCTACTGTGCACCCGGTTCACGCTACAGGCCTACATGCCATTACAGCCTAACATTTAAAATGTGAAAAAAGTAACTTCCCGTATTTTCCGTGGAAAAACAGTTGATCTTCGTGTTCTACACATTTACACAACTTAAAAACAAACAAAAAATGTTTTAATGTTATTAAGACTATATTTTTACCTATTTTTGTACCTATCTTTTAATGACAATTAATAGGGTAGAGTGAGAAGTAATTTGCCAGCAATTTGTTAATCAATAAGGTTTTTAAAAATTTCCAAATGTGTTGGATAGCTTTAACTGTAATTTCTTCTATTTTAAATAATTAACTACTTTTAAATTAATTTAATGAGATAAATTACTTTTACTTAAAAATATAGCTGAGATTTTTTCCAGCTGAAAAACGAAGTAAGGTTATAATCGAGGTATAAAACAAAAAACTAGGTTAATATATTTTCTTATGCAAACTAACAATTTAGGTTTCAGTGGGCTAAAAAAATTGTTGAATGATGACCTAGGTTGTTTTGAACCGACTTCACCCTGAATATCCTTTACATTATAATAGGTTATAAAATCCATTGTTTATAAAGAAAATACATTTATCAATAAAATGACAAATATTACTACGGTAAATAAGGCTAATTGAAATACATAACTTGTATTAACTTATACTTACTTGTACATTTTAAGGATTAGAGTTCTTGACACTAATATAAGAATGTAATGCAGGGTGGGCTGAACAAATCATAAAGACTCATACCATTGTCATAGTACCAATCTTATGAATAGAAGAAAATGACATGAAACAAAACTAGATAAAAACTTAATCTAAAGCCTTAAATAACTGTAATAAAAAATAAATAAATACCTGTAAAAATTACACCATAAATTTTTAATTCTGAAAGAAAACTACACCAAAAATATTACAGTCATAAACAGCTGTTTTCGTAATCCATAATGGTTATCATTTTGTTATTATTGCTGAGAAGTAAAAATTTGTTTGTATAGGTATTTTTAATTAATTAATTTATATTTTGAAAATTAAACTGGTAGGATTATTTGTTGCAAGATTTTATTTAATAAAATGTCTATGCAAAATAATCTTTATGGTTTTAATATAAATTGTTAGAATGAAATGGGAAACTTCAAACACATGTTAGAAAGAAATATCAATTATACTGCTCTACAAAACATATATATATGTCTTTACAAGACATATTACAGGAGGTTATTCAAAAATGTTCAAATATCTACCATTTTTGCAACATATGGTTTTAAAGCTCTTAAAACGTATATAGTTGAAACAGTGACCAAAGAAAGATTCTTAATTTTGGGCTCTAGTAATTTATAAAGTACATAATTTCACTAAAAAAGATTAATATTTATGTTCATCATTGGCATACATGACAAGATCGATATTGGCAATTTTACTGTATTTGGTGAAGCGGAAAATTTTTAAAAAATGTCTTCAAACATTGAAAATTAATTTGTGAATTTTGTAGTCCATTACGTTCGGTAAAACTTATTAATCACTTAAACAATAGTTTATGACTATCCGAACTTTAAATTTTGTACATTTGATAAACTTACTGAGACAGAACGTGTTCGATCGCTATGTGCCGATCTTCATCAGTGTCTTCTGCTTGGAGATGTTGGGTCAAGCGGTGACGTAATTGAAAATTAATATTGATTCTTCCAAATTTTGGAATTTTGAAAAAGACAAAATCGACTTTACAATACATAAAACCTTATAAAGTTAATGATTTTTAAATAAAACAATACACTATATATATAAGTATACTAAGTATCTTGTTAAAAAATATTTGAGTTTAAAAAAATAGCTTAACAAATTATTCATTTATTTACTCTTACGCGTTTCAATGACAAAGCTAAGCTCAAAGAATAGTTGTATAACTACCAAATGCTCGTTTTGGTATCTCTGTCAAGAGATGCTGTTCCACCCAGTAGAGCTTCACCCATCCCTGTAAGCTGTCATCATGACTGAAGCGATCCAGAGTGCTGAAGAGGATCAAAAGATTAAACGCTGCCTTCATCTTCTAGGGAAAGAGAACAAGTGGAGGGTACACAAGGCTCATTTGACATAGGTAACTGGAGATGCTCATGGTCTATCACCATCCTTAAATTAGCAACTGCAATGTCCCTTGACAAAACACTGAGGATAACATTTGATCTTACAATCAGCTCATATCTTTTGCCAAAACATACTACTCCCCAGATTGTCTTCACCATATGACTTATGGTCCATTTTGTAATGATGCATGAAGCTGGATAACTGGGAAGAAATCCTCTTGGAGAAGGTCACAACCAACTCTAGCAAGGCTGTCAGCACACTTGTTACCATTAAACCCACAATGTCCAGAGACTAATTGTAGAAATATCTCCTTCATGGGAAGAAATTGAAATAGGGCTTCATTATGCCTTGTCATAACTGCTATGCTGTGGTAGTACCCTGCAGTGCTGAGGTTGAGTCAGAAAGAAATACCCCCTTCTTTTTATTGGTGCAAGTTGAGAGCCATTCAGTGGCACGGAAAATGGCTCTCATTTTGCCATCAAAATTATTTTAATTTAAACCAACAAGGAACAATCCTTCAATGGAAGTTGTATAGGATTCAGCATTATTGGACTTTCCCATGGCCGAACCAGCCATGTAAACGTCATTAAATTCTGCAGCAGAGTAGTTGAATACAGCAGAGGGCTGCTTCAGCTCAGAGGAGTTAGTCACTGTTGACGTACACTAAAAAAATTATGTTTATTAAGGGATAAAATGAAACACAGTACCCTTGTTGGTGCAGCAATTCAAAAACTTACACCACATAGGAAGCCACTTTACATACCAGAGTATTGTGTTTTAGATACCTAGTCAATGAAAAGTTAAAATTTGGAATTATATTATCCATGGAGGGATTTAGCACAATGTTTTTTTGAATATAGGAGGTAGTTGCAAATTTAGGTTATTAGGAATGCTCAACTTTCTTATGTTGAAGGGAGCAGTCTTTACACACATAGATGGTAATTAAGAACAATATTGAATGCAGGGCATTTTGGTTTGCTTCTAAGACTGGTATGTCAGGAAATTTTAAACATCTGATATCACCATAAAAGAGCAGATTCCCCATCCTCGACAATAAGACTGGAGATTGGGCTTGACCTAAAACAATCGGTTGCAATTCTAAGAGTCAGAGTTGTGTAGAGTGCTGAGTTTTTTTGAACCGTAGGTCGAGTTGATGAATAAACTATACAACCGTAATCTTTGTGCAATTTTATGACAGCACAATAGAAATGTAGCATATAGGTTCGGTCTGCCCCTTAATTAGTAACACGTAAAACTCTCAACATATTCAATATCTTGTTGCATCGAACTTTCAGTAAGAATGTCTTGTATACACCATGATTTTAAAACAATCAAAATTCCTTTTCTCATGCCATATCATATGCTTTTGATGAGCATCCACCACACATGCAACAAAGGCCATAAATTAAACACACTAGAACAATATGAAATATATAGACATAGCAACACCATAAAAATGACATCCTAAATGAACAAACACGGCACAGATCACATATACTCTTCGATAACATCACTTCTAACTTTCAAAAAATGGTACCATGGAAGCACAATTGCAGCATTCCTAGCGGCAAAAATACGAGGCTAAAGAAGTTGTAAGACGAAAACGATTCCTCCAAGTGTATGTTAACAATTTAACAACCTTTAGTTAACAAAAAGTCTGGTCGCAAGTAATAGCAAAAGTGTAATAAGTAACTAACAACCAGCTCATCATGAACAGCAACAAGATTTCTTTTACTCTAATGAGCAACTGTTATAAAAATTTTTTAATGTCAATTCCTAATTAGGTTAACAAAGAAAAGTTTTGTTTTAGTTGTTTATTATGAAATAATTACAAATAAATTACCATAACATATGCGTTAAAAGAGTTGTGTGGTATGTGGAGGTCTTGAATTTTGGGAATGAGGTCTATGTTATCCATCCGTCTACTAATCAATCACACACATGCACCATCACATAAGATAGCCAAATACATAGACAAACTTATCAGAGACAACATAAACTCTCACAATCACACATCCATACACAATAACATAGACCTCATTCACAAAATTCAAGACATCCACATGCCACACAACTCTACCATTGCCTCATTTGACATAAAAAACCTATACACTAATGTGCCAATAGAACAAACACTCCACATACTACAAAATATGATCACAGCAAACAACGCTCCACATAAACTCACACATGAAATCATCATACTCACCAAACTCATCACATCACAAAACTACTTCACTACCAACACAAATTCTACACACAGATAGACGGCCTCGCTAAGGGTTCCCCCATTTCAGGCATCCTAGCAGAAATATTCCTACATCATATCGAACAAAAATACATTCTACAGAACAATAATCACACACATAAAATAATTTATTATCATAGATATGTGGATGGCATTTTAATATTATACAACGGCAACAAACGGCAAATCAAACAACTACACATTTATGTTAATACCATACACTGAAATCTCACATTTACCCTCGAATTAGAAGAAAACAATAAAATAAACTTTCTGGACCTTACCGCCACCAAACACAACACCAGACATAATTTCAAAATATACAGAAAACAACAACTACTTTTATTGTTATACATAATACATCTAATCACCCACACAACACAAACATGCTGCATTTAATCACCGCCTAATCAATATACCAATGCTACAGAAATACTATGACGAAGAACTTAATACCATATAATACATCGCTCAACAAAACGGCTACCAACACACACTCATAGACATCATACTCAGGAAAATTAAACATAAACACCATCAAATTGCCACACAGACAAATCACACAAAAAACCATAAATACATATCCCCAACCTACCACAACAAATACAGCACATACAACCTTTTGAAAAAGAAACTGACAAATACAAACTCTCATGTATTTACAAATTAACTTGTAATGATTATCCCAGCTATTACATCGGCCGAACTGGCAGGTCATTCTATACACGCTTCGAAGAACACATAACCCCAAAAAAAAACCAAACAAACCCTAAATCCAGCTCCGCAAAACACCTAATAAACACCCAACACACACACTGACATACACACTAATTTAAATGTCCTACACACATTAAAACAATGTAAAAAACTAACAACCTTAGAAAAATATGAAATATAGAAACACTACGCAACAGATAAAGAAAACGTAATAAATGATCACACATATTGTGAAACCAACATCCTTTTCTATTATATGACACACAACCAAAACAACCCACCCCATTCCACAGTCATAAATCCATTCCTGTTAGAGCCTGTACACCTAAACGATGCCGCCAGTAGAGGGTTAGCTTCGTAAAAGGAACGAATGTTTTGAAACGTGTCAGCAAGTAAGCAATTAGGTTTTTAGTATTGCTTTCCAGCTGCACTCAGAACAGTTATTGTAAATGTATTTACAATGATATTAATAGCAGCCAGATAATAAATGTCCAGTGATTCAAGGTTTTTTAAAAAAATTAACAAGTTGGTTTTTTCAAGGTCCAACAGGGATGTCGAACACAGCAGGCTCAGGAGCACACAAAGAGATGTCAATAGGAGTGCAGATGAGGCAATGCAGACCATGTTAGCATTATAGCCAAAGAAGGATTGCACATTGACAAGTCAATAGTTGTTCATCAGTCTGTAGACACTGCTAAATGTGTTGGAGAACCATTATTTAACACTTATAAATCCAGTTCTGATTTGATACTCTCAACCAGATAATGTTGTAAGTTACATACTAGTGAACCCTCTGAAGCATGGTGATCATTGAAATTACCCTACAATAAAAACAGAGTTGCTAACTGGTTTATAAAGCCTACAAGTTCTCTCTATTGCAGATTGTGTCCTGGTGAAAAGCATACGCAGAAGAGAGTAGGCTTGTATGGAGGAGCTGTATGAATGGCTGCTGCTTGCAAGGGAGTTATTAAGTTTAGAGAAATCACATGCATAAAGTAATGATCTGGCTCTTTGTTGTCATTTGAAATTAATTGACCTGGAACATCAGAACTTTCATCAGCTTCCATCATACAATTACAGTGGTAGACTTCAAGGAATTTGTTGACTCAGGAGCAGAGGTTTTATGAGCCCCTTATTGGTCCTTTATTTTTTTGTAGTTAATTTTATAGGTGCATATTTTTGTTGAAGAGGGTGAATTAATTATATTTTTTTACCCACTGATTGTAAGGATTTATCGTTTTTCAATTTAAGAATCGTCTCTTTTAGTGACTTACTTCGTGTACCATTCTTTCTAGAGGAAATACTTGGAGCAGAAAGGGAGTCCATGGATATACATTAGCACAAGGTGTAGCAGAGCATTTGCTGAGTAGAATGAGTAATGGACTGACCAGCTGAGTGAAGGCTTCTAGTTTCTAATTAAGTTTGACACAATTCGAACATTATTTTTCAGTTGTTGCAACTGCGGCATAAGACTTGCCTTCAAGTCTAGGTGAAGATGACTTGTATTTCTTCTTTGTGTCTGAAAATGAGATTTTTTCTTTAGCCACTATGCTGATAATTGCTTTCTACTACTTGGACATTGGACAGCCAAAGGAGCAAGCAGGGTGTATACCAGCACAATTAGAGCATTTTGGGCCATTCCTACAATATTTATCACTGTGACTTTCAGATCAACATGACTCCATCCCTTTGATTTTATACACGAGGTTCTCACATGGCCGAATCGTTAACATTTATAACGATGACTAGGATTCGGAATGTACTACTTGACAGAAAGCTTTTGGTAGTCTGCATAGATATATCTGGGGGGGGGGGGGTTAAAGGTTTCCCTAATGTCAGTATAATAGGAGCTGTTCTTAACTAAAGGACCTTCTTCCTATTTTCTGTTTTCATTATACAGATAAAGTTGGTTACACCATCAGGTGCTAATTCAGTCTCAACTTCATTTTCAGGGACATGCAAAATGACCATGTGATTACCCTCTTTGAAGAGTTCAAAGTTTTGTGGGAAGGCACAGAAACCTAGGCCTGGTCAAAATAGGAGGTTGTCTTTGTCAATTATTGCTTTTCATTATTGTTCTTTACCAACAGGGTTCTATTCGTAACTTCCTAATGGAAGCTACAGGGCCACTACATATCCAGCTTTATGTAATTAAAAAAGTGCCACCTTGATAAATTCTTGACATCCTATCAAGACAAAATATTTTTTTTTTTAAATTGGGGCAGATGATAGACATTGACAACCACATCCTTATTAATATAATTAATTACATTAGGTGCGATCTGTGAACTGGACGACACCTCTTTCCTCTTTGTCAAGCTCTGGTTTTTTTCAGTACTCCTAACACCAAATGAATCTGACCAGCTGAAAACTGTTAAAGAAAATGGCATTATAAATTGTATAAAATTGTGGGTTTATAGAAGTTTGTGTATATGAGTGTGTTTCTGTGGGTCTTTGTGTAGTGAGTTTGTGTTTGTGTATGTCAGGGAAGGTGATTGTTTTAGGGTGTTAATATGGTGAGTGGGTGTTGTTGTTGGTGTGTGTGTGTGTGTGTGTGTGTGTGTGTGTGTGTGTGTGTGTGTGTGTGTGTGTGTGTGTGTGTGTGTGTCTGGATAGGGGTAAGAGTAGGTTTATTATAGAAGTAAGTGTTGTCAGTGGTGTAATGACTGGCTAATGCTAGGCAGTTTATTTACATAAACTGAGTTCATCGGCCATCATTAGCACAGTTTTTGGTGGCTGGTAAAGATAAGAGATTATACAAGATCAATGTTCCTATATCACAGGAGATTGGAGTCTGTCCCAGCCTTGAATCATCTTTGTACATCTTCTCAGCTATTTTAAAAATACTTTATCCACTTAATGTTTTATGTGAATGTTTTATTTAGGGCATTATTACCATAAACAGTTCTTAACTGACAGATTATTGGCTCCCAGGTTCCATGAAACCTATATGACAACATACCTCTGATATTGGATCAGTTTTCACATTCACAGGACAGATCTTATATAGCTTATTTGTGACTGACTTAGTAATTTCTTATATTAAGAACAACAAGTGTAATAAATTAAAGTTGTTTTTACATTTTCTGTACAAGATTTAGTAAGAATTCACAGAATTACTAAAGCCAGCTCTAACCCAGAGCTAAGAACCAATATCAAGACAGAAATGAGTGTTCAAGAGTAACCCCATAAGTATCATAGATATTGAAAATATTGTACATGAACAGTATAACCAAAACTCCCTATTCCTAAGTATCCTAGAAAATATATTCTTTATTTAGGTAGAATAAGAGAAAAATAGTGGAATAAATATAGGACTAAGGTAGACATAATGCTCCTTGATACCGGTTTTATATATATCAACATATAAAACCTTTTTATATGGTTAGGTTTGTTTACCTGAACTGACCAACATTCTACCAGGACAGCATATAGAGTTGAATATACATGTTCATAGTGAAGTGATAACAAGGTGACTAGTGAGTGATACAGGAACTAGAGTTGCTCCGGTCACGACATACTGTAAAATTGATACTCAGTTGCCAGCATTATTTGTTGTGTTGTGTGCATTTGTTGTTGTGTACCCAACAACTTTCATATGAATGATTACAAACAGATTTTCAAAATATACAAAATCGGCACTTGAACTATAAAATTTTATTTGTTTAAAAAATCATTTTTATTTAATTGTAAAGTAATGTTATTCTAAGTTTTGTAGCTATACATAAAAAAAAATACATAAATGAAGAATGAACCTTCCCTGAGTATTATTGTTAATCTTTCTCCAGCTGAAATCGGTTCTCACCAATTTGTTGTTTTTTTCTTGATGTTCTCACATACATGACCTAAAAGGTAGTTGCAACTGCTACTACTCATAAGATAATTAAAACATTTGTCTGGGAAATTTTTTAAATTTTGGACAGCAATCTATTGAGTTTGCCTTGCATGAATAACTTTATAGGGATGAATTGTCTTTTTTGCAACGTTTTTGTAGCTTCTTTCTTAAAATATACACAAGGACAGCATCACTACTCTGACGACAAAATAACTGAACCTAAACTAGTAACTTTAAATGAACAATCTTGTAAACCGACTAGCAACTTTTCTAATAGCAACTCAAGTTTATGCTGCATTGCGATCACTAGTTGCTTTCTGTATGTCCACAGCCTAAGGGTCTTCCATCTGAGGGAAATAGTTATAGGCCTATTCTGTGACATTACACAATCATTACTTAGCTTCATTTACCATATACTAAAATCTTTTACATTTTCAAGCTTATTAGTATATTACTTGTATTTTTTATATCATGAATTAATTAGATGAAGATCAGGTACACATATATTGCAGGCATCCCTTTCAGTTTATACAAGAAAACTAACTTTTTATTACATTGTGGGTGGGCATATATATCAATCATTATAACATGGCAGTATAGGTTTAAATTAATATATCTTTTTCAATATATTCTGCTAATTATTAAGTAGATTTAAATCGGGTTCGAATGGCTGAAAGCTTGAGCCTCAATGTCCCTCCTCTTAAATCTGCCCCTGACAGAATCCAATCTGTTAAACCTTCTAACAATAATAATATTATTAATAAAAATATTGCTAATAATAATAGTATTAATAATAATAATACAATAAACTCTTGAATTTTGTGGACCATTACGTTCAGTGAAACTTAATTAATCATTTTTACATTATTTTATGACTAGTCGAACTTTAATTTTGTAAATTTGTAATAAGTTACTGAGACAGAACATTTTTGATTGCATGGCGGATAGTTCGGTTAGTTCGGATAGTCAAAAACTAATGTAAAAGTGATTAAATACAATAAATTAATAAGAATTAATTGAATTTACACAAATTTTAAAAAATCAATAATAAAGAATATAAAAAATGAACATATCAATTATTTAAAATATTAAATATTGTTATATAAGATATTTAAAACTTGTTTATAATCTACATGTTCTTGTTTTTTTTCAGAAGATAATCAAAATGGTACCACTGTCAAAAACTTAAAGATATTAACACTGCAGTGGTCACGCGTAAATAAGTAACGTGAGTGGTCGCACGGATTACTATTGTAATCCACTATGAAATAGCTTTTAAAATATAAATATTTTTTTAAAATATCTTATAAGCATTTTTGGGTATTTAAGGGGTTGTGTGGAAAACAAATGTGGTGAAAAACATTTTTATTATAGCACGAAAGTAATATATAACATAAAACTAAATTAGGTCATGTGTTAGGTCAACACAATTTCATTTTGGTTTCGGCAAGCCAGCTTTGTATTTGTTCACGCTGTGGCTCAGACATTGTTTACTGATAAATGTGTTACTAATTTAAATATTGTTTTCACACAAAAAATAACAAAATATCTATTTAAAATAGAAAATATTAAGACTACTCCATGTATAGGAAACATATCGCAAGTGGTCATGCGGATTACTATTGTAATCCAGGTGAATTAAAAATATTCAATAAATATAACGTGCCAATTTACAGCTCTACTACTTGACTGGTAACAGTGGGGATTTGTGTGTGAAAGGTAGATGGCTGCTCAAGGTCATAAGTCTGACCAAAATAAGTCTGACACAAACATTTACCCCTGGATTACAATAGTAATCCGCGTGACAACTTCAGTGTAAAATTAATCACTAAACACTTTTAAATGTTTATAAACTTGCCTATAGTAGTACTTACTTATATTTGTTAAGAACGGCCGTTTCGGGAGATGTGTCCCATTGTCAACTCCCAAAACGGCCGTCCTCAACAAATATAAGTAAGTGCTACTATAGGCAAGTTTATAAACATTTAAAAGTGTTTAGTGATAACTAGTAGCTCACGTGAAGATGGAATCAACAAATATTAAATTATTTGTTTATTTCAGAAACCTGTCAATTGACATTTCAGTCCTAAATGATATTTACACATATTTTGAATTGGATTTCTATAAACACACATTTTTGGGCAGAAATCCACCAAATACATGCCTCTATATAGGTTATTTATTTTAATGAATATATATATATATATATATATATATATATATATATATATATATATATATATATATATATATGAAGTTAATATATTACTATTGTAAGTAATTTTATCCACCATTAAGTGCAATAATTTTACCTTGAGTGATGAGGCACCTTTCGGTCACTTGACCATTGTCGAATCACTGATATTTTTCTGGTGTAGATGTTCGGTCCGTGATATTGGTATTTGTTGACGTTACACGCACTTTCTCTTGATCTGTGTGTATGATGTTTTTATATAGTATGTCTTCTGTGTATGTTGTTTGTAGATTCATTAAATTGTTGTGTATGTTTTTATAAATGTGGTATTTTTCTAGTGAGTTTAGTTCTATTGGGTTATTATTCATTTCAAGTATGGTTAGGTTATTTTCGTAATTTGTTATTTCATGTTTATGTGATATTAGGTGTGCTGCAACATTTGAAATAAATAATAACCCAATAGAACTAAACTCACTAGAAAAATACCACATTTATAAAAACATACACAACAATTTAATGAATCTACAAACAACATATACAGAAGACATACTATATAAAAACATCATACACACAGATCAAGAGAAAGTGCGTGTAACGTCAACAAATACCAATATCACGGACCGAACATCTACACCAGAAAAATATCAGTGATTCGACAATGGTCAAGTGACCGAAAGGTGCCTCATCACTCAAGGTAAAATTATTGCACTTAATGGTGGATAAAATTACTTACAATAGTAATATATTAACTTCATAAAGTCAGTGCAACGGAAAAACAAGGATAACGTAAAATATCAAGAATATATACATATATATATATATATATATATATATATATATATATATATATATATATATATATATATATATATATTTATTTATTTATTTATTTATTTATTTATAGGTTAGTTTTGGTTGGTAAAGATTATTTAGATTTTTTGGACTAGGAGACTGACAGACTTACCTTGGTGAGAGTCCACTCTGTAGTCTTGAAATAGAAACACATAAAACCTTATGTTTAAGTGCTTTTATGTGTTTCTATTTCAAGACTACAGAGTGGACTCTTACCAAGGTAAGTCTGTCAGTCTCCTAGTCCAAAAAATCTATCTATCTATCTATCTATCTATCTATCTATATATATATATATATATATATATATATATATATACCTGAAAAATCCTGTATATTTCATGTTCCTCATTAGGTAGGTTATAATCAACTGTTCTGTACTTTTACTTTGTGCCTTATAGTAATTAATTTCTTTAATAAATGCATAGTGGAAGTTTTGAAGATGACCCTGAAGCTAAAAAAAAACGTGATATTGCTAATGAAGAAAAATGTAAAAGGAGTGTCATATGAAAATAATGATTAAAAGTTGAACGATATATAAAAACTAAAAAGGTAACATTGTTCCACAAAAATCTGTCTCTAATGTACTTATTTGCAAATGTAAAAAAAATGTCTATCTATTGATGTATCGATGGTGATTAAAAAAGGAAACTGGGCATTTTGCTGGCCTCAAAGTAACTAGTGAGATGATCTACAGTTTCAATACTTGGTGGTCCAAGTTTTATAAAAATAATGTGAATTAAACATCTGAAATGGGGCCCCAGAAAGAGAAAGAATTCCTTTCAAAGTCTCAACATACAAAGATTTCAGAAATGACAATGTACACAAAGAAAATTGTTGTTTATCGATGGTTTTATATTCTCAAAATTTTACTTGAAAAAGTATAAAGCAGTTCCTGATCTCCTTGCAAGAAGAAAGAAAAAGAAACATAAATGGAATTAGATAGGACTAAGGAAAGAACATAATGACCCCATGTTACTATGAAGAGGAAATAATTATGGAATTGAATGAGAAGGATCACTAACATGTAGTAGCCTACTTTCAATCAAGGCAAAGAGAGGTGTCTACCAGCCATCCTACTAAAACCCAACTACGGGTAAAAGGATCACAGGAGATAAGGAGTGGAGAAAGTAACTTTAGTACATACAATAACCAACAAAAGTTTTTTAATTTTAATTCAAAAGGCATTGGAAATGCAGAAAATATCTGAAAATATACGAATCACTTAGCAAAGATTTGATCCACCTTTTTATAAAATTCTAAGTTAGTGAGTTTCCTGCGAATATTTTCAATGAGAATCAATCCAATGCCTATTTTAGTATTGACATTATGACTACAGTGTAAAAAATGACAAAATTCTAAACATCTTAGCCATAATTTGGACTAACAATATATTTCTTGATTTAGTATTACCTATGGACTTTTATATTCTTATTCAAAGAATTAATTTTATATGTGAATGTTTTTTTTATCTAGGAATTATTGTATGTAGAAAAATAAATATTTAAAATTATTTTATAACATTAAAAATGTTTTATTTTATTTTGGTTTTAAAAATGTCTTTTTATGTCGCAGTATTCTTGGTTCTTTTTTTTTGCCCTCTTCTATCATAATCTTCTCCTTATATATATATATATATATATATATATATATATATATAATATGGTGATATGTTTTCTTGTAATATAGTTAATAAATTTAAAATATTTCAAAAACAAGAATACTTTTAATGAATATATTTATTTAAAGCTTTTCACCGATAAAATAGTACCAGCATCTTCAGGAAAATAATTATCTAATAAAATATTTTTACAAAATTAAATCATATGGGCTACAAACGACCATATGTTTATAAGTATTGCACTTTATGTAATTTTTTCTATAACATCAATGATCTTATAAATAGTTTGATGCCTTGATCTATTTAGTTAGGTACTATTTTATCGTATTAAATATGTTTTCTTGTTTAATAATTTAAAACACTAAACACTTTTTAAATGTTTTAAACTTGCCTATAGTAGCACTTACTTTGCTTGTTGAGAACAGCTGTTTCGGGAGATGTGTCCCTTTGTCAACTCAGACCGTAACTCTGGGTTAGTAACTATGGAGTTACAGTCTGAGTTGACAAAGGGACACATCTCCCGAAACGGCCGTCCTCAACAAGCAAAGTAAGTGCTACTATAGGCAAGTTTAAAACATTTAAAAGGTGTTTAGTGATTACAAGTAGCTCACGCGAAGAAGGAATCTACAAATTTAAAACAATATAATTGAATATAAATTAATTTAATAATTTTATTTGAATATAAATTAATAAATATTCTTGTATTTGAATAACCTATGTTGTTTTAATATATATATATATATATATATATATATATATATTTGTTCAATTTTCAATCAATAAAATTCTTTGTATTCATCCACTCTAGTTTAAATACAGTTTTTAAATACATTTTTTAGTGGATGCCACTTGATGTGAGTACAGTTTTTCAAATATTAATTCATTAATTACATTTAATGGATTAGTTTTAGTTTGATGGGAGAAAACTTTTCACAAAAGGGGCAAGATATACAATATAGTTATTTCATCCCTTTTGGCTTAAAATAAGACATAACATATGATTTCATAAAACAGCTGATTTTATGTTATAGGTTATGTGCTTGGACAGCTCTTTTAACGTATATGTTATGATAATACATTTATATTATTTGTAATTATTTGATAATAAACAACTAAAACGAAACTTTTCTTTGTTAACCTAATTAGGAATGGACATTAAAATTTTTTATATAAGTTGTTAATTAGAGTAAAAGAAATCTTGTTGCTGTTCATGAAGAGCTGGTTGTTAATCACTTATTACTCTTTTGCTATTACTTGCGACCAGACTTTTTGTTAACCAAGGGTTGTTAAACTGTTAACTAACATTTGGAGGAAATGTTTTCGTCTTTACGACTAGAGGTATAGAAGTCGTAAGATAAAAACGTTTCCTCCAAGTGTAAGTTAACAATTTAACAACCTTTAGTTAACAAAAAGTCTGGTCGCAAGTAATAGCAAAAGTGTAATAAGTAAAAGAGTAAAAGAGATCTGCGAACTAATAATGTGAACATGTTATATAATAAAAGGTCATAATGTGAACATAACAATAGCTCATGTTACTATGTTATATTATTTTTAATTTTGTAATAAACTCATTCTTTGTTCACCTAAGTAGAAATTGAATTTAAATTTTGTTTGTTTATATTACTTGTTATTAATACATTTTATGAAGCATTAACAGTTCTGTATTAAGTATTAGTAATTATATTTGTTGATTCCATCTTCACGTGAGCTACTTGTTTTCATCTAGTATAAGTAAGTACTACTATAGGCAAGTTTGTAAATATTAGTAATTATTTAACTACCTGATAAATTAAAAATTCATAGACACTATCAATAAATAAGTAAATTAAAAACATCACATATATTCAATTAAATAATAATACAACAATCACATTAAAACATGTTACATGAGTCAATACTTTATCTCAATATTGATAAAGAAAGGTGTTTAAACTACTACAGAATATCCAGACATGCTATTAACACCATATTGACCTTGACCAGCTCTAAGCTGGTAAGATGTGTTTTTTTTCATCAAACAACTTTTAAAACTATAATTAAAGTTTCAATACTGTTCTGCTAGGTCATGTTACAAGATTATGCCATACAAATACATCTGATTGAAAGTTTCTGTGTAGAAGTAAATCAAATTGGTATTTTTATACCACAATATTGTTTTCACTTTATATTAAGCACTTTAGTGTAAATATAAGTAGTTTTTACAAATAGAAGCATTATTTCCATAGATATGAACACTACTGAAGAAATTACTTTCCACTTTAAAGGTGATGGAACTATTTCTAAGGTATTGTAAAAATTATTATTATTATTATTATTATGTAAATATATTTACCTTTTTGAAACAGCACTTTTCTATAAATAGTATGTATTTTTTCTCTTGGAATAAGTAATTAATTTAATTTATGGAGATGATAAAATAATCAGAATAAAAGGTTTGACAGTTAATATCATATAGCCTACTCATATTATTTGAACTGTCTTTAGTTTATATTAAACTATTCCTTATGCCTAAATTTTTTCAATAGACTTTTATTTAATTCAGAATCTGTAAGTATGGTAAATGTTTACAATGCAGAATAGAAGAATAAAGCAACAAACATTTTTTTAAAATATTTTTTTACTTCAAGATATAGACAAATATTACAGAAACATATGTTTTACCAGAACAAGCAATAGAGTAGAAATTTTTAATACTATGTGCACGTAAAGTGTATTTTTGTTACCAGGTCTTAAGAATAAGCACTCATTTGGTAAACCACTTGTTAATATTTTTAAAAATAATCCACAAGTTTAAACTTATTTGACTTATTTTTGTTTTCAAAAAATAAAAATTACTTGTATTTCTGTTCAAACTTTCAGATTCCAATATTGATAAATTATTTGAAATAAAAAAATTAAATACAATCAAAACATAAAATTGTATGTAAAAATTGACTCAATCTCATACTGAGGATAGTGTAAACTGATATTTATTAATTCATACGACAAAAACTATTACTGATATTTCTCAGCAGACATGTTTTGCACTTAAACAGTACATTATTCAATGTTGTCAGTCACTGGTTAAACTGTTTGCTTAGGTGTGTTATGCTATTGTGAATCTGTGTTGTTTTGCTATTAATAGAGTAGTTTTTATTATGTGTACAAATATAATGTTTAATTGTGAATATGTTTTATCACTTAGAATACGTTATGTTTTATTTTTAAGGTGTTTGTATATTTCTAAATTTGCAGTTGTGTTTCGATTATTACTTTTTTTTGATGAAGTGTAGAATTTATAATCTTGGAGAGTTGTTGCATTTGGTTTTGTGTACTGTTGCTATGTCTTGTTTGTTCTGGAGTATTACTATGTATGCATTTTTTAGTTGTGTTGGATGTTTTAAACATGACCTAATAAGTAAGTTTTCAAAAATATTAGGCTATTCTTTGTGATGTGTTGCCATGAAATGTCAAGGGTATATAATTTTGTTTTTGTGCATTGTTGTTGTTGTTTGTAGCATTTATTGTATTATGTGTGTATTGTTTTTTTTTTGCTTATTATTGTGCTAAGTTTGTTTGTTTCTGTCTTTGTTGTTCATGAGTATGCTAATTAGTCTGTGGTTTCATGAAGGAGAATGTAACATGTATGTGATGTACTAGATGCTTGGAAATGTTCTGTATTACCTTGTCTTTGGATCTGTATATTTTAAATATGTGTTTCTAGTTTTGTTGTGTAATTGAGATCTAAGAAACGGATTATATTATGTGGTTCTATTTCAAGTTTAATCTGTATATTGTCCTTTTATTGTTTATATTATTTATATTGCTTATGTTATTATGAATCTTGAGGACCTGTCTTTTATTGCCTTTGAATAGGATTAAGATGTCATCTATGTATCTCAATGCCAGTATGTTACTTTGTGGGTGTAATTTTTATTATTTACGATGTGTTTTTGTTAGTGTTAAATAATTCTTGAATATTTGTTGAATAAAATAATTCATAAATAGAAATAAAAATAAAATAATTATAAAGCTAAATAAAATAAATTTCAAAATAGAAAATTATAAACAAAAATATAATACTTGAATTGAATACGTAATAAAATAGAATTACTAAATACGTTGTAAATATATACAAGGAATAGAGATATAAAAAAAAGAATTTGGAATAATGATAGTTAAAGTATGTTTAAAAATGATTGTAAAAGGTTAATCAACTTTAACTAATAAATTCATTAAACATAATATAAAAAGTCATATAAAAAGAAAAAAATTTAAACCAGAGGAGTTATAGCTACCATCAATTCAGGGTAAAAAATAATCTGAATTATCTTAACAGTTCTTGAGATATTTTAATTAGTTGACTTTTAGGGAAATAAGGTCTCAAAAAATTAATTATTGTACATGAAGCAAAATTTGACATTTTAATGTGAAATTATTAGTACCAGTCTAAACATACAATTCTGAGATGTAGTCATATAAAATTAATAACTTAAGTTGGTAATTAAAAATATTACTCCAGAGGTTTTTTTAAGAAAAAATAGAGTAATTTTACAAGTGTTATTCTTTATTTCTATCATAAAACTCAGTATAAATTGAAAACATTATAATTATGTGTGTTAAAATTTAACTACATAAAATTATGATTAAATGATACCTAACTAAGTGAATATATAATGGTTTACTTGCTGACGTGTTTCAAAACTATTGTTCCTGAGGCTTTGCTTCGTAAAAGGAACGATAGTTTCGAAACACGTCATCAAGTAAGCCATTAGGTATTCACTTAGTTAAGTATCATTTAATCATAGTTTAATCAGTGAATTCAGGGTGATTACAACAAGCAACTTTACATAACATTGTTAAACGTAGTTAAAAATTACAGTATTTTATAAACTATTTTTATTGGTGTCACTTACCAACTCAAAACCCCCTCAATCCTGATAGTTCAGAAAAGCTTCAACTGATGGTAGTTTGATAGAATTTTCTCAAATATTAAAATCTAGTGATCCTTTTTACTTTAAATTTCAACAACAAAATATAATTATCTATTTTTTTCTACGTCTGGTTGTCAAGGAACAACCTACAAAACTATCCTAGTTTGAGTGTAAGAACTTTACATCAGGAGAGTACATTAAGACCAACTATAAAGAGATAAAAGAGGTGTTTCAAATAAGTCCTTCAAAGCTAGAAAGATTGAAAAGCATTCTGAAAATACATTTAGAAACATTCCTAAGGTAACAAATTCCTGTGAAGAAAAACCACTTAGAATAGCAGTTGCTGACTAACAATCTGCCATCTTGGGTATAGAACTATTTTATTTTAAAGATTTTTTTGTATTTGTTGATTCCATCTTCAGACCTTTTTGTATTTGTTGATTCCATCTTCACGTGAGCTACTAGTTTTCACTAAACAATTATAAATATTTATTAACTTGCCTATAGTAGCACTTACTTATATTTGTTGAGGACGGCCGTTTCGGGATGTGTCCCATTGTCAACTCAGAACGTAACTCATGGGACACATCTCCCGAAACGGCCGTCCTCAACAAATATAAGGAAGTGCTACTATAGGCAAGTTTATAAATATTTATAATTGTTTAGGACCTTTTTGTTTATGAAATGTTTGTGAAACTGGTTGCTATATAACATATAACACGTTGGTAACTGAAAGATTTATTGTATTTTAATTTCTTCAGGAGTAGTTAGTTGTACATGAAGCAATTTCATCTTTGTTAATAGAAATAATCTCTAACTCACATGTTTCCCATTTTAAACATATTTATTCATACTTATAAAAATTAATTTAAATGTCCATGTAACATATTTTCAATTTCCCTTCATCTTTTTATTTTGAAAAATCACTATGTTTCATTTAAAAACATTTTTACAATTCCTCCTTTCTGATGCAACTAATCTAACAATTTATTTCATTTGATTAATCTCAGAATTATTAGTCATATTCATAAAAACCTTTCTTTAAAAAAAACAATAATTTCTTGTGATTATTTTTTAACTAAATTTACTATAATAAATTATTGTATGATAATGATTTTGTACTCTATAATGACTTTTTATTATTCAAATTATCTTTATGACTTTTTATCCTGAGATTATACATTTAACTGAAATCAACATACCAAATGTATCAAATATTTTAAAAATACTAGTATAATAAATATCTTATATTAATTTAGACATATTTATTGTTATTTTTTATGCAATTATTTAGAAAAGTTAGCTGGATTATTTTGGTCCCTAAACTACTATTGTACTAAAAAAGTTTTAAATTAAATTAATTTCTAAAGTATAATAACATCTTTTGTATTGCTTATCATCTGATTTTTCCATGACCTAATAGGTTTGATAAAATTTCTTTAGCTTATTTATCAACAGATTAGAATAGTTTAGTTCCTAAATTACAAAAACTTGTAACTGTATTCCGTAGATGAAATTTTCTACAAATCTCACAAATTGATTATCCAAATTACTGTTTGTGTACCCCATTAAAGTTTTTGGATTATTTAGTTAACTTATCAACAATTGAAATAATCATTATTTCTGGTTCTAGTTGGGTCAATTATTTCACATAAGCTGTGAAATGTTTAGAAAATACATACTAATTTACACATACATAAATTAAATCACCATATTAAAATTTCATAAGTAAAAAAAACTTATATCGTGAACAAGAATTTTATTAAATCTTGAAATATCTTTTAAAAGCTCTAAACCTTAAACTATATTTTTTTAAATGTTGTTTGTTGTAATCATCTTGAATTCACTAATTAAACTATAAGTAATTATTCCATTACTAAGTGAATATTTGAGAACGTAATGCTTACACGTTTTAAAACAATCGTTTCACTTACAAAGCTAACCTTTACTATTTTTTCACTGTTTTAGCTTCATATAGCCTATCTTGTTGTTTAAAGTTAATATTTATCACTCTAAGTTTAAGAATGAATGTTTAATTTTATTGTTTAATTGGTCTAATTGTAATAGAACCAATTTTGATTTCCAAACTGTTTCTTAATTTTTTTTATCCACCTGTTAATATTTTCTATTTATTTTGTTTACTTCCTAATTATTTTATATTTCTAGCAAGAATTTCAGAGTTTATTTGTTTTCATATTAAGGTAAATTTTAACTTCTTCTCTCTAACTTTCCAATTCATGTTCCCCAAATCTCAGAATAATTTTATTATATATTTACCTTTTTGTTATACCTAGCTCAAAAATTATTTAATTGTTTATTTATAAATAAAATGTTTCCCCTTATAGCTTTTAACCAGTATAATACCTGAAGTAGGTCTTCTCTTAGTTAGGCTCATAGAAGATTTGTGAGGGTATATTACACAATATCCTCATGTAGCAATATAGTTGGAATAGATAAAGAGAATAAAAGAAAGGATATGGTAGTCTATAGAATAGGCCAGGTCTATTACATTAAATATCCCAACTCTTTGCCATAGAGGTGGCCACATGTTAATTGGTGTCAGGCGCGTATCCAGCGACTTGCTTTGGGGAAGGGGCGATCGATGCATTCTCTCTCTCTCTCTCTCTCTCTCTCTCTCTCTCTCTCTCTATATATATATATATATATATATATATATATATATAAATATATATATAATATATGTGTGTGTGTGTGTGTGTGCACGTGCATGTATGTAAAAACATAGAACAGAAAAAGTTCTTTCTACGCTTGCGTTAGAAATCGGTAACGTGATTAAGATTCGTATCAAATTAGACTTTTTAATAAATAATTATTCCAGTTTCAATAACACTTATGGCTAGAGAATATTATTAATTTTATAATATGCTATTATTATAAAAATTGTTTATTAATTAATATAAGTAGTTAATCTTCCAACACGAACAATTCCGGAGTCAACTGCGAATATTACGCTAGCAAAATTACGTATTGAAAATCATATGTTCGAGACTAAGCTTCACTAGCGCTATCTCTTGTTGAAATTTTTAGACGTTTACGAGGGTATGCCGAGGAAACGCGTCACATTTTCAAATTAAAAATTAAAATTTATTTTTTATTTACAGTAAAAGACGAATTAACTTACGTAAATTAAGTTAAAATTCGAGCGTATTTATAAACATAGACTAGCATTGGATAAGTGATTCTATTTTTGTAATTATTCAAAGAGCATTACAATGTTACAAAATTATTATTATATTTATTACAGTTAGGATTTTATATTTGAGAATATATAATAACTTAATTATTGAAAAAAGTCCTAATTTAATAATAAATTGTCGATTTTTAACCCAAAGTTCTTGAGGGTTGGGGGGGGCGATCGCCCCATCGCCCCCACCCTTTGGATACGCGCCTGCCGTGTGGTTTTTCAACAATGACTACATGCAATATCTTAATTTTCAGAAATAAGTAACTCAAATCTCAAAATTTTTTGTCATGATTCTATGTAATGTGTTTCTTATGATCTAAAAGGTGTTGTATTTTTATGAAAGGCATGTTAGTAAAATCTTCAAAAATCGCTTAATATCAAAGATTTTGTCAATATCATGGTACAAAAACCAGTCAAAACAGACAGCAAATTGTCTAACCAGTTACAAATAAAACGTCTTCAACCATAAAAACTTTTAGAAGATTATTTAACTGAGAAAAGCAAACATGATGGCCACCTAATTAACCTTTGTCTTCAGAATACAATTGTCGCCTTTGTATCAAAATGGTTGTGTATCCAAACCAATCTTTAAGTATTGATTAGAATGAAAATAAACACCACTGTTTAAGACATTACTATTTTATTTATGCCAATACATTGAAAAAGTTATTATTACCTAATATCTTATTGCCTTTATAAAAATTTAGGCAATTTATAAAGATTTGAAAATTTAAAAAAATAAAAACTCCTCTTCTCTAAACTATGTAATATTCAAAGATTGAAACCTACTTTCAAAGTTGAAAAATAACTATAAATAGAAGACTCCTTTTTACAGACTAAAAGATTTCATTAATATATTCTCTGAAATTAATATCATTCTCTGAGAAAACAATATTTATGAAAGGAGACATTTATCTTTTACATACCAAATGTAGATTATTTGATCATTTTCTCCATAGAACTCGTTTTGCCTTTACCAGGATTTAGAAATTGATTGTGCTTTTATCTTAATGAATAAGAAAATTATGTTTCTCAACATCATCTAATGCTAATAAGGTAAAAAAAAGTTATTTTTTTACTAATGATGAAGATATTTAATGATAGTATGGACGATGTTATAAGGGTCTGAAGAAAAGAATTTTTTTTTGAGGAAAGGATTGATTCTGGTTCTTGTAAACAGAATTATATGCTTTATATTACAAAGAGAGAATAACCAGATTAGCCTAATTTGAAAATAAATAAAACGTCTTCAACCATAAAAACTTTTTATTTATGTCTTGATGTACATTTCCATTGAGGTTGGGAATTTTTTATTTGTAAGAATCTTCAGTAAACAGTGTGGCTGTGTGAATGAAATGAATGTTTTAAAATGAGTTAGCTCACTAAGTAGCTCAGGTTTTCCACTTAGTTATAAAAGCATTACTTATGAATACTTTACAGTTGTTTTTGCCAAGAAAGTTTTGTATCAACCAACGACTATTGTAGAAATTGATTGATTCTATAATTATGGTAAACATTATCTCCATGAATTAAAAAATATAGCAATTTTTAATAAAGGTTATTTTTACACTCATGCTATAAGGTTTCTAACAGTAACGTATGTATAATTTAGGAGGAAGAGTATTCTTGGAGATAAGTTCGAATTTAAACATGGGAATCTTGGTTGTTTTTATACGGGTTAAATTAAATACAATAGCAACAGTTTGAGATGGGAAATATAAGCAAATGCTTATTTTAACTCTTCTTTATAAATTATATTGCCATATAACAAGACAAACAAACAATAAGATACTCTAACATTATCATACATAATTTCTTTTAATATATAACAGCTCATAAAGCAGCATTTGATTTAATAAATTAATTTACTATTATTAATACTTATTATTACTACTATTAATACTATTATTACTTATTATTAATAAAATAGATTTACTTTATTCCTTTGCAATAGATTTACTTTCCAGAAATAACATTCTTCCATAGTTTATGATAAATTGTATGAAGGGTTTAATAACCTATTTTTAATATTAAAAGCCTATAATCATTAACAGGAGTAGTGTTGCAAAGAATTGTTTATCTGCTTTTGCTACCCTGGTTGTATATTCTGATATCTTGACAGAAAATTATAATGTTGTAAAACAGTTAGTTTTGTGATAAGACATACAGAAGGAACATGATAAGAAACAAAATAAAACTTAAGTAAATGTAATATTCAGATGAAAATACCTGTTTGTTGAATACAGCAGTATGGTAGCTGATATGTGTTATCATAGTTCAAACTGTCTTTGTTCTGAAGGAATGGATGCTTATACAGTTAAAGGTAGTGCATGATAATTAAGAATATACTCATTAAATAATCTTTTAATATAACAAAATACTTGGAAAATAATCTATACAAAAGTCTAGTTGATAGTGAATTTATAATTCATAATGTAGAAAATAACTTGGTAGAGGCTAATACAATTTCAGAAGAGTTTAATTTATTCATGCTACTGGTATCTGAATATTTGTATATCATAGTTCAAAACAATCAGTTGACTAGTTCACTAACTTGCGGTTTGAATTAATAACGTTATACATATCAATGAAATGGCTGTTCTCATTTAATGTTAAAAGTAAATGCTTCAATAGGAAAATTTATATACATATATATTTTATACGTTAAAATGTATAACAACGACTATTAGTAAAATAAAACAAATTTTTACAATTAAAACAATCTACCTGTTTTAATCCCTTCTTTTTAATACAAGAGGAGCAAATAATAGTTCCTTTACCTAATAGAAGTTTAACTACTGGAATTAAAATCATATTATCAAAGTTAGTTTTAATAAATTCCTTAAATATAACATTTTCGGAATTTGATAATAATGAAATGATAAGTGTATAATAATTTATTAGTGATATTTCACTACATAGTAAATGTTAATAACAAAAATAGATTAATTAATACCACTAACAATTAAATATTGTCATTTCTAACAACAACATTGTGATCTGCCTTATAGTAAAACTTAGAGAAAGGCTAATTAACTGCTATTGTGTTTAATTATTACTCACAGCGGAATGGTACCCTTGAATAAATTAGATTCAGCTACGTGATCCAGTGGGGTTAAGATTACTGATAGCTGTGTAATTTTCTGTATGATTTAATCCATGTTCTTCTCGAAGAGTTTGAGCCAAATATTTTTAGAATTCCTCAAGGCTGCAAATGCAAGGTTTTAATATTGTTTAAGAACATTAACCCTAGATTACTTATGTCTAAATTTTGTCACACGATTACTTACTTATGTACCATCAATTTCAATTCTCCAAAAATGGAGCGTCGTCATTTTGACGAGGTATAAGTGATCTAGGATTTCCACTGAAAAAAGGTGCAAAATGTCAGTTACTTTGATTAAATAATACAATCAAACATACTCTTGAGCATATGTTTTACTAAAAAATTTAATACTGTTTTGGAATTTTGTATAAATTTTATCATAAATGTTTGAAAATCATTCTTGACTACACTGTCTAATTACTTATTTGGACATGATCAGGATGTGATTAACATTGTAAAAAATTTTTGAGAGTGAATCAAATAACAATATTTTCCAAAGGTTTGTAGCAATCTTGCCACTTGACTATTTTGTGTGTTTATTATCAGATATTTTTCTATGATGTGTATTTTGTATAATATTTGTCTTAGGTGTGTATAAATAGTTTAATTAAATTTTTATGTTTGTAATGCTTAAATAAATTACTGTATATCTTATTTGTTATAATTAATTGTTAGTAGTTTTAAAAACACAGAACATAATGGTAATTTACCAATATTTCGAAATAATGCTATAAGTGCTTTAAGAAACCAATGATAACATATATGGGAGCAACAAATGAAAGTGAAGCTGAAAATTATTAGCCTTTAAAAGAAATAATGGCTGTGGATGCTTGAATCAAACATTCAATTTAGATTTGATATTTTTAGAGTCTGTTAGCTTAGCACACAAAACTATCACTCTACAAATAATTTTAAAAAACTTATGGAGAAAAATCTTACTAATTAGTGGATATTACAAATGTCCCTACAATGAAAAAAATAGAAATCAAAGAAAGGAAATATTTAAAACTAATATTAAAATACAAACTATATTTGGAAAATGTTTTTTTTTGATGACACAAGGCGTCAGATTTAAAATTTACAAAAGCTCAGCTATATAAAAACAATAAAAACACAGAACTAAAAACAATGATTAATACCTTCATATTATAGAAACAATTATAGTTATTTACATTACTTTCTGGAAACATTTAAATTAATAAAGTGCAATTTATTTGAAATTCAGCTTTATTTTAATACTGAAACCAATTCCATTCTTGAGTAAGAGACAAAATATCATCTCTGATTTACACATTACCTTTTGTAAAAAGATGTTAATGTCAAGTACAATATTTTACTTTTTTAAGAATCATCTAAACAATTATCCTACAGAAAGAAAAAGTATATATAGTTCTAAAATTAAGAGTATTATATATTCAGGAAAAAACTCTTAAAGAAAAATATAAAATAGAGATAAATTAGTAATACCAGCCATAAAATTCAGAAGTTTTATTTGTTGACTTTGAAAAATGGCATGATACAATTGATTTGATCCTCTCAATCCAAATTTTTAAAAAGGTTGGTCCATATTTCCTGAAGAGGAAGTTATTGAGAATAAACCCTATTCAAAGTTTGAATATGACCTTCAAATGAAAAACCATTTGAAATGAAAGCAAGAGCTAAATAAGGTGGAAAGATTTTACCTCTACCTTTCTACTCCATACTGAAGAAAGTCATACAGGTGTAGTGGTAGATAAAACAAAGTAGTATACAATAAAATAATGTAAAGCTCTAAATAAGCTTTATTGCTATCTTAAATTATATTGTATACGCCAATTATACTCCTGTAGTTTTTACATATTCGGCAAGCATAATGTCTCAATTATGTGTAAATCAAATTAATAACCGGAACTTATTTATGGTTTAAGTTATTATTAAGTTTATTATTAAGAACTTCTGAATTTTATGGCTGATTTGACTAATTTATCATTATTTTATATTTTTCTTTATAAGTTTTTTCTTGAATTTCTAATACTCTTAATTTTAACACTATATATATTTTTTCTTTCCGTAGAATAAATGTTCAGATGATTCTAAAAAAACAAAATATTGCAGTTGCTATTAAGTCTAACAAATACTAATTTAAATTTTAAATTCTCCAAATTAAAACTTTGTAAATTATAAATTCATATTAAATATGGTATTAGTTTCAGGATTAGAACTGTGTTAAGTTTTTAATGTTAACACTTTGATCAAATTTTCTGACTTTGCTTTTGAGGAGGTGAGGTATATATTTAAAATTTTGTTTATTTGTCTTAACTTATTTTTGATAATCCTGATTAAATCATTTTAAATCTAATGAATAAACAAAATAGAACTTTTAATCAAGAAGACTAGGACACACACTGAATGCATTTCCATTCTCAAACATTTGAAACATGGTATTTGAAAACAAGTTCACAATCCATTAAAAGATTATTTTATTAATTTTTATTGAAGTTTGAACATCTAGTTACTCTGAATTAATTATTTTTTATATTTTTATTTAGTATTGCATCAGTGGTAATAAACTTTATCAAGGTTGAGACCTTGATGTCAACCACTGTTTACTCAACTTTCTACTATATACCTTTCAACTTTAACTTTTACTTTCATACCTAAATTCTAAAGTTACTGAAACACAGTCTTAAAATTAAAGAATAAAAATATGGTGCAACTCACAAATATAAAATTTTTTATTTAATACGTTTCAACAACTAATTTGTCGTTATCCTCAGTGAAGATACACAAACCAATAAACTAAAAAAATATATATTAAACATAACCTATAAAGTTTTAACAAAAGTAAAAACAAAAGTGAAAATCTAATCTATCTGTTTTTACTTTTGTTAAAACTTTATAGGTTATGTTTAATATATATTTTTTTAGTTAATTGGTTTGTGTATCTTCACTGAGGATGACGACAAATTAGTTGTTGAAACGCGTATGAAATAAAAAAATTTATATTTCTGAATTGTACCATATTTTTATTCTTTAATTATAACTTTCAATCACAAGCCAGCTCGAATATTATTTATACAGTCTTAAAAGTTATTTTTTAAAAATTATTCAATCTTTTTAGTCTACATTTTTCAGACTGAGAGTTTAAAATCTATTTTATAATATGCACATTTTTTATTTAAAAAGTAAACTATGAACGAGTCAGATATTTCAGTTCTTGTGAAAATTTTAATAAGACATGGTTTTTTAATTGATTAGAAATCAGTTGTGACATAAATTCATAATCATACTATTATCATTAATGTTCGTTTTCACATTTGAAAACATGATATCTTGATTGACTCAAGATTCTACCTCAATTTTATGCTCAAATTGATCAGTTAGATCAAATTTATAAAAATTTATAACAGTGTACAGTTTTGTGTTTTTTACATCTTGAAGATTTTTTAAAATATAACCTTATTGATATCACTTGGAAAAAACCACTACTTAGTGACATTTCTCAGCAAACATGTTTCACACTACATCAAAGCATTGTTAAATGCTATGAGTAATGGACTAGACTCTGTGAAAAGGCCGAGTCTTGCCTGTGACCCACAGCATTAAACAATGCAATGATCTAGTGTGAAACATATCTGCTGTTAATTACAATTCATATAATTTTTAAACACTCCATTTACTTTAATTTATAGACATTAAAATCATTAGATTTGACAATTTACATAAATGTAATTGTGTAATTACTATTACACTAGTGAAATACATAGTGTAATTGTCAACTGTATAGACAATTACACAGTTTTTGAGGAGATTGAGACAAATTTGAATTGATTAAAACATATGTACTTAAACATTTTATAAACTTAGTTGTTTGATATTATTTAATTTTTGTTTGTATTATTCAGGAGAATGAAAGCGTAATTGATTTGACAAAAGAGGATCAAGCATCAAAAGGCAATAAAATGGTCTTTCATATTTTGCCCACAAATCCTTACAACCTTGGTATATTTCGGCAATATTTAGCAGCAATTTCAGGTAAAATAAAATAGGTCTACTTTTATACACGCTTTTCACTAAGTTCACTATATGGCATCTCATATTCCATTTTAAACAAATTCATCTCTTATTTATGTTTTTAATTAGTATATAAATGAGTGTCTCTAAAACCAAATTTAATTTTTAATTAAACCATTTTTCCAGTCGTACGTTGGTAACAATATATGGCGACATTAACATATTATGGCATTGAAATCATTTGACATAAACATACAGCCAGTACGCACAAATATACCCATAAACACTTACACATGAACAAAATGTATATTTTGTTCTGTTCCAAGGATGAGAATGAAAGTAGTTGAGTAATAAACTTGAAACATTGTGGAACCAACACGTTTTTACACAAATTCATGGTTATTTTTAATAAAAGTAAACAACTTGACAGATCTAGACAAAAGCAGATTATGGTTTAAAAATTATCTTAGCTATCATACAAAGGCAGTGAGAGCATGCTGAATAGAAAATTAATTTGAATATCTATTTAAATCAGAGTTTTTAATTTATACATAAAGAAATGATATGCAAGACAACATTGGAAGACTGGAAATGAGACTAGACATAAAAAATAAACTTTTATGAGATTTTGGTCAAAGTATTTTAATCTTATTTTTAATTAAAACTCAAAAAATAATATCAAGAAGCTACATAGCTAAACAGATTAGCCAACATTGTGTCTTATTACATCACATGTTCTTAAAAGAAATTTTTATCTACTGTAGGAATTTAAAAGTACATTGGGCTCTCATTACTATTATTTTTACTTTAAAAATACTCATAAGTGGTCTACCTTGTGAGTATTTAATTTATTAAAAAAATAATTTAGTTTGTAGACTACATTTCTGTTAAGGTTTTGAAAATGTAAAATATTTTATATTTATGCCCAATAATTAAAATCTTAAAAACACTTTTCGTATTCTAAGACTTTCAGTTTAACAAAAGGTATGTTAGAATACTAAAAAATAATAATAGCATTAACATTCAACCACCATCATAGAATCAAAGATTGAACATATTCAAATGAGTATGGTCAGAACTGAAAAAATATATTGAAAATATATTTGTAAATGATAATTTCAAATATTGATCAACTTTCATAACAACTATTTGTATAAGTGTTTATCATTGCTACTCTCTAATTGACCTAAATAATTATAATAATTGTAAACATAACCAGTTTCTACTACAGTTAAAGTAATTATTCTACTAGATCCAAGTTGTAGTATATATAGATCAATTTACATAAGGGATGCACCAAATTTGTAGCTTACACCTTAGATACTCCAGAAAGTTACATAGTTCAACTGGATGAATAATTAATTAAAAACTATACTTAAAGGTAATTCTCTAAATGATTAATTTTTTTTCTACAAAACTCGCACAAAATTTGTGTAGCTGATGTATTAGAAAGTAGCTGATGTATTAGGCTCTTGTAATGTACAACAGAGAACAATAATACTAAAAGGGTAGAATTTTTAAAAAACTATCATTTTAATATTCTGTATTCTGGACTCAAAGACCTAGAGAAGTAGATAGCAAATCAGTATCCAACATTATATCTTCGGCAGAGCACAGTTTGTAAACCTCTTTTATTTTAGCAAAATTGTTTACAAAAAGATAAAATTTGAAGTTTTACTGAGAACATTGTTACTTTATGAAAGAAATATGGGTGTTTATGAACTCCATTATCTTACAGTAAAGTTAATTGGTTGATTAGTCTATTACTACCCAATGATAATTTTTTTTTTAGTGTTAAAATTTGTTGTATGTATGTTTAAAGTTCTAGTAGATTTATTAACTGTTGTATGTAATTACATCATTTTATATTGATAAATATACCTTCAAAATGTGTTTTAATTTTGTTTAAATTTTGGTAAACAAAATTGTGTTCTATAGAACAAAATAAAACATATTAAAAATTTATAATACAAATTTGTTTTGTTCAGTGGCAGGCTCGCAGCTAATGATCGGTATGGCAACAGCTTGGCCTTCACCAGTTCTTCCGAATATAAGGGAGCATTCAGTACCAATTTATTTGGATAATACACAAATATCATGGTTGGTTTCTTTACTTTTTCTAGGAAACACCATCAGCCCATTTCCATCAGGATATTTTATGGATATTTTTGGAAGAAAAAAGACGCTTATTTACTTAAATTTGTTACCACTTACTTCATGGATTTTAACATGGTATGCAAATTTTCCTGTTGTATTATATGTAGCTAGGTTTTTAAATGGACTCTGGTGCGGGGCTGTATATACCATAGTAGCAGTGTATATAGGAGAAATTGCCCAACCTGATATTCGTGGGGCATTAAGCAATTTTAATAATCTTTTGAAATCTACAGGAAGTCTCTTTGTTTTTGTTATAGGGCCATATATATCTTATTCAATGTTAGCAGTTGTGTGTGGAAGCATTCCTGTTTTATTTTTTATTGTGTTTTCATTCATGCCAGAATCACCTTATTACCTCTTAATGATAAAGAACAAAACCGAAGCTAAAAAGGCTTTAAGATGGTTAAGAGGTGACAAGGTTGAAATCGAACTAGAATCTGAATTGAATCAAATAGAAAAATCGGTTGAAATACAAACAAGAACTAAGGCTACTATTGTAGACATTTTTACAGATCCAGTAAATCTTCGAGCATCTCTTATCTGTAATATGTTGGCAATCACCAAACTTTTAAGTGGTTTTGATGTAATGGTTGCATATGCATCTACAACTCTACCAAAACAGGCTTTTAACTCTTTTGGTCCCAATGAATGTGTCATAGTGTTAGGAGTAATTGCTGTTATTTCATGTATTTTTTCTGGTTTTATTTTAGACAAGTTTAATCGTAAAACTCTCTTATCAATTTCGGCTATTGGTTGTGGTATAACAGCTTCAATTACAGGAATATGGTTTTACTTAGATGAAAAGACTAACATAAATGTTGATTTCTTTAGTCCACTCCCTTTTTATTGTTTCTCTATTCATGGTATAGTTTATTCTATTGGACTAGGACCTATTGTTGCCAATGTAAAAGGCGAATTTTTTTCAGCAAATGTAAAAGGAATATCTTCTGCCTTATCAACAATTATTTATGCTGTATTTTCATTTGGTTTTACTAAAGTGTATCTTATGATAGCAACAAACTTTGGAGTATTCGCAAATTTTGTGATTTTTGGAGTTAGTTGTTTTATTGGCACTATTTTCATTAAGTTGTTTATGATAGAAACTAGAGGAAAGACATTACAAGAGGTCCAAGATGAATTAAGTGCCAAATCTAGAAAGGGAAATAACACAATTTAGTTTTATAACATTTTAAATTATTTAACTATTTCTAAAAAACAATTTATAATATTTTAACCAAAATTATCAAAGTTGATTTTAAATTTTAGATGTTTAAACATTTTTCTAGATTACAAAAATTTAAACTTTGACTTGGGAAGTGTATTGTAAACTTACTAAAAGAATAAGTATTACTTGGTACCATAATTTTATTAATTTTAAAAAAAAGAAACAAATTATATACTGTATATAATTCATAAGTATTAAACAAAGAAGTAAGTTTTTTTTAAAATATTATTAAAAATTTGAGCTTTAAAAATGAATGTGATTATAACATATACTGTTAAATTGTTGTGTTTGTCTTAACACACACACACCCCACACACACACAACACACACACACAACACACACACACACACAAACAAATAAAATAAATCTCTATATTGCATCAAAAATAGTTGGGAAAGAAAAGTAAAATGAAATCAGAGCTTAATACTCCTAACTTAACTTTAAGATTTTAAAAACGTATTTATCTTTACTTAGTTCCTTTAATTATTTAGTTAGATTTTAAAAGTTTTAGAAATGCTAATCAAATACACTCTGATCAGTGCTGTTTCATGCATAAATATTTCAAACAATTATTATTTCTCTGAAATTAACAAATCCAGTTTTATATCAAATCTTATTAAATGTAATAAAAATTATTTTTATAATATATAACAATTCAGTAGTTGAATAAAACTTTTAAAATTAAAACTGGAATAATATCTTTTTATTGTAAATTTAGGAAAAGGAAAATGGGAAAAAAAGTCAGTGTTACACAGAATCTACATGAGTAAAGTAGGATACTTTAAATTTCAGGCTGTAACAGGATAATCCTACACAACCCATTTTATTGAAATATCAAATTTGATTTGTAATTTTATTCATCCTTAATGACTTAATGTGAAATCCAATAAATATGGTATAAACTGTCTCACTTTTAATGAAAATAGATTGTATTTAAAATGTACTTAAGTAAAAATAGTTTTTATTATTTAGCCTTTATATATAAAAGGTGTAAGATTAAACTGAAAACAGCTGAGAAAATAGATTTTAATATGATACTGTATTACGTGGGTTGATGTAGTATTGTATTAAACATACTCGCAAATCAACTCACTGAACTATTTTTAATTCCTGTGGGGACATCAGCTGTTAATTAGATTGAATGGTAGGTGTGATTTTCTTGGGGAAAATCGTGATGCATTGTGTGCATTGTGAAAAGATAGAATTATGCAAAGGGTAACTATATTGTGAATTGGAGGTTTAATAAGAAAAACAAATGTATTGTAATTAATGATACAGGTTTTGTTTTAATTATTTATAATCATTATTGTACAAATATTGTATTCTCTTGTTTGCTCTCTCAAAAATATCAACTGGAACTGAGGCCACTAAAAAATGATATATGTTGTATATTTTTAGTGCTTGATAGGGATGTAATAAATATGTATATAATTAAGATAGAGATGTTAGATTTTTCTCTTACTAAGAGTTGAGATAAAGTTTTCAGTAACTCAGATATGCAAATAGGCGTTCACCATAAATGTGTCAAAAAATAGATCTACTACACAATTATATTTAAGAATAAGTTTAGTGAATTAAGAATATACATCTTTTGTGTAAAAACCCTAAACTGTAAATCATAACTTACATGTGTAAGAATGGTGCCAAAGGGATTATATATATATATATATATATATATATATATATATATATATACAGTAAACTCCCGATTATCCGTGGAATAGGGTGGCCTGACAACACCGGATAACGAATTCCCCGGATAATCCGCTATGAACAAAGAATACGCAAAACGATCGATAATCGATTATTATACCATAAGTTACACAAATAATGACCCCGGTTAATGCAATTCACAAATAATCTTCAGAGGACAAAATAAATACAGAAAATAATTTAAAATGTTGATGTATTTGACGGATTATAACATGTACATTTATATGTCTAAATATTTACAATACGTACATAAGTATATGTCAAAAGTAAGTGTGTATGTACATATGTAATTTCCTTTACACATAATACTTTCACTTTTTAACAAAAAAATCTGTCACTTTCGTCTCTTTTTTTGTGAGCATTGATTTAGCTTTAATGTGTGATCTAAGTTCCTTGAGAACCATTTTGTCGCACAGTGAAGAGTCGTCTTACCCTAATTATTGTGGCCGTTGTTTTCATCTCAAAAATTTTATTTCTACCATATACATGTTTATTTGGGACATTAAAACAGTGTATTAGACATTAAAATGTTGTTTTATTTATCAGTTTACAACAAAAAAGGAAATTTAAATAATATATCAACTAATACAAATGATAAAATACTGCATGACAAAAAATAAAATTCAATAAAAAAGACAGAGAAATAAGAATAACGCATAAAAATCCAAACTACCTACTACTTATTTTAGTATAATAACCACTCAACGTTCAACTTGGAATGTTTGTTTCTACTTGTGTCACAAAGCCAAAAAGATCGATAATGTATATGACAGACATGGATAATGCGTATGTCACGTCCTAGACTATTTATAGCCGAGATTAGCTGACATTTGTTTACAATCTTATGTTTACACATTAGGTCCAATGCGGACGTCCAAGCATTTTGTCATTGTCTCTTATATACAGTAGTCTGTTCCTAACTCGAGTTGGTTCATTCAGTCTAACAGGACAGTTATCGTTTATCCTTGCGTTATTTGAGATAGCTTAGTTTATTTTTATGATCGTTGTTTTTACCGGATATTGTGCCGCGTTGAGTGGTTAAAAAAAACAATAATGAATCTGATTGGAATAAAAATTGGATATTTGTAAAGCAATGGCAGACCCCGGATAATCAGCAAACCGGTTAATCCGCCCACGGATAATCGGGAGTCTACTGTATATATATATATATATATATATATATATATATATATATATATATATATATATATATATATATATATCAGGTATTTTAATTACCATAAAATGACATAGTTACAAAGATAATAGCAAGCTTTGTAAGCTTAAATGCATTATTACTGGTATTAAATTTATTTTAAGTTTATATTGTATTAATTAATGTTATATAGAGATATTTAGTTAATTCTTCAAAGTATTAAAATGTTTGTTACATTTTGTTTATTTGTCTTTTTTTTAAACCTTTCAAATTTTTGCAGATGGCTTGTCCTTTTGTTTTGTTTAAATGTTCTTTAAAACTTCTAAAGCTTCACTATAAAATATATAAATATGAACTCATAGTTTTACTGTTCATGACAATTGACAAACAGTGACAATTTATTCAACTAATTACAATTTGGGAATGCTTGATTGGACATAACTGGAGATTACTGTTGTTATAACTCTGTACATGACGCAAATCCACATCAAATGAAGCAGCTCTGGTGGGTGCCAACATTCCCAAATAACCTCTAAGACTTAGTGAACAGAGCTTCATCACAACATTATTACACAAAAGTACTTTGATTAAGGTGAATATTTGAATCAGGTTTTATAATAATATAAATGGGATGCAAGTTGATACGTCTGTTTTTGTTATTAAAGAATGTAATTGGAAACCGTAATGCTTTTCATGTGACTGTAGTTGTAGTTCTAGTATGGCAAATATATATAATGACATTATATTACTGTTGAATATAGCATAATTTTCTTATTAATACTTTGCAAAAAGCACTACTTACTGATATTTTTCTGCAGATGTGATCCGCACTAGACCAGAGCATTCCATCTTCAATGCTGTAAGTAGCAGATACACATATTAAAATAGGCACAATTGCTAATGCATGTATTGTATTTTAAAATTAGATAGATCAAAAATTGTGCTATACACACACACACACACACACACACACATATATATATATATATATATATATATATATATATATATATATATATATATATATATATATATATATATTTATAAAACGTACCTTTACTTATTGCTTCTCTACAGGATATTATGACTCTTAGGAAATTAAATTAATAATCCAGTTACTTGCTTTTATAATTACAGATTTATTTATCCTGAGATCAATATTGCATTTACAGGTAGTTCATATAATTTGTTTTACTAACTCTAATATTTGCCGATAGGCATTAAGACTCTTATTTGACTATTGATCTTTTTAACAATTCTAAATTTACTTTCTTTAGCTATCTAAGGGCGTGTATAATGTACTTGGTTTGATAAATTTTATATTTCAATTAACTATGACTTTTTAAGGAATTTCTAAAGATTAAAAGATGCTTAATGTTTGTTACTTTAGAGAGTTGGCTTTAAGTTAAAATAAATGTATTGCTTATTACTTGCGTGGTTCCTTGTTTCACTTCACTTGACACAAATTCACTTAGTAATATTTTCCTATCAATTTCACTTTTCTTAATTTCTCGAAATGCTTCTATTCCTTAACTGACTTTATTAATCACTCCCTTATTTTAATCTCACTGGTTACCCTTTAATCTCCCTCCTTATACTTCACTTTCTATTTAATAATCTCCCTGGCTACCCTTTAATCTCCCTCTGCTATCAACGTGTAGGTTGCTACTTGGCATTTGACTTTCAACGATTTACTTAATATATTTCTACTAACTTGAGGTAACTTGACTGACGTCTGTTCTCATCGAACGTTCCTAGATGACACCCTGTCTCGTTTTTCCTAATAACTAACATCAAGTTCCTTATTGGATGGTTATATAGTTATTTTTCATCACATAAAAAAATTATTTTAAATTTCCTAGTTTAATAAGAAATTTTCCATAAATTTCAATACAATATTATAATTTCAAGATAGTTTTACTATAAAACAAGTTACCAGTAAACCAACAACTGTTATTAAATATGTGTGAATAATAAACTTCTATATTTTTGGCCTTATTTGGCAAAGTATGTATATTTAAAAAATAAAACTTATGAGTCTAAATGTACTAGCTCCTATGATGAATTTCCATCAAAATATTGCTGCAACAGAGGTTGAAGTCTTAACAAACTATCAGAAAAGTCTTATAAATTCAATATTTTATTGTAGTTGTAAAAATTTTTTAAAAATAGAGTTGTTTTTAAGACAGTATTATTTCTTGCAAGTCTAATCTGATTTCCTAAATAAATACTACCCCATATTTATACTTAAATTTAATGTTCATTGACTACTTTTTTTAAATTTGGAATGTCATTAAGTTAAAAACCAATTAAACTCACACATTTTGTCAACTTGTATCTAATTGCAAGCATTTGAATAACATAAAATAGCATTTAAATTTTACAAATTTTTAGTTCTTTCTATTAACTTTGATTATATATACACACATATGTATATATATCTTGTACAAATTTTCAATCGTTATTATAATAATCTTTTATACATTCACTCAAATTAGAATACATTTTTTTTAAAACCTGTAGTGGATGACAGATGTTAATACAATTTTTTCAAATATTTATTAATTAATTAAATTTTAAAAAGTTAGGGAGTATAGGTCAAATTTCAGCTGAATTACTTCCAGTTTATAATCCAGCAGTTTGACACTGTGCCAACTTTCCTATAGCTAGTGGGAAACTTTCCTATATCTGTGCATTTCTCAAAGTGAAATTTTTTCTCAAGTGAATTGTTTATTATCCCCAACTGGTTGTTGTCAAAACCTCCAATGTATAACCTTAAATAGTTGCGGTATTGAAGCTTGCTTTGCAATGGGAAAGGGAAACGAAAGGAGACTACAACATAATGCAAGCGACAAAAATGGGTATACATAGTAACAAACAAAAATAATAGTCCAACACCATACAAAGAAAGGGAAATGGAAAATTCCAAGGAAATTCCTTTTCTATTTTGTCACTAATTATAGGTATTCTGCCATATGTATATACATATTTATATTAATTGTAATTATAAAATAAAAAGAAACTAAAATACATTTTTTTCTTGATCTCAGTAGGAATTTACTTTTAAAAAAATAAATAAATACTTGTTCTTCATGGTATAAACTAGTTCCCAGTTCCCTCTCATGTCTAAACCCCTCCTGTAGCTACCCAACCTCTCCAGATAAAAAACAGCAAGTCCCCCCCAGAAGAAACTTCCTGCTGCATTAATATAATAATAGTAAATGTAGCAGTATTTTACTACTATACAGGGTGTTTAATAATAATCTTAAGAACTACAAAATTAATTACCAAAAAATTAATTTCACTAATAATTATGAAAACAGTATTGTATGAAAGTGCACTTCAACCTATACATGTTTATAGGTATAATTTTACTTATAAAGGTTCTATGTGTGGCACATATGGCACATACCAAAATAAAATCTAACTCTTGTCAAAAGATTTGCTAGATGTCATTGGTAATATCATTTCTTAGCTCAGCAATAATGATTTATGGGACAAACACCTTTTCTTTTAAGTAGCCCCAGAAAAAAAGCCACATAGCTTGAGGCAGGTGATCTTGGTGAGTACAGGAAAATGTTTGGTCTGTTTGAGACAGATGGCCTATATAGTACTGAGGCCTGTGTGTTAAGTACTGTCGAAACATTATGGTAATGGGCAGAACTACCATCTTGTTGGAAAATGAAATTATTGTTGAGTAATTGAGGCATTGACCATAATTGTAACTTAGCCAACTAAATCATGCAGGTCACTATAGTTTCTACAAAAAAAATGAATCATAAACTGCTTTATGAGAGATAGAACAAAAAATGTTTACTTTTGGAGAGTTACAAGTGTTTAACATAAACATTTATGTTTTGACTATCCTAAATCCATATGTTATGACAGTTTACTTTGCTGCTAAAATCACAAAAATTATCTTAATTAGGAAATCACATTATTTTTCATCATCTTCAAGTTTCAAGTTAATTGTTCAAATACTTTAATAATTTAGAATGCATTGCTAAGATTTTGCTTCCAAATAACATGAAATTTTAAAAAAAATTACATGAGATTGTATTACAAGTAGCAAAGGTGAATGTTTTTTGAAAGTTTTACTCACAGTGATATTTATAATTTTAGTCTTAAATGGGGTTTCATAATCCTATTAGTATTTGAGAAAATTAATTACAAAAAACTATTTCACTAATACGAAGGATAGAAGTAGGTACTGTCTGAAAGAGCACCTCAAACAGTTTTTTTCATATATGTTATTCTGGAGTTAGTTATTTATTTTCCTGCTAGGGGGGGGGGTGGTACAGAAGATGTACTGTAAGTTTCATGAATCAAAGTCAATAATTACTGTGTAACAATTGTTTCTTAAGAAATTTAATAGAGATTTTCCAAATGACTATTCAATTTGCCCTTCATATAGAAACTGGTTCTTCTGCAACCAAAAAACCAATAGCAACCAAAAATCTTTTGAGTCATGTGTCAACCCCAAAAGCCAATTTAAAATTTGTATGTGCAAGTTTTATTCTCAGCCAATCCAAATTAACTGGCTGTGGACAGAGAATTAGGGATATCAATACAACAGTGAGAGGAGTTCCTCATAAGTGTTTATAACTCAAATCACATACCATATGCAACTATTCCCGCATCTATTTGATAATGATAAAACCTTTCAGCTCAATTTTTGTTTCCATTTACAAGAAACAATTTTTGTTACAGAATGGGATGGGATTTTACTATATTAAGAAAATGAACGTTATTTGTTATTGTTAAATTTTAGTACACAGGGGTTTTGTTAATTAATATTAATTATTTCTCAGTTAAAAAGAAATAGAGAACTTAGATTGAACAAAAGTAAACAAAGTTCTGTTAATTTTATAAATATAACATAATTAGATTTGTGATACACATAATGCATGTACTTTTGTACACTATTTTTTATTTTTATTATTTTAACTGTATCATATTATATCCAAGTTAATCTATTTATCATTTTTGAATTTTGTAGTCTTTTACGTTCGGTGAATCTTATTAATCACTTAAACAATAGTTTAAGACTATCCGAACTTTAAATTTTGTAGAAATTTACAAAATTTAAAGTTCGAATAGTCATAAACTATTGTTTAAGTAATTAATAAACTATTTATCATGTTATTCAAAAGTATCCCTTAGTAATTAAAAATTAACTTCAAATGGATTACTTTTATAATTTTTCTGGTTCTTTACACAATTGATATGTTGTTTTTTAAAAACAGACAAGACTTAAAATCATACCATTAAATAATCTAAACAGCTTATGAACATACTCTTTTAAAAATCTTTTAAATGATTTACGTACTACATATAAATAAAGACATAAAACTGGTTGATAAAAGCATATGTTTTGATGTCTTAGTTATCAATAACCTTATCACATTAATGTTTTGTTGTCACAGATGTTACTTCTCATTATATAATTTGTTTACTACCATTACGTACTTGTATTTAAACCTATTTTATTATTTGTTGTAACACAAAAGGGTAGGATTTGTTCCTAATTTTTAAAAATTAATCTTGTTTTTATTTTCAACAAATGTTGAAAGCTGTACAGGTTTAAAAGTGTTGGCTATAAATAGGGAATTTTTGGTTTAAGGTTATTCTCTAAAAATGAAGAGCATCTAGACTTGCTCTGAATATAATGTACTATTATGTAGTATTTCATAATATCAAATAAAAAGTGTTTTCTCCTATCTAGAAACACATGTCATTTTCCTGTCAGCTTCCTGGCATTCAATGACCTTTTAAATATAATATCTATTACTGCTATTAAGTCAGAGAACATGATTTCTTTTATGAACATGATATGCAAATAATGAGTATCTGTAGTGCAATTTTTATTTCATCAAAACAATTGGAATCTATTTTGTTCTTTTTTGCCATTATTATATTCAGTCCCTTAAGGAAATCCAAATCACTAGCTTCATCCTAAAAAGAGACCAAATAAAGGTCATCTCAGTTACAGACCTCTTACAGAAGACATATGTTTCTCCCTCATCTTCCAAACCAGGGGAAATCCACATCATTAGCTTTGTCCTAATGAGAGAACCAAATAAAGGTCGTCTTAGTTACAGACCTCTTACACAAGACCTACAATTCTCCCTCATCTTCCAAACGAGGGGAAATCCATACCATTAGCTTTATCCTAAAGAGAGAACCAAATAAAGGTCATCTCAGTTACAGACCTCTTACACAAGACATATAATTCTCTCTCATCCTCCAAACCAGGGGGAATCAACATCATTAGCTTTATCCTAAAGAGAGATCAAATAAAGGTCACCTCAGTTATAGGTCTTTCATACAAGGCTCATGTGTCCCACACATCTTTCAGACCAGTAAATGTACATGTAGCTACTTTAATTCTGAAGTAAAACCAGAAGAAAATCATTTCAGAAATATATTATCATACAAGACTCATAAACCTCACTTCCTCACCTTTAGATTCTCCTATGCCTCTCAGTTCAATACAAAAAGACTATAAATAACTATTTCAACTGGAAATGATTTCAAAGCTGATTCCTCTTGTGTATCCTTCCTGGAACTATTTCTTTTGCTGCCAATATTTTCACACTTTGACAATGATAAGATGGAGTCTTTGTTTTTCACAATTTTACATAAGAGAGGTTTCAAAACGCCAAGTTGAGAATCAGTGAATCTTCAACTCGTTTTTGATAATTTACTGTATTGATCAACAATTTAAAGTTTTTTTAAAGACTTTAATAACGCAATAGCTTTTTAGATTCGGACATCTCGCTACACATTGAAACTTCCAATGACATCAAACTTTACAAAATAAATGAAAAAAGATCTTCTAAAATTAAATTAGGTAAAATATCTCTGAAATCATTAGCGTATATGAAAATAAAGAAATAAACGGTGCCATAGTCGTGTGAAAAAATGACATACTAACAACTAGATGAAGAAACAACGACTGTTCATTTTATGAAACCTACAAGATGTATTTGATTAAAGTAAAACAGGATATGAATCAGGATAATGACTTATGTCGATGACAGTATTGATAGGTAGGATGTGAGTCATCATATCACTCACCTAATTTCTCAGAATTTACGATACTTGCAAACATTTTTGTTTGATCTGTTAGGTGAGCGCACATTTTATTGCATGACAATTTAAAGATAACAATAAGCTAATAGATGATTACAATAAGTGACTCAATTACAATGTATTTATACAGTTCTGTGTCTTTCTTCAAACGAAACGATAATAAAAATATTTCAATTGTACCAGAGAGGTAATGGAAAAAGCTATTGAAGGTTTGGTTACTAAATAAAGAAGGATCTTTTGCTCTGTTCCTTGTAAAGAGTCAAATTTTTTTAAAATCAAACTCTATAAGATTAAAACTAACTAAATCAGTTGAATCAGTTCTTCTACAATATTAACTCTCTATTCCTCTGCTGAAAGGAGATCATTAGACTCTAATTACCACATAAGAAGAAAAATAATATGAATGAAAAATTAATGTTTTTATCACACTTGTTTGTATTAACTTGGCAAAAAAAACCACTACTTACTGATTTATTCAGCAAGTCAGCACATTATTCAATGCTATGAGTTACTGACAAGACTGTTGCTCCTGGGACAATGAATAATGGTCAGCATTGAATAATGCGCTAACCTAGCGCAAAACGTGTCTGCTGAATAAATCAGTAAGTAGTGGTTTTTTGCCAAGTTAATACAAACAAGTGTAATTTATACAAAAACCACAAGATGTACAACACAAAAGCTGCAAGTTTTAATAATTTTACTTCGATAATAAATTAATTTTAACAGCAGGAATTATTATAGAGATTAGATGATAATCTAATCCTATAAAACCATTAATGTACACCTCCTCAAAACGCTGCCTGTGTTTCTATTTTCCTAGAGATTAGCTTAGTTTCATTATGCCTAATTTGTTAATCTAATTGCTTGTAGACATTTTTCTTGTCCTTTTTGTATTTCAATTCATAAAAGTTTGAAGCTCTGTTTTCTATCAATATCATATCAGTTATTTCACAGAATTTAGTGACAAGATTTTAGCTAATATTGACCAAAGGTCATTATTGTCTATATTAGTTGGAAGTTGCAATTTTCTGTTGGTGAAATACAAACACAACTTGATTATTGTGATGAAGCTATTGTTGAATATGAACCTACTATCTTGGATAGATGTTGACCTCACTGCCATACAACAATAGACATTTTATGTTCTAACATTTGTTTAATTCTGGTTACAGACACTACAGAATGGTTCCAGTTATTTCAGTCCTTCTATACCCATATGTAATGAACAATCCCTTATTCTTTATCTGGGAAAAAACTTAATTCTGCATGTGACATATGCTTATTAGTATTTTAAAAATCTGTAAAATTAAAAATTTCAATTACTAAAACTTAAAATTAAAAGAAAATATTCTATTTGTTTACTTTTCAAAACAAAAAACTCATAAATAAACAATTATTATTTTGTGACATTGTTAGACCTAACAAAGTTATTTTTACTTTTCAATGGATGGTGCTCATCCTTCATAACATTATAGTTTCTAAGGACTAACATAACTAAGTTTAAATAGAAGTTTAAAAACTAAATACGTATTTCTATTTTATATATTTGCATGCCCATATTCGGACAAAGTAACTTGAAACATATGTTTTAAGAATCTTATATAATGTTCAGTTATCAACTGAGAAAATCAAAACACAAATGTGTTAATAATGGTTTGATAAAATCAACAATTTGCATAACTGAATTTACTTCTCTAGTAACTCCTCAATGAGTTCCACTGGAATAATTCATCAATGTAAGTACAGATATTTTTATTTATTATTTTTATTCTATTTTACAATCCTGTAGGTCAAATGTATTTACTTTAAATTTTATCTGATTATAAAAAAACAATGAATTTTCAATAAAAAAAGAAGGAAAGGGACAGTGGTGTAGATAACACCCCACAACCCCTGAGCTGTAGAAATGGAAGCAGCAAGGGGTTTATGAACAAAATTATAAAGCATGTGAAAATAATTTTTATTAAAAATACCTTCAATTTTCACCACATTTGTTGTTTTTAACAGTTGGGTCAAACATAATTAGAAAAAGATGTATAATATTCACGTTTCTTATCATTATGAAAATTTATAAATTTTCATTACAAACAAGAAATATAAAAAAAATGTGTAATAAATTCCTACTGTGGTTAAGAAAGAAAAATTGTATCATTGTTTGTTTATTTCCAGTTTGTTTGTTTATTTTATTGGTTTCATTCATTTTTAACCCTAAAGCACTACTTCTGTAGTAACCATGGCAACAGTTTAAGGTTTTAGAATGGAGGTGTCGAGGACAACCAGAGGGGGGGGGGAATTCATATACCTCTTTTAAAAATTCGGTTCTTGGTATTGGAAAGTTGGAGCAGTGCCAAAACACGTTAGACTTTGAACATGGAGATTCACAGTTCGAATCCAAATAGACTTCCAAATTTTTATAATTTAAATATTGAATAAATATTTGAAAAACTCTAACATTAATTTTTACCCACTAAAAAAATGTATTTGAACTTGATTATATGAAAAAAACGTATTATTTTAATGATTGAAAATGTGTACAATAGGTACTTTATTACCAAATATCTTACAAAACAACAAACACTCTAAGACACCACATACAACCCTTTCAACAACAAACAGACAAATACAATCTGTCCGTTATATACAAATTAACATATAACGAGTGTCCCCAGCTATTATATCGGCCAAGCCAGTAAGTCATTATACACACGCTTCGATGAACACATTACCCAAAGAAATAACACAAACCCAAAAACCAGCTACGCAACACATCAAAAAAACACACGACACATACACACATGGACATACATACTAATTTAAACATTCTCAAACAATAAAAAAAAGTAAAAAACTAACAACTTTAGAAAAATACAAAATATACAAACACTACACAACAAATAAAGAAAACATTAAATGACCACACACATTTTGAAGCCAACGCTCTGCTTCATTACATAGCACACAACCAACTTAACCCCCCAATTCTACACTCATACCGACAACCTTTGTACATTGTGGGATGTCGTCAGTAGAGGCTTTGCTTCGTAAAAGGAACGATTGTTTCGAAATGCATCAGCAAATACTTTACTTATTCACTTAGAAAAGTATTATTTAATTATAGTTTAATCAGTGAATTCAAGATGATTACAACAAGCAACTTGATTAGTATTTGATGAAGTAAGTATAAATTATGATTGTCAACATCAACAAATTTTAAAACTGACATAAGCCAGCAATTTTGTGTTACCAATAAAAAACTTTAAACAATACATTTTTAAGCATTAATATAATTGAAATATATTAAAACTATCGGTTTTGAAAAAAATATCAAATACTCCAAACATTGGTCTGTAGAGAAACAAACTGAAGCTGTTAGTTGAAAAATGTAATAAATGCTTATAAGGAGATCTATATATTTTAAAAGATGAACAAATCAACTCTCCTAGTTTGGCCTATTTTATGGAATTTTATTTTACTTTACCAAAAAAAAATAATAATATTCATATATTTGGGTATTGAGAACTTATTGAAAATATTTTGTTTTTTAAATTAGATTAATTCAAATTCACAAAGTATCAGTGATTATGGTTAATTTTTTAAATTGTATATAAAATATTTCATATTTTTATATTATAATTTAATATCAATATAAATAATCAAATTTAAATATACGTAAATTACTGTAGAGTTCTAGATTAGATTAGATTATGGGAAAGTTGACATTTATCTAATGTTTATTTATACTTATTGTGCTTCTCCTAAGATCTTTTACCATCCATGAAAAATTCTGAACCATTAGTGCATCTACAGATTATTCACCAGGATTTGATTATTTGTAATATTTTCTTGAAATATTTAGTTTCGAACACTTTTTAACTTTGTGTCATCAAATCACTCTTTCGAAGACATGATAACCAAAGGTGAAATAAAATGCAGCAACTTCTATACTTTGTTTCTTACAATTGAATTTAGCTAATCTTACAAAACTTACTTGTTGTAATAATTTTGAATTCACTCACTAAACTAGAAGTAATTATTGCATAGCTAAGTGAATACTTTTGAACTTACTGCTGCAACTGTAAAACAGGTAAAGCTGTAAGTCATTTCAAAGAAAATGTTTTAAATTGGAATGAGCAATCACTGGACTGCATTGAAACACCGATAATGATTCATAGTCATACTGCAACAAAAAGGGCGGACCTTGGATCTGTAGGGCAAAAGGTGATACGCTCTGAAGAAATGCCAAATTTTCAAAATAGTAACCTCTCTCTACCATCATTCTAATAAGGAAGAAACGTATGAATTTAAATATGTTTCAATTAAATAATATAAATAAAATATGTATTCCTATATAGCAATACCTGGCTTAATATTTTCCCATTTCCCCCTGATTCATTGCTATGCTTCATCAAACTGCCTTCAAAGTCATTGGTAATTTGTACCAACACATTGTATTAATCAGAAAAACTAGCAAATAAAGGTGATTATTGCTTTCTAGGTAACTAGAAAATGACTGTCAGCATTTTCTCACATTTCCTGTTACCACCTCTTATAAATAATTATCCTGTGTATTATAATTGTGTGGGTTGTTCTGTGTGGTGTTCATGTTATTCTTGTTATCTATACCCATGTTTGCCACTGAATTTTAATACTGTTGAGTAAGAAACTTTTAAAATATAGACTGTCTATTTCACCCAAGTTCACTAAAAGTTAATTTTAAAAACTTATTAAAATGTTTCCCCATCTTTTTAAAGTTTTTGTATTGTATTTAATTTATTTTTTGTATTGCACTTTCTTGTTTAATTGTTGTACTACTGATAGTCTACTACTAATTAAATATTTATTAACAGTTATAAAAAAGGAAAATAATTAGGAAATTTGACAGTACTGTAAGTACTTATCAAACGCATGAACTGCAACGACGCTCGCACGCCGACCTTCTCGCCGGCCGCGCACCTCCACACTTCCGTCCGCAGCCCGGTAAAAATTTTGAAATTAGCCGGTCCGGCCAACGGCCAAACCCCTGTACAATGCTCGCCAAAATCTGCCTGAGAACCAGTCGCTGGACTTTATTTAAAAAACCTATCTCGCGGAGATTTAACCCTTTGGGTATCCGTTCCTGGGGGATGAGTTCGTTTGAAAGAATTTTAAAACTTAATGACCATTTGGATTGTGTAAGAAATTTGTTTAAATAAATATAATCCCTGTTTTGTTTTCAAGTTAGTAAAATCCTTTGTTTTTATTTTGTTTTACTTTAATTTCTATTACAGCACAGTTTGTAATTATTTTATATTTTAACCTCTTCTTAATTTTTTGACAATCTTTAACCTTTTAATATTAACTTTATAATTTCATTTGTAAACAAATAATTTTTTACATCACTTTTTCTTACCTTCATTCTTTTACAAAAATTACTATAAATTTAATTTTAATTTCAAATCAAAATTAATACTTTTTTTGTTAATATTTAACAACTCAAAATTTATTATTGAAATTTTTCATCAATTCAAAAACTTCTAATTTAATCATAAAAATTTACTTTAATTTTCTCTATAAGAATTTAATTTATTTTCCAAAACTTCATTTCAATTTATTTGTTTAATCAATCCTTTCATTTGACTTTGGTATATTAAACCAAATATAAAAAACAACAGACATTTACAAAACAAAATTCTTTTCTTTCATTATAAACTCTGTAACTTCTTTTGTAAACAAACAAGTTTTATACCACCTTTTTTTACCTTCATTCTTTTATAAAAATTATAATAAATTTAAATTTTATTTAAAATCAAAATTAATCCTTTCTTTGTTAATATTTAAAAACTCAAAAGTTATAATTTAATTTTTTTCTTCAATTCAAAAACTTCTAATTTAACTGCAAAAATTTACTTTAATTTTCTCTATAAGATTTTAATTGATTTTCAAAAACTTCATTTCAATTTATTAATTCAAATAATCCCTTCATTTGACTTTGAAAACTCTTAATATTTGACTTTGGTATCTTAAACTAAATAAAGAGCAGACATTTAAAAATCAAAATTCTTTTCAACTAACATTTTTAAAGATTTTATACCTTTCTTAAAATTATACAAAAAGTCAGTTTAAAACAACATAAGAACAACTAAAATTCATTGAAGTTTACTTATTCCCTCCCTTGTGGCTGGCCATCTTGGTTTGGACTCGTCCAAAATTGGCGTCACTCCTGCTCCTTTGATGTCTTCTTGCCGAAACAAAGCGTTTAAGTGTTATCGCGCGAAATTTGGCTTATTGATTTTTTTAAATTTTAAAATTCTGGATTTAGTTTCTTAAAACTTGTTTAACACTGTTTCTATTTTTTTAAAACTAATTTCACTCTCGGTTTTAATCTATCCTTTGTTTAAACTACTGTAGACTGTACTCTGTTCAAAATTAAATTTTATAATTGAATATAGTTAACTTTGACTCTTACTGTTGAAACACTTTAATTTGAGGCACTTTTCATTTTCTATTTTCGCAGTGACTTTATTTTGTCTTAAATTTCTTCTCTCTGATAAATAATCTTGAGGACACCACGACATAGATGTTACTTCGACAAAAACTACTTTTAGAGAGATTCCTCCTTAAAAGGGTTTCAAAACACATGAGACTACATCTCAGCGAACACACTACCGCTCTTAGCCCCAAATGTCTGGTAATTTTACGTTTTGAAACTATTTCTCTGTTACCAAAACGGGCACGTCTAATCACAACTTTCTCATTTGCCGTCTCAACTCATGCTAAAGAGTTTTGTGCAGACCCAGGCATATTCCACACCTCCGGGCTTCTATCAACCAATCGGCAGTCCCCAACATGATGTCTTCCAAATGTTTAGCATTCCATCATTTCCGGTGTGCTAGCCCCTAATTTACCCACTTTCGTTTGATTATTTCCACAATTTCTTAATTATCTTGTAACTCTTTCAATTTGCATTTTCTCATGTTCTTCGTCTCAGCACTTTATTCCCCTTTTTCTGTTCTGCCTCCTCTCGAATGTTGATGGTCTATGTAGGTAGATTGTAACCTTTTTACCCTCTCAATGAGGCTCTTCCAATTAGCTACTAATCTTCTGTTTCTTCTTTTATATTTATGCCTCTTGTTCTTTGTTACTTCCGTATGCCTCCTTTCTTCCTCTTTCTTTAATCCTTTCGGCTTTGTTTCTGTTCCTTTTAGCTTGCTCACATTCCTGTTTCCTTCAGGGAAATCAGCTCAGTCTTCGGAACATTTTGGGTTCTCCTTTTCTCCAGCCTTGTGCTGCTTACTATCTCTTTTACTATTTTCTTCCTTTCCTCTCTCTACTTTACTAACTTTACCCTTTTCTCCTTTCTGACTACCTTCCTTTGTTTGTCGTTTAGCAACCGTTTTGGGCTTAGCCCTCTTATCTACCCCTGTTCCATTTGTTTTATTTCCCTCGCTGTTCCCCTCCAGCACCTTCATGTTTGCGTGGCCTCCAGTTCCTAATACATCGTCCGAAGTTTCTCCTACCTCCTTTCTTACTTTATTTCCTATTTCCTTGGTCTTCCGGTTCCTGCTTCCTTCCCTTTCTATCTCTACTCTCTCTAGTTTTCCCTTAATTTCCTTATCACTACCTCTTACTATTTCTTTCTCCTCCTGCACTCCTTTCTCTCTGTACTTTTCTCCTTCGCTCCCACTAGCCAGCTCTGCGTCGATCTTATACGCAGTTTGGGATCCCTGTCCCAATCCCCCCTTGAGACTCGGCACCTCCGGGTCCTCAATAGGGGTAACGACGTTAGCCTGATTGTCGGCCAACGCCAGTATAAGCCCCTCTTCTTCGCTTATACCAATCCATCCCACCTTGTTGATTTTCACTCTATTGCTTTTTCTTCGAAGCTCATTTGGATGGTCTTGTGTAGTCTTTATGTCGTCTTCACTCCTTCTTCCTTTACACTTTTGAACTTCTGTTCTCATACTCGAGACCCTTCTTGAAAGTTTTTCGGGTCCTGCACCTTGATTTCTGGGCGTAGGAGTATGGTTTGGCTGGTGCATTGTATACCTGGTCTGCATAGGCTGATTAAATGGTTGTCTAGGAGGTGGAGGTCTGTTGTAGTTCATTTGCCTCTGTGGATACCTCGGCAGTCCTTCTCTTCCACTTGGCCCCCTATGTCCATTCTCAGTCTCAAAGTTGTCCAAGAATTCAATGGAGTTGGCCACTGTCTCTCGATGAACTTCTATGCTAGCAATGCTTACATCCCTTTCAAAATGTGTCATTACTTTGCTCACCGAGTACCTCTCAGGTATTGGTGGATCCAGGTTCCTGGCCTTGCTAACCATCACCACAAAGTACTCAGACCTTTTGTATGGTCCCTTCTCGTTATACTTCCCAGTGTCTAACTACCGCCTTATTTTCTGTTGAATACATGTTGAGAAACTTGCTCTTAAATTCCTCGTACTGGTCCTCTGGCTGTTGTACTGCCATCCACCAAGCTTTGGCTGTTCCTTGTAGATCCTTACAATCATTTGAAGCTTTGTCTCCTCCTCGAGCATGGGGTCGATTTCTTCGAAAAGCTCTTCCATCTTTTTTATGAAGTCAACTGGATCTTCATTTTCCTTCCCGAAGAACTCGATCTTTCGGGTTCCCACTATCTGATGGTAGGCCCATACTCTCGGATTCACCCAGCAGGCAGTTGATCCTGGCTGCCTGACGTTACTTATTTCCTCTGCAACCTTTTTGATGGTTGTTTCTACCTCTTTTAAACCCGTCTGTAGATCCCCGATTTTCTGCTCTTGGTCTTGCTGCTCTTCCTCTTTTTTATCGATCCTTTGCTGTAGTTGATCGACCTTAAGTTCACCTGCAAAGACTCTAGTGTCCTTACTCCCCAGGTGCTGACTGATATCTACTTTATGGCTCTGGAGCCTCTCAAAGATCCTATCCATAAAGACTTTCCATTCTTCCCTATCTTGTTCTTTCTTCTTTTGTCTCTTTACTTCCTCTTGTTCTCTCTTTACTTCTTCCTCCCTCCGTTTTTGCTCTCTTTCTTCTTCTTCTCTTTGCCATCTCATTTTCTTTTGTTCCCACTCTGCTTCTCTCTCCTTTCGTTCTTGCTCTCTCTCTGCTTCTCTCTCCTTTCTTTCTTTATCCCTCCTTGCTTCTCTTTCCTTTCGCTCCTGCTCTTCCCTTGCTTTTTCTTGTTCTCTTTCCTTCTGTCTTTTCGTTTCCTCCTCTTCTCTCCTTCCTACTCTTTCCTTTCGCTCCTGTTCTCTCTCTTTCCTCAACCACTCCATCAGCTTCTCTATATCACTCTTTTCCTGCTGCTTTGGTGATGCCATAACTTCTTTTTTATTCTATTTCTTCTTTATTTCTAACCCTATCCTTCCCCTCCTACGTTAACTATGAATATGTTTTCTTACGTATTTGCTAATTCCAATCCTGCCCGTTGCAACGTGAAGATGGAATCAACAAATATATATATATATATTAAATTCACTTATATTTAATTATAGTTTTAAAATAATAAAATGTTTAGATTAAAACCAGATACTGATGCCAAGATAAGAAGAAAAAAGGTTGCCAAGAACGGCATTAGAATCCCTAGAACCAACTGAAAATGGCTTTCACGATTTGGCCAGCAACTCCATCCACTAAGGCAATTATTCGACAATATTTGGCAGCCATTACAGGTAAGTACTATTTATACAAATAAAATTACTTAAATATGATAAATTTACAATATTTAAGACAATAAAAAGGAGTTGAAAGATATATTTTACGAACTCAGTAATATATGTCATTTTCACATTATTATTATACAAATCCTTTAGCTGTCTAATTCTATTAAGTCATGATTTTCCTGCAAAGATGCTAACTTTAGTCTTGTGCACTAACCAACTGAAATACCAGTTACTTTGTATTATCAAATAAATATCTCTTTTTAAAATTTTGATACTTTTATTTTTTTAAACTGTACACTTTTCAATAAATCTGCAGTGTTTTACTTTTCATCTTATTGTTCATATCTGAAATTCGTTTTATGAAAAAATAAATAATTTTATAAATTTTTACATGAGTAGTATTGTGTAAAAATATGCTTAAATATGCAATATGTAATATGCAATGAGTAGTATATATTATGCTTTTGATATTAATAATGCTACAGTTATATATTGTTGAAGATCATGGATGTCAGCAGAAAGGTGCATGGGGTGCATCTACAAGCTATGGCAAAATTGTAATAAAATCAGGGAAACCTGTAAAAAACATGTGTAATACTTAATTTATTGCAGTTAAATTAACTTTATTACATACAATAAAAATATTAAATATAAACCTTTAGTTTTGTTTGGTTTAGTTTACAAATTTCAATCTCTTCCTTGGCTTTCATCCAAATTACTTGATTGATAGTTTATTGAATCTGCATTTTCCTTTACCTCTTTTCTATGAATACAAATAATACGATGTTCACTGAGCCAAGCATATTCACAGTAGAACAATTCCATCTTCATTCAACACAATGTAGCCTGTTAAATGTACATTCAACTGAGCTTGTTGAAGATGTTAATCCAATCTTGATAGCCTCAACTACACTAGGATAGAAACACATTAAAAAAACAATTCAATATATTACAGGGCCATTAGTTTTTCATCTGTAGAATAAATATACGCCATCATACCATGTCATAGTTTCCTTCTTTAAGTTTGACAAAATACATATTGTTAATCTCTTCCATAATTTTAATTCAATCTTAGTTAGTTTTTATGTTCAAAAGGTGTAGTTGCATGAGCGAAAAAGCTTTATCATGTATTGGAGGAAAACAATTCTTCAGAGATGTAATTAGGAAATTTAAATATTAAATTAAATAGGTTTAAAAAAAGTACTCAACATATTAAAATTGATGATTTGCAATTGGGTGACATCGGCACAATGCAAATAGTGTCCACAGATAAAACGCTGGCTTTTTTAACAACAAAGATACATCATGTAGTTGCTTGTACTCTTCAGGTCCTAAAAATGTATCATTTTGTCAAATATAATTATTTGTATAAAAAAGTACTATATTTTAAGCACTAGAATAGTGTAAAATGTAATTTTCAGATGTCCATTTTCTAAAATTTGCCCTGGCCTCTGAACCCCTCCCCCTTCTCTTGTGGGCTGCATTTCCCTTTAAAATTTCTGGCAATGCTCATGCTTGAAACAAAAAACATGCACACAAAATCAATAATTGGCACAGATATATCAATATCATAACACTGTACAGAGACAACACCCGACAATGTGAAAAACTCTTCACCTACACTAATAATATCCACCAAAAACTCCAGTTCCCTTCAGAGATTGAAACCAAGCGATCCCTATACTTCCTTGACCTCATCTTAAAATCACCCAAACAGAACACCAACTCAGCATTCTTCAATCACCTAAAAGAAACAGGACACAAATATACAGACATTTACCATAATCTAGACATTTTACATATCAACAAAAAAGAACCACATCTCAACACACATGAAATTTACAAACACACAAAATACAAACATATTCAACGACAAACTCAATACAAATCACACATACTCTTTGATACTATCGAAAACCTGCCTTTAAAACAGTCATGCTTAACCTAACAATAATTCCAAACGGAAAATTTAGACAGGTGAAGATCTCTATGGAGAGATCAAAAACATTCTGTCTCAGTAGGTTTTTACAATTTTACAAAATTAAAGTTCGGATAGTCATAAACTAAAGTAAAAATGATTTAAGAAACAATTGAAACTTTTATTGCCTAAAAGGCACTCAAGCAAATTATGATGAGTTATAGTAAAATTGAATGACAGACATGAATCTACCCTGATCTGTTACATTGGAAGATTAAGTGGCTCAAGAGTGTCTGCAAGATTTCTATGATAGACCTGTCTATTAAAGAAGTAAATATCTATCTAATACACCAACAACTGAGCAAGTCACAGCTCATGGAACAAATCTGTATTAACATTTTGTGAAAATATCCTGCAAAATTAATATATGAATTAATTAAATATCATTAAAAATCTTCAAATGAAGAAAGAATGTTGAGGTTTCAAGAGTTTTCACATACTTAAAAGATCACACGTACCCAATAAGATATAATTTTTCACAAATTGTTTTGTATTTCTTATAGTTTTTTATACGTTTAAAATAATTTTCTTAAAAAATTTGTTATTCTTTGCTAATTCAATGATAATATCTAAATTTTTAATATACTTTTCTCAGAATAGAAAGGCAATGCTATAAGTTTCCTTACACTTAGAAATGTTGAAAAAAAGGACAAATAATAAAAATATTCCAAAATAGGTATACAGAGAGAATGTAATTATACTTATTAAAAACTTCCCAAGTAGAATTGCTGCTTTTGCAATGATTAACACATGAAATGAAATTCCATTTTAAATAAAATTTATTTCATGTTTAAAAATAACATAAAATTTCATGTTTAAAAATACACAAAGACGAAGCATAATTTATTGAGAGGATCCAAGCATTAAGAAAAAACAAGTCAAATTCAAACTATCATGCATTTCTGATACCTATATTTTAAACTTTAAAATTACTGAAAATTATTAGTTTATTTTTTTGTTTAAAATATACTTTAGGGAATTAATTTCATTTTACCTTGTATTTTATTTTCATTTTGAATTCATATTTACAAAATCTTTAAATTTGTATCTATTTATTATTACAGCCACCATTGGTCTGATGGTAGTTGGTGAATCATTTGGCTGGCCCTCACCAACTCTACCAAAGCTTATGGCACCTGATGGTCCTTTTACTATCAATCATTCTCAGATATCGTGGATGGTTTCACTTCTTTATCTTGGCAATATGATCAGCCCTATTCCTACTGGCTACTTAATGGATAAATTTGGGAGAAAGCGATCTCTTCTCTACATAAATATATTCTCTGTTACTTCTTGGATATTAATATTATTTGCTAAATCACCAGTCACTTTGTATATAGCTAGATTTTTAGCAGGTATTTGGATAGGTAGTGTAACTACAGTAGTACCATTGTATATTGGTGAGATTGCACAACCCAATATTCGTGGTGCTCTAGCAAACTTTGTTTCCATGATGACATATTTTGGAGATCTTTTTGTTTATGTTATTGGGCCATATGTATCATACTCAGCATTGGCCATTATTGCAGGTTTGATACCAGTACTATTTGGTATAACTTTTTCTACAATGCCAGAATCTCCCTACTTTTACGTAATGCATAAAAAAACTGATCAAGCAAGAGAATCATTGTCATGGCTTCGTGGAGATAAAAATAGAGATGAATTAGAAACTGAACTGAGTCTAATAGATAAAACAGTTACAAAACAAATGGAAAATAAAGGAAGAATCCAGGATGTTTTTGCAACTCGAGGAAGCCGTAAAGCATTTTTAATTGTTGAGATGTTATCAATATTTTTGAAATTCTCTGGTACAGGTGTAATAATGGCTTTTGCTTCGACTACTTTACCAAAAAATGCATTTAAAACATTAGGACCAAATGAATGTGTTATATTCTTAGGCATGACCTGGGTTATATCTGCATTTATATCATCAATGCTTGTTGATAAATTGGGAAGAAAGATCTTACTAACCATTTCTTCTGCAGGATGTGGATTTGCAATGTTCATAGCGGGTTTGTGGTTTTATTTGGATCAAGAAACAGATATTGATGTAAGCAATATGAACTGGATTCCATTCACAACATTTATACTACACGGAGTTTTATATTCCTTGGGACTTGGTCCAATAGGAATGGGGATAAAAGGTGAAATGTTCACTGCAAACATTAAAGCACTTACTTCTGCGGTAACATCCATAGTGTTAGCTATGTCTTCTATGATTTTAAACAAAATGTATTTATTTCTGGCAGATTCTGTTGGAATGTATGTAAATTACTGGATATTTTCTATTAGTTGTTTTATTTCTGCGTTTTTCACAGTTTTTGTTGTTGTTGAAACTAAAGGAAAGTCACTACAACAAATTCTTGATGAATTAAATGAGAAAAAATCTAAAATCAAAAAACAACATATTGATGACATTGATTTATAGCTAGACTAAATTTAGTTTAGTTTAAGTGATATATGTAAGTTATTCCAATTTGTACTTTAATATGTGTATTTCTTTTAGACTAACAACTTTTTTATAACTAAAATAGAAAATAAATTGATTACAATAGTCTAAATTTACTAAATTACAATGGAATATACAATATGTACAATATTTACTTCTTCATTTATGAGTATGCTAACTCAGTCATTATTTTAACTATTGATAGGAAAATGTTATTTTTAAAGACTATTATAAATACACAATATCAAGAGCTCTGTGGTACAATATATTACAATGAAAATATTGGAAAGAACCCCAATACCACAAAAAATAATCAAAAATAACAAAAAACAAGTTACTTAAGATTAAACCCTTATGTACATTTCGATGACCATGTCATCATCATTAGAGGGTCTTATTACAAAAATACAATCTAGCAAACAAGAAGTTACAAACTAGAATGATCTATTCAAGAAACAAACATCATTCTAGTTTGTAACTTCTTGTTTGCTAGATTGTAATTTTGTAATAAGACCCTCTGATGATGATGTCATTGTCATCGAAATGTACATAAGGGTTTAATCTTAAGTAACTTGTTTTTTGTTATTTCTGTTTATTTTTTGTGGTATTGGTGTCCTTTCCAATATTTTCATTGTACTATTATAAATATAAAATACACTTTTTATAATAACTTTTTATTTCAGTTTTATTTACACAGACATACAGGAAAAAACAGGGTCATTTTCAGGGCATATTCCTCTGGTAAAAAAATTTTAAAAACTTCATATAAACCTATTATCATTTATAATAATAAAGGGTCTAATAACAAATTACACTTAGCGATAGATTTCACTTGGATTTTATTATCTGTTGCAAGTAAATCATACTAAAATTGTGGGTAATAATTTAGGTGTAAAATTTAGTGGATTTTACGAAAAATGGACTATAAATTTGAATAAAACAACTCATAGACATGTAGTTTCAATAATTTCCCAACTATCTAATGAAATACGCCAACCTCAATACAAAAACCCTGTTATGTTTATGGTTGAATTGACTTTGTTAAACAAAGTATGACTAACAATAGAAATGATGTATATGATTCAAATACATATAATTTGCAAGCAAAACTTGTAGAGAGTTTAATTTTGAAGAGAATGATGTAAAATAGGCTTATAATAGACACACACAAACTTTAAACAAATTCATTTATAAAATTAATGAGACACTTAGTTTCATGATAAACCACTGTAATATGCAATTTTCCTTGTACTTGTGCCTGCACTACTTTAAATATACCAAATCACTTGATGTTCTTTATGAACATGATGACTTTTTGGTATTTAAAAACAATTGGTGTTGGAAATAACCAATTTGTCTGTAATCACTGATACACTGAAAAGGTGATTCATGAAACAGAAAATACAAAACAGACATTGATAAAATGTGTGACATTAATAAAGAAGAATGTCTTATTTCTCTGTGTTTCATTGTAACGGAGAAACTGAAATCCAGGCAAACTTTTTTGCCATCTGCAACTTCTTTTCAGACCTATGTTATATAAACTTGTTTTGCCTGAGGAACAAGCCCTGAACGTTTCTTTATTTCTAGAATAAAAAAGTAGCTAACAAATTCTACTATAGCAAACTAAATAATATTTAGGACTTGAACTAATATTCAAATTACCTTTCTCAAAACATATTTTTTTAAAAATTATATGGAAAGCCTCTATAACCCTTAGCTGCTATACCCTCAAAAACTTACTTAACTACTATACAACGTCTGTCAGACGTACTTTTTTGAAAATTTTTTACGTTCACATTTCTTTGGGGGAAAAAATTTAACCCTATTTGTGTTAAATTATAAGATGTAAATAAACTAAAAAATTATAAACTGTGTTGTTCGACATAAAAATAGCCCATCACGTCTCTGTAGCAAAAAAAGTACAAATGTTTGTGTTAGATTACAAAAAAAACGTTTTATGTAAATTTTGTTAAAATATTAATCTAAAATATTTGTTTATTTAAAGAATATAAGTTGCATTGCATATATGAACAATTTTGGCATTGTATTGTTTATTATTATATTGAAAAAAAAATCCAAAGTTATGTAAATATTTTGTTCTAGAGATTTCTATAAATCAAGAAAATAATTAATATTACACTTCAATTACGAACAAAACTTACTTTATTTAGTTACAAAACAGTAAACTCAACAAAATTAATTTACCATGTAGTCCATTCCAAGTCTTTGAACTACAAGTCTAGGACTTCTAGCCTATTCCAAGCAACTTGCGCACACTTTCCTAGCACACTCCAAGCATATTGGCTTTTCAATCCTGCTTGTTAAGCAGGTGGCTCCTCAGTAGATGTTGTTGGAATATCCATAATATAAATTTATGTTCTAAAGGTTCATAAAGATATATATATATATATATATATATATATATATATATACAATGCTATTATATACACACACACAAAAATCACACAACCACTATACCACGTCAACCAGACGTCACTGTTACGGGAGAAAAGTAACACAACTACTATAATACGCCTGTCAGACGTTAAATTGACCCTAACCTATAAACAAAGAAAAGAAACGTAATGCGACTTTTACTCAGTCGCATTTTCTAAAAGAAATACACAGTTTAATACTGTAGATTATAACAATTTTAATAGAATTTCATACCAGAGTAAAAAACTGATATAAAATGTAAATATTAAAATTATTTATTCTTTGATGTATATGATAATAGATAATTGTAGTTTTTAAAATTGTTTTATATACCATATTGTTATTATTTAAAGACTGTAAATTAATATTTTTAATGGTTAACATAAAAGTAGTACAAAATATGAACATAATGAAACTATAAATCATCCGATTTGGAATTACCTTTATTTTGTGTGGCTGATTCTACTTAACCTAAAACTCTAAAAAAATGACTCCTAATAAAATGTGTCTTATTAATGGTTAACAAGAAATTAAGGGAGTTGTTTTGTATAATGTAATAATGTCGTTGATGTACTTATACCAGTTCCTGGTCTTCACAACTACACATACAGACAAACAAATACATAAGTTTAACAAATACCAAAACCCACCAACACCAATACTACCATTCATAGTTCTTAAAATCACCTACATTAACATAAACTAGCAGATTACAACACCATGATGTATTGCCTAATAAAAACACAATTAGACAAAGAACACCAGCAAGAATTAAACACCATACAATGTATAGCACACACCAATGGATACAAAAGGACAATGATTGACAAACTATACAACCACCTAAAAAATAAACTCAATAACCCAAATACAAATACACAACATGACTAACTCATAAAATACTTAACAATACTATATACCCAATACCCATAAATTAACCAACACACTTCATAAATACAATTACAGAATAATCTACTCTACACACAACATTCTTAACAAACAATTTAAACCCAACAATATAAACAATAACATATACAACTCCACTGGTACTTACAAACTAACCTACAGTTCATGCCCCAGTTTTTACATAAGCCAGACACGGAAGTCATTTTATACACGCTACCAAGAACACATAAAAAACACTTACAAACAAAAACACCCAATCAAACTTTGCCAAACATCTCATACACAAACCATAACAACACAACATAACATCTAACCTACATATTCTTCACAAACGAAACAAAAATAACCAATGATACACAGCAGAACAATATGAGATATACAAACATTTCAAACTACAGCCTACACACATACACAACACACAATTACATTACAATTCACATACACTCTATGACATCATAGGCCTCCAATACTCTCTAAAATACACCTAAACACCTACTTTTAACATTGGAATTTGGAATTCCCCCACCCTGTTGACAACTCCTTCCTGAGTTGACAATAGGACCTCTCGAAATGGCCGTCCTCAACAATCTTAAAAGTACAGCTAATATCTACTGTAAGCAAGTCTAACATTGTATAAGTGTTTTTAGTTAAAAACTAGTAGCTCATGTAAAGATGGAATAAATTAACCAAGTCTTATTTTTTTTTTTAATGCCATAGTGTTGTACCATCATAACTATTTCTGAACAAAATATAAAAGTTAGAAGTTGGTATTTTATACCTAAAAAGTAGGTATATAAAACTGTTTTTCCTGTATATACATATTTTAATAAAATTTCTATTTTTTAAAATCTTTTTAAAACTAGAAAAGTAGGCACTATTTATAACTTTTTTCCCTCTTTACTTGTAACAGGTAATGTATTTCCAACAAGTTTTTATACTGTAAACATATATTCTTTCAATTTTATAGTACTTGAATAAAACCCCTAATTTCAGCTGATGTGTTTTGTATGTACATTAGTTTGTTTTATTTTTTTAAGCAACTTTTTAAATTAATTATGTTATAATTACTTTATTGTATTTGTGGTTGAAAGCAGTAAAACTGTCTGTTATTGCCCAAAAAGGAAACAGACAGCATTATTGTAAATACCCGGGATAAAGTAGGAAAATTCTCTAACAGTGGACATGGAGCAAAATTATGGCTTGATTGTGTTTTTACTTACTTGAAGTATATCTCAATCTTCCCAGGACTAAACAGAGGTTTCTACACAATACCTGGTTAAATAGCTAAAATAATATTTATTAAATCTAAACTTACTGGAAAATCACTGTCAAGTAACATTTACTTAAGGTCACATGAATTCAAAAGTTAAAGTTATTGGATTAATTCAAACAAAATTTAAATAAAGCTGACAATGCTTGTTCTAAGAAGTAATAACTACCAAAATTTTTGAAAATTCAATGGTGTCAGGAAAAAAGGGCAACATACAGGTAATAATTGTAGTATGAACTATATATATATCATACATTACATTATCATATGTACAATTTTTTAGTTAATTTTGTTATTGGTAATAAAGAATAAAAAAGATAATTATCGACTGGATCAATAATAAGAACGAATCCCTGGTTCAAGTATTAGAGAAAAATTATTATTATTGATAGTAGAGTCAATTATCTGGAGTAGACCTACTTTCTACGTGAGAAAGAGAGAGAGAGAGGTGAGCGAGTACCATCCTTCCAATGAATGTGGAATCTAATTATGTTGAATATGTATGTTTCGAAAAACCTGATATTTATTAAGAGCCAAATAATTATATGCATCAAAATTAAACATATATCACTTTTCAACTCTTCTAAGCATACAACACTCATTTCCATTACTTTGGAAGTCTTAAAGATAACATGTTTAAATAAATTGAACAATAACATATACAAACCAACCCATGAAGAAACATTTTTTGTAATTTTTAGGACAAGCCACCATATTTATTATTGCCTACGAAGGATAGGAAATTTATAGTGAAATACTAACAAATAATTATTAACACAGTAAAACCCTCCTGAAGCAAAATACATGAAGCACACCCTATTTTGGAAACACATAGAGACATATATTTAGTGTAATCCACTGAGATACATTTACAACCCTTAACTTGTGATAGCCGCATAACACTTAATGCAAAATCACAAGCAAGAGGTTATCATACTGTTTTAATATAAGGAATGAAGTTCTCAAATATTTTGTTAGTTATTGTAAGGGTAACTTCGGTAAGTAATGTTTCACACAAACTATACTTTCTAAGTTAGTTAGCCTGCTTCAGAATCATGCTGGATTGTGCAACAGCTATCAAGAGTGACCGATTGACATACTGTCTATTTAGTTGACATGTTTTGTTTTGTATTTGCTTAATACAAGACAGAATTTATTTAAGCATAGGTTAAAATTTTAAGCAACAAAAAAGATATAACCAATCCCAAACATATGATTGACTACAATAATTAAGATATGGTTAATGTAGACATAAAACTTCAGGATGTGAGCCGATCACCCTTTCCCACCAAATGAGTGGGAAAGTATGATAGAAGTACATTGATAGAAATGCAATGGTATGGAAGTTTTCAACCAATCAAGCACTTTACTTATTTGCAACTCAGTCCTATTGAACACGACTTGTATTCAGTAATGTTACTGGTTGTATGCCCCCAGGTTAGGTAAAAACAAGTTGACACATTTTATTTCTTTGTTATTGTTAGATATATTTCCATACCTTTGTTTCCATAATCTTTTTTTCTATAATAAAAATACTTTGATATTTTATACAAAAACACTATTGGTAAAATAAAAAATATAATTTGTTTTAAAATTTTATAATGATGTATTTTATTTATAAAATTTGTTTGAGTTTTGAATTGAATAAAAACTATAATTATTAAACAAAAAGTTTAGACAAAATGGCACTATTTCATTAGGACTATTACTTTATTTTAAAAAAATTTAACCAAAACCACAAATTATTGATAAAATTAAATGGATCATAAAGTTCAGCTGTGATGAAATAACTGATACCTCAATATGCTAGACATAAGTGAATATACAGTATATTTTATGACTGTTTATTACTATAAGTATTTCTGTACAAACAACAAATCAGTCATTCATATTCGTAAACAAATTCTAAGAATAGCGGAACCTTATACTGTGTTATAATTTTACTTCGCTCAATTGTTTTGTGCCTTAACCATGTCATGTATTTACATTTAATTAAAGTATGCCAGGTTCTGGATGAGCAGATTTGTACTCAAATTGGTATGGTTAGGGCAAGAACATAAAAACCATTGTTATGGAAAATTGGTGACGATTAGGTTTATGGGAAGAAGTTGTGATAAAGACCTACTTTCTTCTGGGTCATAAATTGATCTTATCCACGATATTTCCTTGTGGGAAGAACGACAAAATATATAAGTGAATTAAACTAGAATTGATCTAAGGAACAGTCATCAGAAAAAAACTAATAAAGATAATGTCAACAGCGAAGAATTGTTTCTGGAGCAGAGTTGTATAACTGAAGTATATATCGTCTCATCTGGAGTTGATTGAGAATCTACCCTGATTTTTTGTTGAACCAAATATAGCACCAATAGTGATTATGAATAAATATAGAAGCTATATACACAAAAGAAAGAGTAAAAGAAGGTTAGAATTGTCACAACAATAAAAATACAAAGGTTAAAGGAACCAAAAATAAAACCAAATAGCAGAAGTAAAAGTCAAAATAGTGAACTCATAATCTCACAACAAATTAGTTTTTAATATACACATTCAACAAACTAGTTTCGGCAACAACGCCAAAACTGTTGTGTGTGTGTATATTAAAAACTAATTTTTTGTGAGATTTTGAGTTCACTATTTTGACTTTTACCTTTGTAAATAGTTCTCACTAACTAAGCTCTAATTAACTAAAAATTGCAGAAATTTGAGGAAAAAAGTGTTAAATTATACAAAAGACATCATAAATAAGTTTTGACATGGTTAATGGCCATGGTATCATCCTCTAAAACTAACCCTAAACTCTCTCGCAGATCATATTTCTTACAAATGTTCTTAAACACATTACAATCAAACAAAATATATTTTATTCTGGTGGTAACTTCACACAGCTGACAGAAATATGTATTGCTTGAGTTAAAAATGTATTAACAGAATGGCTGGTGTAAAGACAAGCAACTACTACTACTTACTATAAACAATGCAAATGAATAAAATACTTGCAATGGATGGTGACCTTGATTCTCTCTGTATGTAGAGTTTGTTTAATCAAGATAGAACATAAACTAAGAACTCATTATAAATAAAAATTGGAGAACAACATTTTTTATTTTGCCAGCTGATTTAATCAGAAGGCAACAAATGGCAAGTGATATTTTTTTTATGCGAGGAATTCTTCTATATGCCTCTTCAGCCTCCTCCCATCATCTGATCAAATAATATGGAATTTTACAGTCATTTTTGTGACCTCAAGACAATTAATCAAATTAAATTACTGCCAATAAAGTAACATAAATTATGTTTCTGTCAATACATGGTAGTGGCATAAAACTTCTTGGTCTGGGACACGAAGAAGGACTCATACAGTCACATGCTCCATATCACAAGTAAAATTACCCTCTATCAAGTTCCATACTAAGACAACTACCCATTACACCCCTGGTAGAAAGAAGTGAAATATTGATTCAGAAAGTGATATATGTTGCTCTTGTACTAGGAGTAGGAAAGAAGCATGGCTTCACTGAGCAGTAAATAACATATATCTGCATACAAAAATAAAAGTAACTTTGTATCACTGAAATCATTTATTTATAACTGCCACTTGAAAATTATTGTAAATATTGATATTCGAAGCTATAGAAAATTTTTAAATACAAATTAACTATAAAAAAATTAACTTTCATTATTTTAATATAGATTTACAAAATTATTTACAGAACCACAAATTTTTAAAAATAGCACAATCATTTAAAAAAATAGTCCACGTGTCCTCCGACTCATTCCAGTGCGATCATAGAGCGTGTTAAATTTGTTTACAAACTGGTTCATATCATTGCAGCCTTTTGTTATTGTTCCTAAGTAAGTCATAAGGCCAACATCATTGCATTGCTGAAACAAAGTTTATTAAAAGTTAAAGGTTAGACTCAAAATAAACTTTTTACCAACTTTTAAAAATTAACACTGAAAGTAAGAGCGTTACTAAAATACACGTATTTTTTTTACATTGACAAACTTATATAATTATCTACTAATTCCTCAATTATATATAAAATGTATACAAATCAAATTAGTAATTAATGAAATTAGGAATATTTAAACCGACAAATAGAAAAGACAGAAACACTAGAACTGACTTATTTTCTATAATGCTTGATATTTACCTTAGTTGAAATTTTTGATTATAAACCGAAATTGTGGCAGATAAACGTTCCTTTTCAAGAGTAGAAATAGAACATCGGATGGATAGAAAAGTACTTCTCTATAACTTTTATTAAAAATATATTATATTGTAAAGGATAGGATACAACAGTTAATATAATTTCATGATTACTATGATACACTAGTTTCTATCAAGGTTGGAACATGGAAAAGATATATATATATATATATATATATATATATATATATATATATATATATATATTTAGGTTAGTTTTGGTTGGTAAAGATTATTTAGATTTTTTGGACTAGGAGACTGACAGACTTACCTTGGTAAGAGTCCACTCTGTAGTCTTGAAATAGAAACACATAAAAGCACTTAAACAATGATATATTTCAACCACACAGTGGTCTTTGTCAATCGAAGAGAAAACACAAAAAGAAATATGAGAGAATGAAATAAAATAATTGTAATCACAGATTGTGTAGAGTAGAAATCAGATGTCACAGATGCACAGATTAAAGATATATATATTGTTTCCATGAACATATGAGTGATTATAGTTTATATAAGTCTGTCAGGGGAAAAGAGATTAGGCTATTTGAAGAAAATAAAAAAAAAAAAAAAAAAAAAAAAAAAAAAAAAAAAAAAAAAAAAAAATGAATGGATTTATCTGATGTTGAGGTTAGGGGATTCTCTGGACTTTGTATACCACTGGTATGATAGTTCCCACCTTCTCAGTTCTGAGAGATTGCAATCAGGAGGGAGTGATTTAATTATTTTTGTGGTATAGCAGTCATCAAAAGTTGTGATGTTGTGACTCGCAGCATGTTGAGCTGTTGGTCTATCCATATTCATAATTTTAACATCATGTCTGTGGCCATTCATTCTGATATTCAGACCATCCGTGGTCAGGCCTATGTACTGTGCTGAGCAAAGTTTACATTGTAGCTGGTATATGACATTTTTCGATGTACAATTATGATGACCCTGTATTTTGAAGACCATTTTTGTTGTTTGGCTGTTGAAACTATTTGCTGAGGGGTGTATTGGACACGTCTTGCATCTAGGTCTATTACATGGGAAGGAGCCATGAGGAAGTTTGTGTGGTTTCTCTGCATCAGGGTCTGGTAGTTTAGGATGTACTAGGATGTTTTTCAAGCTGGGAGGTTGCTTGTACCAAATTTGCGGTGGATCGGTGAAAAGATTTTTGGTGTGGACGGAAGCTTGAAGAATTTTGAAGCCATCTCTCAATATCTTGTTGAGTTTATGTAGAACAGGATGGTAGTCTGTTATTAAAGACAGTTTATTTTGTTCTGTTTGTGGTTTATGGTGAACCGAGGATTGTGCTGAATGAATTTGGTTTTCAATGAGTTTTTTTGGGTATCCTCTTCTCTGGAAGGCTGTTGATATCTTTCTATTAAAATCTTCCAATTCCCTATCCACTAAGTTGCACCACTAAGTGCAATAATTTTGCCTTGTGTGAAGAGGCACCTTTCGGTCACTTGACCATTGTCGAATCACTGATTAATTTTTCTGGTGTAGATGTTTCGTCCATGATGTTGGTATTTGTTGACGTTACACGTATTTTCTCATGATTTGCGTGTATAATGTTTTTATATAGTAAGTCTTCTGTATATGTGGTCTGTAGGTTTCTTAAATTGTTGTGTGTGTTTTCATAAATGTGGTATTTTTCTAGTGAGTTTAATTCTATTGGGTTATCAATTATTTCAAGTATGGTTAGTTATTTTCGTAATTTGTTATTTCATGTTTATGAGATATTAGGTGTGCTGCAACATTTGATACTTTTGTACTTTTATTTTTGAATGCTCTGTAATGTTCTACAAATCTTATTTTAAATGATCTGGTCACTTTCCCTATGTAAAATGCATTGCAGTCGTTACATGTAATTTTGTAAATTCCTGATAGATTATGTTTTACTGTATTTGTTTTGTGGTTTGTGTTACTAAGATATTTTATTATTTTGTTGTTTGGTTTGTATGTTGGAGTGTAGTATTATTTGTTGTATATACGAGGTGAGGCTAGAAAAAAACTGAACTAGCACAGGTGAAACAATAAAACGAATGCAATAAGGCTGAAAGTCGCCTGGCCTGTCACGTGACTCTTGCTCCGCCTACTGCTCGAGTTTCATCTGCCTCCTGCACTCAGTCTGCCTGTGGCGTCTGTTCTAAGTAGTTGACGTTTTGTCTGTGCGTCGGAAAAATGTTGAGTGTACAGAAAGAACAGCGTGTTAACATCAAATTTCTTTTCAAACTTGGAAAATCTGCAAGTGAAACGTTTGTAATGTTGCAACAAGTGTACGGCGATGATTGTTTATCACGAACACAAGTGTTTGAGTGGTTTAAACGATTTAAAGATGGCCGCGAAGACACAAGTGATGACGCTCGCACTAGCAGACCATTGTCAGCAAAAACTGATGCAAACATTGAAAAAATCGGTAAACTTGTTCGAGAAGATCGCCGTTTAACAATCAGAGCAATGTCTGAGTTGACAGGAATTGACAATGAAAGTGTTAGGCAGATTCTTCATGAAAGTTTCAACATGAACAAAGTGTGTGCAAAGTTGTTGTTCAACAACAAAAATGGTTCCAAAGTGTCTCACAATTGAACAGAAGGAACGCCGAAGAATGATTTGTTCTGACATCCTAGAAAACATTGAAAGTGATCCCCCCTTTTTACAAAATGTTATTACTTGTGATGAATCGTGGTTTTTTACTTACGATTCCGAAACCAAACGCCAATCGATGCATTGGAAATCTCCTGATTCTCCACGACAAAAAAAAAAGCACGAATGTCAAAATCGAAATTCAAGGCAATGATGATTGTTTTTTTTTTTTATGTCAAAGGGATTGTACACATTGATTGGGTACCAGAGGGACAAACAGTGAATCAACATTACTACATTAGCGTCCTGACTATCCTACATGAGCGAGTACGGAGAAAACGGAACGATTTGTGGAAAAAAAGACATGGATCCTGCACCAAGACAATGCCCCAGCTCACAATGCGTTGTCAGTGAAGACGTTTTTAGCCAATCACAACATTCTCATCTTAGACCATCCACCCTACTCACCTGATTTGGCCCCCTGTGATTTTTTTCTTTTCCCTAAAGTCAAGTCAGCTTTGAAAGGAACTTAGATTTGAGAGTGTTGAAGCAGTAAAAGAAAAAGCGATGGAAGTAATGTATGGACTTACCGAAAATGATCTGCAGCATTGCTATGAACAGTGGAAAATTCGTATGGAGCGGTGTATAGACCGAGGAGGAGAGTACATTGAAGGAGATAACATCAAATTGTAAATAATGGAAAATAAAACTTTTTTATAGCATCAGTTCGGTTTTTTTTCTAGCCACACCTCGTACTTCTTAATTTTTCTATTTTGTTATTGGTGTATTTATATTTTAGGTAGATTTTTGTATTTTTATTATTTTTGTGTTCAGGTTGTAGTGTTGTGTGTGAGGTTAGGTTTTTATGTAAATTTATTGTATATGTTTTTTATAAGGTGTTTGTTGTATCCATTTTCTATTGCTATTTTTGTAATGTTATCTAATTCTTCATTTAATTTTTGTTTGTTATCCTGTGTGTATGTTATTGCTTTATTTATCATGTTACTGTAAGTGTTAATTTTGTGTGTCCAGGGGTGGTTAGATTTGTAGTGTATTGTGGTGTTGTTGGAAGTAGGTTTCCTGTATACTGTAGTTTCTATTTTATTATCATATTAGAGATAGTTGGTTGTTCTATTTGTTTCTGTTTTGACGGTGAATTGTATGTTTTTGTTGTATGTATTTAGTTTGTTTATTATTATGATGCGTTCGTTGTGAATGGTAGGTTGGTATATTTCACGTATATCGTCTACGTATCTTGTCCATAGTAAAATATTATGTGTGTTTAGTATAGGGTTAATTCTTATTTGTTCAAGTGTTGTAGATATATTTCTGACATGACTGATGATATGGGTGATCCCATGGGGAGTGTAGTTGTTTGTTGATAGTATTTATTGTTAAATTGGAAGTAATTTTGGTTACATATGTGTTTTGTTAGCGTAATGATATTATTTATTGTATTTTCTTTTTCGTTATTGTGTATTAGTTTGTTTTTCATTATTTCTATGTTTTCTTTTATTGGGATACTAGGGTACATGTTGGTTATGTCATTACTTATTATTTTTGTGTTGTTGTTTGTTTCTATGTTTTTTATTTTATTAATTAATTCCTATCCATTTTTTATATTGTATGTGTTGTTGATTTGTATTTTAGATCTTATTATTTTGTCTAGTATTTTTGCGATTATGTAGGTTGAGGCTGTTTTGAAATTTATTAGTGGTCTAAATGGTGTGTCGGGTTTGTGGATTTTAGGTATGCCTGTTAATATTGGTGCGCATGGTTTGAATGGGTAAAGTCTTATGTGGTATTTTAATTTATTGTTATAGTTTAAGGTATTTCTGTGTGTGACTATTAGGTTTTTTACTGTATTAAGGTGAATCTTACAATGAACCTACAGACCACATATACAGAAGACATACTAAATAAAAACATTATACACGCAAATCAAGATAAAATGTAACGTCAACAAATACCAACATCACGGACCGAACATCTATACCAGAAAAATAATCAGTGATTCGACAATGGTCAAATGACCGAAAGGTGCCTCATCACACAAGGTAAAATTATTGCACTTAGTGGTGGATAAAAGTATTTAGAATAGTCAACTTCATAAAGTCAGTGCAACGGAAAATAATGGACAACGTAAAATATCAAAATATATATATGATATTAAAGAGCCAACTCATTCCTTCAGTAAAGGTTGCCAATTGTAAAGTGAGTTATATTTTAACCAAATCTGCACCTGATTATCTACAATAACCAAATAAACTAAAATCTTATAACCAAATAACATCATAGGCCCTATTTGAAGCAAAACTGTGGTGAAATTGTATTAAATAAATAAGAACACCTCTCCCCCCCCCTTAATCATAATTTTCTTCTATTGACCTTAAGCAACTAACTTTACAGGCATCACTTAGTTTGTAACATGAGAAACACTTCTTTCAACCAAAATGTAATAAAGTTGAAAAAAACTGAAGGCTATGAACACACACCTGATTCTTGTAAAATTTTTTTAATACTCAAAAAATAAAAAATTATTGTTAAAAAGTTTAATTTATAATATTTTTCAACATGGTCTGAAAACGCTTAATAAATGAGTTGAAATGGATACAGTTGGAACACTAGTAATATAATTTTAAAAAAATAAGTAAACCTAAGGATCCTTGAAGTTCCTTAGTCTTTTTTTTAACAATCATATAAGTTGTTCTATATTTTTGTAAGCGTAAAGAAAACAAAAAATACTAAAAGCCTTCTAAAATTATTGGTCATCATATCTCAACTGAACAATTTTACAAACAGGTAGAATCCTGTTGTAAATTTGTTTATAAGTGTAAAATTTGCTATATTCAAAAATAATTTTATAGAAGAAAAAAATTTGAAGTAATTTTTAAAGTGCACTACTTACAACATAAAAATCACTCCTAAACTTCTCTGTTTGCAACACAGGTAGTCGATGACTCAAAGAATAAGCATCTCTTAGAATTTCATGGTTGACAGGAAGTTTCCCGGCCTGCACTGCTCGTACATATTCTAATACCAGTTTAACCCTGCTGTGTAACATTTTTATGGCAGAGTGTTGAGCTGTTAGATGCTCAGCTACAAGAGAACTTTCCCCTGAATCATTAGCTGACATTCTTGCTACATGATCAACTCCAATCCTTTCTGCTTCCTCAGTTGCTAACGTGTAATGTAATTCTACAAACAGCATTGTAGCCTCTCCCCCAACAAGATCAATAACGGATTCATACATGGCAATGGGGAGTTGCTACAAAAAATTAAAATAAAATATATACTTCTTTGTTCATAAGTGGTTAAAATTAGTTACAACCTAAAATATTTAAAGCTTGTTAAAAATTATTTTTTTATATAATATTTGTTTAATGTTTTAAAACAATGACTTATAATGAAATGACAATAATATATGATCTATCACAACTCAGAATATATATTTAACTTCAGATAAGTAGTGTTTGCTATATCCATAACTAATATTTCATCAAGACTGCAGTTAAATTATGAATGTTTTGTATACAAATTATATTTAAAATATCAAAATGTTTTCTCCAAATTGATATTTTTAACAGTACACAGAATATAATAATAACAACAACTTAAAGCAACTGTGGCGTAAATGTTTATATTAATTAAAACAACCTCTCACCACAAATTCAACAAATTTTATTTTAACCTTATGTACATTTCGACTACAAAGTAATCATCTTCAGAGGTATTTTTACAAATAATACAAAGTTACCGTTTTATGTTTATTCGTACTACTCAGCTGGTGTTGCTACTTTTGAAAAAATGAATGCACTGTATTAAACAAGCTTCACACTACTTACAGATATAATTACGATGGTTTTTGTTTGTTAGATAAACGCCGACGGCATTAAAAACATGATGTTATTATAGGAGCTTTTTGTCAGGAGTTACGGGCAGACCCACTTATTTGTTTACAATTTTAGTGAAGTTGAGTTGATTATCCCAACCGAAAAAATGTTTTATTAAAAGAAGTTAACCCTTATATACTTAAAGTAAATAATTTTTAATTACGTATTATATTGATTTTCACTATTGTTTTCAAAATTTCACAAAACCTTAAAAATAAATCGGAAATATTGACTAAATATTTAGCTGTAAAATAATCCTTAAAAACTAACTTGGCTGATGTTAAGTACAAACATTGATACACTTAGATAAACTCATCCTTACTAGGAAGTAAATTATAACGTAAATTTTTTAAGAATTAAATTTTTTGGTTTCAAAACTTTAACTTGTTATGAATCTTGAACAGTATTTATCGGATCTGAAGCATTACTTATCAGAGAGAGAGAGAGAGAGAGAGCGCATATGTTTACACTTCTGTTCTATATAGAAAATATTTATAAACTCACAAATCAATGACATGTGACACGTTTACATGTCTTAGTGATAAGCGCCAAAACAATTTACTCGTCAGTCAGCTTATTATATGGGTAAACGGAACATGAATTTGTGGTTTTGTTGTTTATTGTTTATATACAAAACACGAAAAATATTAAGACAGTGTTGCACAGATAATAAAACATAATTAAATCAAAAACAATGTAGGGCCAATTGATCCGACGAAGTTTATATACGTATCATTGAAGGTAGGAAACAACTACGTCGGGCCAATTGGCCCCGACACATGTTTTTATAAATATTATGATAAGAAACGTACTTTCCTACTTAGACATGATAAGGGAATAAAGAATAAGTACATATTATTTAAAATTAAGTTAAAAATTTTGGCAATTTTCTGTGAACATGCCGATATTGTAGCAGGCCGCTAAAGTATTGAGGTGCAGTGACTCTTTTGCTTTGTTTGTAAAGCTAAATGAACTATTTCACCTGTAAGTTTATATTACTGTACATTAAATTAACACATTTTTAACTACTGTGCGGATCTTTTTTCATGTAATAAATAGTTTTATTTGCTATTACAATTGTGTTTATGTTCTTTTAGCTCCGACATATATTACATTATTGTGAGAGTGATATCTGTCTATAATATAATTGATTGAGGTTAAGTTTTGGAGGAATAATAAATAAAGTGTTTCTGTTATCCGTCTATTCGCTCAACCGTCATCATCACAGTCTCGACGATGATGGTTAATCGAGTTTTTACTGTATTCTTAATTATTTTGCCCCAGTCATGTTAGGGCTTCTCAGAATTTCCAACTCTATTAGATTGGTATCTCTCAGAATTTTCAATGTAGGGTGTCCTTCATCTTGTTCACTTAGGCCCATTTTGAATCATGGGTTCAAATCTTTCTAGCTCTGCCTTCGTTTGGATATACTGATATGAGGCCACATCTACCATGCACCTTTGTGGCCAATACAAGTGGTATAATTGAAATATGAAACTGAAGCTTGATTAGGTTATTTGAAACTTGTATTTAAATTAAACTTCAGATAATTTAAGTTATATACAACACACAACATTTAATATTAATATAAACAACTGTATTTAGAATATGTTACTATTAGTTCGTGTTGATTTATTTTTCATAGCGAAAAATCATAAAACTTGTTAAATCTTAAATAAAAATCTATTTCAAATAGTTCTGAAAGTAATATCAGTCCCTTTTTAAAATTCTTGAGAGGGCTGGCACTGCTTTTTAATATTGGTTGTAACTGTGTCAAAGCTCACCTCAGATCATTTTTGACATCCAGCCTTGCAAGACATTTTTACCTGATGTATGCTAATGAAAAATTCAGAGAGATATTCGTATGTTGATGAAAATTCTACCAATAAATACAAATACAATATAAAGCTACAAAGCTTCTGAAGCAAACTTTAGATAAACAAGGGAAATACCTTCATAAAAAATCTACATCTTACAAGTTTGGGAATTCTGTGTTAGTTTGAAAACCACAACTTAGGTGGATTGTTTGGTTTTGAATATTATCAGGAAGTAATTCCATATCTCTTGTCAACAACAACTCCCAGTATTTCAATCTTATATCAAGAAAATAATTATATAGTCACCATTAATAACAAATCCTGAGATTTTAGTGTTATGTATATTATATAAGATGGAATGGAAAATTTTTTTAACATAAAAGAAGTAATTTATTCTTGGATAGGAAGAAAAGTTTGGCCCTGAACTCTAAAGGCAGCAAGTCAAATGACTATCTTTTCTATAAAAACCTTTTGAATTCATATTAACTCTTCAGAATGTTTCTTGACCTTGAAGTGTCATGTTCAGGTCTGATAAATACCTCTATGCCAAGTAAAAATAAATTTATTAGCTATAAACCTACTATAAACATTTTCTTGTCTTTAGTCATCAAAAAATGTCAACTCCTTATTTTAAGTTGAATAGTCCAGTAAAGCCTTTACTTTAGCAGCTAACAAATTTCTCTGTTTAAAATGACAGTTTATTGGTCACTGTTAAATTGCAGATAAAACATATCATAGATTTAAAAAAAAAAAAAATACACTCATGGTTCTCTTGAAATCGTTCTACACCCTCCTCAGGTATAATTATAAATTATAACTTTATTCACAGTGTAGTCCGGAAATGGAACATTATTCTGAATAATAATTTTATGTTAAAGTTGGTTGTTTAATCATCTTGATTTGACTAATTAAATCATAAGTAACTATTTGAAGAGCTCCGACGGTAATTATTTGAAGCAATTAACGAAATGACAGTTTTGAAACACGGCAGTTAGTATGTTAATAGTTTCAACTTTCTTTGTCAAATAATTGCTTATAATTTTTACTGTTTTTATATAATACTCTCTGGTGTTGGAGATTTAAATTTAGTCCCATTTTGTTGCTTATTTACCTTTATTTTTGTATAAATGGGAATGACTATATTAAAATCTCTTTTTTTTACCTTTTCTCGTTATTGTTTCATCTAATTACCTCTAAGCTATTGCTTTGAGATTTGAAATTTTGTAATTTCAGACTTTCTCTTGCTCTTAATTCTGTTATAAAAAATTTTGTTGCTGTGCCTCACTGATATCAAATTGTTTATGATTTTTCAATTATAGTTATAGGTGCTGATACAACCCCTTAAAGATAATACATTAGTCTCGAAAATTCGAGTTCCTAGATTTCGAACATCCGTATAATTTAAGCCTATTTCTATTTGAGCTTATTATTTTTTTTTTTTGAAAGAAAACGATGATTCGGGCTTCCAAGAAATATTTATATCAATACCATATGCAAAGGTAATGAGTTGAGATTCCAAGAAATGTTTATAGTCATACAGTATGCAAAGGAAATGAGTCAGGTATCCAAGATATGTTTATATCAATACGGTATGAAAAAGAAATGAGTCTAGCTTCCAAGTTATGTTTATATCAATATCGTATGCAAAGGAAATGAGTCAGGCTTCCAAGAAATGTTTATATCAATACGATTTGCAAAGGAAATGAATTTTTTGAAATACGGTTTCAAGAAATGTTTATATAAAGTTCTATTTTTCTAATGTACTTCTGTGTAATCCAAGTTTTCAATAATCCGAGGGGGTCTCGGTCCCATTTACCTCGAATTATCAAAACTCTACTGTATATTCATCTATTTATTCTCTCATATTTTGGTTTAAAATTGCCAGGAAAAGAATTCTAATTTATAAATGCCTTATGGCATTACCTTTCATTTTAATGACAGAGGGTACTGGAAAGCAGCAATAAAGTTCTCAGCCTAAAACATTTTGGTAAACACTACTGCGCCTAACAGTCTTTATAACTATAAGCACTTAAATAGAAGCTTATCTCACCTTAGATCTTTCTAGCCACTCTGTTCTCCTCATTGCTCCCACTTCAAAATTCTTTCATCAAACTTTTTCTTTATAAAGCAAATGTTTTATAAAAAATCATAATGCATACATTTAATTTATTATACTTACTTCCGTGTGCCTTGCTTGCGGATTAAGTTTAAGAAAAACTGGACTTTCATTAATTTCACAAATCTGTTTGTGAATTCTGATATCACTATCGTCAGGAACATCTCCTGTTGTATACCACCCTAAGAAATCCATCTCGCTGAATACTTGTTTAACTAAAAACCAACCATTTACATTTATATTATTATATTAGAACACATTAATATTTTAGTATACAGTAGAACTCACAATTATCTTAATATCTTTCAGAAGAAAAAATTTGACTGAAACGTTCAGCGGTTTCCAAAATAATAATTCTGTCTATTTGTACTATTGACCGTTTCTCCGCAAAGCTAGACTAGGTGCAGCACAAATATTATTTAGATGCTGGGTCAGCATTTCAGTGCAGTTCTATATAGTTAGCTGTAGTCTGTTGCCAAGTGACCGGCTTCGGTACTCTTGGTCTGTTACGCTAGGTCTGTTATTTTGTTTAGGAGTGTGTTTCGTCATTCACCATGGCTTCTAGAAGAAAAAGAGTAATCTTATCGTTAACAGATAAACTAATAGATCAATCAGATAAAGAAGTAACACGTAAATAGTTGGCCGAGATGTATGGTGTTGGACAATCAATTATTTGAAGAAGGAGCAAACCTACACTTTTAAAATTCTTGTCAGTGCTTGAAAATGAAAGTTCTTCAAGAAAATCAATGAAGGCAGCAAAAAACAAAGAATTAGAAGATGACATTTTATAAGTGGATTTTCCAAGTACGTTCTATGGAAATCCCAATTCAAGTCCAACACTTTGTGAAAAAACTAAGTTCTTAGCTCATAAGCTTAGAAAAAAATATAAAACTTGGAAATATTAAAAAATTATTAGTTTTTTTCTGCAGTATACATACAGAAATAGACCCATTTTTTTAAAAAAATCCAATATCTGAATGGGGTCCAGCTCCAATTAATTGGGATAGTTGGAGTTGTACTGTATTAAGAATTTCAATAGTACTTCAAAGCTACCTCAACAACTGAAATACTTCTCAAATCTATTCAAATTAAGCATGTATTGATCTATTCAATTACACAAAGCATGTACAACAATTTTCTTCCAATTTCTCTCTCCAATTTTTTTTCAGTTTAAAAAAAAAGAAAATATTTTATTTGTTACATAGACAGAACATTTTTCTTACAAAGTTAAAAAAGTACCCAACCATTAAAATTTCTAATTACAATGGAGAGTCAGTAATCCGATCTCAACAATTTGGAGCATTGCAAATCTGGATCGTGGTTTCAGCATGCACGGGACTCAGCGTGAAGAGCGCTGCACTCGACGCCACTACAATACATATCTAAACTAAGTGTTATCATTAATTATAAATTCAAAGAAGATAAATCAATTCTGAAAAATGCACCATAACTATATTTAAAACAGAATCATTTATATTTAATCATGATTTAAATTTTTTTAGATTTTTATGTTCTGTACGCTAACTAATAACACATACTGTAACCAATTAGAAAAATAATAAAATTTATTATTAAACTTAAACTTTAGCTAATTTGTAAAGTCACCACTCATCTGTTTAGATCAACTTTATTTCTAATATTGAAACATTTGCTCTCTCTTCACAACTCTGAGCAGAAAGTAAAATACTAAATAATTAAGCGGAGTGAAAATAACTGTAATAAAAAATTAAAAACTAAATAAATGTATAACTTAAAAACAACTTTGATAGAACTATCACTGCCTCCAATTAAAACTAGACAATTCATATATGTTCATTTAAACACACTAATTTCAAGAAAAATCGCAGTTTGTACTAACAAGGATACATTTTTAAATGTACACTCCTACTATCTATCAATAGTATTATGACTAAATGATCAACCTATGTCATGATCCATAAAACAATGATAAGATAAATTATAACACAAGGACATGAATTCCCTGTTATTGGAAGAAATTAATAGGGCCCAAAAATACAGAAACTTTCCTAAAATAGGCTTGCTTAATACCAACATAACTAACTGAGAGTAATAAGATTGACCAAACATTTTATTATAAATAGAATGAAAAATAAAGCAGAATTTAAAAACTGTCATTTTTTTATCAGATCTTAAATGAATAATTCAGAGTCTTTCTAGGTTTTCATCAAATTCTTTGGTTTCAATATATTATTCTTTAATTGTTATTTGTAAGTTATATATCTGATATGAGAAAGGATGCAAGAATTATGCACACAGTTATTGATTCAATTTAATATAGATTGACTTATACATTGAAAGCAAGTATTTCAAAATATGGAAGTATTTAAAGACATTTGCACTTCAAACTATAAATTTCAACAAGAGGTCTGAAAATTTTGTTAATTCTCTTTCAAGAATGAACAGAAGGATGCCATGAGGAGTACCTTGAAAATGGACAAGCCAATATACCAAAAAGACACTTGGTTTCATGGAGCTATATTTTAATATACTTCTATACACAAGAAGAGAATGGTATATCAAACAAAGATTTGATTTATGGACTAGAAACTACAATTTGTTACGGTCTGATTCAAATGTTTTAAAGTTGCTTGTTGTAATCATCTTGAATTCACTGATTAAACTATAATTGAATAAGTGACATAAGGGCTTACTTGTGTCAGCGTTTCCAAACAATCGTTCATTTTACGAAGCTAAGCCTCTACCTCATAGAATATGTAGAGGCTTTGACTCGTAAAAGTAACGAATGTTTTGAAATGCGTCAGCAAGTAAGCCCTTATGTATTCTCTTAGTTAAGTATTATTTACCTATAGTAAAATGTTTTGTTTAAACTTTATTTAATGCCTGTTAATAAATTTGATGTGTTTAAGATTCACAGATTACACACCAATTCATGTTAATACAAAGTTAGTGTATTTGTATTAACATGAACTGGTCTGTGATCTGTCATTAACCTTAAACACAAAATCTTTTGCTTAAGTGTTTCAAATCCAGATACATTTGCACTATATAATAGAGGTTGGTTCTTGGTAAAGATAATGTCAACGTCTTGCAGCACTTGTCTTCTAGACAATATTTACTGGTAATATTTGGCTTTAGTATTTCAAATTATTTTGTAATTACCCATAAAACAATTTTGAAACAATTCTATAACCTTTCTGAGCAAAACATAGTTCATAATCCCTGTAATATGTCTAATATTTCATAAAAACTCACATTGTTCTTCCTTAGTATTGTAGTAGTCTCTATCTATTACAATGTTTCCTTCAATAACACTAAACACTAATTCAAATGAGTTCATAATTTCTATGTTTCTTCCTTTTTGCTTTCCAATCAAAGCACCAACAACTGAAACAAATAATGAATAAAAATTAAAATAAATGAATCTTTCTACACCCTATCAAAAATACACTGCATGTATTCTCACAGTCTACAAACTATATGATTTTATTTTGGAAAAGGAATATCCTAGTCAAATGAAAAAGATGCTGAAATACAGTATACTTCATAATTGCTAATAAAGTCATAAAACTAATAAAAAGGGTAACAACAAAAATCAATACTATTATAATAGAATAACAGTTACAAAGGCACTGCAAAAAAATATACAGTACTATGAAATTTGGGTCATGCTTCTGACTATGGCAAGTTTTTCAATTCAACCTTTAGGAGGAATGAAAACAATTTCAAATTATCAAAAATTTGACATTTCTTCAAAAATTGCATAATCCAACATTATGCAATGAAATGTTAAAAACATTAAAATATAAATACCGTTTGAGGTAATTAAAAAGTTTTACAAAATACAGAACTATAGTAAACTATCTATAATCCGCCCCTCATCCAACTGGCCTCTCTAGTGATCTGCTGTTTCCATCAAGGATGAAAGACGTAAACATAACTTATATTTTTCATTGCATGTCTATGTTCGTGACTGAGCATCAAGCCGTTTGATTCTAGTTGCATAACTTGTATTATGCAAACAATTTTGAGCCATATGTTGTTGAAGTAGTTATGTACAGTGCCTGTTACTGAAGTTGAAGTGAACAATGTTGTTCCAGTGTAAACGGAAACCTATTAAAATTTTTGTTTTACCATTAATGATAAGGTAACTTTTTATTATAAGGTACAAACCAGTACATGAATTCTCGTTTTACCATTTCAAATACAGTACAGGACTATTTTCCTACGTTTTCTTTATTTTTGGGCAATACACATACATGTTGTTCAATGTACATTGTGTTCGTAGTGGACCCTTCAGTAATATGACAGTATCCCAGCCCCATGTTTGCCGGATTAGTAAGCGAACTGTAGGGATTAGTAATCCAACTGTAGGAAAATCTACATCTACTACCTTAATAGCCTTGCCCTAGTACAATCCTATTATTCATAAATGGTAGAATAGTTTACAGTTACAGCAGTAACATTATATTTTCTCAAAAGCAATTAGTCAGATGGAAGTGAGTGTAATTAGATTCTGAACATCCAGAGCTTCAAATATATGAATAATCTTTGATGTTTTTGCTTACTAGCTGAAAATTAACCCACTGTCACAATCTCAACTGTTCTGTGCCAACCCAGTGACTTAGTTTTCAAGACAATAATCAGTAAATTTATAGTTTGATATATTTATTGGCAACTAATTTATACTATTATATAAAAATCTAATAGTGTCTGAATGTGTGTATTACACAATCACGTAAACACCAATGCACCAAATGAGTTGAAATTTAGTAGTTATTTCCCATTCCCATGTGTTCGATTTTAGCAAAATAATTATACTGAGCGACGAAGAAAGTAATCAGATACCAAAAAAAATATGAAAACCCTCGCTCATGCCCCATGTAAAAGTTTACAATTTAGGAAAAATGTAATTCCCCCAAAATGTGATGTTAAAAATGCACATTGCCTACCCCCAATACAATGCATATAAAATGATTTTTTTTAAATATTCTGAAGTTATTGACAATTATTGTTTGCTATTGCCACGAAAGGTTAATTTTATATACCTCTGAAGTATCCGGTCAGTATAGATTTGGTTGTAGTTTTATACGTTTAACCAAATGTACAGATGTAAAGCTAGAATAGATAACACGTTACGAAGTACTACTCTCCAGAAGTAGACATTTAATTAGGTAATGTTGTATAAAATTACAATCAAATATCCTGACTGGACACTTTGCAGGTATATTTTGATATAGGTATACAGAATTGTGTAAAATTACAGCCTAATCTATCGTAACTGGATTTTTTATAAGTAGGCCTATATTTAAATATATGTCATATGGCGTGCTGTTGGTACACGGACATAGTACTTCTTATTACTCTGCTACAAATTTTTTACTGTATTTTAATTTGATAAAAATTTTATTTATTTCCCTGAGCAAGAGTTTTCATTCTTTTTCGTATCACTGATGCTTTCTGCATCGCCCGGTATAATTTCTTCCACTATTGAACACGTGGGAACGGGAGATAAATACCTAAAATTTTACTTGGACATTCTTACGGTCCCTGGTTTTCACATAGGCCTATTTATATTTAGAAATTCAGGGCACAGCCTCACAGGCCTTGGAAACTCCCTTAACAGTAGGGTTATCAACTATAGTTTGATATATTTATTGGAATTTAATTTCAGTAAATTAAATTCAACCCACATTACAAATACATATTAAATCAATACAAATATTCATCAACCCTGTATGAAGGATGGGTACTCTGATAGTACCTATATTATACATCAGAGGTATTTTCTATTTAATTAAACATAAAATCCTGCGCTTCACCATTAAAATGCCTAACACTACAGAGTGTTATTACTAGCACATTACTAACATATATGCACATTCAAGGTAGATTATAAAGAAAATATATGCAAAATAGAGTGTCTTTTTACTACAATAGAGTTTGTTCTTTACTACAATATAAAACGGATGTAATATGAGACCTGACTATTGAAAATTTTGTACAATTTTCTTGGAACATAAAATTAATTATTCAAACAACACATTTGAATTATCAAATCTTTTTATAATATCAACTTCGACAGGAAAAATTTTGTTTGAATCATTCAAATTGTTAAAATTCAAATAAACTCATATCACTGTATTCTCAATCCTTCCCACAAAAGACCATAACACACAATTAGACAATCATTAGTAAAAATGTTATACTTTCAAATAACTAGTTTGAAAATAACGCAGGTAAAAGATATATGAATCTAACTTGCATCAGGTTTCCCCTTTTAATTGAAAAAATTGTAACATTACTTCTTTACAACATTTTAAAGAAAAGCTTTGTATTGAGAGGTAACTTTGCTGAGGCAGACATAGTTAAATACTAACATAACTTTAAAAACAAATTATATTATGTGACAAGTAACAATTTATTATTTTGCTAGTAATAGGTTGTAGGTGTAGGTAAATAGTAATGTGTTATAAATAAACAATAATTATTTCATAGAGGACTAGATTTGTAAAGTGAGGATATGTTTCTGATACAATAATTTATTTACATATTTAACAGTATTCTTGGTTTCCAATGCTTAAAATCAATTGTGTCCTGTTTAGAATGTATATTTGAGTAACATTTCTAGAAAAGAAACCAATTACTTTAAATAGTATTTGCTCAAATAATACCCGAATCTGAAAAAATATTTATGATCTGCAACACTTGAAATTACCTTATTTTTGGTTACAATGTAACAAATTTGTGGGTGCCATAGGTAAAAATACTGAAAGTGAAAAAGCACCTATCAACTTTTACAAAGAAATTAAGTACTGGTTCAATTCAAGTTCTGGAATGGAGTTTTTAATGTAACAAAATAAACTCAAAGCATCAGAGACATAGAAACTAAACTGTACAAAACTTTACATCAACCAAACTGGATCTTTTTCAACACACTAAATGAACGACTCAATATAAATCAGATACACTGTTTAACCACTTTAATGAAAACATGTCTAGACAAATAGGTTATGGTTTAACCTGGATCAAATAGGTTATGTCTTAACAATTTTTTTAAAGATTTACTTCGAATTCTAGTATTTGCAATTCGTTTAGATTTCGATTCCAATTTAGAAGATTTGCTGAATCACATAGTTAAAAAATCAACAACCTATTTTCTGTACAAATTTAGGTAAAAATATAGATGTAATGACGGTGGTGCTAAAATTTTTGTTGTTGTTATTATATTACTTGTTTATAGTATAGAACACAAATATCAACTTTTTTTTCCGCGGAAAGTACGGAAAGTTATTTTTTTCACATTTTAAATGTTAGGTTATAAGCGTAAACGAGTCTTATTGATATTGTGTTTAAAATAATTTTTTTTTGTTTATTTACTCATTGTAATGTGTAGAACACTATTATAAACTTTTTCTGCAGAAAATGCAAAAAGTTAATTTTTCTGCACATTTTTAATGTTAGTCTGTAATAGCGTGTATATCGTGAACCGGCCGTGCAGTAGCTACAGCGCACTGCACTACGTCAAAGTCAGTTTATTTTAATACTAAACTTAAAATCTAAAAATTTAACTTTTGGTTATAATTTTATAAAACATGACTATATACCTACATTAAAATATACCTACAAAGTAACCAGTCAGGATAGATTTGGTTATAATGTTATTCAACTTTACTATCTACCTATATTGAAATATACCCATGAAGTATTCAGTCAGGATAGATTTGGTTATAGTTTTATACAATATTACTACATACTTACATTCAATTACACCTATGAAGTGTCGTCAGGATCGATTTGGTTATAATTTTATTCAACATTATTATCTACCTAAATTAAAGTATACCTACGAAGTATCCAGTCAGAATAGATTTGGTTATAATGTTATACAACATTACTATCTGCCTATATTAAAATATACCTATGAATTATCCAGATTTGGTCGTAATTTTCTGCATCAGCAATAAGTCTAAATATTTACCAAAATTACAACCAAATCTATCTTGACTGAATACTTCGTAGGTATACTTTAATACAGGTAGATAGAAATGTTAAATAAAATTATTACCAAATCTATCCTGACTGGATACTTCGTAGGTATATTTTAATATAGGTATATAGTAATGTTTAAAATTACAAATCTAGACATAGTGGAGTGCGTGCCCGGTTAACGCTATAGGCCTACATGCCTTTACAACTTTACATTTAAACTGTGAAAAAAGTAACTTTCCGCGAAAAAAAAGTTGGTAATTGATATTCGTGTTCTACACATTAAAACGAGTAATATAATAACAACAACAAAATTTTTAGCACCAACGTCATTACATCTATATTTTTACCCAAATTTATACTGTACAAGAACCGAAATGACATTTATTCATTAATTATGATTTACCTATACTACAATAAGAAGAAAAGAGTACTTCAACTGAATTTACTACTCAAGGGTTTTTTGAGGTTAACATTTTAGTGATTCACAAATACATACAACAAAGACTGTGAAGACACTAATCATAAATTACCTTGGCGTGCTGATCCTTCTTGAGCCCTAATTCGAGTCCAGTGTTCAGAAATATTCATAATAACTAAAGGATGCAAAGAAACAGATACACTTCCCACTGTACCAGAAGAAGCCATTACGCTTTTACCCTGAATCACAACAGCCACATTCTCATCAACTTCCATATCAGTTTGTTTATTTGCCATTTCTTACTGTATCATACACGACACTTGGATAATATTAATACTTAAATATTATACTGAAACAGAGACTAGAACAGTCCAAAACCACAGCCTAAGTCCAAGCAGTCTGTGTAAGATAGGCCTGTAAAGCATTCAAAGCAATAGCAAAAACATTGTAAAGCCTTTTAAATTTCTTTACGCTTGAAATATTGTAGTTACTACTACAATGCTTCGTTAATTGGAATGCACTGTCAGAAACATGACATCTGTGTCGCAGAAAAATAAGTAGAGTGTTATTCATGTATGTAAAGTGTAGTTCATCACTATTGTGTATAAATTCAATTTCGTACTAATTCTGAATATTAGATGTTTTGGAATAAAATTATTGCATCTTATAAAAGTAGTAAATAGATGAGAACAAGTAAGTTTGGAAAACAAAAGTAATTTGTAAATATGTGCGTCAGTGTCAGCTGCGGTAAATGCAGATTTTGCAAATTTAAAACTAGCTAGTAGCTAAAAAAACAGGATTAGCAACATTTTTCAAACTTATTTCTATAGTATTTCCCCGAAGGTTTTTTAGTTCCGTAATAGATCGATTGTCTACTACATATGCAATTTAAGGCACAGAGTAATGACGTGCTAAACCTTCCTAGTGTTGTCATTAATTTGTAAACGCGGGTGTTTTCAAATACTAAATTCAATTTTAGTGCATCTTTTTCTTTTATAATTAGTATGTACATATAAAAGCATTTACCCTTCTTATTTAACTCCTAATAATCTTAAGAACATTACTAAAAAAAAGTGTCAAAGTGTTATTAGTTACTGGATGTTTTAAATTTGCAATTTTTGTGTTGTACATCTTGAGGTTTTTGTACAAGTTATACTTTTTGTATTAACTTGAACAAGTTAATACAAAGAGCATAATTTTTTAATTTATTTTAGAACAAAACAATTAAGAAAATGTTATTGATTCACAATTCTTTTAAACTTACAAATATGTCATTGATAAATTAATTTTTTCTTTTATTTTTCTCTTGTTTAAATAATTCTTTCCATGTTTTTTTCTTATTTCCATTATAAATCATAGTTTATACAAATTCTAGGTGAAAAATCTTCAAATTGAAATTTTTGTCTTCAGTAGACGATATTTCTTCCTATTTCAGGCTTAATACCTACAAAAGCTTTTTATTTTTTGGAGGTAAAGGAAACTCTCGGTTTTGAACATGAAGATTTTCTTACATACATTTTTAGCCCATGAGAGTTTACTTCTATGTTTATCTTTGAGAGCATATACTCTCTGCACAAGTATCTTGCTAACGTTTGCAAGAATTTTATTCTTTTCATATTAATGTTAGCCACATTTTCTTTCAGAAATATAAAGTTATTGAATCAACCAATGTTTAGTAGAAAGAGAAAAACCGTCATAGTCCATCTAAAGGTAATTCTGCTACAGAATAACATTCTTTATAGGTGTCTAAACTATGCAGGTATAAAACACAATTATTTCTGGCTTCTCATAGTTTTCTCTGGTGTTACCATCATATATTAAAAATCTGTCTCAGTTTATAAATATTTTAACTCCATAAGAAACTGGTTTTATCCTAATACATTGCATAGAAGCACAGCAGCCATAAAATGCTTCCAACATTTCCTCAAAGTTTACAAACTTGCTGGCAACATAAGATTTTTGACAGATTTTACAAATTGATCAAATAAATCATGAATTGGAGCTAGGCTGCCTCGAGTTCTTACGCTCATGGCTTATATATGTTGTTAAATAAATCTTAAAGGTCAGAGTAACAACTTAATAGAAAAAGAGACAGAAGAGGAATAAATTGAACATCTAGACAATAGATTTTCTAAATTTTTGTTCAAAGATTTCATAACTCTGCTCTTCTACAAAATGTTAATCACAAGTTTTATCTTAGCAAGAGTTGTGAAATTGTCGTTTCTATAATCTTCTGTCTTTTGTTCTATCCAAATATTAGTATCTTCAACAATATAAAAACCGTCACATTTTTAGTAAATAAAGTGTTCCTATTTCCAAACCAGTTTTAGTGTCCTTTGGTGTGCAATCAAATGACCCATTTTTATTCATAGAACATTTTCAACTCATAAGCCTTGCTTGAGAGGGAAGTGGTTTTAGTCTGAAAGTGTTTCTTTGTCTTTGCTTATATAAGCTTGTCTTCCATTTCTTCGTGTAACAATTGCACTTTCTAGTCTACTGCCGAAGGAACTTCGCTTTTATTGAAGTCATCAAGTAAAAACAGATTTCCAAGATCATGATGATTTCTCCTTGCCATTCAGATACCTCATTTTCTTGATTTAGCTTTTGAAAACTTCAAAAACTATCATCAATATTAATATCTATATATTCTTCTTCATCGCTGATATCTGACATAAACATTCTTGAAAATACACAAGTTTGCCTTTGAACATTTATTCTTCAAGTTTATTTATTTATTCTTCTTATTTTAGTAACATATTAAAATAGATTTACATTATGATAGTTATATACATCAAGGCTAGATAAAAAATAAATGAATGATTTTTTCACTGTAAAAAATATTGTGTAAAGTTAGTGATGATATATTATGAAAATTTTTGAAAATATCTAGGCCCTTCAGACTGGTGGTATTTTAACCCATTACATTTCACAAACTAGCATAATACTCGTAACAAAATGTTGCTAGTAGGCATACAGACAAGCCCAGCTCATCATGAGAGTCATTATTTGTTTGCTTCAAGAGAGTTTATTTTCTTATTTGTAAATGTAAAAAAACTTACTGTCTGTGCTGTCTAAGAAATATTTATTGCCTCTCAAAACTTGCAGCATAGATAATTTATTTACACCCAATAATTGGTCCTTTTGTAAGACATGATAGAACCTTTCATCAGCTCAGTATAAGCAAGTATACTCACCTTCAGTCAATAGCATATGTTTATTGTTGTAAATATTTGTTAAAATTAGTGTATTTTGTGTACATCTGAAGAGAACAATAATAGTGGAAGTCTAGTATCTAACGCAAACTTTAAATCGTGACTTTTAATTTGGTTTTACTAATTACGATTATAAACAACAATCAATTAACAAATAATAAACTAATTTACAAAATACTGAACAAAAAAATTCCACCCATATATAATAATATATGAATAATATGATAAAATACAAATGTTTAATTCTTTATAAATGAGAATATTTTCATAGTGAAATAAAACTCAATTGACGTGAGAAATTAATTCAATCTGCTGATTGCACTAGCACACGCCTAATTAGAGATCCGTAGTGGGTTAACTTGGGTCCGCATTGAACATGTTGATTACATTTCCCTATCAGAGGAGATTCTTTATTTGTAAAGTTAACACATAAAATTACCAAAAAAAGAAGTCGTACTGCTCATAAGTTAAAAGCATAAGTGAAAATTTTAGTGACTTTTAAACCATTAAAGTGAATTTTTAATATAACACAAGTTTCACAAAGATACTTATGCATGACCTGAAATAAAAGAATTAAGTATTTTGTTCCTGCATGAAGTTATTATCTGGCTTTTACAGCCAGTGTCACTTGCTTTCTAAAAGTGTGATTTGAATTTTAATAAAGTTTTGTTAAAACATAAGCATGTATTGTGTTTCATTCCTTCTTAATACATTAGAATATAATAACATTTTACCTTGCATCACTTCACTTACATACCTAAGGTGAACAAATACAATAAAAATTTTTTTTAAAAACCGAACCAACTTCAAAAAAAGAACCTGAATTTATAATTTTTATTTGGTAAAAAGTAAACAAATATTTTTCCAATAACGAAAACATAATTTGTCATAAGCTTATTACCCACAAAATTTTGAAGTTGCCGCCGAATATCATAATTGGACTCATATTTAACATGCTGAACAAAACAAATAAATGGATTTTACATGATGTTGGCATGTAGATTAACAAATTCACACAAACTATTCAATCATTTATTCAACACACTTATTTTATAGATACAGTATAAGAAATTTATTAAATTTACGATACAAAAGAATGAAAGAAATATGATCTCTTACTTCTATAAGCAACTACAGTAATCTCATTCAGTGTAAATCATTCAAATAAGGTTGAATTGCCTGCAATCTGTATTTCTGAACAAAAAATATGCAATCACACATTTTTTACTATAATTATATAATACTTGACTAACTAAATACATAAGGGCTTACTTGCTGACACGTTTCGAAACAATATTTTTTTTTACGAAGCAACCCCTCTAGTGGTGGCGTCAAGCAAGGCAAAAAATTTGTTGGTATGAGATTTATGAGTGTAATGGGGGTAAGTTAAATAAACCCTTATGCATTCACTTAGTAAAATATTATTTAATTATAGTTTAATAAGTGAATTCAAGATGATTACAACAAGCAACATATTTTCTATCAAACAAAGTCTGATATTGCATGGTCTTTGCCAAGAACAAAGATCAATTATCCTCCCGCATACTATCATGATATCGAACACATGAAATTTTTGTTTCTTGAGAAGACTATGGTTTGCTATAAATAATCATGCAATCAAAAAGTTTGTTTAGGAAATGTTTGGAATAGATTTGATGGATTAGCTAATAGCAGGTATGATTGCGGCGCTGACTTCAAAATTTTGTGGGTCATAAGCTTATGATAAATTATCTTTTGGTTGGTGGAAAATTATTTGTTACGTTTTAGATTATAATCGAATTTTGTTTCCTGCCATTGATTATGTTTATAATTAATTGACACATCCTTGAAGAGTACGATAAACATATCAGTTTGTCAGATGAATACATTGAGTAATTTATGTTTGAAATTACCTTGACAAATTTTCCTAAAATCAAACGTATTATTTCTTATCATGCAATTATTTTTTTTCATTTCCCCTTAGAAGCGTGTTAATAATCATGTAATGCAATGTCTCAGGCAAATAAACAATAATGCTGTCCCTAATAATTATTAGGAAACACATTTTATATACATAAAATATTAATAAAAAAATAAAGTGAAAATTGATAGTAAAGTTATATTTACCAAATTTATCTCTTGATATTTAGTGAAGTAATAAAGTTTTCACCTGAGGATTATTGAATATCTTGATTTTTGCTTATCTCATTTGAGTTTTTTCAAGTTAAATATCAATATGGGTAAACCATTTGTAAAGGTGTTTTCATGAGGATTCGTTCATTAGTATCCGATGATGCTCGTTTTAAGCAGCTTTATCAAGCAAGAAATTTAAAAAAACTTATTCATTTTATACTAATTTTTTTCCATGTTATTTTTATTTGTGGAAGAATACTACATTATATAAATGCTGTGATTTTTTATTTTGCTTATTAATTACCTTATAATTCATAATCCTTATTTAAAAAAAATTTCCCTCCAGATAATTATTTTTAAAATTTAATATTGTCACCAAATCTAATGGATTGGGATGAAACTAAAATGGGACCACCGGGAAGATTTCCTCTTTCATTTGCAAGCAAAATCATTTTGATCGGTTCAATAGTTCCAAAGTTATCGTGGAACCAACAGAAAAAAAACATACAGATCGAATACAGCACCTCTCCTTTTTTGAAGTCGGTTAAAATGGTAAATGAATTAACGTTACTACTTTAGAAAGTATACTTTTAAAAAAGTAAAAGAATTTTAAAACTGTTATATATATGTACTTACCTTTAAGACAGAGAATAGAGACCTATAGTGAAAATCCATAAAAATAATAACAATAATTGTAGTTGTTGAAGTTAACTATTTGTTTAATATTGTGGTGGCAGCGGGTCAACTGTTTTGTTTGTTATGAAAAAAAATGTCTCTATTGTCTAGAAAAAGTCTTATTGTCTAGAACGGAAAGATCGAATGGCCTTTAATTAACGTTTAACATTGTCAATTATTTAATTAATAATTATTGCGATTCTGTTATTTATTATTGCCTATTAAATAAATAGTCTCGGGTATAAATTAAACGTAGGCCTTTACTTTATTTTCACTTAAATTAATCTTGGTCACATGCAAAATATTCAACAGGTTATGGGCCCAGGATTCTGATACAAACTAGAAACTTAGGTCGACCAAGAAATTTAAGGCAGCCAAAGAAAATTTTGGGAAGCAAGAGAAAAGTCAAATAGTCATTGTCATTTGTCATTGTTATTGTCAAACGCACATTCTAAGACAGTCTACCCTGAATAGTTGTATTAGAATAAACAACAAATTGTAAAGGCAAGTAGTGTCAGTAAATTTAGTCATATTGTTGTTAATATCTTAAGCATTTAAAGTAAAATCTTACGTTGAGTATTGATTCTGTCAAATCTCAGTTAGAGACGTTGATTGAAGATTCAAATGGAGTAACGAATTATGTCTCATGGTGTTTCAAGCTAAACCTAGCCTTAAAAACTAAAGACTTATACAGTATTGCAACTGGCCTAACAGTCAAGCCAGTAGGCAAGAAAAATGATATAGATGTAAAAACTTGGTTGCAGAAAGATATAGATGCGCAATCTTTGATTGGATTAAATGTTTGCAGTAGTATAGCAGTTAAAATATCGAATTGTATTACATTGAAAGATATGTTAGACAAACTTGTAAATTTGTATGGTGCAAAACCGAAGTAACCTTGGAAACTTTGCGCAGGAAATTTTTCAGTTTTGAATAAGACGAGAGTAGATCAGCAGTACAAAATTGTTATGTAATTATACAACTTGGTGAACAGCTGTCAACTGAAAATGATCCCATCGGAGAAACTTGGTTGATGACCAGAATTCTCAGTGTTCTTCCTACGAAGTTGTCACATTTTCAAACAGCATGGGTCAACGTTCCTGCAAATGAGAAAACAGTCGAAAAGCTTGTTCAAAGACTTAGACTGGAGGACGAACGATTAACTGAGGCAAGTAAATATGATGAGAGTACACGGAATGCGCTAGTCGCTAAACAAAACAAAATACGAGGTCAGCCTGAACATAAACATCTTCTACAGGAACAAAAGATAGCGTCTTCATGTAACCGATGTGGAGAGAAGGGTCACTACAAAAGGGACTGCAAAAATAAACCATGCGCCAAGTATATTGAATACTGCAAAACAGTCTACCCGTGCAACCTATGTGGACAAAAAGGACATTTTGCGAAGGAATGTAAACAACAAAGCAAATCGCACAAGTCAGAAGGGTTAAGTCAGGAAAAGCGAAGGCATAATAATCGTCGAGCATTAATGACAGTCGGATTGACTGCAGCAGACTTAAAAAATGAAAAAAAATGGACAATATGACGGGAAGTTTGGTACCAAGACTGTGGTGCTATACAGCATATGACATCTCGTAGAGAATGGTTCTCAAACTTAGTCGAAATGGACGAACCAATATCTATCTTAATTGGAGATGCAAAGCAACTAGAGGGAGTTGGAGTTGGAAACGTGGAACTGGAAGCCTTTAATGGTCATAATTGGATACCAGTTGTACTTGAAGATGTCGTGTACGTGCCCAAACTAGACTAGAACCTATTTTCAGTCGGACAGACACTGGATAAAGGTTACTTGCAACAAACTAACAGTGAATGGTCGGAGTTCAAGACTTCAGATGGACAAATCGCAGTAGTACCGAAACGTGAAGGAAGCCTTTTCAAAATGATGCTCAGAAGAAAGCAAACAGAGACGTGTTTAGCAGGCATCTCAATTTGAGTCTGACATGAAAGATTCGTTCACCAAACCATTAAGTATGTGAGGAGTACATTGCAGAGAAAAGGAATTGAATATATTGATGACTGGAACGACTATGTCTGCGAAGGATGCGTTTATGGAAAGCAGCACCGAATCTCACATCCTGCAAACCTGAAGACAGCCCAAGAGCCACTGGATCTAGTTTACGTGGATATGAGGGAAGTGAATATAACATCACTTGGAAGATCCAAGTACTTTCTGCTTTTTAAGGATGACTATTGACACTACAAGACAGTGTATTTTATAAAAACGAAAGATGAAGTTGCAAAGAAGTTGAAAATATTTACAAAGTTAGTCGAAAATCAATTTGACAGGAGAATCATGTGTTTGAGGTCAGACAATGGAAGAGAAATTAAAAACTCGGACACAAAGAAACTACTTGAAGATTTAGGAATTTCCCACACATTCTTAAATGCGTACACGCCAGAGCAGAATGGAAGAATCGAACGTGAAATGAGGACTGTGGTGGAATCAGCTCATTCAGCACTTCATGCAAAACAATTAGATGAAAGACTATGGGCTGAAGCAGTCAATTATGCTGTATTCTCAATCAACCAAAATGGCACGAGTACCGCGGAAGGGAAAAGCCCTGCTGAACTTTGGTTTGGATGGAAGTTCGGAATAGAGAAGCTAAGGATTTTTGGATGCGAATGTTTTGTGTTAACTCTGGAACACAACAGAAAGAAGTTTGGTCCAAAGTCAGAAAAAGGAACATTTGTCGGATACGACCAGGACTCGTCAAGTTATAAAATCTACATACCACATAAACGTTATATTGTCAGCACGGACAATGTAATCTTCAATTAAAACAAGGATAAAGTGGAAAACCGGACAGAAACGGAAATGAAAATGCAGCAAATACAATCTGATAAAACAGAAGATAAAGGAGACGAAGCTGTAGAGCAATTCTATGAAAGTCTCAGAGAGACAGGAACATCAGGAAGAGTTCTACGAGATCGTGCAAACCTCTCAAAACAGGAAAGGTACAAAGACTTTATCATGGAATGTCAGCGAAGCGAGAACAGCGACAACACAGTCAAGATTGGTGAGATACAAGATATCTCTGTAACAGCCGCACTAAAAGACTCGAACTTGCGACACAAAATGACGGAGGAGTACAACTCTTTGATAAAAATGAATAATTGTAAGCTCGTTGAATGTCCAGCAGACGTCAAACCACTCACGTGCAAATGGGTTCTGGGTGAGAAGACAAACGGAATATTGAAAGCTCGACTGGTGTTCCGAGGATTTAAACAGAGAGAAGGTATCGATTACTCTGAGACATTTAGCCCTGTAGCTCGACATGCATCAATCAGACTACTTCTGAGTCACACCGCCTCGGAGAAACTCGAGCTCATACCTTTTGATGTCAAGACAGCTTTTCTGTATGGAAACCTAAAGGAGAAAATTTATATGTTACAACCTGAAGGTTTTGAAGATGGTTCAGGACGTCTGCAAACTGAAGAAATGTCTGTATGGCCTTAAACAGGCACCAAAACAGTGGAATGAGAAGATATGTTATCTAGAAGAGATAAAAATGGTCAACACTGATGATGATCCCTGTATTTATTACAACAAAGACAAGAGTATTCTAATCTCACTTTTTGCTGACGGCGGACTTATCGTTGGGAGGAACAAAGACCAGATTTGGAAGATGTTAGATGACATCAACAAAAAAATTTGAAATCACCTATAATTCTGAGGTTAAAAAGAATATATCGTATCTTGGAAAGCAAATAACTGTCAATGATGAAGGCATTTTTGTCTATCAATCCAAGTACACTCAAAAGACAATTAGCAAGATGAACTTCGAGAATTTCAATCCGGTCTCAATGCATATTGAAAAAGGAATGGTTACGGATCAAGAAAATTTCAGAAATGATACACCAGTGCCATCAGGAACACCATATCGAAAAGCAATCGGTAGTCTCCTGTATCTTGCAACAATAACAAGACCAGACATTAGCTATGCTGTGAATTATTTAAGTCGTCACTGTTCCAAGCCAGTGACCAGCCATTGGAAGATGGTAAAGCGAATATTCCAGTATTTGTTGGGAACGATAAATTTTGGAGGAGATAAAGAAATTGTCGCATAAACGGATTCAGACTACGGAGGAGATCCACTAGTTTGGTATTTACAAAGACAACATCTAGTAGCAACTTCTACAGCTGAAGCCGAATACCGAGCAGCAATATCAGCCATCAATGACATTTGTTGGCTGAAGAGACTTACTTTTGAACTGGGGATTCGGAAGATGAAGGAACCTATTACTCTGTACGTAGACAATCTGTCTGCAGTTCACATGATTAAAAACTCACACGAAGGGAAGATAAACAAGGGAAAGAAACATACTGAGATCCCTCGAAAATATATCAAACAACATGTTGGCGAGACTATATCACCTTGTCATATCAACAGTGCTAATCATATTTATTAAACCTCTGTGACTTTACGAAACAAAATAGTTAAGGAGGAGTGTTGAAGTTAACTATTTGTTTAATATTGTGGTGGCAGCGGGTCAGCTGTTTTGTTTGTTATGAAAAAAAGTCTCAATTGTCTAGAAAAAGTCTTATTGTCTAGAACGGAGAGACCGAATGTCTTTTTATTAACATTTAACATTGTCAATTATTTAATTAATAATTATTGTAATTCTGTTATTTATTATTGCCTATTAAATAAATAGTCTCAGGTATTAAACGTAGGCCTATACTTTATTTTCACTTAAATTAATCTTGGTCACACGCAAAATATTCAATAGTGGTTAACTTTAAAACTATAACATTTTGTGTTCTTTTTTATAAAAGACTTGAGTACATATACAATTTTGTGGGATATGTATTCAGCGAGGTAAATATAGGAAAGCCAACTGAAATATTAGTTAGTGAATTTTTATAACTAAACCTATCCTATTCAGAAACTTTGTAGTTATAATGAAATATAGCTATGTAGTAATGTAGCTAACAAACAATCAAAATTAGAGGGGACCAGTATTTGGTTAAATATTACTTACTATAATCATAGATACACAGACTCAATTTGCAAATATTCTGTTTTATAAAGTGAGTTTATAGGAATTATCACACTGTTATACTGAATTTCTCTAAAGGGACAAAGTGTCTAGTTTGTTAGAAAAACCATAAAGTTTCCTACATAAACTACCTAATTCCAGAATTGAATGAGTGGCCGCAATTTTCCAAATTATTTTAGCAACATGTATATTGAGATGTGACAAGTGTTGCATTCAGCCCTTGAGTTTAACACAAATACAGAATAATAATATGTCCGGAGGACCATACAGATAAATTTAAAGACAAATCTGTGAGTTAACTTGGACTTATAAATTGACAAAGAGTTTATAAACTAAGTTTGAATAGTGAAAAATCCCTAAAAAAACATTAATTTACATTGAATAAAATGTTCTTCACAGATGTATTTAAAGGTCTTGGTTGCACACCACTTTTCACTAGAACTGTTCACTAAAACACTTGAAATTGACTGAGTTTACTAAAAAAATAAATTATACAAAAGTTTCAATAATAAAAGTTTCATATGCAGTTGACCATGTGCTAACACTTGTGGTTGAAAAACATTTAATGAAAAAATAATGAGAAATGTGAAGTTAATAATTAGTTAAATTTGATCAAATAAATAACTCTTTGAATTGAGATTGATCCCAACAATTATTTGAGGAACGATTTGTAAGATCCAAAAGGATAAAACAACGTGCATGAATGAGCCAAAATGGCGAAGTGAACAACCAAGATGAGAAGAGGGATGCGTTACTGAACACTGCCTTGCCCAGTAGAACATGCACTGTAGTTCGTGTGCAGTTATTTGACAGATATCTTAGCTGTAAGTATTTTAAACCTATACCAATCAGACTAGATAAGTTGGTATCATATTGTAATATAGTTCTCAGTTTTGTTAAGAAACGTTGAGTTTATAGTTTCAACTATATTTGTAAATGGAGGTTATTTTTGTATTTTTTTCAGATTTGAAGCACTAATTATGGTTTGTGATATTTAAAATAGTTTGTTTCTTGTTTAGAATTTATTTTAAAGTAATATATTTAAAAACAAAACAAGTGAAAGTTAAAGCATTCTTTGACAGGTACTACTGGTAATTTTATTTCAAATAACCTACAAGCCTTAAACTGACAACTTTGAAAAGTATACTGATATGAGAAGTGAGGCAATAAATAGTTATGTGAACTTGTCCAAAATACACTTTAAAACAAAATCAAATTTAAAGAAACGATTTTCACAATGTTTTTAATTTAATTTTAACTTATATACTAGGTTATCAAAAAAAAATTAAAAAATGCTTTTTAAAATTTATTTTAATAGCAAAATATACAAACAATAAATTTTTGATAAAGTTGGAAACAGTTCTTACAAGAATCTATACAATGTTGAATGATAATTGCGTATGCTTTGTTTTTTACAAAATATAAATAAGTTATAAAACTGTATATATTACAAACTTAATGGATTAAAAAAAAATAACTGTTTTCGTAGACCTCCCCATATCTAGGGTCAAATCTACTATGACTAGTTTCTGTCTTTGAGTTAATGTTATACTTAGGCTTAACATTTAGGATTATTCTAATGTTTGCATTTATATTCAATTCTTTTCATAAACTTTTAAGTATAAACAAAAAAAATATGCTTTCTAGAGCTAAGCGCGCATAAAGTATACAAAACTTGTTAAAAATGAAGTAGTACAAAGTAAAAAAAAATATTTTAAAAATGTTTACAGAAAAACATAATTTATACTCAATGTTGCAAAAATGTTAAGAGAGAATAAAATTACTCGCACAATTTTATGTTGTATATGATAAATGATATATCAAAGCTACACAATATATTTGTTAAATACCTTGATGTAAAATTAAAATATTTAAACTTCTTTACTAATGAAATTAAAATATCTTTTCAATATCATAGTATTTACAATGATGGGGCAGTCTTAAACAAGGGTCCAAAAAAGTGGTGACTTACTCCTGCTTGGCTGTCAAGACTTATCCTTCACTGATTTCTTCACCTAAAAATAGATATTTATTTGAGTTATTAATATAAAAAATAACCTACTGCAAAATAATGTCAATAATCTAGATGGTTTTCCCATCAATAAAATATTTTTTGCTGAATGGTCACTAAATTATTTAACAATTGGCTCACCCTGTTCCATCTTCAAAATTGCCATCTGTAACTGACTAAGATATAACTCGATTATTGACTTGATTAAAATTACAGCAAGTCCCTTCATGTGATATCTATCTTTATAAAGTCTGTGGGAGACTACAAATACCTTGACCCCATTAAAAAAGAGGCCATTTTTAGAAACAAATAAATTTCCTTCTCCTTTCACGTCACTAAAAGCAGTGTTGGTTTTTAAAGTTTCCTAATAGAAGATGTAGGACCTCTAGGATAACCAGTAATCTCCTTGAATATCAAGAAGAAAAATACTTTCAATACATCATTATGTTCTGCGCATTTAATAAGTTAAAATTTTGGTGATAGCAACTCAGGTGTCATTACCATCTTGTTACTTCCATTTTTGGCCCAATGTAACTTGGCATACCCACTTTCCTTCAATCCCTAATGTCAGACTCAAAAAGTTTCATTATATGCAGATAAGGCAGCTGAGTATTCCAAGTTTTATTGAGACATCTATTCTACAAACAGTATACATACTACACTATTATAATGTTTTACACTGGAAAAATACGTTATTTAATCCAGTATTACTTCAAGATTCTAAGCTGCCATTACTCTAGCTTATAATGATATTTATATATGTATGTATATGCATATGAGTGAGTGATCTGTATGTTATTCTTTCTAATTAAAATTCAGTTTATATTCTGTACAACTTCAAAACGTAGACATTAATTTCTTAGAAAAAAAATATTTAACCCTTTTTTATTTCTGTGTATGGTGTTGGACTATTTTTATTTTACTAAATTTAAACTATTTAACTAAGTGAATACGTAATTGCTTACTTGCTGACGCGTTTCAAAACGATCGTTCCTTTTACGAAGCTAACCCTCTACTAGCGGCTTTTGGCTCTTTACAAACATTATGACAGGGTTGGATTTACGACAGTGGGTAAGTTGTCGGCGTCTTGTGTGATGTATTGGAAAAGGCTATTGGCTTCAAAGTGTGTGTGGTCGTTTAATATATTTCCCTGTCTGTTGCATAGTGTTAATGGGTTTCATATTTTTCTAATGTTAGTTTTTTACTTTATTTTTATTTGTTACTATTTTATAGGCTTTCTCTTTTTCCTTCGTTTCCATTGTGTAATAGTTTTCTCGCTTTCCTTTTGCATTGTCTGTTGGTGAAGCAAGATTTGATAATGTTAATCCAGATGGTTAATTTTATTCTTTTCATTCCTAGAACATTATTTATGATATTGTCTGTTAACCATGATAACAATCTAAGGTTATATAATGGAGGTTTTTCATATAGATGTTTGAGAAGTTCATCCCTAGCTATGGAAAGTCGGTTCAGTGCCAAAAAGTGCTAGACTTCGAACACGAGATACTCAGTTCAAATCCGACCTAGACTCCCTGAATTTATAATTTAATTATTAAATAGATATTTTAAAAAACTGTATTAACACCAATTGTCATCCACTATAGTTTTAATAAAATGTATTAACACCAATTGTCATCCCCTATAGTTTTAATAAAATGTATTAACATCAATTGTCATCCCCTATAGTTTTAATAAAATGTATTTGACCTTGACTGAATTAATAAAAACTTATTTTATTAACGATTGAAAATTTGTACAAGATATATATAAGGAGAGGGTGAGCTTATAGAAGGAATTAAAAAATTAACTTTTGTGACAGACTTAAAAATAATGAAAATCAAATATCTTCAGCCGAAACAAATTCATTAAAAATAAATGACGACACCATCCAGAAGAGAGTAAAATAGGTACTTTTTAATCTGGAAAAGTTAAATTTGTATTTAATAATATAAAATCTTGAAAAAAACAGAAAGTGCTTTAAGTTGTGGATTGGGGACCAATCACAAAAAAGGGACCTTCTAGATCTTTTTATCTTCCATTGTTTTATTGATTGAAGCTACTGCCATTTAAAGTTTCATTTTAAATTGATAATGCTCCAGTGCAACCTGAGCAATTCAAATTCTTACACCCTAATGCAATGTTATCACTGCCAAACCCACATCACTTCTACACCTATTAACCACGGTAATATCCATAGATTTAAATTATACTACTTATGGCAGACTCTTGGAGGTTTTATATTGTAAAGCAGAATGTTGAACCAATTTTTGGGAAAACCACAACATTGTAGACGGCATTTATATAATTAAACAAAACAGTTAATTATCATTCTAAGCTAAAAAAAGCACACACACATTAAGAAAAGACAGTAGCATTGAAAAATTAAATTCCATCAGTTAAACAAAAACTGAAATACGAATAATATGAAATAATATTTTAATACACAACAACTGAAACTGCGGGCTTTTAATGAAATTGTCCACACAGACATTGAGTTAAACAGCTGTTACACTTTAAAGGAAATAAACTGACAGAAAACAAGTTAAAAGAGTAAATTACTAACCCTTAATTGTTTTTAGATGACGAAGATAAAAATTTTGTATCAATTAATGCTGAACCTAAATTTAAAATCTATTAACAAAATTTAAAAACATCAAAACAGTTTGTTTCAAAATTAATAAAAATCAATGTTTTCAAAAATTAAAGAAAATGATTCAAATAGGCCTTGAAATAGCACTAGCGCTTTACAATGAGGTGTCAAAAACTGGAGGAAGCAAACTATACAAGTTTTTAAAAATATTTTTAAACACTAATTTTTTTCACAAAAGTTTTTTTTACAGAAGTTTAGCAACAGTGAAAAACGTTTTTTTAAAATCAACTAAAAAAACATCTAATCTTCTGTAATGACAATATAAAACACTAATTCCAAGAAATTATATTGAATTACATGAATTTCCAGTAAATTTCAATAATAAAACAATACTTTACTGAAGCTTTTAAATGTTTTAAGAAGCAAACTATATTTTTTCTACGTAAGCTAGTTGAATGTTTTCACTATTTGTAGTTTTAAAAGTCACAAAAAATTTATGAAACGTAACCTCCTCGGAAAGCAAGCATATACTTGATATGTACATGGAACCAGTCACCATAAAGCTGGTTCAATAAGCTGGAATACCATTTGAATCAAATGACTGATACTGGAAATAGTTTTAATCCTTTAAGTAAGGACATGTACTTCATATTAACTGTTCTATTGTGGATTGGAAACGATGACTATGAGTATATCTTTTTTTTGTGTGCTTTAAGCCAGTGAGTCATTCTGATCACATTACCTTCCTTGAATGTCATACATTCCAGGAAAGGCAGCTCTATCCCTTGTCTCTTAAATCATTGCATGTGATATAATTAGATCCCGATCTATAAATAGTATGAATTATAATATTTGTATATTTAATTATTATTATTATCTACAATAGTGTAAATTATGATGAATTTGTAAGTTCCATTTGTTATACCTCCCATTGATGATGTCATAAATGTTCAATTAAAACTGACACTAGTTGCCCAAGTGTTGTTTATCGGAACTGAAATACTACTACATTAGGAAAGTCATGTTAACAATCTCTTACAATGGAAGGTCTCTTACAAATATTGTTGTAAAAATAGATAGAATTGTTTACACTTTAGTTCTATATTCAAAATATTTATGAACCCACCCATCATTTACTCGCTTATCGACATATTTTTGTGATAAGTATCATACAATTTTTCATGATAGTCAAAACAGAAGGCAAAAACATAAGAGAAATTTTAAAAGAGATCTTTACTAAAAACCTTTGTATGGAAGCCTTTTATTAAACAAAGATAAAAAGCCTTACAGAATTTGCAAAAATCAAAATAGCCAAAAATGACATTTATGTAAAGCAGATTTGACATTAGGAGCTAAGTCCATTCAGAAGCACTATGGATAAGGACCAATGTAAAAGCTGCTGACACTAGAACACCAATGGATCAGATTCGATACCTTTGCTTACCATGCATCAATTAATCTTTATTGGTATAAAAGAAGTCATCATTATTAAAAGTTGATATATTGCCTATATATTTTGTCTATCGTTATATATTAATAGTTGATAAAAAATACCTTTCTTTGCAATTAAATATTCAAGAAATATTCTGAGGCCAAAGCAATATCTTTGCTTTCTGACCTAGGTTAAAGTACTAACTTCTATTAAACAGGCTGTATAAAATATTATTGTCTTAATAATGACTATGTCTAATAAGGATACAGAACTAAAAAAAATTACTGTAGAAACCTCAAAAAAACCCCTTAGGACGATTATAACAGCATACAATTTTAAATTTCAAATATTTATAATAAAATTAATCGTTAACAATGGTACTACTTAAAAGAGGGACGAATACATTCTATATACACTTATTGATATCACTTGGCAAAAAACCCCTACTTACTGATATTTTTCAGCAGACAGGTATCACACTAGATTAGTGTAATGTTCAATGTTGCGAATCACAGTCAAGACTATTCCTCAGATGTTTGTACTTCTGTGAGTCAGTGGTTTTTTTGGTGTTCTGTGATGTGCCATTGTTCATAGTGGTTGTTAATTATGTTTTTGAATATAGTATTTGATTGTATGTTTTATCTTTAGAATATGTGTGTTCTTTGTATAGTTCAAAGTTTTCAGTTGTATTTAGTTTATTCTTTTTTTTGATGAAATGTATAATTTTTAGATTTCTTTTGATGTTGGTGTATATGTGTAGTGTGTTCTATATATGAATATTAAAATTTGATTTAGATTTATGTGTTTTTAATGTGTTCCTTGTATCGTGCAGTAAAGTTTCTTCCTGATTGATCTATCTAGAAGCCAGAGCTGTTGTTATTTGTGATCATGTATACTTCTGCCCTACTGAGTTTGTTCTGGAATGTTTTTGTGTTGTGTTTTTTTGGAAAAAAACAAGAACGCACTACACGATTCCACACTAGCTTCATTCGACATTACTAACCTATACACAGACATAGCAAATTAAGAAACAATAAACATACTATAACAAATGTTAATAGAGAAAACACTAAAAACCATGACCAAAGGAAATAATAACACTAATAGAAACAATTACATCCCAAAACTACTTCACATATCACAATAAATACTACACTCAAAACAAAGGCCTACCTATGGAATCCCCTATATGAAGCCTCCTGTCCGAAATATTTATACATAACCTTGAACAAAAACACATCATAAACAACAACAAATATAACCAAAAACTAATATAATATAATTACATCTTAATGTTATTCAAAATAGCAAGAGAGATAAAAAAACTTCCACAAATAAATAAATTACACAACAATCTAAAATTTATACTGGAAACAAAACAACAGAACATACAGTACAGTCTCGCTAATCCGGTCTCCGATGATCCGGACCTCCGGCTAATCCGGACGGCCCAAAAGTTTTGTTTAGTTATAGTATTTTACAGTGCACAATCAGTCTGCTGTCCACAAAAATATTTATTTTTATACGTCTATATTTGTTATTTTTCAAAGGGGTTTTCCTACTTTAATACTCAAATAATATAATTTATTCATTAAAATATGAAATAGGTGTACCACTTGTTTGTTTCTTTTGCCTACTAAAGTAGAAAAAACTTCTTTGAAAAAATATATACAAATTAGATCACCCAACACTACAACGTACGTGACATCAGAGACATCTTGCGATAAACAAAAGATAAAGGACCGCTGACTAAACGGATAAACAGTCTATCCGTCTGGCGTCAGGTCAGTTGTTTTGTCGGACAGATGCCACTTTTCCTGCTTCTCGCAAGATATCTGCTCAGTTGTCATTTAATTCTAGTGCGATATTGATCTGTGTTTTTTATTTACGTCTCGTTCAGTGTTCAGTGAAAATGGCGACTAAACGTAAGTCAGTGACAGTGACAATGGAACAAAAACTCCAAGCTTTGTTTCGTATTGATGGAGGTGAATCGCTTATTAAAATTGCAAAAGAGTTAGGTGTGGGAAAACAAACTGTTTCCGATTGGAAAAAAAAGCGACAGGAAATTGAAGATTTTTGTGCAAAAATGGTTAGTAAAGACAGTTTAGGCGGCAGAAGCACTTTAAAAAAACCAAAAAATGAAACCCTAGATGATGCTTTGTATGTTTGGTTTTGCCAACAACGGGAACAGGGTGTTCCTTTATCGGGTGTAAATTTGCAAACGATCGCGCTGAAACTGAATGAAAAGTTAAAAGGAGACCCTAATTTTACTGCCAGTGTGGGATGGCTGTCACGGTGGAAGGAACGACACGGCATCCGTCAACTCGGAATAAGTGGTGAAATTTTGTCAGGTGACAGTGATGCAAGTGAAAAATTCAAAGACAAATTTGGCAAGTTTCTCAGAGATGAAAACTTACAACCTTGTCAGGTGTTCAACGCTGACGAAACTGGATTAAATTATAAAATGTTCCCAAAAAAAACTTTAGCTTCCAAATTAGATTCAGTAGCAAAAGGCCATAAAGTTAAGAAAGAACGTATGACTTTGCTGCCCTGCAGTAATGCTTCTGGCGATCTAAAATTTCCACTTTTGGTGATAGGGAAATCCGCAAAGCCTAGGGTTTTTAAAAATGTAAATTTAAGTGTTCTACCGGCCCAATACAAGTTCCAAAAATCAGCGTGGATGAACAGTCAAATTTTTAAGGACTGGTTTTTTGAAAACTTTGTTCCAACAACAGAAAAGTTTTTAAAAGAGAAAAAACTCCCTCGAAAAGCGGTTTTACTAATTGATAATGCCCCATGCCACCCAAATGAAGAAGAATTGCGTCATGGTGACATTTTTGTTAAATTTCTTCCTCCTAACGTAACGGCTCTCATTCAGCCGATGGATCAGGGCGTGATCGAAGCGATAAAACGGCGATATAGGAAAAAGTTAATTTTATCGCTTTTGGAACAACAAGAAGCAGATCCAGCTACAAAATTTATTGAAAATCTTAAAAAAGTGACTATAAAGGATGTCATTTATATGGCTGCAGAATCGTGGGAGGAAATTCAACCGTCTACACTACAAAAAAGCTGGTAAAAATTGTGGCCTGAAATGCCACAGGAAAGTGGAAAATCTGACAGTCAACCTACTAATGACGACAATGAATTTGTTCAGATTTTTCAACAATTGGAGGGTTGTGCCGAGTTGAAAGACACTGATATTTCCGAGTGGATTATCAGTGATAATGACATTGGTCATCAAGTGCTCAACGAGGACGAAATCGTCGCGGTGTGCACTGCAAACGCAGAAAATGACAGCTCGGAAGAGGAAGACTACACAGACGAACCTGTCAGCCTAACTCATGATGAGGCGGCTGCAATGCTGGAGGGGTTGATGACTTACTTTGAGAAACAAAGTGATACGTCAACTGCGGAGCTACTGACCTTGAAACGCCTACGAGATCGTACTGTGAAACGACGTCATTCATCGTTAAAACAAAAGAACATTACGGACTTTTTTCACTAAGTTTTTTAAAGTTTGTTTTTGTTTCAGTTTCATTTTTGTTTGAGTTTTTTGTGCGTTTATACAGTATAGTGTAAATAACTTTATGTGAATACTTTTATTCAACGAGAAAGGTGCTTAGATATTTATTTATGTCATGACTTTTCTGTTATAATTATAGGATTTTTTGCTACATAAGCTATGAAATACTGTACTATAAGCTATATTTAGGCCTCAATTTCACTAAAACTACAATTTCAATATGTTTTCCCACCTAAAACACATATTGTATGCATTTGTTTGGCTTTTTCCGTCTAATCCGGACTTTCGTTGATCCGGACCGGGTCCGGTCCCATCAAGTCCGGATTAGTGAGACTGTACTGTAATCAACTTCTTAGACCTTACAATTACAAAACAAAACAATAAACACACATTTAAGATATAAAGAAAGTCCACTGTCATTGACAGAGTTGAACTTTTCCAATTTCTCCAACACAAACATTCTGTCTTTCAGTCAACAGTACATAAACTAATCAGCATACCCAGAAAAACAAAGTCAGAATAAACAAACTCAACATGATAAAATACATATCTCATTAAAGTGGATACAAACACACCCTGATAGACAATATAATATCCTCAAAAACAAAACATACACAAAGAACACAACACACAACAAAAAAACAATAATACACAAACACAAAAGTACATAAAATTAACATATAACGACAACATATCACAAAAAATACGTCATTCCGAAAACTTAAATACAAAGTCACCTTTAAAACACCCTTCACAACCAAAAACACATATAAAATTTAAAAAAAAACACTCCATTATAAACACCACAAGGCAGGAGTATACAACATCATGACTGCCCTAGCTTCTACATAGATAAAATAGGAAGAAACTTCACCATACGATGCAAGAAACACACAAAAAAACACCCTAAAGCAAATTTCATATACACCAACATATATATTGGCTATTCATACACAACAACATTGAAACAAATTTAAACATTCTTCATTTAATCAAATAAGCAATAAACTAAACACAACTGAAAACTTTGAAATATACAAACACTAAAAAGAATCAACCACAACACATTCAAATTACAAATTTATGAACTTAAAAATAAAATAATGAAAGAACAAGTATAAATAAACTATAAAAATAAATTATTCAACTTAATAGACAAATTTAACCCTAACTCACATAGCTAACCCATAGTACAGTGAAACCGGAAATAGAAAAGTAACATTATACCACATGACAACGGAATTCTCTCAAACTATTATAATACTACAAGAACCCTCAGTCTTATAATGCTTGAAAATGAGAGCACTGTATTTAACAAGCTCTCACGAATCGAATCCCAAATATACCAGGTAAGATTCTTGTTTAAGTACATTAAAGTATAAGTGATATCTACACATTTTCCACAGTAGAAAAGATACGTCTAATAAAAGAAAATATAAAAAACCCTAAATAAGACAATCTGGGAACAACTGCTAATTTATAAACACAAAAATTATAAAATAAACAAACAAGTACAAATAATATAAAAAATGATAAATTATTTAACTTAATAGACAAAATTAATCCCAGGATAGACCAAAACTAACCCATAGGTGCAGTGAAATTGAAAATAGAACAGCACCATTATACCATGTGACCACAAAATTTTCTGCCTACTACAAAAACTGTCAATCTGCATAAAGCCTTGAAAATGAGAGCACGTAATTAATAGTTCTAAAAAGTAGACTCCCAAACATACTAAGTATATTAAGATTCTTGTTTAAGTACATCAAAGTGTAAGTTATAAGTGAATACAAGAAAACAGTTTTGTTAGGATACATATATATAAATAATGGACAACGTAAAATATCAATATATATATATATATATATATATATATGAAGTTAATATATTACTATTGTAAGTAATTTTATCCACCATTAAGTGCAATGATTTTACCTTGTGTGTTGAGGCGCCTTTCGGTCACTTGACCATTGTCGAATCACTGATTACTTTTTCTCAATTTTTCTGGTGCGGATGTTCGGTCCGTCGTGTTGGTAATTGTTGATGTCATACACGTTTCCTCTTGAGTCTTGTGTATAATGTTTTTTAATAATATGTCTTTTGTATATGTTGTTTGTAGATTCATTAAATTGTTGTGTATGTTTCTATAAATGTGGTATTTTTCTAATGAGTTTAGTTCTATTGGGTTATTATTTATTTCAAGTATGGTTAGGTTATTTTTGTAATTTATTATTTCATGTTTATGTGATATTAGGTGTGCTGCAACATTTGATACTTTTGAATTTTGTTTTTGAACGCTTTAAAATGTTCTTCAAATCTTATTTTAAATGATCTGGCTATTTTCCCTATGTAAAATGCGTTACAGTTGTTACATGTAATTTTGTAAATTCCTGATAGGTTATGTTTTTCTGAATTTGTTTTGTGGTTTGTGTTATTAAGATATTTTATTATTTTGTTGTTTGGTTTGTATGTTGGAGTGTAGTATTCTTTGTTGTATATATTTGTTATTTTTTCTATTTTGTTATTGGTATATTTATATTTTAGGTAGATTTTTTTATTTTTATTATTTTTGTGTTCCGGTTGTAGTGTTGTGTTGAGGTTAGGTTTTTTTGTGAATTTATTGTATATATTTTTTAAAGGTGTTTGTTGTATCCATTTTCTATTGCTATTTTTGTAATGTTATCTAATTCTTAATTTAATTTTTGTTTGTTATCCTGTGTGTATGTTATTGCTTTATCATGTTACTGTCAGTGTTGATTTTGTGTGTCCAGGGGTGGCTAGATTTGTAGTGTATTGTGGTGTTGTGGGAAGTAGGTTTCCTGTATACTGTAGTTTCTATTTTATTATCATTTATATTTATTGTGATGTCGAGATAGTTGATTGTTCTATTTGTTTCTGTTTCGACGGTGATTTGTATGTTTTCGTTGTATGTATTTAGTTTGTTTAATATTATGATGTGTTTGTTGTGAAAGGTAGGTTGGTATATTACAAGTATATCGTCTACATACCTTGTCCATAGTGAAATATTGTGTGTGTTTAGTATAGGTTTAATTATTATTTGTTCAAAGTGTTGTAAATATATTTCTGACATGACTGATGATCTGGGTGATCCCATGGGGAGTCCAGTTGTTTGTTTATAGTATTTATTATTAAATTGGAAGTAATTTTGGTTACATATGTGTTTGGTTATACTTGAAATAAATAATAATCCAATAGAACTAAACTTATTAGAAAAATACCACATTTATAAAAACATACACAACAATTTAATGAATCTACAAACAACATATACAGAAGACATACTATTCAAAAACATTATACATAAGACTCAAGAGGAAACGTGTATGACGTCAACAATTACCAACACGACGGACCGAACATCCACACCAGAAAAATTGAGAAAAAGTAATCAGTGATTCGACAATGGTCAAGTGACCGAAAGGCGCCTCATCACACAAGGTAAAATCATTGCACTTAATGATGGATAAATTACTTACAATAGTAATATATTAACTTCATAAAGTCAGTGCAACGGAAAAACAATGGATAACGTAAAATATCAAGAATATATATATATATATATTTAGGTTAGTTCTAGTAGACTTTAAGCTTTTTTAGGAATTTTTGACTAGGTAGGAGACTGACAGACTTACCTAATGGTAATAGTCCAAAACTGCACTCTCTTAGAAATAAATAAATAGACACATATAAAAACTTATCACACTATTGAAATATTTCGATCAAAAAGATCTATCTCAATCAAAAAAGCGAAAAACAAAAGACTGAAGTGAACCACAGATGTGTATAAATATCCAAATGTCACAGATTCACAGATTTATAGTTTATGGTATAGTGCTGTATGTGATTTGTATAAATATTGATTATTTGAAACAAGATATTAATAGTCTGACAGAAGGAAGGTAAATGGAGTTGTTAAAAATGGTAGAAGTTAGGGGGAAAGTAAAAGGAGTTTTATCTGATGTTGAGGTTAGGAAGCTCTCTAGATTTGGTGTACCACTGGTATGATAACTCCCATCTTCTCAATTCTGAAGGGTTGCAATCAGGGGGGAGGGCCTTAATTATTTTGGTGGTATAACAATCATTGAAAGATATGATGTTGTGACTAGCAGCGTGTTGAGCAGTTGGTCTGTCTATGTTCATGCTTCCAACGTCATGTCTGGCCCACTCATTCTGATGCTCAGATCATCCGTCGTAAGGCCTATGTACTGTGCCGGGCAAAATTTACATACAACTGGTATATTACATTTTTTTATATACAAGTATGATGACCCTGAATCTTGAAGTCCACATTGGTTGCTAGGCAATGGAAACTATTTGTTGGGATGTGTATTGGGCATGTCTTGCATCTAGGTCTATTGCACGGAAACTAGCCATGAGGAAGTTTAGGTGGTTTTCAGTACTTGGATCTGGTAATTTTGAATGTACTAAAGTATTTTTCAAAATAAACAGTTGTCTGAACCAAATATGTGATGGATTTGAGAAAAGATCTTTGGTGTGGGTAGAAGATTGAAAAATCTTGAAGCCATCCTTTAATTTTGTTCAGCTTCTGTAGGCCTGGATAGTAATCTGTAACTAAAGACAGTTTGTTGTCTTCCATAGGTGTTCTGGGTTCATCAGATAACTGAGCTAAGCGGATTTGATCCTCAACAAGTTGTTTAGGATATCTTCTTTCTTGGAAAGCTAGTAAGGTCTTTCTGTTAAAGTCCTCCAATGCTATATCGTTGGAACAAATTCTCTTGCCCCTGATTGCCTGACTGTATGGTATGGACCTTTTTATATTCATAGGGTGGTTTGTTATTGAAATGTAGGTATTGCAGATGATTTGTTGGTTTGATGTGGACACCTGTATAGATATTCCCATCTCTGATTGTTACATCTACATCTAAGAAGGTGATTGTTGCTATAAATTTCTCCCACGTGAATTGAAGTGTAGAGAATAGTGATAAGCCCTCCAAAAAACCTTCCAGCGTTGAGATTCCCTGTGTCCAAATTACGAAGATGTTGTCAATATATCTGTACCAACATAATGGTTGGTGTGTTCGAGTCTTTAGGAATTCTGATTCGATATTACCTATGTACAGGTTTGCGTAAGTTGGGGCCATCTTAGTAACCATTGCTGTTCCTTCTATTTGCAAGTAATTCTTTCCCTCTTCTTTTTCTCTTTTTTGATTCACAAAGATCTTTTTGATAGAAATATTTCAATAGTGTAATAAGTGTTTATATGTGTCTATTTATTTCCAAGAGATTGCAGTTTTGGACTATTGCCATTAGGTAAGTCTGTCAGTCTCCTATCTAGTCCAAAAATACCTATATATATATAAATACCTTAATATATATATACACACACACACACACACACACATACATATATACATACACAATCACATTATTTTTAAAAATTTAAAGGGTTTAATCTTTGGTAACTTGTATTATTAGTTATTTTTTAATATTTTTGTGGCATTGGAGTTGTTTTCAATATTTTTACTGTAACAAATTTAATTGTTAATACAGTAAACTCCCGATTATCTGTGGAATAGGGTGGCTCGGCAACGCCGGATAACGAATTCCCCGGATAATCCGCTATGAACAAAGAATACGCAAAACGATCGATAATCGATTATTATACCATAAGTTACACAAATAATGACCCCGGTTAGTGCAACTCAAAAATAATCTTCAGAGGACAAAATAAATACAGAAAATAATTTAAAATCTCGATGTATTTGACGGATTATAACATGTACATTTATATCTCTAACTATTTACAATACGTAAATAAGTATATGTCAAAAGTAAGTATGTATGTATGTATGTAATTTCCTTTACACATAATACTTTTACTTTTTAACAAAAAAATCTGTCACTTTCGTCTGTTTTTTTGTGAGCATTGATTTAGTTTTAATGTGCGATCTAAGTTCCTTGAGAACCATTTTGACGCACAGTGTCTACTTGTGTCACAAAGCCATAAAGATCGATAATGTATATGACAGACATGGATAATGCATATGTCACGTCCTAGACTATTTGTAGCCGAGATTAGCTGACATTTGTTTACAATCTTATGATACACATAAGGTTTTCGGGCGTCCAAGCATTTTGTCATTGTCTCTTATATACAGTCAGTCAGTCAGAGAAGGAGGGGGTTTGGTGGCCCCCGAGGTTATGCAGCGTCTGTCACGTGACACTGGCTGCGGGTAGGAATATGGGATCAGGGCTTTTTGGTTTGGGCTGGATCTGAGGAGAGGTTTCTGCAAGGCTGGACGTTTTAGTGGGTGGGACAGTGTCTCTCATATACAGTAGTCCGCTCGCCCCTTTTATTTTGCTGGCCCGCATCGGGATGCTTCCCTTTCAATGTAAAAATTAGTACGTACATATTTACATATCTATTCTCTTCATCTTAACTTCTATTAAGCCTAATACGAGTATTTACGTCGTAATTCATCGTTTGGAAATTTAAACACATGAATCTGATTGGAATAAAAATTGGATATTTATAAAACAATGGCAGACCCCGGTTATCCGCCCACAGATAATCGGGAGTGTACTGTAACTTGTTTAGTGCAACCATGTTGCCCAATCACTGATGAAGGCAATGTGGTTGCCAAAAGCTAGTTATGATTAATAAAATTTGTGTTGTAAAAAAAGTGTTTATAAGTGTGCATTGTTTAAATTTTTTTAAAAATATACTTTAGTATGTTTTTGCAAGAGATGATATTACAAAGATTTAACCTTAAAAGTTTCAATTCAAAAGATTTGCTGAACATTATGAACAACAAAATTTAAAAAATAAATATTATGTTAGTATAAAGGGGTTTGGAAATATATTAAAAGTTATAGCGTTTTAGCAGAATAGAATTTAATCAAAAGGTCAAGTTTTTTGTTTCACCAATAACTTGTAAACTGTAGTTTTTAGGAAGATAGTGATATTATTTAGTTCAACTAGAAACAAAAACAAAATCATTTTATAAAGAAAATTGAAACTCAATTTTTATCAAACTGTTTTCACACCAAAAGCATTACCAATTACAAGAAAATCTAAATATCTATTTACGAGACAAATCACACATATTTATTCACAGATAAACAATATACATGTCATCAATGAAAAAACAATTTTTCTGTACGCCAATCATGACCATAAATAGACCAAATTTTCGGTTTTAAAATTTCATTATCTTTTTCAATCTTGACATCAGATTCCTTTACCTGAAATTACACAATAGTTACTACATTTTTGCAAAGTTAAGTAAAAAGTGAAGAACAACAAACAGCTGATGTGGATTCACTAAAAATTTATTGTAGGTTTGTTTGTTTTTTAATTTGAAACTGGTAAACTTTATCAAACATCATATAACTTGTCACGAATCTCTTTGATTTTAATTTTAATTTAATATAAAATATAGAAATCAGTCATTTTCAATTAGTTTTATTTTTTACAATAGAATTAGTTACAACTTGGTTGTAAAGATATAAAACTACTTGGGTAAAAATATTATGTTAACTACATCTTCTTTCATAAAACATTATCTAGCAGACCCTGAGATTAGAAGCCTAGTCATATCAAGGGCTTAAATTTTAAAATTCTTATTAAATCGAACATGAGTGTAACTGTTTTATTTAAAGTATTATTTTCTTCAGCTTCAGAATTTTTTAAAAATTGTTATTGGATTTATAAAACATGAGCTATTTACAAAACATTAACAATTACTATATTTTGAATTATAGACATTGATTAATAAACTTTGTTTTCATCGATATCTAAGAATTAAAATAATATTCAACTCAGTAGTTATTACTAGTCTTAGTTAATTATTAACATCTGCAAGCATGAACGCACGCACACACAATTTAGGTATATAACTAACCAAAATGGAATAGTGAAATATTTTTTTGAATTTTTTTTCACATCTGAATACGAAGACTTGTATAATTTCTCTCCTGTTTTAATTGTTTTAAGAAAAGCATAACCTCAAAAAATCTTATGACATGAAATTCTTTTACAACAAAATGGTTTGATCCAGTGTCGTCCTGTAAATTAGGAAAGAGTAGTAACCTATGGAATTGGGAGAATAGCTTTTGTTTTTCATGTTTCAGAATAGTTTTATTATTTATAAATTTAGAACTATAATATTAGTAAAGATTCACTATTTAGACAATTTTGTTGTAACTATATTAAGATTTTACAATGAAGTATAACATATTTGTTAGTGAAAGAATGTGTGTGTACTTCAAATAAAAATTTGACGAGACACTGATGAAGATCGGCACATAGTGATCGAAAAAGTTCTGTCTCAGTAAGTTTTAACTAATTTACAAAATTTAAAGTTCGGATAGTCATAACTATTGTTTAAGTGATTAGTAAGATTCACCGAACGTAATGGATTACAAAATTCAAGAAATCAAATAAAAACTTGTGTGTATAAACAATAAAATATAGATTTATTATATAAATAATGTATTTTTGACACTTGATTTTTTATATGTATGAAGGTTAAATGTGTTTGGCAGATTGGCCATCTCTTTACTAGTCTATAACATATACAACAAACATGAATATATATACCTGTAAAGGAACACAACTGAGCCATGATCGTGACGTTGGCATTTCTCCACAAATATGCCACGAATCTGTTGATGGATCATAACATTCAATTGAGTTGTGATACCTATCCCACCCTTCTTCTCCACCAAGTACATATATTTTCCCATCCATCACGGCTATTCCTAAAAGTAAATGAACAATCATATAAAATCCTGGTTCGTTATAAGTTACCTGTATATATTTGTAAAATAAAATACATGTTTCTAACAACAAACTTACTTTGAGATTCAAACATTCAATAAAATACAGAACAAAATAGTTGCCAACAAAGTTTAGTAATACATTTTAATATAAAACTGCAAACATAAATCATTTCAAATATCTTTAGTAACTTGCATCAAACACTTCATGAATCTACTACAAAAAAAAAAAAAATATTAAGAAAATAAGTAGTAATTGTTAAAATACGATATTCGTTGAATCTAAAGTTTAAAACTAGAAAAAAGTTCAACTGATACCTTACCAGGTCTATACCTTCGTTCACACATGGGAGATTTATATTGCCATGTATCTGTCTGTACATTGTAACATTCAACTCTGTTTGTGTTCTCTGTAGATGCATGCCAACCTCCTAAAATTATAAGTGCATTATCCTTATTATCCGAGGAAATCTGGTTTTATCTAAGCTTAAATATAACAAAATATTGTTTAGTACTGTAATTGCAAAATAAATGGAATGTTTGCAAAAAATTCCTTTTTTTTAATAGTACACATTTTTAATACAATTTCATAATTTTTTATTTTTTTAAAATATATTTTGTATTAACAATTATTTGTAATTATTAACACTTAAATTTAATGTTAGCTGTTTTATTTTTCTTAAGAAACATTACTTAATGTAATCATCCAGCTTAATACTAGTTTAATATAAATGTAGCAGTTTAATAAAATTTTAATCAATTTATATTGCATACTTAATGTTAATGTCTGTCTATGTAGGAATCACAAGCTTTTTTTTTAATGCAGTCAAAATTTGATACAGATTTCTTCTTCTTTAACTTTTTCAGCTTTATCAAATGCAGTTTATTACAAACATTATCTATTGTGAAAAAATCCAAATTAGAAGCATTTAAAGCACATTAACTTTCTATAAATATGTATCATTTGGTTTTAATCTACATCTTCCTCTTTGAGTATATTTTAACACATTTTGATGTGTTTTGTACATGTGTGGGGAGATATTTTAAAAAAGAACATTTAAAGTCAGACATGTAACATATGTATTAAAGTAGAAACAGAATTTTGAAGTTACTACTAATTACCCTGTAAAAATCAATTTAATATGAACCTAATTTTAAAACCAGAATATATATTATTTTTTTAATATTTGTTTAATGTTTAACATGTTTTTTCCTTACCAACTACGTATATACAGCCGTCAAGGACACAAATGGCAGCACCACTCCGAGGGATTAACATAGGAGATAATTCTGTCCAAGTGTCAATACGAGGATCATATCGTTGAACTAATTCAATTCCATCACCATCTTCTAACACAGCTCCTCCTAAGGTATGGACAAGTTATGTTAAGTTTTCAGAGTTAATTTAAGAAAATGATTTTTTTTTTTTTGTAGAAAAACAAAAGGAATTAAACATTCCAAATAAAGAAATAATGAAGGTTAAAAATTACAAAATATAATATTAAAGGCTTAAAACGCAAACACTGAATGCTAAAAACCTAATATTATATCAACTCTAAATAATAAAGTACCATCATACATAAAAACATAGGTATTTATTTTATTAATTAAATTAAAATATTATTGATTGAATTATTTAAAAGATTGAAAATTAAAAGGTAAAAACTAGACATAATTGTTAATCCAGCAGAAATGACTTAGATTTGAAAACGTGATGATTGACTCACGGTCATTTAGACCAGGTTTAACAAAAAACGGCCGTGTTTCGTACAAAGATGTTTTTATTTTTATCAAAACTACAGAAAAGTATTTCTAAATAGTTATTTTATTATTTTATGTAGGATATATGTGCAAAAAAATATTTATGTAACATAGAAAAAAAAATAATTGTATAAATCACAATACTGTTAAATCTATTGTCACTATGCTATAAACAAAAGTTGAGTAGGTCTACTAAAAATGTTTTAAAACTAAGTTTAAGAGATCCCGTCGTTAAAAATCATCTCAATAGAGAATCCCAACAAATCAAAAGATTGATCCACCAACTGAGAGAAGACTCTGCAAACTCCTTCCTCGAGAATCTGTCTGCAGACAAAAACACTAACTATTCCCTCTGGAAAACAACGAGAAGACTGAAAAGGAAAATCCATCATGTACCACCCATCCTGAAAGAGAACAATGAATGGGCAAGATCGGACCAAGAAAAAGCTAACACGTTTGGAGATCATCTTGAAAACATCTTCAAGCCGAATGAAGCCACGAATGAAGAAGAACTTCACCTAAACACTAATAATCAGTCTAAAACTATTAAAAAAGTGACATTAAAAGAGCTTAAACGAGAACTAAAATACAACTTGAACCCGAAGAAAGCACCAGGATACGATTTAATCACAGGACTAGTGCTGAAAAAACTGACAACAAAAGGACTAAAAATGTTTTTATTATTAATTAATGCGTCCCTTAGACTTATGCACGTCCCTGCAACATGGAAAGTGGCTGAGATGATCATGATCCTGAAACCCGGCAAAACAGCAACAGAGGTCGTCGTACAGGCCGATATCACTTCTACCCATAATGTCAAAACTCTTTGAAAAGCTGCTTCTCAACAGGCTTAAACCTATCATCGTGGAAAAGAACTTACTGCCCGACCATCAATTTGGATTCAGGCGAGGACACTCTACGGTGGAACAGGTGCATCGACTAATTGACATCATTGAAAAAGCACTGGAAGGTGAGGAGGTCTGCTCGATTGTCTTCCTGGATGTTTCACAAGCCTTCGATAAAGTTTGGCATGAAGGCTTGATTCACAAACTCAACATGTTTCTGCCAGCCCAGTTTGTGAATCTACTGAAATCGTACATATCGAACAGACTGTTTCGAGTAAACCACGAATCTACGTATTCTGACTTCAAGGAAATACAAGCTGGAGTCCCACAAGGCAGCGTATTGGGACCAATCCTGTACTTGCTGTACACCAGTGATCTTCCGCAAACAGCCAACGTCATCACGGCCACTTTCGCAGACGACACAGCAAACGCAGCGACAGCGAAAACCGTTCAAGAATCGACAACACGCTTACAAAGATCAAACGATTCAGTTGAGGCTTGGACCAAGAAATGGCGCATCAAACTCAACGACCAGAAGGCAGTCCATGTGAACTTTACAAACAAGAGGATCCCAAACCCTCAGAGGCTCGAAATGAATGGAAGTGTTATCCCATATCATGATTCAGCTAAATATCTCGGCATGAATCTTGATGCAAAAGCCAAATGGGTCGAGCATGTCAAAATAAAACTCACAGAACTCCAGACTCGCTACAGGCAAATGTATTGGCTACTCGGTCGAAATTAACGGGTATCAATATACAACAAGCTATTGGTATATATCCAAATCCTCAAACCGGTTTGGACGTATGGTATACAGCTTTGGGGCTGTGCCAGCAAATGTCACATACAAGGGATACAACGCTTCCAGAAAAAAGTACTAAGAAACATCGCCAACGCTCCTTGGTATGTGCGTAACAGTGACTTGCATTGCGATCTTGGTGTACCCATGGTCGAGGAAGTCATAAAACAGAACGCCATCAAACACGTAAATCGGCTCATTCAACACGAAAATCCTGAGGCACTGAGACTTCTCGACAACAACCACCTGACAAGACGACTCAAAAGGACAAAACCATTTGAACTCGTTGAACGACAAGAGTGACAACAATGCTCTTCCTCACGCCGGTTGGCTTCCAACATCAAACAAGATACAATAGAAATCAATGGATTCTTTGTAATAAAAGCTAAAATCTAATTATCAAATGTAAATTAATGGTTGGTCAGAAATGACCAGTTTTAATAAAATTAAAAAAAAAAAAAAAAAAAAAAACTAAGTTTGTACCTTAAAAATATTATATTGACAATATAATATAAATGTATAATTGAATATTGATACACGGTATATATAAAACATTACAATTAGCCTACTTCTAAAAACTACAAATATTTTTGTCCTACTAAATTCATTAAAAATTAGGTTTCCACAAAACAATATAAATTTTTAAAAAAAGTAAACAAGATCTCTGTAAAACATCAGTGTACAGTTTTTCACCTCATTTATGGTCCTGTAACATCTTATTCACCATCACTAATACCCATTTCTTCTCCTTCAAAGCGGTCAACACATTGAGATACTGTGTGCTCCTTGCATACGAATCCTTGACATAGGTTGCATCTCTTTTCGGTTTTGTGATTTTTCCGCCAACCACATTTGAAGTATCTGCCTTCCAACACACTATCAACAGGAGCAGCAACTCATTCCTGGAGCCTTTCTAATCCGAGAAACCGATATATCAACTCTTTTGTGAGTATAGGTTTAGCTTTGATGGAGATTCTTGTCGTCATATAGTCTCGTCATAACTTCAGTCCCAGGCTCTTTAGCAATGATCTCCTATCAATTGGTTGTTCGCTGTTAGCCTTCAAAATAACATATGCATTCAGTGTGGTGATGTTTAGTAATGCATAGAAGATGGCCGTAGACCATCGGTTCCTTATTCTAGACACTGAGTAATGTTCCTTATACCCATCAACTGTGTCTACACCCCCCTTGCTGCTATTGTAAAACAATTCAATTTCTGGCTTACCAAATGTGGGTGAATTTACATCCCTGTCGGTCATATCGTCACTAAGCATAGAAGAGATTGAAATTACATTCTTCCTTTTTGATCCTTTTCAATCAACCATGGCACAACCCTTTCTAAATCCGAACTTAGAACTAAAAATGTTTAATGTATAGGAAAATAATTCATAATTAGCAAAAAGTACTTAGTATTCACTATTCAAAAGTTACCAATTTCAATAACACGAGAACTGACTCACTGTCAAACACACCGGCAATTCTAAAACACACTTACTGACTCACTGTCAAAAGCACCAGTCCTCTACGTTCACTAAACATAGTGGTTGGAGAAAAACGGGAAGTGAATCATGGTGTTCCTGGAAAAAGCCGCATGAGGTATAGTCATGGCCAACACTAACAACACCCAACGAAGATAATTTTCATTGGAAAAGCTACTTACCCGGTCATTTCGATAGGCAAATCAGTCCTTGCGGGTTAATAAAAATAATGCAAACCTAATTTACATAATTAAAAATAGGTAAGGTCAAGGTTAAGAAGGAGTTAGGCAGTAGGAGGTAAATTTGAATTATTTATTATATTAAACTACTCTCCTATGGTATAAAATGTCAATGCTGCTGTACTATCACATAACAGTACTTTTAAAATTATTTGAAAATTATAACTTTGAACACTGAAACAATATATGCTTAATTGTGACAGTTTATCCACAGAGCTAACGTAGTGGTAGATCATGAATTAACAAGGGGTGATTGATGCCAAGACAAATAACCATCACCTCCTCTCTACAGTTTAAATGATGAAAGACCTCTAACCTTGATTTTCATAATTTTATTGTAACCAATCAGTTACCACCAATTTTTCATTCCATGCTCATAATAATTAATACTTTACACACAAAAATTGTATGCCATGACAACTAGTGTAAATGGTGTCATACTTGTCGTTCATTATTTAGTTGCATCATCAATTTCTGTTTCCAGATATTCTTCAGTGACCAAGCATCCAGAAAACTGTTACCGACACCCTGAAATGGAGGGTATTAAGCCCAAAATTTCTCTAAAAGATTCTTGGAGCACATAACTGAAGAACATTTAAGGCAGAGATGTGGGATGAATTGTTATGGTTTTGAGAATTGCAAACATTCTAGGATAAAGACACTACAATCCTTAGGCACAGATATGTCCTGATGCATAAAATGTGTTTCTAATAAACACCATTGTCCAGTTTTGAATCACCTGTGAAAATAATCTCCTGGTGATAGGTTTTAGAAATTTTCAAACAAACCAAGCAATAAATAACTTTAGAATTATTTTATTTTATACAACTAAACAAGGATAAATCAAACTATGGGATTTTTATTATCGATAAAGGGAGATCGAATATTGATTGTCTGAATGAAGTTGATGACGCCGAGAATGTACAATGTTCATATGCCAAATGGAGCATTTTAACATTGACATGGATAATAATATATGAGGCAATTATTATAAAAAACTAGTTTGAAAGCCAGATGATTTGGTATGCTATGAAGTCCAGTGATATATGCAATTTGAAGTATCTGACATTAAAGTAATGGTTCCCCAGTTTTGGCAAGGAGACTAGAAATTGAACTTGATCTAAAAATATCAGTAGCAAGTCTAAGAGCAGAGTGATATAAGAAATCAAGTTTTCTGAACTGGTATGTTCTACAACAACTATTTATGATACACTGTCTTTACAAAAAACTATCTTCAAGTATCAAACAAAACAATAGTTAAATCATTTTCCCCAACAGTTTATATAAAGCACTTAGGAAATTGTTCAATAACTATAGAGATTGATTTTGCTTTTTCCTTTATTTAGTTGAGTATTCATTGTTGTTATTGAACTATTTACTAGAAAGAGTATGTTTCTTCAATAAGCTAATGTGAAACTGAAAAAGAGATATCAATGAGAGACAATTATTGAAAGATCATATTATCAGAATTATTCCTTACCATTATTAATTTTAAACGCATTACTATAGACACAAGCGTTAAGAAATTAGAAAAGGCTTGACTCAGAATAATGGCTATTTTATTAGTTTTTCATCACACTTTCCTCCAGTTATTTTAATTCTATTACTGGCTAAAAAACTTAAGTACCAGAAAGTGATCTTAATTTTTTCCACAAACTGGATTCTGAGGCTATTCATGAAATTGTGTTTATGGACTGTGCTTATGTCTACAATGCCTAAACATTCTCCTTGTTCTAGCACTTACAATTTTATATTTTTTAAGGTTTTCACTAGACAGTAGTCTGTTAATATCTTTAAATCTCTTTATCATACACTTACAATTTTTGAGCATTTATCATTCTGCCATAAGACAGGTATGCATTGGGAATAAGATGAAGTTTTGTTTATTGAATTTTCAATGATATTCAAAACAGTTTTGGTAAAATTATCAACATTTTTCAAATATTCCATGTCCAGTGGTTTTTTCAGTATTTAATGGAGATGTCAAACATAACAGAATGCAGTTATATGACTTGAGATCTTCACAGAAATATGGTTGTAGAAAAGTTCAGATTGGGCACCAATTACCACTTGAATTGTGTAGCCAAAACAGGACTACAAACTGACTAGTCAATAGCAGTCCATCTTCCTGTAGTTGCAAATTTTCCATACAAGTCAACGAACTCATAATTCGGTTCACAAGCACCAATAACTATACTCAGATAGATACTTCCTAACCAAGGGAACAAGTGGGGAAGGTGGATCAGTTACTGTCTATACTGTCTACAACAGAAAAGCCTGAAAACAACATTACAGGTCACTGTTTCAAAATGAAAACTCCTAACAGTAATGGTTCTGATCAGTCATAAACTACTACTACTAAGTAGTGCTACAGCCAGGGGTGGGCCTTGGCTTCTTTAACAATGTCCTGCTATGTACTTCTATCCTTAGCCTTCTGTTTCCATGCTGTAATGTCGAGTACCCTTAAATCTTCCTCAAGGTCCTGTAGCCATCGTTTTCTTGGTCGGCCAACTCTTCTTTTGCCAATCATAGTGCCATGTAAAAGTTTGTTCGGCATTCTATTGGTGGGCATTCTTGTGATTTGTTCATACATTGTAGACAGGACCATAAATTTTTCTTAAAAGCTTACGCTCAAACAATGTCAACTGATTTTTCATTGCAGCGGTTAAAGTCCACGTCTCCGCTCCATACGTTAGGACTGGCCGAATTAAGGTTTTACAGAGTTGTATCTTAGTGGTTTGAGACAATACCCTACTTTTAAAAAGCTTTATATTTGCGAAGTATGCTCTATTAGCTGTCATTATTCTTTTTTGGACTTCATTTATTGTTTTATTTTCATCATTCACTTCCGAGCCCAAATATGTGAAACTTATTACTTTTTCAAATGAATATCCATCGATATCTATAGTCGTACTGCTACACCCTCTGCTTGTAGTCATATATTTAGTTTTCCCCTCATTTATGCAGAGACCTACCTTTTTGCTTTCATTATTGATTATATTAAAAGTTTCTTTGAGCGATGGAATATTCCTGGCAACCAAGCATATATCATCAGCATATGCACATATTTGACTGCATGAATGCATGATATTCCCTGAAACGTTAATCCTCCTCAAAACGCCATGTAAGGCACGATTGAAGAGGGTAGCAGACAGGACACTGCCTTGTCTCACGCCAGTCAGAATAGGGAATTTGGGACTGATACCGCCGCCTATGACAACTTTGCCGTCACTATCACACAATGTCATGTTGATCAGTCTGATCAACTTGTTTGGTACATTGAACTCCTTTAGGATTTCGAGCAATTTTGCTCTGTTGACACTGTCAAAAGCCTGCCGATAGTTAATAAGAAGAAGATGAAGGTCAATTTTATATTCTCAACACCTCTCAAGTAACTGTCTTAAAACAAATATCTGATCGGTAGTTCTCCTTCCCTGTCGGAATCCGATAATCTGTTATGATGTTTTCAGCAAAGATGTTGAGCTTTTTCAGTATTATGTTTGAGAATATTTTGTATGCTACTGTGAGCAGAGATATTCCACGATAATAACTACATTCCAATTTGTCACCATTTTTTAAAACAGGACATATGAGACTAGTTCTCCATTATCTAGGCATGTGTTCTCTTTCCTATATGTCTAGGATCAGGGAATATAATTGTGACTGTACAATTTCTCCACAATTTTTATAAAATTCGGCTACGAGTCTTCACCAGGTGCTCTATTGCTTTTCAGCTTTTTAATCGACTCCATGAAGTCATCCATGTCTGGTGACTCAATATCATCCTTATTTGTCAATTCTATTCGGCTCAAGGTATTGTTGTCCGTGTATATCGTCTGAGCTCCCGCATCGTACAGATCACCAAAGTACTCTGCCCACCTGCCAATAGCTTCCGCTTTCCCCTCCACTACTCTACCATCTTTATACTTGCATGAGTCGGTTTTAGGCTGGAAATCTCTATTTATATATTTAACAGCAAAATAGAATTTCCTGGATTCGTTATTACTTCTCAGTTCCTCAATTTGCTCTACTTGCTTCCTTAGAAAGGCTTTTTTCTTTTCACGTATGACCTTTTTTGCTCTTCTACGGCTTAATTGGTAATCTGAGGTGTTCTGTCTTGTAGCGCACTGTAACATTATCAATCTATATGCATTTCTTATTCTTAGCACCTCACGACATCGAATCATTCCTCACCACATCCCCTCATTTTCTCACCAATCACATCACTCGCCGCCTCCTCAATGACTCTGCTAATTTTGGAACACTTTACTTCTATTCCTGTTTTCTCATTTTCAATACCCTCTTTTAGTAACACTTCTAACATTTTTCTATCGCCCAGTTCTCTAAATCCTTCTAACGTGTCCGGATTTTTAAATTTTTCTAGGTTCCAGTGCCTTTTTTTTTATATAATTTCTCTTGTCGCAAACATGCCAGTCACTCTATATTTAATTTTCACCAGAAAGTGGTCTGAATCACAATTTGGGCCTCTGGCCGTTCTAACATCAGTCACTAAGGAAGAATGGCGTTTTGAAGTGAGTACGTGATCAGTTTGGGTTAATGTGTCATTTGGTGCTTTCCAGGTTCCAATGTGTATTTTTTTGTGCGGGAAGCAAATACTTTTTATTATCATGTTGTTTCCTTCAGCAAATTCACACAAATGTTTACCATTGTCATTCGTTATATTATGAAGTGAGTAGGTTCCAGCAACAGTTTGTGTAAAATTCTCCTTACCCATTTGGGCGTTTAGATCACCAAGTATAAATTTTGTATCATATTTGGGACTAGATAGAAGAGCATTTTCTAATTGTTGATAGAAAAGTATTTTTTCATCTTCATCACTGTCTTCAGTTGGTGAATACGCAGAGATCAAAGTTGTATTTCTAAATTTTCTCCTCAAGCACATCTTGCACATTCTATCATTAGTGGGTTCGAATAGCAATAAACTACGGCACAGTCTCTTTGTAAGCATGAATCCTGTTCCTCTTTGTTCAGTTTTTGCTGCTCCACTGTACAGTATGGTATATTCTTTCTTATCAAGTCTACCTTGCCCTCCCCATCTAATCTCCTGTAGGGCCACTGCGTCAATGTTAAATTTACATAGCTGTTCAGCAACTTCAGTCATTTTTCCAGGCTGTAACATTGTCCAAACATTCCATGTTGCTAAAACCAGGTTCGAGTTCCATTTTCTTTTGCCTTTTAACCCATCCTTTATTATTATATTGTTTGAGTTCGTAACAAGAGTTTTTTACGATGTAGGGTTGTTAGCCCTACGCTTAACCACTAACTGGGGGGCCAGGTCATTTTTCATCAGGGTTTCCATCCCCTAGCCTGGTTGCTTTTTCTGCAGCTAAACCCTTGTTTTTATTTTGGAGTTCACTCTCCTAGTCTTTGGAGTCCCCTCCCAAACCGTGCAAGACAGCACAGGGCAGTGCTTATTTGATGGCGGCACTTACTCGCCATGCCACAACATCGTCAACGGGTTATGTGGTATTTAATATGTACGATCTTGCCAATGATTGAACGTCCACCCCTGTTGACGTTGCCACCTCTGGTCCAGGACTGCTTATTTGGAATCTTTATTCACAGCTAACCTATATATCTGTATGCCACTCCACTATCTGCCACCTGTGGACCCGCCCAGTAGCCGAGGTAAGCCTTGGGGATCAGTCATAAAACCCATACATAAAGATAAAAGCGCACAGGTATGAGAAATTTTGTAAACTAATATAATGTAGAGTAGTCTTCAGAGGTGTGTGTGAGTGTGAGTACGTGTGTGTCTGTGTGGTACAGTGTGGGGTGTGTGATGTCTATAGTGCGATGATCGACCTTGTTATGAAAAAGGATTCCAAATCTCTCTTAGTAGTTATAACTAGTCACACTAATTACACTAGGGAACGGAAATTTTGAGTAATTATTAAGTAAATACGCACCTGTTACATACAGCATTCCATCATGTGATATTACAGCTGGGCTAGTCACAGCCATTTTCATTGGTTCAATAAGGTTCCATAAATTTGTCCCTGGATCATAGCGTTCCACAGAATCTAGCCTGTATGATCCTTCCCATCCCCCAACAGCATATACACAACCATCTAACATTGCTAGGCCTGAAAAATGTTTATCTAATACAAATACTGCTTTTATAAATCTAAGAAATACTCTTTTCACAATTACTAAAATTATCATTATTTTTTATTTTTTATTTTCTTCGCCATAATTTATAGGTCCAGGAGGTATCTTTAAAAAAAAAAATAATAATAAAAACCTATATTATGTTCTTTTAAAATGGTATTTCATGTATTATTAACATCATTCAAAAGATAAATATATATACAGTGGGACTCCTCAAATCCGAACTAATTGGGGCTATAGCCTGTTCGGATTTGGAAAAGTTCGGATTTCGGATTTGCTGTGTATTTTGCATCTAACAAAAGTGTGTTTTTTATTAACAAACAATATTAGAGCATTCATTATATATTTCTGTATAAAAAATAAAGTTTTCCAGTGCTACAAGTGAAAAGTCTTTGGAACAACGCAATCACTCAAAAGTTTCTGTGAATGAAAAAATTGACAAGGCTGTATATTTATGGTTTACACAAGAGACTCAGAAAGGAGTTCCTACTCTTTTGATACAAGACAAAGCATTACAGTTAAACAAATTAATGAACGGTGATTTGGAATTTACTGCTTGCAATAGATGAAAGAGAAGATTACTACTAGTGGTAAGCAAGAAGTTATCAGCCGATAATCTTGCTGCAAAAGAATATTTAGACAAATTCACAGATTTGATTTCATCTGAAAATTACTCACCCCAGCAAGTTTATAAAACAGACGAGACCGGATTGAATTTTAAAGCCCTTCCCACTAAAAGTCTTCTACAGAGGAATCTTCTGCGCCAGGCTTTAAAACGAGCAAACAGTGTATCACAGTTTTAGCTTATAGTAACGCCGTGGGAACAAATAAGCTACCATTAATGATGATTGGAAAATCAGCCAAGCCATTAGCCCTAAAAATATCAACTTGAATGCTCTCCCTGTTCATTACAGAAATCAGTGTAAGGCGAGGATCACTGGTAATATTTTCAAGGAGTAGTTCAAAAATGAATTTGTTAATTCAGTAACAAAATTTTATGAAAAAAATGGACTGCCACCAAATGCTCTACTTTTGATAGACGATGCTCCTTCACACCCTTCAGACATGCAGTCGGTATGTAAAGACATAAAAGTAAATTTTCTCCTACCTAACGTGAGATCAGCTTATGGATCAAGGTGTGCTGCAGAACATGAAAATGAGCTACAGAAAAAAGCTTCTGCAAACAATAATTGAAGAAGATTGTTCTCTTTCTATTCCAGAAAAATTTAAGACGATTACAATAAAGGATATAATTTACTGGTTACCTGAATCCTGGAATAATATCAGTAACACTTTACTGCAGAAATTTTGGAAGAAACTCTGGCTTAGCCTCGAGTTTGTGGAAACACCACTTAGAACACGGAGTGATGAAACTGAGCTAATTCAGTTCATTCAAAGAGTACCAGGATGTGAAGATGGTGGAGAAAGTTGCCTGGAAGAGTGGACAGCACTAGATAACAATTAAGAATATACCGAGCATGGCATGGTGTCTATGATCCAGGATCAACACAATGACAGTGTAGCAGATAGCGATAGCGAGGAAAAAGATGCCTCTACAAATGATGTTACTTATGCCGCCACTGCCAACATTGGGTTGCGTTACGTAGAACAACATGCACCTGTAACACCCAATGATGTTATACTAATGCGACGGTGGCTTAACATTGCATTCTCGGGAAGGTTTACGTCTCTTCGCCAGATGAAGATTACTGATTTTAAGTGAAAAATATAGTTAAGTGTCTGTGTCTTTTCTTTTTAAGTGAAACATATTGTTTAGTGTTATTTTTATTTTACTGCCAACAATTTCTATGATAATAAAGTGATACATTAGTACAGTACAGGCCTTCGTATTATATAATGTTTTTACAGTGTCAATTCCAATATAATGCTCAGTCCTTAGAGTAACATGATAAATAAGGCAATAAAATACACACAAGATAACAAACAAAAATTAAATAAAGAATTAGATAACATTACAAAAATAGCAATAGAAAATGGATACAACAAACACCTTATAAAAAATATATACAATAAATTCACAAAAAAACCTAACCTCAACACAACACTACAAATTCAAAAATATCAAATGTTGCAGCACACTTAATATCACATTAACATGAAATAACAAATTACGAAAATAACCTAACCATATTTGAAATAAATAATAACCCAATAGAACTAAACTCACTAGAAAAATACCACATTTACAAAAACATAGACAACAATTTAATGAACCTACAGACAACATATGCATATGACATACTATTCAAAAACATTATACACGCGGCTCAAGAAGAAACATGAATGATGTCAACAAATACCAACATCACGGACCGAGCATCCACACCAGAAAAATAGAGAAAATTAATTCAGTGATTCCACAATGGTCAAGTGACTGAAAGGTGCCTCATCACGTAAGATAAAAATATTGCAGTTAGTGGTGGAAAAAAATTATTTACAAGTAATAATAATAATTTCATATATATATATATATATATATATATATATATATATATATATATATATATATAGATTTTTTGGACTAGGAGACTGACAGACTTACCTTGGTAAGAGTCCACTCTGTAGTCTTGAAATAGAAACACATAGAGGTACAGATATTTGTGAAAGTCGATCTATGAAATGATTGGTGTCCTGGGTATGTGATGGAAGGTTCTTTACTAAGGGTTGAAGGTGTGATTCGAGGAAAGCTGAAATTCTTTCTGTTACTGAATTGCAGCCAGCAATTATTGGTCTACCAGGTGGAGGGATTATGTTTTTGTGGATCTTTGGTAATATATAGAATTGAGGAGTAGAGGGGTTTTCATTATATAATAATTTTAGAGATGTTTCCGAAATATTTTGTTGTTCAGGAGCTGTATATTTGAGTAGGTCCGAGAGTAAATTGTTGAATTCTGTAGTAGGGTTATCTGTAAGTATTTTGTGATGTCTGACAGTTGCTTATTTGATTCTTTGATGTAGTCTCTTTATTCATAATGACAGTGGTTGAACCTTTATCTGCTGGAAGAATCATAATATCTTTATTGTTTTTTAACAAAAATATTGCCGCTTTTTCTAATTTGGTAAGGTTTGGTTTAGTCTTCAGATTTTTAGTGAAATTTATATCGGCTTTGCATGATAAAGTTGATGTAAAGTTCTTTTTTTTTTTTTTTTTTTTTTTTTTTTTTTTTTTTTTTTTCCTGGCGAAAAACCAATTGTGGTTATCATCGCCAAACAAAATCTAACACAGCACTCAATATTTTAAATAAAATCAAATAAATTAATAAATAAACAAATAAATAAATACAACAAAAATTACAATAAAAAACAAAAAACAACAATATAACAATTAAAAAATCCTTAAAAACTAAATAACAAAATAACAACAAAGAACAATATAACAGTAAATAAATAATATGTAAAACAATAATAGGTAACAATTTACCAATAAATAAATCTCAATAACAATAACAAGAACAGAAAATAAATTTAATTAAAATAAATAAAAGAAACACAGAGAATTATATGTATAAATAAATTTAAAAAATATATATATATATTTATGTATTAAATTTTAAAAAATATTTTCAAGTGGTGCAAGAAAGCGATGACTCGGTCAATGGTCGAGGCTTCGTCCCTTAGCACCACCTTTAAACTCCCTTTTAAATTAAAAAGGGCACGAACATTACCTACACTAACACAATCTACCAAAATATGTTTTATTGTGAAGATACCCCCGCAGTATTGGCATATTGGTGGATCTTCACGACGCATCAAATATCCATGAGTTGCAAAAGAGTGGCCAACGCAAAGGCGTGTAACCACCACTTCCTCCCTACGTTTTGAACGAATTGAAGACCTCCATGGACGGACGGTATCTTTAATTTCCCTCAGCTTATTATGAATCACGGTATGCCACTCGTCATTCCAAGCAGCGAGCAATAATTGTTTCGCGAAACACACATAATCAGATGCCATAACCAGTTGAGTAAGAGGCACCAAACTTGTAGCTTTCTTCGCCGCTTCATCCGCTTTTGTGTTTCCAAGTATTCCGCAATGTCCAGGAACCCAACAGAAAGTTACCCCCACACCCCTCAATTGAAGCCTGTGTACAGCACACAAAATGTCCCCAACTAAAGGGTTGTTAGAGAAAACATCCTGAAGAGCCTGAAGAGCACTTTTGGAATCCGAACACAAAAGATAATGCGAAGATCGTGATTGAATGACAGTCAAAGCTTTAAAAATAGCAAATAGTTCTGCCGTGAAAACACTGCAAGCTGAGGGCAATCCGTACTTGTAGGTACAACCAGATGCATAAAACGCACACCCAACGCCATTGTCCAGTTTAGATCCATCAGTGAAAATAATTTCACTGTGTTGGTGGGATTTATAAATGGATGAAAATTCCTGGTGGTAGACCACAACAGGAGGATCGTGTTTTATATAACTGGACAATGAGAAATCGAAGTGCGGCGTTTTTATTATCCATGGAGGTAGATAGCACATTTGTCGTTCAAACATAGTTGGAAGTTGCAACTCAAGGTCATCCAATATTCTTAACGTTCGTATGCCAAAGGGAGCGGTCGAACGTTGACGTGTATTGTACACTTGATTTAGCGTATTATAAAAGACTCTTTCAAATGCCGGGTGGTTGGGTTTGCTTCGAAGAACAGAAACGTAAGATATTTGTAGCATCTGACGTCGTCCAGAAAGGGCAGGTTCTCCAGCTTCGACAAGAAGACTAGGGATTGGGCTAGTTCTAAATGCACCAGTAGCCAGTCTAAGTACAGAGTGGTGGATGGTATCAAGAGTTTTCAGAACTGTAGGTCGTGCAGATGAGTAGACTTGACAACCATAATCTATGCGCGATCTAACGACTGCGCGATAAAATCGAAGCATACTAGTTCTGTCTGCTCCCCAATTCGTACCACTAAGGACTCTTAACATATCCAATTTCTTGCTGCATCTCACCTTCAAATCACGAACATGTGGACCCCATGAGAGTCTTTTATCAAATAAAAGACCCAAAAATCGAACACTATCCGTGGTATGAAGCTGAACCCCGTCAAGATAAAGGATCGGCTCCTGGTGTTGCCTACGACGACTAAATGCTACACACTGGGTCTTCGAAGCAGAGAATTTAAAACCTGTAGTTCTTGACCATTCCTCTAATCTACTTATTGCTAACTGCAAAGATCTTTCCGCAGTTGCCATGCTACGAGCAGGCACATATATACAAAAGTCATCCACAAAAAGGGAACAGTGTACCGGAGATCGTATATTGCTGATGATACTATTTATTGCAACGGCAAATAGCGTGACGCTCAGCACGCTGCCCTGCGGTACACCATTCTCCTGTGTATAGCTGTTTGAATACGTGCCTCCAAGTCGAACGCGGAAAGATCTATTAGAAAGAAAGTTAGCAATGAATGCTAGGATATTCCCTTGTATACCCCATGATTTTAAAGTGTTGAGAATTCCTCTTTTCCATGCCATATCGTATGCCTTCTCAAGGTCGAAGAAAACAGCAACGAGTGTTTGACGCAAGAGAAAGGCATCTTGAATAGCGGATTCTAACAAAACCAATTGGTCAACGGATGATCGTCCTTGCCTGAAACCACACTGTTCGTTGCAAATAAGGTCATTGGTTTCTAGGTACCAGACAAGACGGCGGTTGACCATCATCTCCAGTAGTTTGCATAAGACGCTTGTAAGGGATATAGGTCTATAACTACTGGGATTGGTTTTGTCTTTACCTGGCTTCAAAAGAGGAATTACAGTCGATTCTAACCATGCATCGGGGAAAGAGCGCTCCTCGAATAAACGATTGTATACTCGAAGGAGGACAAGTTTCGCCGATGATGGTAGATGTTTTAGCATGGAGTACACAATGGAATCAGGACCTGGTGCAGAATCCTTCGTTGACGCAAGAGCTGACTCCAATTCCCCTATAGAGAAAGGAGTGTTTAAAGGAGAGTCCCCAGACGACCCAACAGTAAACGGTATTGCTTCTTCCTTCAGTTTATAAATCTGGAATAATCTATTATAGGCTGAAGTAGCAGAAAAGTTAGAAAAAGATGTTCCAAGTACATTAGCAATGTCATCACTGTTTGTGATTAATCTCCCATCTGGTTGCTTCAGCGCAATGGCTGGCAACGGAATGGAAGTACCACAAACTGATCTTAGTTTCCTCCACACTGTGGAGGACGGAGTTGTTCGTCTAATTGTGCTAATGTACTGTTCCCAAGAGTTCTTTCTACTCAGCCTAAATATTCTCCGTGCTTTCGCACGGAGTATTTTATATTCCTGAAGGTTTCCATTCGTTGGGTATCGTTTAAATCTCCTAAGAGCTCTTCGTCGTAAACGGAGGATTTCTGTGCATTCATCGTTCCACCACGGCACAGGCGGTCGGCGTGGATGCGCAGAGGTTTTCTGAATGGTCTTTTCAGCGGCATTTACAATTGCTTTTGTAAAATTTTCTATATTTTCATCAATGGGTGTCAGATAATCCATGTCAAGTGATACAAGGTAATTCGAGTAGGAGTCCCAGTTGGCTTTTTGCAAAATCCAACTGGAATTTCGAGCATAACAGGGTTGGGAGTCACATAGACTGATCTTAATAGGCACATGGTCGCTTCCATACAAATCATTGAGTACTGACCATGTGTATCTAGTAGCTAATTGAGGGCTGCAAATCGATAGATCAACAGCTGTCCATCCACCAGTAGATGCTGCTAAATGAGTAGGAGAACCGTCATTTAGCAGACATAAGTCTAGTTCCGTTCTTACACTTTCAACAATATCACCTCGAGAGTTCCTAGTCGGAGATCCCCAAGACGAATGGTGGGCATTAAAATCCCCTACCAATAAGAACGGAGTTGGTAACTGGCTTATCAAATTTACTAAATCACTGTGATGCAGGTTTTCTTGTGGTGGCAAGTAGACACAACACACAGTGATTTTATACGGGACAGCTGTTTGAACGGCTACTGCTCGTAAAGGAGTTATTAAGTTTAGAGAAACAGCATCGATACAGTCACGGGCTAGGATGGCTACGCCACCTCTAGCTCGATCTTCTGTAACGAAGTCCGATCTAAAAACTGAATACTCCCTTAAATGGAAATTATGCGATTCGTGGAGATGTGTCTCCTGTAGACATACAAACATTGGATACACATCTCGCACGAGTACTTTAAGTTCTTCTATGTGACTCCTAACACCGTTGACGTTCCATTGTATCACTGACTTCCTAAGCAAAGACATTTATTAGCTTAACAAAGGATTTATTTGACACCCATTGGTGCTCTCTCCTTTCTTGCCTGGGACGTTTTTAGACGTCTCAGGCTTACATTTCTCAGATTCCATATCTACCCGTTCAGGGATGGAATCCGAGGAAGTTTTGGGTTTAGGAGGGGTAGTTTTAACATTCCCTCCTTTGTTAGCATTTTTCTTAATACCCGGTAACGACGGAGGCGATGTGGTCTGACGTAACACTGGTTTCCGTGGTTTGGATTTTTCCAACGTCTTCTGCACAGAAGGTTTATTACCCGTTGATAATATCTTCTGCACAGAAACACAAGGCTCACTTAATGACTTATTTCGTGCTCCAATCCCCCCAGTGGAAGGGATTGGAACAAGAGGCAAATCACTATCCGTCGCTGCAGTTTGTACTAAACTCAAAGTAGGAGGTCCATTCGTGACTATGGACAAAAGGCGAGAAACTTGTTCAGTTAGAACTTCAATTTTTTTCGACAGCTCGGCACAGTTGTTACAGGACGATTTGGAAGCGGTCAGAGTAGCGGCATAAGTCTTACTGTCTGCCTTTGGCTGAGTAGATCTATACATTTTTTTGGCGTCTGGAAACGACAGCTTGTCTTTCGCCATGATGCCTAGGATAGCTTTCTCTTCCTTAAAAGTAGGGCAGTTGTAGGATCGCGCTGGGTGGTCACCACCACAGTTGGCGCATTTCGGAGAATTGACACATTCCTTATCATCATGGCCTTCAACGCTACATATACCGCATACGTTCTGAGCTGATATGCCCAAATCGCTGGCACTTGAAGCAGCGCCTAGGGTTAGCCACGTATGGTCACACTGAGAGCCTTTGGTAACCTGCATGTAAGTATTCGGGTATTTCCGGCTTTCCAAAAGTGACGATAAAAGAAGCTGTTGCTACTTTTTCTCCTTTGTCCATTTTCGTTATAGGGATAACGTCCGTAACTAACTGAGAAGACAGTTCGGACTTTATTTCATCGATTGGAAGGTGCATTAAATCCCTACATGTGATGACCCCCTTTGAGTAATTCAAGGATCTGTGGGGAGCCACAGATACCATGACCTGGTCAAAGAAGGAGGTCATTTTTGATAGAGAACGAGTTTGTCTGTCGGTGGAAGTCGCAACTAACAGTGTTCCGTTTCTTAGTTTCTTAATAGAGGCTACTGGGCCTCCAGCACAAGCAGTAATAGCCTTGTTAATAAGGAAGGGAGAAACTTTGGAAAGATCTTTCCCTTCTTCGGCACTAGAAACAACTAAATACTTTGCTGATGGCAATGTCTGCGACGTTGCCACCATCAACTTTTTACTCAAATCCTTTTGAATATGATCGTCAGGAGAATCCTGGCGTGTCCTCTTCAGACTAGTCATATTTGACGTGGTTTTGGAATCCATAAATATTTTTTGCCAGCCATCGTGTCAAGCGTTACGGGCGAGACTATAGGAACGGGTACACCCTTGGATCACATTAAGATCATTTCCAATCCTCAGAACTCTGAGGCCTATAGCTTTTCTCCTTAGCTCGACTGGATGGGCATCAGTCGAGAACTCGTAATACTGTGCACAGGCTCCGACACCCATGCACCGCGGACACTCCCTGACCAAGGACCGAAGCGGCTGGTAGACCAGAAACCGCGCTTACGTCTTCGGCAGAGCAAGCTCACATCAGCGTCCCGGACCAGAGTTTGTCACGCTCTGGACTTTTCAGCACTCCCAACGCGCAACGGTTCTGACCAGTCAATATTCCCTAAGCGAAGATGTAAGTGTTGAAATGTGTATAGATTGTGTTAGTGTGTGTATGTGTGTGTGTATGTTTTTGTGAGTGGTGTAGTGTTAGGCTAGGGTACCGCGAGGGACGCCAAATCCCTCGTAGGTGCGGCTAGTCCGCACCCCCCTGCGGTGATGTAAAGTTCAATGGGGTGATCAGGTGGTAGTGGTGATGGATCCCAGTTGGAGGGTGGTTTGAATTTTGCAAGACATACGTCTATGTTTGTATCCGTTTTGAAAGTTGGTGTCTGAACTATATAATTTTTTATCCTAAGTTTTCTGGCAAAGCTGAAAACATCTTTTCCTAGCTTGAATTGGTCTATTTCCTTAGCTGGTGTGAATGACAGGCCTTTAGAAATTACTTGTAGTTCATGTTCCGAGAGTGTGTGGTTGGAAATATTGTGCATGGCAACTGTTTTTGGTGAAGGGTTATTTCTTATATCGGGACTGTTTTTATTATTATTTTTGTTATTCAGCAAAAATGATTGGGTTGGCAGTTTAGGGAGTTGTCCACAGGGTACTGGTATCTTGAAGAGAGAACTTAGGCTAGGTTTGTCACAAACAAGAGGTGGTTTGTTGGCAGGTAAAACTGGATTACCATATTTTTTGATTTGGCCAAAAAGATTTATTTCTTGAATGCAGAGTTTTGAAAGTTTATGTATTTTATTCTTTGCAAGATTGTCTTGCAGTATGTATGCTTTATTGAGAGTATCTTCCATTTGTTGTATTAGATATGGAAAACTGGAGGTAATTATTTTGGCAGTTGATGTTAGTAATTCAGATAATTTGACTTGTTCTTGTTTGTGACACTGTAAGACCAAACGTGTAATTTGGAAAGAGTTGTTTTCGTAAATTGGAGAAATAACAGTTTTGATATACTGGGGCATACCTGACAGTGGTGATTTCATATTTAAACCCTTTGGTGTAATGCCTAGATTTAGACATGCTTCTAAAAACAGTATATGCATGTTTATTTTTGAGATTTTAAAAGCCAGGTTTTTAAGCTGTTTCAAATACAGCTTAGGAAGATTCATTATATATAAGATAGGAAAGGAGGAAAGAACACCTACAAAGATAGTGAAGGAATATGAAAATGGAAAGATTAAATATATGTTTATATATTTTTTAGGTTAGTTTTGGTTGGTAAAGATTATTTAGATTTTTTGGACTAGGAGACTGTCAGACTTACCTTGGTAAGAGTCCACTCTGTAGTCTTGAAATAGAAACACATAAAAGCACTTAAACAATGATATATTTCAACCACACACAGTGGTCTTTGTCAATCAGAAAGAAAACACAACAAGAAATATGAGAGAATGAAATAAAATAATTATAAATTATAATCACAGATTGTGTAGAGTAGAAATCAGATGTCACAGATGCACAGATTAAAGATATATATATTGTTTCCATGAGCATATGAGTGATTATAGTTTATATAAGTCTGTCAGGGGAAAAGAGATTAGAGACGTCTGAGGCTATTAAAGGGGAAAAAATATGAATGGATTTTTCTGATGTTGAGGTTAGGGGATTCTCTGGACTTGGTATACCACTGGTATGATAGTTCCCATCTTCTCAGTTCTGAGGGATTTTAATCAGGGGGGGGGGTGATTTAATTATTTTTGTGGTATAGCAGTCATCAAAAGTTGTGATGTTGTGACTCGCAGCATTTTGAGCTGTTGGCCTATCCATATATATATATATATATATATATATATATATATATATATATATATATATATATGTGTGTGTGTGTGTGTGTGTGTGTGTGTGTGTGTGTGTGTGTGTGTGGGTGTGTGTGTATGTGAGCGTATGTATATTTGTGTGTGTGTGAGTGAGAGACAAAATTGCCAATTTATCACATACCTATGTGATATACATTTAAATATTAATCTAATTTAAACTATACATAAATTGGGAAGAAAGTACAAACCTAATTCAGATCTTGGAACAATCATTGATGCCATTTCTAGCCAAAAATCCAGTACAGGATCATATCTCCACACCGATCTAGAAGCTGAGCCATCAGGAAACTCACCACCTGCCAAGTATAAAGTGTTTTTTCCAGATGCTACTAATCCATGTTTGCTAAAAAATTATAAATACGGTTATTAATTTATTATACTCTATAAATTACCATTTTATTTTATAAATTGTTCTATTACTGGATTTATCAAAATGATTTTAAAGTAGGCTATTATCGAACAAATTAAGCTAGTGAGCACTAATTACTAGGAATATTATACTGTGGTTTATTATTAATGAATAATACTCACAACCTTTAACAACAAATACTTTTATTCTAGTCTTATGTACATTTCAGTTACAAAGTAACCATTCTCAGAGACATGACAATACATAATCTATATGCAGTATGCACATAAAATCAGAATACAAATATTTGTGGTTAGAGATTGTGTGTATTATTTATCAAGCTATTAAGTAATGTGTCACTTGATATACAGAAAAAAATGTTATCAAGAACATACAAGTTTTAACACTTTCAAGCCTAGTCCCTTAATACTCGCCCATCTCTATCTGCCTGGAGGATTTTAGGTAAAGCATAAAAAATTCCTGACTTATAATAAATACCATATTTACAAAAAATTATACATTATTGTAAAGGGAATGAAACAACCTTTCAGGAAATATAAACATATGAATTGATTGCTTACATATAGATCGTGTTATGCTCGTTTGAAAAATGTATTGAAAAGAAAAAAAAGGCAAAAATATAAAATAGCAACACTGTACATCACTTCACTTCACTGTACATATTTTACATTGAAATGAAAATAAATATTACATGTTATATATGATTTTAAAGCTAAAAGAAAATGCAATTTTGATTTTTTTTTTAAATTTAGAAAATGCTTTAAAATTGGGCTATTTACAATTTCATTAAGTTCATTAATAAAAGATATGTCGACAGTACCTCGGCCAAGATCGGTTTCACTGTCACTGTCTAAAAGCAACATACCACGTATTGAATCGCTTCTCAAAGTGTCTTTAGCCATTATATCTATAACGTAATATCTCTAACAATATAAATTAATTAACTGAAAGATAAATTTAGAGGGAAAAACAACATACTTGGAAGCCTAAACAAAAGTTACAGAAACTAAAAATTAAATAAACGAAATGATAGATAGATAAGATTTATTATAAACAACAAAAAACTTGAGGCATAAACAACACTCACTAATAAAACACTTATTATCTGACCGAACTAATATCTATCAAAACAAATGTGTGATAGCTCTCTGTCATTACACTTCACCAAATACGTTTTTGTTTGCAAAATAAATTCTGAATGGTCTAAAGTTAAAGACATGTAAAGTAGAATAACCAATATAATGAACGATATCGACAAAACTGAGAATACGCGGGAATTACGTTGCTGTGGAAATAAATACAGGAACCCGTGCTATACAAGAGCGTAAGCAACTAGTTGTTAACTAAATGGCCCGATCTATACTCGGACTGCAACGGCCCTAACAGCGGTCACGCAGATAAAAATTTTTAACAAGCATCTCCGACCTTAGTCAGCACTGTGCTAACGCTTGCCAAACAAAACTGAGAAAACGTGGGCATTACGTTGCTGTGGAAATAAATACAGGAACCCATGCTATACAAGGGCGTAGGTAACTAGTTGTTAACTAAATGGCCCGATCTATACTCAGGCTGCAACAGCCCTAACAACCGTCACGCAGATAAAAATTTTTAACAAGCATCGCCGACGTTAGTCAGCCCTTTGCTAACGCTTGCCAAAATCTGCCAGAACTAGTCTCTGGACTTTTTTTTAAAAAAATCTAACTTGCGGAGATTTAACACTTTGTGTTAAATGGCTGTTTCACAAGGAGTTAATTCTTTTTAGGCATCTCAGCTTAACCCTTTCTGTACCGCTATAAAAAACAATGGACAATTTTTAAGTTTAACTGTATTTTCTTAGCTTACTGCAATTAAATTTTGATGTAGGTATGTTTTCAAAAAAAAAAAATTTAATACAAAGGGGTCATACAGATCCGGGACTTGCACGTCCCGACAGCAAATGAGGGGCGGTAAAATACTATTACGTTAATTAAACATTTTGATAATAAATACAATTTCCTATAAATAATGCCGTCTATTACTACAGTGTTATAACTTGAAATTATCCATGGAATGTCATATTTATTAATAACAAATATAAAAATCTTTGAACACATTTATATATTTTTTACACATATTGTCTAAATCAAAATACTATATACCTACCTAAATATATCAAACTAAATTTAGAACTTGAAACTGTAGCCTAATTCTACAATGATTTTTTTCATTTGTATGCATATTGACAACATATTTAGAAAACTATAGACAAAAAATAATAATAAAAATATGCGAAATCCAACACACATTTCAAATATAAAAATCATAGTTTTTATAATTGTATTACAATGTTGACTACCTAAAATAATAATTTCAAATATTATTTCACTAAATAAACTACATCAAATAGTATGATATTACATCTAAATTACTATTTCATGGTACTTAGCAAAACAGTTTTTTTTCATTGCAACACAAATGTACATACAAATTGAAATTGGCTTGGATACCACCTTGTTCATGCTACACAATTCACATCTGCCACATTTATTTGTGAACTGTGGCCAGTGTCCACCCAAATTTCCCAATCACACATCCTTAACAACTGAATAATCAGATTTTCTTCTTTTCTTAGATGATGCTGCTAGTAGTGGTGTCTCGGAGGATCTCTTTTGACCTTTCCTTTTTTTGCCATTTTTTGCTGCAATCAAGCCCATTCCAATCTGCTGACGAACTTCTAACAGAGTTGTTTTTTTGAACAATTGGCAATACATTATATATGCATTTACAAATGCAATATCCATAAGTGCAAAAAAAATCAGTTCCACCACTTCTCTGACTTCCTAACAACTCTATAAAGGACACGGGATCTTCAGCTTCTCTTTGACCTTCAGTAGAATTTGAATTTTTCGTGATGGTGTTGTCAAAATTATTTAGCAGTGATATTGGTCTAAGATCTTCATCTTCATTATCATCGGAATCAATATCTGATGGATAGTTTATATCAGGAATATCTTCATTTAGATCGGAATCAATATCTGATGGATAGTTTATATCAGGAATATCTTCATTTAGATATTTTTCAATCAACTCCAATGACAAAGGTTCATTTGATGACATTTTGTAATCTAACTCAAATAATATTTATTTATGAACTTTACAACACAAATACACTTATCCAATCATAAACAATATAAAACTGTTGAGAAATAGCACTCATGAAACTAAAATAGGTCACGTAAACTTATAAGTTATGTGAAACATAAATTGTCAGAAAAGACGTCGTTAACTGCTGTCGGGACTTGAAAGTCCGGGGTACATTTTTGGTAATTATCTACTCAAAAAAACAATAAAAACTACTGTATTACAACTACTATTTCAAAACTATATGTTAACCAATGTTAATCTAAAATAATTAAAAAGGGAGCGTATTTTCACAACCCAATAACACTTATGCAATCGCGAGTCAAATCAACACCAGGTGGCAGACAGATGGTTCTGTAAGAGATTAGCTCTTGATGTGTTTAGACTGAAAACTAATCATAACCAATGCTCGTAATGTTTATACCAATGGCTCGTAGAAGTCTTGTCAGCATTTGAAGGCCATATTTGTACTACACTGAATTCTACAGCGTATTAAAGTCACCGGGACATGAAAGTCCCGTCAGCAGGCAAAGGGTTAATGACCAGGGTGTCGGAGTGTATAAGAAAATTGTTTATCAAATAAATTTCAACTCAATTTGCAAGTTAGTAAAAACATCGCATATAATTAATAACCTAGAGTTGGAACTTCCTACTACGTTTGAACGATTGATGTGTTGTCTACTTCCATGGATAATGAAAACCCCCCGCTTTGATTTTTCATTGTCCAGTTTTATTAAAAGCAATACTCCTAATGTGGTGTACCACCAGGAGTTTTTGACAATTTACAGATCCCACCAATATAGTGAGATTATTTTCATGGATGGGTCTAAACTGGACAACAGCGTTGGATGTGCGTTTTATGCGTCTGGATGTACCTACACGTACGGATTGCCCTCAGCTTGCAGTTTTTTCACGGCCAACTATTTGCCATTTTAAAAGCTTTAACTGTTATACAATCTCGATCTTCCCATTATCTTTTGTGTTCTGATTCCAAAGGTGCTCTTCAGGATGTTTTTTTTGTTAACCCTTTAGTTGGAGACATTTTGTGTGCTGTACACAAGCTTCAATTGGGGGGGTGGTGTAGGGGTAACATTCTGTTGGGTTCCCGGACATTGCGGAATACTCAGAAACACAAAAGCGGATGAAGCGGCGAAGAATGCTACAAGTTTGGTGCCCATTACTCAATGTGTTATAGCACTTGATTATGTGTGTTTTGCAAAACATTTATTGCTCGCTGCTTGGAATGACGAATGGCATGCGGTGATTCAGAATAAGCTGAGGAAATTAAAGATACCGTTCGTCCATGGAGGTCTTCTATTCGTTCAAAACGTAGGGATTAAGTGGTGGTTACACGCCTTCTTGTTGGCCACTCTTTTGCAAGTCATGGATATTTGATGCGTAGTGAAGATCCACCAATTTGCCAGTAATGCGGTGATATCTTCACAATAAAACATATTTTAGTTCATTGTGTTAGTGTAACTAATATTTGTGCCCTTCTTAATTTAAAAGGGAGTTTGAAGGTGGTGTTAAGGGACGATGCCTCGGCCATTGACCGAGTTATTGCTTTCTTACACTACTTGATCATATTTTTTTAAAATTTAATATTTAAAATATATGCTTTTATAGTTATACTTATATTTGTTTTAATTATTATCTGCGTATATATTTTATTTATTTAAATTTAATATATTTAATGTTCTTGTTATTGTGCCATTAAGATTTATTTATTATTAAATTGTTGACTATTGTTGTTATAAATATTGTTATGTATTTACTGTTATTTTGTTCGTTGTTGTTATTTTGTTATTTATTGTTATGTTTTTTTTATTGTTATATATTTATAGTTACATAATTGTTTTATACATTGCTGCTTTGTGAAGGTATGTTAGTTTTGTAATTTTTGTTAGATTTAAATTTGTTTTGTTATTTTGTTTTATTTAAAATATTGCGTTTTGTGTTAGGACAAAAAAAGACAAAAAAAAACCCTAATCATAATTAAGGGTACCATATACAACCCTTAGGCAATTATTTATTGCTTTTGACCCCTTTATTTATTTACAAAGAACCTTGTTTATCTATACATTAGTTTTATTTCAGAATACTTTGTGAACAATCCTTTTAATTCATTTTCTTAAATTTTGTCTTAGTTTACCAATATTTAGGTTTTTATCTACAGTATTTCGTGTACATTTAATTTTAATCTCCTATATAACAAACATTAAAAGAATTTATTTCCGACTTTATTAATTTTTCAAAAATTGTTTGTTTATATTTATACTTGTTGGCCACGATTTTGGCTTTGATGATGTCAAAGCCAAAATGGCGCCTTATCTACCTAGTGTTTCTTCACTTCTAATATTAATAAAGCCATTATCTTTATAACATAGTTTATTCATTATATTTTTTAAAATTTAAAAGAATTACTTGAATCATTATTTTCCCCAAAAATAAGTGAATTTACAAATTTATAGATTTGAACGAAAAGAAAGCAAATACCCTTATTAATTTGTGCCGTTTCCTGGATCTTGCTAGATTCCACATGACTTGGGCTGTACAAATTTCCCTCCATGGTCTTTTTTCTTCAGCTCGTTCCTTTGACACATGTCTCTGCGCATTTAATTTTTAAAACTTTACAGTTCTTATCCCTGTTTTTCTAAATACGTTTCACTGATTTTATTCCTGATTTTAAACTTTTATTCTTGATAACTTGATGTTTACTTTTTTATTGTTTTTATATTTAACAGTTTAAACTTTATTTTGGCGAATTTTAATCTTACCAATTTTTAAAAACAATTTACTATTTATAAATTTTGGAAACCTCAGGTGTTTGATCTATTTGAAATTCACATTTTGTTTAAATTTAGCCAAATTTTGGGGCCGAAATCCCTAAATAAGGCTTGTAAATCGCACCATTACATTTTTGCAGCCACCTATTCCCCGCACTTAGCACATGATGTTAGAATTTAACAGTTTTAAAACATTTAAAAAGTAGAGTAAATTGAAGCTTCGTCCAGCGTTGACAATACTTAGTGACTCACTGACTATTTCCTCTCGCCTTCAACCACCCTGTACACTCTCCCCAGTCTCACCTGGTGTCTCTGGCACAATCAACATACTTGTTAAAAAGTGACGTAGTATGGTTCGATCCTACCCCTTAAAATCGCCTGATCCCTACATCACAGTTTCCATTGTTGGTGGCTTCTAAATTTTAGTACAAAAAATTAAATCTGGTCATACAATTTTTAAATTTTGAATGTAGGCCATTTTCTTTTTCTTGATGTTTTTCATAATTTATCTTTCTGCACATTTTCAAATGTTGATGAACTTTCTACATGAATTTCGACTTTTCTTCAATTTTTCTTTGTTGCTCATCTGCTTCAAATAAAAACAAAAAACTTCCCCCTTTAAAAATGACTTTACTTTATAAATTTTCTTAGAAATAGCTGCATATGGCACAGTATTTATATTTATGTTTATTATCGAAAATTGAAATTTTATATTTTTTAAATTTCCATTGTAACGCTTGAATTCTTGATTTAAGCCCGTTACAGGGCGTAGGCTTAAAAGTGTTAATATAAAATAAGGTTTCATTGTCTTTGGATTGTTCATAGTTTTTGCCTCAAAATTTGAAACTAAAATATTAAGAACAAGTCAAGATATTGAGAATTGGAGTAAAAATTTTATTAAATCCTCTACTCCAATCAAAACATTTTGTTAAGAAAATTTAAGACAATTTTGCATGGAACATTTTGGTACCAACTTTGGTCATGCACCAGAGAGTTGTGGATAGTGGTCATATTGTTTAGGTAAGCAGCTTGCCTACACATAAATTTTGATCCTTTCCCTAACTACTATCAAAATTTTAAGAACATCAGTTTTATCTAGTAGTGTAGCCAGAAAATTATTTCAAGTAGATTACTGGGAAATCTGGAAAATTTTCAAAAATTCAACCCCTGTAAACCAAATGTTACACATTATTCTAGTCCTGACTACTACAAATTAATTTTGTATTTTTAAACAGAATCCATTTTTACTTCATTTGATTATTAATAACATTTAATTCAGGTAAAAGTTCATGGTAGTATCGAGATTCCAAAATTATTCTTCTTGAAATGTTAAACTTCAATTGCATTAAAGTTTTAATTTAAGTTTGAGTCTTGGTAAATTAGGTTTTATGAATCAAATGCATTTTTGTAGTATTTTGTTAAAAAAAGGGAAAAGAACTGTTAGGGACTCCTTAAACACAAAATCACTATAAATCTTTCACATAAGTACGTAAACCTAAGTGAACATTGTCTATTCGTCTGCTGTTTTGACCAATTAGTATAATAAAATCACACTAGATGACAGAACAATGCAGAGTATAAATCTTAGAGGAAATATATGTTTGACCTATTCCTTAAGAGGAAAACATGTTATTATGAAGCATATCTAAAAATCATCTCTCCAATTCAGCAAAGGAGTTAAGAATTCAACCTTCTAATGTTACTCTACCAAATAATTATGCAAATGTATTTGTTATATATTATCATATCTTGCTGATCTCATACATTTCAACTCAATTAGTCCTATTATATTAAGATTTGAATTCATATATCACAAATTTTAAACAATAATATATTTTATTTCAAATGGTGTTTGGACCCTCCATTTACTTATGACATTGGTTTTATCCAAAAGCATTTGGACCTGAAAAACCCTTCAGAAACTGGACTACAAGAATAAGAAACTGCTTTTTAGCCCGAAGTGTTGCAGAACAAAAGTGTACACAAATTTTGTTCATGACATTTATCCATAGAGATATAAAACCTATTGGTGTTAATTGGAATCACAATTTCATTGTCATTTTGAATTTAAGAAATTGTGTTGTGAAAAGTTTTAATTTGTTATAGAGAGTAAAAACTACTGACTCTATGCCATGGTATAATCTCAACAAGACTTAGTTTATCACGATAAACAATATACAGCATATTTTATCCTATATATTCTATTTGTCAACCTTGTGAAAATTTTGCTTTGTAAATTGAAATTTAGGACAATTTTGCCATAAAAGAGAATATATTATAAATAAAAAGATTTACTAACAGTTTTGGAAGGTCTACATATACAGATAATGTTGGAGATTTGTTACTTTCAATAGACACCAGCACTCTCCCAAGGAGACAATTTCTTAGAGGTGATGGCAAATTTGTATAGAAAATATTTATATTTTTAAACCTAAATTTTTATTATAAGTATTATCGGGTAGCAGTGAATACATTTTAACTTACTTGCTGACGATTTCAAAACAATCATTTCAGTAACAAAGCCAACCAGCCACTGCCAGTGATCACTCAAGATTGCTGGACGTATGATTTATGAGGGTGGAGAGGGTTTTGGTTTAGCAGGTTATTTACTATGTAATGGAATAAGGTGTTACACGTCCAGCAACAACTTGAGCGATCACCAGCGGTAGCGGATCAGCTTTGTCAATGAAATGATTGTTTTGAAACACGTCAGCATGTAAGTTCAAAAGTATTCACTCAGTTATGCAATAATTACTTATAAATTAATTAGTGAATTCAAGATGATTACAAGTAATCTTTTTACTTGTTCATTTTTGAATTGTCTGACAACACTATAAAGCTGCTGATATATTAAATGTTAATGATGTAAAGCCAGTAAAACTTTGTATGGTTTTCTGCATGGTTGGTAGAAATTATCATTATATAAAAAAAAGTTAAGACACAATGTAAATGGGAACTAAAAACCTGTTTGACTAAGAATGAAATTGGATATTACAAAGACTCTATTTGGTGTTCAGACATTAACTCTTTTTTATAAAAATATCACATAAAATAAACAGTTGGTAGAAGTTTGGTAATTTCAGGATTTATAGTTGCTATTACTAAGTTCTGAAACTCTGAAGGTGAATATTGTGATATATTTATAATCACAGCATTTGATATAATGATGGTAATTCCATATTGAAATCTTCCCATTAGTAGTTGAATAACATTTAGTGGTTTATTCATCATTTTTGAAACCTTGTATCCAATTACAGGTTTTTTCCTTTCTGGTCTCCAAATACAGATATACAGAAAAGGTTAATTTTATACTTTGCAAATATGAGTGCTAAATTTATATCTTGTAAGCATTTCTAGTTACGATATGAAAGTGAAATTATTAATAAAGAAGGTTATTAGTTTAATAACTTACATTAATAGTATATTAGTGGTCTAATATAATATTGTAGTGTAATGTAATAGTGATAAATACCTCACTGCAAATGGTAAACATGCAAGTGTTCTCCAGATTTGTGTCTTTGTGCTGTAGCATTCAACAGATCTCAAAACCACTTTATCATCTTCTCCTCCAACAGCTACTATCACCTGTAAAGCTCTTACATCTTACAAAAAGTCACAATATAAACACATAACCAGATTTATAAGTAAAATATTATTCTAATAAAAATATTGTGTGAAGTCAGTTATAACAAACCAACTATAATTATTCACTTTTATGAGAATTGAGTTATTGAAATGCATGCTGTAGTATTCAATTATTATTTGGAAAACTTGTAATAATTTAAAGCAAATGGTCAGACATCTAAAATTGGCTAACTATAAACAAATAGCCTTTTTCAAATTGAAAAGGCTAATAGTTCCAATCAATGACCTTAATATGGAAAACCAATAATAAAATACTAATTCATTTGATGAAATTGATAAACCATATCAAGTAGCTCAAGTATTAGCATGTAATTCAAGTTTTCAGCCTTTTGAAATTTGTTCTATTAGCTCACACTCTCCTGATATACATCTTGTACAAATTAACAATCATTAATGAAATACATTTTTATTCATCCAATCAAGTACAAATACATTTGTTTAACCTATAGTTGATGACAATTGATTTTAATACAGTTTGTTCAAATATCTATTCAATAATTAAATTATAAAAATTTGGGTCTGATTTTACTATAAATGTCTGATTCGAATTAAGTATCTTCATGTTCGAAGTCTAATGCGCTTTGACACTGCGCCAACTTTCCTTTAGCTAGAAATGTATTTCTCAAAGATATATATACATTTTTTTTGCTCCTATCTGGTTGTTGTCGAAACCTCCATTATACAACCTTAAATTGTTGCCATGGTTACCATACAATATCATAAATAATGCTCAAGCATTAAAAATGAATAAAATAAACAAACTGGATTAACGGTATCAAACTTTGTTTCACAAACAGACAAAGTGAAAGGAAAACGAAAAGAAACTAGAACACAATGAAACCGACAAAAAAATGCATATAAATAGTGCCAATCAAAAATAATAGCCCAACATTATACATAGAAAGGAAAACGGAAAGTTCCATAGAAATTTGCTTTCTATTTTGCCACTTAGTATTCTTATTATATATTTTAGTATTCTTATAATATGTATATACTTACAATGAAAATATTGGAAAGAACCCCAATACCAAAAAAATAGCAAATAAAACAAGTTACTTTAGATTAAACCCTTATGTACATTTCGATAACCACGTCATCACCATCTGAGGATCTTATTACAAAATTACATCTAGCTAACAAGAAGTTACAAACTAGAGTGATACCAATTGATCTCTGCGGTTGCTATATATATAGGCATGAGGTAAGCTCCGCCCCCTCTCCGTCCTTGACCAACAAATAAAGATTGGCCATCTTGAACCAAATAGGCTAAGTCAAAAAGTTCACTATAATAATACATATGTAACAAAAACTTCAGCTAATAACAATAAATAAAATAAAAACCAATTAAATTAATGCGTCATATTTGAAAAAAGGCTATTTAAGGAAAGAATATAAAGGCGAGTTAAGGATAGGCCATTTATCTGCATTCATTAATTTACAATTTGAATTGACTATAAAAATATTTTCATACCTATTAAGTAACTTTTTTGAGTTGATACATTTTAGCTAAAATAACATTTTCATCTTATTCATGCTGATTATTAAGGACATGTACTACTACACTTGATTTTTCAGGTCTATCATATTTAATATGCACAAGATGTTCTTTATATCTAGTACACAAATTATCTAGTTACACAAAGTACTACAAATTATCTTATAAATACCTGATTTTTCCAGTTTTGGATTTTTTTTTGGGGTTACATAATAAATGCTCAAGTTTATTTTGAGTTTTATAGGCTATCTTAACATTTACCTTTTTCAAAAAATAGTAACCCTTTTGTTAAAATACTATCAAAAGGTAAACTAATATAATTACATTTTTTAATTTGTTTTTGAAGAGTGGTAAATATGCTTAAAACATATTTTAATATTTCTTTCGTAACAATATTATCTACAATTCTGGTATTAAAATCGTTATATCTAGCCACTCCTTTGATATAATTAATTTCTTAACAAAAACGTCTAGGACTAAGTGGTACATTAATCGTCTGTTAATCAAACTGTTAAATGCTGCTATTTTATGTGTATTGCAACGGTTAGAACTATTTAAAATATATCTATTATTGTTAGTAGGTTTCCTGTAAATATCAAATTCAATTTTTTCATGATTTTAATACACACAATATCTCAAAATGGTAAACAATTACTAGTTTCTAATTCGTAAGTAAACTTAATGGAACTATGTATGCTATTAAGTTGGTTTACAAAAACATCAACATTACATTTACTGCTATCAAAGATCACAAAAACATCGTCAACATATCTTAACCAAATTCTAGGAAAATGTGTAATTCTATTCTTTTAAGTTTTCTTCAAATCTGCTCATAAAAAGCTCAGCAATGAAAGGAGACAAACTGTTGCCCATAGCAGTTCCATTACATTGTTTATAAAATTCATAATAACCAAATCTATCCTGACTTGATACTTCGTAGGTATATTTTAATGTAGGTATATCGTAATGTTGTATAAAATTATAACTAAAAGTTAAATATTTATATTTTAAGTTTAGTATTAAAATAAACTGACTTTGACGTAGTGCAGTGCGCTGTAGCTACTGCTCGACCGGTTCACGTTATACATGCTATTAAAGACTCACATTAAAAATGTGCAAACAAATTTACTTTTCGTATTTTCTGCTGAAAAAAGTTAATATTAGTGTTCTACACATTGAAATGAGTAATTAGGAAAAAAATGTTTAACAATATCATTAAGACTCGTTTACGCAATACATGCCATTACAACCTAACATTTAAAATGTGAAAAAGTGACTCCGTATTTTCCGCAAAAAAGTTGATATTTGTGTTCTACACATTAAAACGAGTAATTTTTAAAAAAATTTTAATCCATCGCCATTAAGACTACATTCTTACCCATTTTTGGATGTACAAGTTTGATGATCCTGAATCTTGAAGTCCACATTGATTGCTAGACTATGGAAACTATTTGTTGGGATGTGTATTGGACATCTAGGTCTATTGCACAGAAAGGAGCCATGAGGAAGTTTAGGTGGTTTTTCAGTACTTGGATCTGGTAATTTTGAATGTACTAAAATAATTTTCAAAATAAACGGTTGTCTGAACCAAATATGTGGTGGATTTAAGAAAAGATCTTTGGGTGGGTGGAAGCTTGAAGAATCTTGAAGCCATCCTTTAATATTTTGTTCAGCTTCTGTAGGCCTGGATGGTAATCTGTAACTAAAGACAGTTTGATGTCTTTCACAGGTGGTCTGGGTTCATCAGATGATTGAGCTAAGTGGATTTGATCCTCAACAAGTTGTTTAGGGTATCCTCTTTTTTGGAAAGCTAGTAAGGTCTTTCTATTAAAGTCCTCCAATACTCTATTGTTGGAACACATTCTCTTGCCCCTGATTGGCTGACTATGCGGAATGGACCTTTTTATATTCATAGGGTGGTTGCTATTGAAATGGAGGTATAGTAGATGGTTAGTTAATTTGGTGTTGACACTTGTACAGATATTTCCATCTCTGATTGTTACATCTACGTTGCTGTAGATTTCTCCCACGTGAAATGAAGTCTAGAAACCAATGTGGACTTCAAGATTAAGGGTCATCATACTTGTACATTCAAAAATGTAATATACCAGTTGCCATTTAAATTTTGCCTGGCACAGTACATAGGTCTTAACACGGATGGTCTGAGCATCAGAATAAATGGTAACAGACATGACGTTGAAAGCATGAACATAGACAGGCCAACTGCTCAACACTCTGCTAGTCACAACATCATATCTTTCAATGATTCTTATACCACCAAAATAATTAAGGCCCTCCCCCCCTGATTGCAACCCTTCAAAATTGTGAAGATGCGAGTGGTTATACCAGTGGTACACCAAATCTAGAGAACCTCCTAACCGCAACATCAGATAAAACTCCTTTTACCTTCCCCTTAACTTCTACCACTTTTAACAACTCCATTTACGTTCCTTCTGACAGACTATTAATATCTATTTTAAAATAGGCAATATTTATACAAATAACATATAGTACTATATCATAAACTATAAAATCATGCATCTGTGACATTGGATATTTATACACATCAATGGTTCACTTCAGTCTTTTCTTTTTCTCTTTTTTGATTGCTTAAGATTATTGTGTAATCAAAATATTTCAATAGTGTAATATGTTTTTATATGTGTGTCTATTTATTTATTTCCAAGAGATTGTAGTTTTGGACTATTGCCATTAGGTAAGTCTGTCAGTCTCCTATCTAGTCCAAAAACTCCTAAATAAGCTTTAAGCTCTACTAGAACTAACCTAAATATATATATACATATATATATATATATATATATATATATATATATATTTAGGTTAGTTTTGGTTTGTAAAGATTATTTAGATTTTTTGGACTAGGAGACTGACAGACTTACTTTGGTAAGAGTCCACTCTGTAGTCTTGAAATAGAAACACATAAAAGCACTTAAACAATGATATATTTCAACCACACAGTGGTCTTTGTCAATCGAAGAGAAAACACAAAAAGAAATATGAGAGAATGAAATAAAATAAATACAAGTTGTAATCACAGATTGTGTAGAGTAGAAATCAGATGTCACAGATGCACAGATTAAAGATATATATATATATATATATATATATATATATATATATATATATATATATATATTGTTTCCATGAGCATATGAGTGATTATAGTTTATATAAGTCTGTCAGGGGAAAAGAGATAAGGCTATTAGGAGAAAAAAAAAATGAATGGGTTTATCTGATGTTGAGGTTAGGGGATTCTCTGGATTTGGTATACCACTGGTATGATAGTTCCCACCTTCTCAGTTCTGAGGGATTGCAATCAGGGGGGAGTGATTTAATTATTTTTGTGGTATAGCAGTCATCAAAAGTTGTGATGTTGTGACTCGCAGCATGTTGAGCTGTTGGTCTATCCATATTCATAATTTTAACATCATGTCTGTGGCCATTCATTCTGATATTCAAACCATCCGTGGTCAGGCCTATGTACTGTGCTGAGCAAAGTTTACATTGTAGCTGGTATATGACATTTTTCGATGTACAATTATAATTATGATGACCCTGTATTTTGAAGACCATTTTTGTTGTTTGGCTGTTGAAACTATTTGCTGAGGGGTTTATTGGACACGTCTTGCATCTAGGTCTATTGCATGGGAAGGAGCCATGAGGAAGTTTGTGTGGTTTCTCTGCATCAGGGTCTGGTAGTTTAGGATGTACTAGGATGTTTTTCAAGTTGGGAGGTTGCTTGTACCAAATTTGCGGTGGATCGGTGAAAAGATTTTTGGTGTGGACGGAAGCTTGAAGAATTTTGAAGCCATCTCTCAATATCTTGTTGAGTTTATGTAGACCAGGATGGTAGTCTGTTATTAAAGACAGTTTATTTTGTTCTGTTTGTGGTTTATGGTGAACCGAGGATTGTGCTGAATGCATTTGGTTTTCAATGAGTTTTTTTGGGTATCCTCTTCTCTGGAAGGCTGTTGATATCTTTTTATTAAAATCTTCCAATTCCCTATCATTCGAACAGATTCTCTTACCCCTGATTGCTTGACTGTATGGAATGGATCGTTTTATGTTTATTGGGTGGTTGCTGTCGAAATGGAGATATTGTAGGTGGTTTGTCGGTTTGATGTGAATTCCTCTCTACTCCCTACTGAATTCTTCTCTACTGAAACCCCTCTACTCCTCAATTCTATATATTACCAAAGATCCACAAAAAAATAATCCCTCCACCTGGTAGACCAATAACTGCTGGCTGCAATTCAGTAACGGAAAGAATTTCAGCTTTCCTCGACTCACACCTTCAACCCTTAGTAAAGAACCTTCCATCACTTACCCAGGACACCAATCATTTCATAGATCGACAAAGACCACTGTGTGGTTGAAATATATCATTGTTTAAGTGCTTTTATGTGTTTCTATTTCAAGACTACAGTGTGGACTCTTACCAAGGTAAGTCTGTCAGTCTCCTAGTCCAAAAAATCTAAATACTCTTTACCTACCAAAACTAACCTAAAATATATATATATATATATATATATATATATATATATATATATAGGTTAGTTCTAGAGCTTAAAGCTTATTTAGGAATTTTTGGACTAGATAGGAGACTGTCAGACTTAGCTAGTGGCAATAGTCCAAAACTGCAATCTCTTGGAAATAAACACATATAAAAACTTAACACACTATTAAAATATTTCGATCAAAACTGATCTTCATCAGTCAAAAAAAGTAAAAACAAAAACTCTTCATCTTTTGTCTTTTATTTTTCTTTATTTTGACTGATGAAGATCATTTTTGATCGAAATATTTCAATAGTGTGTTAAGTTTTTATATGTGTTTATTTCCAAGAGATTGCAGTTTTGGACTATTGCCATTAGGTAAGTCTCCTATCCACTAAGTGCAATAGTATGCCTGTTAATATTGGTGCACATGGTTTGAATGGGTAAAGTCTTGTGTGGTATTTTAATTTATTGTTATAACTTAGGGTATTTCTGTGTGTGACAATTAGGTTTTTTATTGTATTAAGGTATTTGTTAGTTGTGTCTGGGATTTGTTCGTATTTATTTTCATTTATGTGGTTAGTCATTGAATTGATGTATTTGGTATTTTCTATTATTACTGGCGTGTTTGTTTTATTTGATTTTAATATTACGTAGTCGTTGTTTTCTAGTTTTTCTTTGAGTTTCATAATTTTTTTTTGTTTATATATTGTTTTGTTTTTTTGGGTTTTTATTATGTTAATTTTATTATTAATGTTGTTTCTTAAGTGTTCAGTGTTTTGGTGGGTAATTTCATGGATGATAGATTCTGTGTCATCTATAGGTTTTTTATTATATGGTTTTTGTTAAAATTGGGTGGGTTATATTCGAAAGCATTTGTTATCATTTTTTTCTTTTTTAGTGAATTGTGTTTTAGTTAAATTTATGAACTTTTTGTTGTTAGAGGTGTGATTTAGGTGTTGGTTTGGTTTTAGGCTAGTTTTCAGGTTATGTTGTTTTTTTAAATTTTCGATTTTTTTTGTTATGTCTATTTATTGTATTTATTTTGTGTTTTATTATGACTTGTTGTATCTTTTCGTGCATTATAGGTGTGAGATTATCAAAGGTTTTCAATATTTCTAAATTGGTTGTGTAAAGTTGTAAGTTGATTTGACTTTTTTTATGGTAAGTAGATTTAATGTTTTCTTTAACTACTTGGAATTCAGCTATTTTTGTTGCTTTGTTATGATTGAATTTTGTTTATTTCTTGTGTAGTTTAGCGTATTTTGGTGTGATATAAAGTGTTATGCATTTTTTTTATTAAAATTTATTCTGTTGATACAATTCTGGAGTTTGATGTTGAGGTTAAGATATTTCCAGTAGAGTTGTTTACCTTGGTTGGTGTTAATATCATGATATTTCATGTTGTCCATTATTTTTCCGTTGCACTGACTTAATGAAGTTATTATTATTACTTGTAAATAATTTTTTCCACTACTAAGTGCAATAATTAATTTTACATTATATGATGAGGCACCTTTCGGTCACTTGGCCATTGTCGAATCACTGAATTAATTTTCTCAATTTTTCTGGTGTGAATGTTCGGTCCGTGATGTTGGTATTAGTTGACGTCATACATATTTCTTCTTGAGGCGCGTGTATAATGGACAACGTGAAATATCACGATATATGTATGTATATATATATATATATATATATATATTATATATATTATATATTATTATTAGTATATATATTATATATATATATATACATAATATATATTTATTTATATATTAGGTTAGTTCTAGTAGAGATTAAAGCTTATTTAGGACTTTTTTTACTAGATAGGAGACTGACAGACTTACCTAGTGGCAATAGTCCAAAACTACAATCTCTTGGGAATAAATAAATAGATAGGCATAAAAACATGTCACACTATTGAAATATTTCAATCATACAATGATCTTTATCAATCAATAAAGCTTTTTTATATATATTGTCATTATTTCAACATAAAACCTTATTAATATATTTAATAAAACCTTATTAACATAACCTGTGCTCCAAAATAAATCAATATTTTTATAGCACAGTGAAATAAATTATTAAAATTACCATTAAGATATAATCTCAAACACTTACTTCCATAGTATCAGCACTGTTTCTTTGTTTAGTTCTACATGAAGACAACTCAGCTCTTCTATCTGGCAGTAAGTGATACAATTTAGCTTCTTCCACAAGTTGTGAACACTCTGGAGTCTGACGAACTAATGGCAAAGATTCTACACAATCATGTAGAAAATAAGGACTTAATAATGGTAACCGTACAGTTTCTAAAACCTGAAACCAAAACAAATATTTTATTCCCCTTTTTTACCCAAACTGTTGATTGTGCTTCTGCCTATTTGTGTCTGAACAATCTTACTTTGAATTGTAATTGGCTGGTTCTACATATTAAACCAAACATTAGTTTGAATTTGCTATCAAACAACAAAATAAAACACGATAAAGACAATTGCTGAGAAGTTTAGAAAAAAGGTACTCTACATATCTGAGAGATAATAGCTAGAGACATACCTCTGAAAATAAATCTTAGAATTTAAAAGCAATATGCCTTATACGAGGTGTATTTTTGAAGTATAACTACAATGGAATTGTATGTATGAATGCATGAATGCTCTGTACCGGTATTTGTTGGCAAGCCACAGCTGCCATTACGGATCCACTGTTAAAGGTTGTTTGCATGTGATTAAATTGCATGCTCTTCCAATTGAAAATATGCAGTGTGATACGTTTTCTTAACCCCTTTCCTCGCCAGAATTATAATGAATCTGAATTTCGCCCTGCCAACATTGTTTAATTCTTACACTATAACCCAATTTACAGTCTATCTATTTATAAATATTCTTTCCTAAAATCTATTAGTATCCTACAATATAATATATGTGAAACAAAATTATAATAAGTATACTTTGAGATTCATTGCCCATGAAGTCCCTTATCACATCGTACGTATACAGTCGATGATCATTCTCTAGAACCCGGAAATATAACTTCCATTGAAAAACGAAATTCGAAAACAAATTAGAATTTGGTGGAAATAATACTAACAAGTTAAATGATATTCCTACAATAAATAATTACAAAATGCATAAAGAAAATGTACACATGATCAACATAACACATGACAAAACAAACAGCTTGAACAATGAAAACATAAACGAGCACAAACTGTCATTAGGATGCTTGCAGCCAACTAAATATTGCCCTTGTTCATTGTTGTGCATGAGTGAAAGGAGAACCATTTTTTTCTACATGAAATAAGCTTTATTATGCTAGTAATAGTACAAAATCTGTTGAGTTTTAAGAGCACTACAATGGTTTGAAGTTCTGAGCCGATATATTGGCCCGTGATCTTTTTCAGTTGGCATTTAGAGAGCTGATATCGGATCATGGTCTTAAAAAGGTTAATGTTAAAGACGTGAAAGCAGCTGACATTCATAGTGAGATCACTGAAGTGTATGGAGAAAACATCATGAGTGATGGGATAGTAAGGAAATGGGTGAGACCATTTAAAGATAGCTGAACAAACATACTTGTCGAGGAATGAAGTGGACAAGCTCCACTCATCACTGAAGACTAGGTAAAAAAGGTTGATGGACAAGTGAAGAAGCCATATGATTGCATTGTTATCTTGTGAGTTTCCTCAAGCGTCAAGAAGTATGATTTACAAGATTGTGATAGAGTGTTTGATGTACAGAAAGTTACGCTAATGCTGGGTTCAGAAATAGTTGACAGAAATTCCCAACATTTAGCCAGTTCTCTCACATTCCTAGAGCGGTATGACCGGAAAGGTGACGAGTTGTTTAACTGAATGGTCACTAGAGACAAGAATCAAAACAAACTCCAGAATCAAAACAATTTATGGAATGGCGCCATTCAACGTCACACAAAAAAGTGAAGTTTAAGCAAACAATTACTGCCTGAAAAATTATTTGTACCATATTCTGGTACAGAAAAGTGTTTTGCTAGTATTTTTTGCCTCAAGATGAAAAAATCTGGTATCTTTCTGTAAGACCTTAAAACATTTGTGTAGATCCATCCAAAATGAACAGCGTGGCATTCTGAGTAGAGGTATCACTTCATGACAATGCCAGACCTCACACAGCGAATGGAACTCAAGTACTGATCCGATCATTTGGCTGGGAACAAGTTGAACATCCACCATACACACCCAATCTTGCACCTAGTGATTTTTATTTATTTAAAACTTAAAAAGAAGCATCTGGGAGGATACCACAATGGCACTGATTGCGCCAAAGCATCTGTGCTAAACTGATTATCCTCAGATTTCTTCGAGGACAATTTTCAAAAGTTTGTTGAATGATATGACAAGTGTCTCAATATTGATGGAAATTGTATTGAAAAAGGTACAGGCTTTCATATTCAAAAAATTTTGTAACTCTAAGTCAAGGTTTTTTTTCTGAAACGGTACTTATTTTAAAACATGCATCATACTTCAAAGTAAACACTTCGCCAAAATTAAATTTTGTTAAGGCGAATTTCCTATTTGACTATTTTTATTGTGTACAAAAGATATGGAAAGGATGTGAATAGCTAGAAATTGGGTAGGGACATTAAACTTTATGCTGAGGAATAAAGAGAAGGGTCATGTTTCATATGTCTGAAAATACATGAGAGGACATATTTTAATTTAGAAGAATGATCGGCTCTCTTTTTTAGTTTACAGCTTCTCCCACTCCTTCTTATTTCTAATATTAAAATTTTGTTTTAAAACATATTAGAAAAGTTATTATCATCTATAAAGTTCTAAACGGACTTAGGGAAGAGGGTCAACAGTAACACCAAGAAAATATGATATTTGAAAGAAATACGAGAGTGTTATAAGTAGAATGAAAGAACTACACTAGGTACTGTATATTAAATCTCCACTGTACTAATTAAGTATATTAACTGTATCAAAAAAAATAAATAGTTATAAAATAAATACAATTGATCAACTCAATATAGTCTATGTGTGTCTTAAATATGACAATAAATATACCTTATGAAAATCTACCCTCCTAGGATCAGGCTTGTGGGTAAACCAACGAGCAACTGCTTGAAATACAGTCTCTTCCTTATCTACTTCTAGCTCATCGCTGCTTGTTAGTTCTACTAATTTAGCTGGAGTTAATGTAAGAAATTCATCTTGGTGGTAAACTTCACAAAAGTTCCTAAAAATAGAGAAAAATTATGTTTATCTATAACTTACATGCCAAATAAAATAATTGCAGGAACATGCATCTTCCCTTAACCCCTGCAATTTACTAAAAAGTATATTACAGTACAATCCCTTTAGCTCAGTCACCTTGAGATCAGCTAATAGGCAGGATTAAACAATAACTGATCTACCTGAGAATATGCTACAAATACTGACAGTTAGCCAATAACAGTTATAGTGCTGTGCAATTAATTATATTATTATATTAGTGTTTTAAAAAATAGATTAAGGAACTCAAGCTGTAGTTTTCCCGTACCTTAAATATCACTGTATAACCATCAAAAGTATTGCACTACAAGTATCGAAACAAATACTAGTAAAAATAGTGCCTGGAGAGACTTTTCTCATGAAAAATAAAATTATCAGGCTAGAGAAGATGTTGATCATTTGTGCCACCAGTGTTCAAAACATAAATTAAAATTTCCGTAAGACTATATTGCTATAGACAATAAAATTGTTCGTTCAGAGATTTTGCTCTTGACATTAAGGTTACAAATACGAGAATGATTCAAAAAAAGTTATATAAAATTTACATATTTTATTCAATTGTAACAATGACCAAAAAGCATACATGTCATTTTTTCATGCAATATACCTGATATGAATGTACATATTCTACTGCTTTAAAAATGCATTGATGATAAAATTCTTTTCATAGTGTGACTAACCCAGACATGCAATGGAGCTGTGCCTTATGGTCACTTCTGAAATGCCAACCTCCCTTATTTGAATACACTGAACAGAGGAAAGTCACTAGGAGTGAGGTCTGGTAAATAAGGACATTGAAATTTAATTTCATGCAGAGTTTGTTTTATGGCCTTAATTTCAAGTTTAACCAGAAATATATTTCTTTAAGAAGATATCACAATATTTTTCACTAAAACACTTGTAAATATTTTACAACTTGCCTACAGTAGCACTTACTTATATTTGTTGAGGATGGCGGTTTCGGGAGATATGTCCCATTATCAACTCAGACTGCAACACAGACAATATTTTTGTTAAAGCATACAACTTTATTTAAAAGATCATAGCAGTAATTGTAGCTATATCTGTTTTTCTTTTTCGTTTTATGTAACCGTGAATGTTTAAGCTAGAAAGTAAGTAAAGTTGAATTGGTAACAATTTTCCACCTTAGATGCAGTATTTCTCAAAACATGTTCAACAGATTTTAACAGCTGTGTATGGATGATACATTCATAACTTACTAAATAAAGCTTTGTACGAGGTGAGGTAGCATAACTTTCTTTTTTGAAAACTCAATAAAAACTATTGTATGCATCTGAAAATATTTATTTATTTTTTATAATGTAGGTACATGTCTAAAGTTTTTATTTACATTGTTTTGAAGATCAAATCTGTTAGGTGACGTCCCTCATTCTCCATACATTGCGTAAACCGATTTCTGGCGTTTGTCATGACTCTTGTTAGCGTAGCAGGTGTAATGTTGGCAATTTCTTCTTGGATGTTGGTCTTCAAATCTTGTAGGGTTCTTGGACGGTTCACATAAACACGGGATTTCAAAAAACCCCATAGAAAAAAATCACAAGGGGACAGATCGGGAGAGCGTGCGCGAGGCCATTCCAAATCGCCTCTAATTGAGATAAGGCACTCTAGAAAGTGTTCCCTTAAAAAAGCCATCAATGCTCTTGAAGTGTGTGCTGTTGCACCGTCTTGTTGGAACCAAGTGTCCCCCAAATCCAACTCTTCTAGCCGTGAGAAAAAAAAATTCTGTAGCATGTTTACATACCGGTCCGAATTCACTGTCACTGTAACCTCATTTTCCTCAAAAAACCAGGGACCAATAATTCCAGCTGAGGAAATTGCACACCATACTGTGACTTTGGGTGAATGCAAAGGCCTTTAATGCAAGGGGTTGTTGTCAGCCCAGTAGCGCATGTTTTGTTTGTTAACCGACCCACACAAATGAAAATGGGCTTCATCGCTAAAAAAAAAACAATAGCACCCTCGGGAACGACATCAAGAAGAAGCTCACACGCGTTCATCCGAGAACTGAAGTCATGTTCTGAAAGTTCCTGCACTATCGCCATCTTATAGGGATGAAAATGAAGATCATCATGAAGAATTTTTCTCACAGAACGATCGGATAGTCCAAGGGCAGATGCGTGTTTGCACGCAGAACGCTGTGGTTATCGCAACATTGACGCTCTCACTGCTTCAATGTTCTCAGGTGATCTAACGGGCCGAGGGACTCCAGTTCTTCGTTTTGTCGCACTTGCAGTTTGTCTGAATGTAGTGACCCATGTAACAATTGATTTGCGGTCTGGGACGGGAGCCAACGGGGCTAAATTAAAGCGATTCCGAAATGCGCGCTGTGTTGCAATAACCGAACATCCGCTTGAAAAGTAGGCCTCAACGGCAAAGGCACGCTCCTCACTATTCCAACGCATGATGGCGACTGAAACGTGTCAGGACAAAACTTTACTGTACCCTCTTGAACGAGACCACTAGCGCTCCGCTATGACATCAACTAACTGAATGGTGAGTATTTAAAAAAAGGAAGTTATGCTGCCGCACCCTGTATAAATCATTCTTTACTTTAACTTAAAGAAAATAAAAGTTATTTAAAAATATATGCTACTATAAAACGTTTGTTGTTGGTACATTATTATGCAACACATTTTTGTTCCATAAATGAATCAACGGCAGCATGAAATGCTGATTTATGTTTCGATGTAAACTATTAAAATAACTTTACTAATATTTTATTCACTTTGTTTTTCTCACTTACTACAATGGTGATATATCAGATACTTTCTACTATTTAAATCACTAGTTAATTAGTAAGTAATTAGTGAATTAGTAAGTAATATATATTATTTACGCACTACTAATTGAAACAGTTAACTGAACTTACATACAATAATTTCAAAATCGCAACTATTCTGGTTGACTTGAAACTTGTCATGCAAATAATTTATTCAGATAAACAAACATCAGAAACATAATATATAGGGCACATTATAAGAAATACTTGACACCTCTGAGGTCAAGTAACCAAGTTTTCTTGGGAAGACTTCTTCAGTGGGTCTTCTTGAGGTAAGTATCTTTGTTCACCCAATTTTGTAATATTCTTCTATTACCTGGGGATCATTATGTCCTGACCTTAGTCCTAACATTTGTTCCATCTACCTTTTGTTATACTTCTTATAACAAAAGTGTAATGTGTAGACATGTCTTTATGATCCTAATAAAGAGTAAGTCTGCTGTAGGGAAGCAACCTTGGATTAAATGCTATGATTCTAATATATTCTTTACCAGAGGGTTTCATGTATCTGTCTTCATCCTGCTTATGTTCACAATCCTTTTATAAACGGATGGTAATAGTCGTGCATTGTCATGCTTTAGCAATACTCTAGAAGACAGAAGTCATCATCATACTTCCGATTGCAGGCCAGAGATGATTCATCAGCATCTAAATAAAGAGTACCAGTTACTGTCACTATGCTATGCATGTAGTGCTCCAAAATTACTCCATTTGAATACTCGAAGAGAATGATCATAACTTTTCCAATTGATGGTTGAGTGACAAGTTTTTTTTTATTTTGGTGAAAAACTGTTCTTTGCTTAATCATTTCATTTCCATATCATTGATGATAGTGGACCCAAGTCTTATCACCTGTAAAACTTTTGTCCAAAAATGCACCACCTTCAACATGGAAATGATGCAAAAGTTCTTCCAAAGCATCAACACAACCGTCTTTCAATTCAGCAGTCAACTCAAGTGGCACCCATCTTCCAGAAACCTTATTGAAGTTCAGTATATTATGGACGTTATTCTGTGCTGAATCGATAATAATCATCAAGATTGTGGCTATTTCCTTTAGAATTATGTGTCTATTATCCTTTACAAGCTCCTCCACTAACATTATGTTTGTGTAAATCATTACACGGTGACCCTGGTCTTCTTCACAGAAGTTACACTGCTATTAAACTTCCTACACTTCCTGGAACAATAAATAGAAATCACTACACTGCACTGCTATTCTGCAATGAATTGCAATTGATTTAACACCACTACACAAGAAATGCATCACAGATCGCTTCTCAATTGCGATGCATGTGACAATAAGGCAGCCATCTTCTTGTTGATGCTACTGCCTTCTGCATTGTAGCATCTTCTGCCCCTGGTTGGCCACTTTGTAAACCTTAAGGAACATTAATGGCATCTACCAACTCTATCGCACAACTTTTTGAAATATGGAACTTTCAAGGTTTTTTTTTAATCACCCTCATACTTTATGATATTCTTGAAACTTGTAGTCTATTATGTTCGATTAAACTTAATTAATCGCTTCAACATTAGCTTATAATAAGGTTTGGATAGCCATAAGCTAATGTTAAAGCGATTCATTTATAATATTGTTTTTTCAATACTTGTAGGGTATTAAATATTTGGTCAATATAAACATATGTGCATTTGTAATATGTACTTGATAAATAAGAGTTTTTTTAAATTTTAAAATGACTATTATTATCTACAAATGATATAAAAGGATTGTGGACATAAGCAGGATGAAGACAGATACATGAAACCCTCTGGTAAAGAATATATTAGAATCATAGCATTTAATCAAAGGTTGCTTCCCTACAGCAGACTTACTCTTTATTAGGATCATAAAGACATGTCTACACATTACACTTTTGTTATAAGAAGTATAACAAAGGGTAGATGGAACAAATGTTAGGACTAAGGTCAGGACATAATGATCCCCAGGTAATAGAAGAATATTACAAAATTGGGCGAACAAAGATACTTACCTCAAGAAGACCCACTGAAGAAGTCTTCCCAAGAAAACTTGGTTACTTGACCTCCTCAGAGGTGTCAAGTATTTTTATAATGTGCCCTATATATTATGTTTCTGTTGTTTGTTTATCTGAATAAATTATTTGCATGACAAGTTTCAAGTCAACCAGAATAGTTACCCTTTTGAAATTATTGTATGTAAGTTCAGTTAACTATTTCAATTAGAAGTATGTAAATAATATATATTACTTACTAATTCACTAATTACTAATTAACTAGTGATTTAAATAGTAGAAAGTACCTGATACTTCACCATTGTAATAAGTGAGAAAAACTAAGTGAATAAAATATTAGTAAAGTTATTTTAATAGTTTACATCGAAACATAATTCAGTATTCCATGATGCCGTTGATTCATTCATGGAACAAAAATGTATTGCATAACAATGTACCAACAACAAAAGTTTTATAGTAGCATATATTTTTTAATAAATTTTATTTTTTTAATTTAAAATAAAGAATGATTTATACAAACCTTTATTTAGTAAGTTATGAATGTATCAGTCATACACAGTTGTTAAAATCTTTTGAATATGTTATGAGAAACACTGCATGTAAGATGGAAAATTGTTACCAATTCAACTTTACTTACTTTCTAGCTTAAACATTCACTGTTACATTAAAAAAAAGAATAACAGATATAGCTGTTATAATTACTGCTATGATTTTTTAAATAAACTTGTATGCTTTAACAAAAATATTGTCTGTGTTGATAAAGGGACACACATCCTAAAACCGCTATCCTCAATAAGTATAAGTAAGTGCTACTGTAGGCAAGTTGTAAAATATTTACAAGGGTTTTAGTGAAACTATTGTGATTTCTTCTTACAGAAATATATTTCTGTTTAAACTTTTAAATAAATTCCTTTTTTGACAATGCTCCAAATAAATGAAAAATTCTATTCCAATGGGTTTTATAATGTTTAAATTCACTGTTTACACATTATGATGTAACTTGTAGAGGCTCCCTTATTTTAAATGACAGCTCATAACATAAAATATTTACTTTAGGAGATAATAAAATTTAAGCATATACTTACATAAGTGCATAATCTTTAGCTTTCTTCTGAAGATCTGTACAGGCATGGGCTTCTGCAAAGATATGAATTCCTAAACAGTTAGAAGCATCCATATGCCTTTCTAAAAAAAGACAAGCAGCATCCTTTACTGGCAGCACTTGCAATAGATTAGCTGCAGACAGAAGAGCCTGAACATTGGATCTAGTAATCACTATGGAGCCAGTATAAGCATAATCAAGTAGCAAGCCCATCATCTCAACTTCAACTCCACGTAAAGCTACAACGCTTTGTTTTGATTCTGCCAGTTTACTTAGGAACATTGCCTACAAAAATTTCCTGGTATTAGCATTGTTAACTTAAATATTTTTAAAACTATTTCAATATTAAAAATTTATATATTAATTAAAACTAAATAAAATATATAATTTAATAAATATTATATATATATATTATTAATAATATATATTATTTATATGTAATAAAATATATAATACATTGAAAAATAAATATTCTTCAACTGGTCCAAATTTTTGTGGTTATAAACACAATTCTTAAGGTAACCCCACAGAAAAAAGTCATATACTGACAAGTCGGGAGACCTGGGAGGCCAAGGAACATTGCCAAAACGTGAAATAATCCGCCCAGGAAACATGCGTCTAAGAACTGTCATTGAAGTGTTTGCAGTGTGAGATGTTGCCCCATCCTGCTGGAACCAAACGCGTTTTAAATAGGTTCATCGTCTTCTTAGTTTTGGTTTCAAGAATGTATCAAACATATGAATGTAATGAAGCGAATTAACAGTAACTGTGGCCTCGTTCTCTTCAAAAAAATAAGGTCCAATAATGCCAACAGAGCCAAGAGCACACCAGACTGTTACTTTTTCTGAGTGTAGAGGACGCTGGTGGATGCTCTGGAGCCCAGTAACGTAGGTTTTGCTTATTTACGGTCCTGTTTAAATGAAAATGAGCTTCATTGCTCATCAATAAAATTTCATTTTCATTCGATACCAAAATCACTTGCATTCTGTAAGCGAAATCGTCTCGTACAGCAAAATCAGTTTCCTTAAGTTGTTGGACAGTGAGCATTTTGTAGGGATGGAATTTTAATTCTGTATGCAAAATTTGTCTAACCGATTCACGATTGATTCGTAACTCACTAGCATGGCGTCTAGCTGACCGTCCTGAGCTTCTGACTACCGCTTTCCTTACTCTTTCAACATTTTCTGGTGTCCTTACACTGTGTCTCGGGCCAGGATGCTTCCAGTTGATCTGAAGTTTTTCACCCATCTGATGATTGTGTTACGGCTTGGAACAGCTCCATGTCGACCGACATTAAACTGCGCATGAAACAATCGCTGCGTAGCAATAATGGACTCACCACTTTTCACAAAACTGTCAAAGACAAACACTCAACGTTGCAAGTCCCACTGCCCCATAGTGACTGAGTAAATGAAATGGTTTACTCAGTGCTACGCAGTTAAAAACTGTCCGTCTCCCGTGTGTCACCCTGTATAAATAAATTTTTAAATAGAACAAAAAATTGATAAATCACAACACACATAAAATTTACATATTTTTTAACTAATTGTAAACATATTACTGATGATCAAAAATTAAATATCACACTATACATGACGCCTATACATGAATATTTTTAAAAGTAGAGCGATTTACTTTGAAGAGTATAAAATAACCTTCTTCAAAAACTAATAAAATATTTGTCTACGACATCTTCCTGTGGTATGTGTTAAAACCAAAGTTAGATGCACTGCCTGTCACACATACATTCTGTCCTACATAATCCTTCCATTTCTCAATACAACTTAATATTTCTTCCCTCTGTCTAAAGAGCCTAACATGAGGTCAGGAGACTAATCAAAGCTTTAAACTTCTACTGATTCATGTCAATTTCTTAAAACTAAAATTGACCACAAACATTTACACATTTTTAACAGAACATTATCCATATATGACATATTTAAAGCAATGTTGGATTTTTTTAATATTACAGCTGAATTTGTCAAAGTTTTTATCGTATTTGTATACTTATCTGTACTATATCTGTACATTTGTAGACACAACAGATGTTTCATATACTGATGGCAATTAATGCATTGTTTAGTTACAATCCATTCCATTTTTTTATTGTTAAAAAATGAAACAAAGAATCTGTATTAAATTTTGCTTTTTTAAAATGGAATTAGTGTAGATAGGTTTGGGAAATTCTGAATGGTTTACAAGTGGTATGAAATTAAGATGGGCATGAAAATGACAAATTTATGCACATCAACAACAGTAACACGGAAAAAGTGAACAACACGATTATATTGTCGTAAGAAGATTTTGACATATCAATAAAACTATGATTTATGCTTGAAATATATGATAGCAAAACTTTCCAAAACTGTTCACTTTCATATAACATGATCTAATATAAGATGCTCAGGAAATGCTGAACTAAACTGATAACCAACACTTTTAAAACTATAGTGCACAATTCTATTCTTAAAACATTACTTGATTCAAATTCGCTGTTCCATTTTCTTAGTTATTGAAAAATAGCTGATCGAAGCCACTCACTTGCTATGATAAAATTAATAGTTTTCACTTAGTTAATTAAATAATTACTTATGATTTAATCAGTGAAATCAAGATGATAACAACAAACAACTTTAATTATAAAACTTTGAAATCAAACTTTCATTTGGTTCCCAAAAATATTACACATTTCTTTTGCAGAATCATACTAGTTCTGCTTACATCAGTTGTTTCGGATAAGGGAGCACATTTTTACCAGTTTTAGGAGTTTGAAATTTTTCTGTGTTTGTTCGTTTGTTATTGATACATTATTCGAATTTTTTGAATGCATCTGGCACCAATAAACTGTTAACACAATATTTGCATAGTGTTGCACAAAATATTAATGCATTTCATTACATTAAAAACCGGTTTGAAAAATAAAAGAACCCATTTTGAAGTAAAGTTTCCAATCCAAAAGCATTTGTTGCGATAGTACCATCCCAACAATTCTAAATTTCTACTGTCTCTAGATATGTGATTGTTTCGATTTTTAAATCCCTAATGCTGCTAACAACCCATATATGGAAGAGCCATCACATTTGAGAAGTGGTAGGTAATATCTTACTACAAACTTAACACAATTCATCAATTTGTTTTAGGTTTTGAGAAAAATAAACAAAACCCACTAACGTTGGTTAAAATCAACATATCATGTTTTTACTTTTCTAGCAAGAATTTTTAATTATTAAATTTAATTGATGAGCTTAACAGTGTATAAATTTAGCATTCATTAATTTAGATTTTAACACAGTCTGAATACTTCTCTGATGACCAATCATTACAGCTGCTCCCTTGTACGCCAGAGCAACAAGTTTCTGATAGAGTTTAAAAATGGACCCAAAACAGCTTTTGTATTTTAGAAAGTCCCATTAGCTGATTAATTGTAAGCAAAATCTGCATTATTCAAGTCATTTGTGAGCTGAAGTAATAAATAGGTTATACATTAGTAGTAAGGATATGGCTTGTTTAGTTGCGGATGTGTGATGGATTGCTATTGCTTACCAACCCCAAAACAGCCTTTAACTTCGAATTTATGGTTTCACTTTTTCTCAATTAATCAAGTTCTTCTTTTTTCTAATTGTTGGTAAGCCTGTCCCATTGGGCCCTTATGGGGAGGGGGCTACCTTTGACTACTATACAATATCACTTCTAAGTAAAATATTATTACACAGTATCAAAAACTATTTTTTTTTTAATATATAAGCAAATACTAAGTAGAAAAAAAGTGTCTAACACATTAAATGAAAGCAACTGTTAGCTACAGTTCAAATTAAGAATGGAGCACATCTACCAAATAATGCACTCTACAATAATTAAAAACAATGCATTCCTAATATGTACAAAATATTAAATCGTACATTTGCCTAATGAACAAACGTACCTCAGCTATGCTTGAGGAGCGCAAACTAAGCCTTAAAAACAAGCAGAAAACTTCAGCTCTGTACAAGCATTACAGGGCATACCATTGATTTTCAGTCTTGCCGACAGATTGCTCAAGTGGAAAACTACAGGAATAGAATTATTCGTGAGGATGTCGAAATAGAGAAGCAAGAGAGTCTTAACAAACGCGATGATATTTTGAATTTGCCCGCAGTGTGGAGATGTGTCGATAGATTTCATTGGCAGAAAGGTGAACAAAAGGGAAGGAATGTGAGTAATTGTTTGGCTCAGGTGTGTGTATGAATCAATGTCAATGGGTGGATTGACGTCAATGGATGGGGCTTCATTCCTCTATATATAGGAGCAGAGTTGTCTGTGCTCTTCACTTACTCATCAACTGTTGGTGGGTTCACCTCGACAGTGCTAAATGACATTCTAGCAAAACGTCAGAACTACGATTTTTTGCACTGCAGAATGAATGGATGTACTCCAGATAGTGACTATTTATCATATATATATATATATATATATATATAAATATATTTTGAAAATAGCAAGTAAGAAAGGCACTATATATAATATAATATAAATATGTAAGTGAATTCAAACCATAAAATAACCAATTATGAAAAAAAGAGAAAAATGTAAACATAACCTAAATTGGCAAAATCGTAATATTTAATCAAGTTTAGAACAATAACCACTGTAAAACAAACAATATAATAGAAACAATTTAATGTGTAACAGTTTAAAAAGAACACTAAAACAATGTAAGTAAAAATAAAAGCCTTTAAGTGTTAAGAACAGTGAAACCATGTTAAAATTCACAGAAGTTAACTAAAACTGGTAGACTGGCGCATTATGAATGGAACAGCTGATGAATTTGAACTGAGTCGGAAGAGATAATATTTAAATGCAGTCACCTGCGAAGAAATTAAAATCTAGTTATTAAGAACATGAAATGTACAAAAGGCAGTGAATACAGCATCCGTGAAGCCGGTAACAACGTCTAAAAAAGGAAATAGGTTGTTCTAGCCATTTTAAAAGCGTGGCTTAGCTTGGCTTCAGTCCTTCTTACATATTCAAGCTAGACAGACGTGTTTGAGAGTTGGCCAGCAAAATTTAACAAATTCAAACGTAGTGTGGGAGTATTGGTCTGGAATTGAATTAACAATACGGAATTCTTACAAGAAGATAAATTAAAACTATTTATTTAAAAAAGATATTATTAAATATTTGATAAAAGGCTGAAAAGTGGAATCTGCAATCTAAAAATAAAAACACTTAAGTATCTAGGCTAGATCCATTATTCTATACTTTTAAATTTTGTAATCAGACATTTATAAAAGAAAAGAAACCAGTGCATTTATTATAAAATTAAATGATAAAAGAAAACATTTAGATAAAATATTAAGGAACAATTTTACTTAGAAATAGATTGATTTGTAACATAGTTTAAAACATTTTAGATTAGATTTTTTTGTTCTTGTACTTTAGAGTGCCAAATAAGATTTCAGTATTCAAAATTTAAAACCCACCAGATAACCCGAGATTAAGAGAGCTTGTGCTAAATCAAAATTATAATCAATTTAGGCTAAATTAAATAAAAACTGTTGCTGCCCAAAAGAGAAATACCACTTAGAATAATAAGATTTGTAATAAAAGAGGAAACTGTTGAAAATTTGTAAAACTTTTAAAAAAGGAGAAAATTTGTAATTTATTATTAAACTTATAATTGTTAAGAAAGTGTTTTTTTTTAGAAAATGTATTTATCTTAAAACAAAATTAGTAAAGTTAATAACCTACTTTGATTGAAATTATTATTAGAAAAATTACATTTTAAAAACTTCATTCATAATATCATACTAAAAAGAATAAACTTATATTTGGCACACCAAAGTGAGGCACGATCATTAGAAAAATAATAAGAAAAAGGCACTCTGAAGAATATAAATAATTGAATATTTGTACTAATATTGTTTACCTTTCAGGACTTTACAATCATAAGTCGACATTTTTAATTAATTTCAAAATTTAAATATAAAAGGGGGTTTTGAAGTTTTAACTAATAAAATATAATGGAATCTGAAACTGGTGCATACAATTTAAGGGGGGAGAAAGCTAAAAGGACAGAAAGGATGGAGGAATATAATAAACATAGTAGGCCTAAGAAGGGTACAGAAATTGGGGAGGCTGCAAAAGGAAAATATGTGACTTTAAAGGAGAAAATAGACGAAAAGGAAGAAGAAACTACCATAGGCCAAACAGAACTGGAAAAAGGGACAAGCTTGGAAGTGCAGGAAATAGAAATGGAAGGCACAGATATGCCAATAGGGGATATTGAGGTGGAAACCCAAGTAGACGAGGATAGGGGACTATCACCTATGCAAACCCAACAGGAACGGGGAAATAATGAGAATGCAGATTTAAGGGATATGATGAGGACTTTAATGGAAATGAGTGTAAACATAAATAAAAATATGAAAATATAAATAAAAAATTAGATAAGATAGATGAAATAAAAGGGGAGATGAAGGATATGAGTGAGGATATAAGGGAAATAAACAAAAAATTAGAGGAAAATAGAGACGAAATGAGAGAGATGAAGGAGGATTTAAAATTCATAACATATGAAATAAGGGAGGAAAATAGGAAAATGATAGAGGATATGAGGCGACAGTTGAGGACAGAGAATAATACTGTAATAGAGGATGTGAGAAGAGACTTAGAGGAGAAAGATGGAGAATTAGAGGAGAAGATTAAGAAAAATGTTGAGGAAACAAAAGAAATAATAGCTGATGTGACAGAAATTAATAAAAAAGAGATAGAGAAAGTAGAAAATATAACAAAGCAAAACAGGGAAGAGTTAAGAGTTTTAAATAGGGAGATAGGGAAAATGGAGGACAAAGTGGAGAAAAACACAGAAGAGTTAGGAGAGTTAAAATTAAAGGTGAAGGGGGAAAGAAAGATAACAGATGAGCGTTTTAGGAAAGTCGAAGATGTAAGGCAGAAAATATTAGGAGAGCAGGGAAGGTTAAGAAATAAAATAGGAAAAATAGAAATACTGCCAATAAAAAATTTAACAATTCGAACCGCAACTAATAAGAAGACTAAAAAGATTAATAAAATGATAATGGTAATAGGAGAAATAGGAGGAGTTAAATATCCGTTTCAATGGTTAGTGGTACCAGGCTTATTGAGAAAATTTATCATAGGATATGTTAATGGATGTGGAGGCACAACTCGATTTTGGAAAATGGGAGATAGAATTTAAATATGAGAATAACAGAGAAAATAGAAACTATGAAACAAATGAAAGAAACAATAGAGATGTGAACAGTGTTGAGGCAAGGACAGGCGTGGGGACAAGAAAAGAGCATGGTGCCCACAGTCAGTCGGAAAACTAAAAAAAGTGAAACCATAATAAGAGCTTCAAATATAGAAATAATTTAATTATAAATAGTGTACTTATAAATATGGAAATTTTGGAACAAGATGAGAGAAATTATAATTTAGGAATTGATAAGAAACCCAGAAATAGATATTAAAATAAAGGAAACAAGTTTACAAGCATTTATAGACACAGGCAGTAATGTGACATGTATCCAGGATAACTGGATATTGGAAAATATAAATAAAGTAGGAAGGGAGATGTTAAATATAGATAAAGAAAGCAATATGAATAAACTCTAGGCGATTATGTGTATAAGAAAACGTTAGCAGGAGATAAGTTTTAAGGGATGGTAACTATATCTACGATAATTTATTAGTAACTTCGTCGAATATTGAGAATAATGAATAAAGATAAATATGAATCTATGATAATAAATGTTGAAACATCGTTGTAATGAATAAAATATGGTAATTATGTCTTTAAACTTCGTCGTATTGTAAGGGAGAATCTGCGTTGATAAATAATGGAACTTTGTTGTATATATTATATATATTAAAAGAAATATGAATCTATGATGATAAATATTAAAGCATCGTTGTAATAAAAATATGGTAATTGTGTATTTAAACTTCGTCGTATTATAAGGGAGAATCTGTGTTGATAAGTAATGGAATCTGTGATAAATAAGTATTAAAACAAAATTTATATTCGTTGATATAGGGACAGTGTAATCAAAGGAGCTATAGATATGATCAAATAGAGGATATAGGATTGCAACCTTTAAAAATATTAGATGTTAAACTTCATACAAAATAAACTGAGATGATATAAGAAAATAATTGAACTGGATGTGAGATTGGAAGGGGAGATAAAATACTAACTTAGAACTGGGAGTTAGATGAAGCTAAAAGCAAAATATGAGATATGAGAGAAATAATAAACAAAGAATAAACAGAAATAAGGGAAAGAGAAATGTTATAACCAATTAGACCAAAAGAAAATATAGAAAATACCAAAACTTTAAGAAAGAAAAATCAGAACAAAGACCTAACCTATAAGCAAGTCTAGACATACTATGAGCTGGATAGGCTGGAATTTAAAGACACGGTATCAGAGAATATATGTTAGATAAATATTGAATCAGGTGTTGATAATAATATATTTTAACCTTACAAAAGTCTTTAATAGTTTGATTTTTGTTTGATAATAATTCTAATATCCTAAAGGATAAGCACAAAAACTCATGCAATAATGAGAATGAAGTGTCCTTTTTTTAATATAACGTTTTCAAATTTTACTTTTAAATTTTATAAAATTTCTATGAAGCCCTAGAAAATGAACTTCATTATTAAAAAAATATGTAGCTCAACTTTTAGCATACATATTAAGGGATATCTGGATAAGTCAGATTTTCTCCAAATGCATACAACGTGATATTTTGTATTTATATGTTCTAAAGGCATAGGTTTGTATAAAATACTGAAGATCCAAAAGTATGAAATAAAGTGCTGGATAATGTCTTCATTGTGTAATCTGTCATCTTCACTGGATTTATCTTACTTGGCCACTTGCTATTCATTAGCAATTTGTTATTATAGGAACAGACAGCCTTTACAAGGCTTTACATACATGTTTTATGTAACTTCTCAGAATCTCTTCAGACAATCAATATCACCCAAATCAGCTGTGACTTTTTTGCATTCTGTATGTTCTGTTAGCTATTGAATTTAGACATTTGTTATACTGTTGTTAAGATTCTAAATCTTGTGTATCTAGCTCTATGCTATACCCAGACAAATACTTTTATCATACCCAAAAACAATTTTGAACTATTGAGGATGTCAGAAGTATATAACCCACTGAAAATATTTTTTTTTTGTTTTTGCATGAATGTAAGAATTTCAGTTTAAACAGCTTTAAATGAATGGGTAATTTATTTTTCCACAGAAATTCTGCAGTAGTTGCCTATTCCATATGCAGCATGCTAAGGGTTAAAGTCTGTCTTAAAGACAAATTAAAATATGCCATAAAATTAATACTGTTACCTTGAAATATGGGCTAAAGGAACTGAGAGCATTTCTATGGGCAGGAAACTTTACTCCATCTACAGAAAGAGTAACATCACAAAACTGTCCATTTTTTCTGAGTTCATTCAATCCCAACAAAACCTAAAAAAAGAGCATTTGAAATGATTATCCAATATTTTTTATTAACATTTTTAGAGACAATTAATTACATGAGAAAGTAAAACTTTGTAATTTTAAATAAAAGAAATTATGAAGTCAAAATTTCATTGAAATTTAAAGTACAATGAAATTTATACTAATAGGATTTTTTACAAGCATTTTGTTTTAATATCTCCATTTTTTTGAAAAAATTATTTAACTTTTCAATTAAGGAAAAATTACTTAAAAAGCAATAGTACAAACTAATTTACATAAAAACATGCTATGTGTTGTAGTGTGAATGTAACATAAAATAAGCCAGTTTGTACATTTAAAAATGGATCAGAATTTAAACCACCAGGAACAACAGGGTGGATTATAAAAATAGTATTAGGATAGTTATATTTTCAAAATTAAAACAATATATGGAGGGGAGAAATGTAAATTAATAAACACAAACCATTCTAATAAACTCCTTCAGAAATAATCCAACATATGTAAAATTCCAACATTATATGCTAATTGCAGGGAAAGGTAGCTCCAAAAATATAAAGGTGCAATTCCCAAGCCTTTTTTAGGGACTTCCGTTCTTAAAATTGGCTAAATTCAACCAAAAATGTGCATTTCCCCCAAAACGGAAGGTTTTAAAGTTTATAAATCATGAATTGTTTTTTAGAAGATATTAACATTAAAATTTGCCAAAATAATGACACATGACAATAAAAGAACTGAAGAAAGAAGATCATGGAGAGAAGATACACGTCGCAAAATCTGGAAAGCCCAAGCTATGTGAAATCTATCAGGATCCAGGAGATGGCATGAATTACAAGAGGTATCAGCTTTCTTCTCTACAAATCTATAAATTTTTAAATTCACTTATTTTTGGAAAAAGTGGAAAATCAAGTAACTCTTTTTAATTTAAAAAATATAAACTATGAATAAACTATGTTATAAAAATAATGGCTTTATTGATATCAGAAGTGAAGTAACGCTAAGGAGACGGGCGCATTTTGATCTGACGTCATCAAAGTCAAAATGGCGGTCAAACAAGTATAGATATAAATATATAGTTTTTTTAAATTAAATTATGTTGGAAATAAATCCTTTTTTGTTTTGGTTTATATAGGAGATTAAAATTAAATGTACACAAAATAAATAAAAAATCTAAATATTTGTAGACTAGGACAAAATTAAAGAAAATTAATTAAAAGGGTTGTTTACAAGGTATACTGTAATAAAATTAACATATAGATAAACAATGAGGTTACTTGTAAGCAAATAAAGGAGTCAAAATTAATAAATAATTGCCTAAGGGTGCTACATGATACTCTTTAGGAATTTTTAAGTTTGTCAGAATCCTAAACTAGGAAAATTAAACATTAGCTACTTTCGGATGGGAAAAGATATACAAATTAACCCAGTATAAAGGTTTACAAGTGAAGCAGGTTAGAAATTTACAAACTAAAATTAGTATACAAAAATGTAAGAATTCATAATTTCTGTAGAAGCAATTCTCAGATTTATGAAAGTAAATAAATATTGTTCAAAAACAAACAACAGTCAAGAAGTATATTTTCAATATTAATTGATAAATAAAAGTATGATTTATATTTATATAAATGATTTTAAAGATGGTGTGTTAATATTAGGAACTAAATATGATGTTAAGAAATGGGAAAATGTTTCTGATGATATTAGTTGTCAATTTGGGTTATATTCTCAATAAGATTTGTTAATCGAAATGGTTGAGGTTTATTTAATGATTTTGAATGTTTAATATGTGAATTGTCTTTATAAATTGTTATATATTAATACTTGGAGTTTTTCTTTCAACAATTTTTTTTTTAATAAATAATGGAAAAATGTTCAAAATATTTAAGGCTAGATCAGGAAGTAAACTTTTGCAAAACGGTTTTCTAAATATGTAGGGTTGTTTTGAAGGACGGGGAATCTTACACATGTACATATTTTGTATAAACTCTGAATATTAATATGTGATAATGTAGGGTATAATTTTGGATTTTTAATATGTGAAATATTCTGGTAAAATGTGATTCATTTATATAGATGATTTTTCTTATGGAATTACAAGTGTTAATATGTTTCTCTTTTCAGGGATAATTTTGTGTAATTTGTTATAATTTAAATTTAACTGTAAATCGTAAGTTTTCAGGATATAAATGTATGCTGAAATTCAGTATATTTTTCAAACGGTTACATTTGGACCAAAGGGTTAAAAGACATTAAAATATTCAACTAACTAAGCTAGAGCAAAGACATTAAGAAAGAAATAATAGGTTCATTTATAAAAGTTTTGTTATGCTTTGGGAATTCTTTCTATTTGAAAGAAGTAGTTTTGTAAGAAGTTAAATTTTGTAAAATTGATTAATCTGTGCTAAATCATAAATTGATATATATAAATAAAAAGCAGTGTTTTTTACCAACATTCAAATTGAGTTGAAATTTATTTGATAAATAATATTCTTATAAACTTTGACACCCTGGTCATTAAGCTGAGATGGCTAGAAAGAATTCATTTCCCGGAAACCAGTACCGAAAGAGTTAAATCCCCGCGAGTTAGGTTTTTTAAAATAAAGTCCAAGTAATAAAAATAAAGAAACCAGTGACTGGTTCTCTGGCAGATTTTGGCATGGGTTATCACAGGGCTGATTCCGGTCAGCGATGCTTGTTGCACAGTGCAATGCAGTGTGTGAGAGGGGGGGGTGGAGACCATGTAATAGATTATACTAAGAGCACGTCGGGAAGAGCAAAACTCAAATTTAAACCCTGTTGTTTTTGCCTTGCAGGATAAGCTGTGTGTAAATAAATCAATATTAAAGGATTGTCATTAAACCATGAGCTATGTTTGAGATTTTAAGTTTTTAGCTCATAGGAAGAGCAGAATTTAAATTTAAAACCCACTGCTTTGCCTCATGCAGTACATTATAAATAACCCAATATTATATTATTGAGAAAATGTATTTGCAGAAGTAGTGCATCATGGGTATTATTATACAATATCAACAGCACAATGGTACAATATGTTTACGATAAAAATATTGGCAAAAATCCCATTAATAATACTATTACAATAATTTACCAATATTACCAATAATTAATATTACAATAACTTAACTACAATAATTACAACTAAATTACTAAAATTAATCTTAGCTATTTTTAATCCTGACAAAAAAAAGATTTTTTATGAAAACAAAAGAATATTTACCTGGTTTGAATGTGTATGTTCTGTAAATTTATATTCATTAGCTCCTGGTCCTTCCATTGGCTTTACGTCTGATAATGAACTTGAATCGCTGTCTGTACTAGGCTGCCTTTGACGACTGTTATATGGAAGTCGATTGTTAGAAACATTGAATTCGTTGTTAATTTGTATTGGAGACTTCACAGAAAGCATGACTGTAATATTTTTAAAAATGATTTTTTTTTAGATTTCTAAGCTCAGCAATTAATTTTTTTAGTAAATAAATTTTAAAAATTAATACCTACAAAAATCTAGTATTTCTTTAGCTATCACAATATTTATATACGTAGAGTAGTCCAAATATTTAGTTAATATTTTTTTTACACAATATCAAGAGCACAGTGGTACAATATATTACAATAAAAATATTGGAAAGAACCCCAATACCACAAAATTAATCAAAAATAACAAATAAAACAAGTTACTTAAGATTAAACCCTTAAGTACATTTTGATGACCATGTCATGATCATCAGAGGATCTTATTACAAAATACAATCTAGCACACAAGAAGTTACAAACTAGAATGATACCAATCGTTCACCGCGGTCGCTAAATATAGGCGTGAGGTAAAGTTTTGTTTTGTTTTTTTAATTGCTATTTATGATGGCCCCTGAAGCTGATCTAAGATATTCTTGAAGAAGCCACAAGATGAAAATGTTTGATTTATCCCAATTTAATTTATGTTTTGTTTTTACCTACACTATATAAAAATACATTCAAAACCATGATAAAGTGATTTTAAATGTCACAAACCACAAATCATGCCTATAATTTTATCTACCGCAATCAACAAATAAACTGAATATTTGTTTTATAAAATAGAGCGGTATTTTATATTTGCTTATTGATTACACTTGGCAGGAGCAACTACTGAAGTTTTCCAGGAAACACGTTTAGCACTTAAGTCAGTGCACTGTTCAATGCTATGAGTAATGGACAAGACTCACATATTTCATAATATTAGGTATCTAGATAAAATAATAGGTTTTAGTTATAATAAAAGTCTGTTGAAGCTACATTTAATGAAATTACCAGAGAGGTTATGTTTTAACATATTTACAGATTTTGTTTCTTACAGTTAAACCTACCCTAACCATATATATTCTTTTTACTTGCAATTTAGTAAAAAAATTAATTTATTGTAGCAAAGCACCAACAAAATATTCAACAAACTGTTTCACCATAACCAAATCTAAGTTGTCACTCAATGTCCCAAGTATACCTTCAATAATTAATCACTTAAACAATAGTTTATGACTATCCGAACTTTGAATTTTGTAAATTTAAAGTTCGGATAGTCATAAACTATTGCTTAAGTGATTAATTAAGATTCACCAAACATAATGAACTACAAAATTCAAGATTTCAGTAATTGTTAAGTTAACATTAACAAACTTTATTACTTTTTTATATTCCAAATAATTTGTACCTATATCTTGTAACTTGTATCTATATCGTACACCAGTATTGTAATGTAGTTTAAAATAGAGCATGCAAAATTGCTTTATAAATAACTTTGTTTCTAAAACGAGTTTTCTATCATGATAATTAATGTACATTTTAACCATAATTTATGATTTGTGACATTTTAAAACACTTTCTTCTTGTTTAGAATGTAATTTTTATTTTTGTAAGTTATTTTTTAAAAAATTACTTTATTATAAGATAATGCATATCTTAGTATTGAACAGCTTAACTTATATTATTCAACTAAAACATTTGTAAATATGTTTCACTTGCCTATAGTAAGGTATTTATTTACCGTGCCCACATATACGATTTTAGCAAAAAAAATTATACCAGCCGACGCAGAAAGTCATCAGGGATACGAAACAAAAACTTTCGCTCAGGGAAATAAATACCATTTTTATCAAATTAGAGTTGGTAAAAAATTCAGTGTGGAGTAGTCAGAAGTACTACTTTCGCTTATCAACAGCGAGCTGTACTACGTCATGAGTATATTTAAATATAGCTATAAAGTCTCCAGTCAGGACAGATTTAGTAGTAATTTTATACATTACATTACCTAATTAGACGTCTACTTCCGAGGAGTAATACCTTTTGCCAGGAGACGTCACATGATTTCTATTCTAGCCTTACATGTGTACATTTGGTTGAACGTATAAAATTATAACCAAATCTATATCCTGACTGGATACTTCATAGGCATATAAAATTAACCTTCCGTGGCAACAACAAACAATAATTACCAATATAGCTTCAGAACAGGTTTTTGATTCATTTTATAAGCATTGTAATGAGGGTGGGCAATGTGCACTTTTACTAGCACTATTAGCACCACATATGGGGGAATTACAATTTTTCAAAATTATTATTTTTGGGGCTTGCGCCTGAGTTGTAATCATTTTTTCTGTATCCCTGATGACTTTCTGCCTCGACTGGTATAATTTTTTTGCTAAAATCGTACACATGGACCGGGTAAATAAATACCTATAGTAGCACTTACTTTTATAATTATTGAGGATGCTCTTTTCGGAAGATGTATCCCTTCCTTCTTGGTTTTTTAGATGTTTAGGTAATAACCATATTTGGTTTTTTATCAGAAAAAAAATTGTAGATGTTTGACCAAGAGGTCAGTCACAGTCTGAGTTGAAAATGGGAAATATCTCCCAGAAAGGCTATCCTCAGCAATTATAAAAGTAAGCGATACTATAGGCAAGTGCAACATATATACAAGTGTTTTAGTTAAAAATTAGTAGCTCGCATGAAGAAGGAATCAATTAATATTATATTATTACTGAACATTACAAACAAAATCTAGTGCAACTTGTATTATTTACTGAAAATCACAAACAAATTCTAAAGTAAATCCTTTTTATTTACAAGAAAGTACTTGATTTTTATGGGTATTATTCAAGAATAACCTTCCTTACCAAGTAAAAATCAGATTATTTCTCATCTTAAAAATTAGAGAAAATTCTAGACATTGCTTCTATTGAAATTAAGAGGAATAAAAAACTTGACGCTTGCAAAAGATTAAAGCACATGAAAAATGTCAGGTCATTCTTCAGAACCTTAAATGTCAACAATTTTTCAAGTTTAGGAATAATATTGAGAAATAACTTACCTTAAAAATTGTTTTCAAAGAATTGCATTACAAAAAATTAACTAAAATGACTTTCAAAGAAACAGTGACACTTAATTTTACATAAAAACTTTCTTTTTAACCTGGCGTACATTGAATACCAAAATACCTGTTCCAAATTTACCTAAGAATTCAACAATGCTAGAATTACAATCAGCTGGATACTCAAGAAATCCAGCTCTGGCGAAATGTATTGGACATCATTTGTAACTTCTATATCCCAAGAAGTTAAATTATAAAATGAGTGAAACATTTAGTTTTATAAGTTTTCTTCGATCATCAAAAGTTATTATCTTTTAATATAAACTGACGATTTTCTTGCAAGAATGTTTTACACCATTCCTTATATAACACATAAAAAACTTATTTAACAAAATCGAATATTTTAACTGGTTATAAGCGATCATATCGTATAAAGTACTGATATAAAAGTGTACACATTTGTTATTGCAAATATTATTAAAAATAATAAAATACTAACATCACCTGACAGGGATATAAAAAATTTAATGCTATAATAAAAAAAAAAATTATACTAATCAATTAGAAGGAAATGGAATAATAGTAGTAACATAACAAAACAAATCGAATTAAGAACAAAACCACAGATAAACATATAATAAGGTAAAGGATTGTAAGTACATATGAACAAATTACTAGGCTACTCATGGGTACAATTTCCTATGATGGAAGTGAAACTTTAACGTTTTCATTATTAACCCCTTTAGACCCACAGTGCATAATTATGCACATTGACTTTAAACCTTTGTAAATGGTAACAGCATACTCCCTTTAGCCTCTAAACCTATTGGGCATTATTCTGCACTCAAACTGAATGATATTATCCAGAAAGTCGTGATCTCTGGTGGATATTTTTGTAATTATCATTTTTAGAAGACAACATGGCTGACAATTCAAGAAATCAATTAGGTATGTACACAGTCTATTTATAATTTGATATGTTAATATTTATGTTAACTCATACTTGTTATGTTTTTTTATAATTACTACATACTATAATTATACATTACTACTAATTACATAAATAATTATGCCCAATATGACTAGATGTAAGCAAGCCAGTTATGTCAGTAATTTAAATAATTTTCAGTACATATTGTATTATAACACCAAAACCACTGTTAAAAATAAGCTTTTTACAGTTTTGTTAGATTTACAGATTGTAGTATCATTAATATCGAACAATATAAAATATATATTAAAAAAAATAATAAATGTAGAATTTGAGAAAAAAATATTTTTGGAATTTTACTGTCCTCTTGTATTTTTACTGTACCTAATTGCATTGTGTAATTATTTTAGATATACTTGATGCTGCAAAAATACTAGATATACTTGAATCAGGGGATTTGTCAGAACTTGATCTCGGTGATGATGATGGAGATGAGGATAATGTAGTTCAACAATCACTTTCAAGAACAAGAGTGGGAGCAGATAGAATACAGTTGGTTGATAGTGCTGGAGGTAATGAGAGTACTGGGATGAAGGTGAGCTAGTTGCTGATATCCATAATAAACCATTACCTTTTCAAAATGAAGTGACTGAAAAACAGAATATAAAATTGAGGAGGCGTTCTTTTGATAGACTGGAAATACCCTGGAGTTGCTCTGAGGTTGAAAATGATCTTCAGCTGTTGACCCCCATATCTTATTTCAAAAGATATATTAAAGATAACGATTTTAAGAAAATGGCTGAGGCAACTAATATTTTTGCTCTCCAGAAAAATGTAGCAAATTTTAAACTTACAAATTCTGACGAAATTAAAATCCTGTTTGGCCTACACATAACCATCGGCTTTTTGAAGTTTCCAAGGGTGAGGTTATTTTGGGATCAAGGTCTTGGAATAAGCCTAATCTCTAATCCTTCTTTGCTTTGTGAAAAAGAAGGGTCAGGGCAGCCACGATGAAGTAGTTAGTATGGATGTAGCTGTAGTTGTTGTAAAGCGGCTGGACAACAGGACAGTTGCCCTAGCATCAAATTTCATTGGCTCAGGGCAACTAGATGAGGTTGACAGGTGGAAGAATAATGGAAAAAGGTATGTAACAGTTAATCGGCCAGAGATTTTGAAGTTTTACAACCATAAAATGGGCGGTGTTGATCAGCTGATATCTTTGTATAGCATTTATATTAGATCTAAGAAATTGACTTTGAGGCTGATATTTCATGCAGTTGACTTCGCAATTACATGCAGCTGGTTGAAATACAGACGTGACGCTAGAGCTCTATCTATTCCAGAAAAGAAAATTTTAGATCTTTTACATTTTCAAATGCGCATTGCGGAGACACTTGTTATAGCAGATAAAACAACAGCAAAAAAATGTGGTCGTCCATCAGGAGAATCTTAGTTAGAAAACCACCAAACTAAACAAAAGGAAGAACAGCGACCTATACCTGATGTGCGCTATGACTCTGTTCATCATTCACCACATTTAGATAGAAATCGTGAAGGGAAAAAATGCAAGAATGGACTTTGCAAAAAAAAAACTCACTTTTACTGTGGTAAATGCAATGTACATCTATGTATAAAAAAAGAAAGACACTGTTTTGTACAATTTCATACAGTTAGGCACAATTAATTATATAGCCTACATTTCAATTATTTAGATATGGTATTTCCTTTCTTTTTACTTCATCAGTGTTAACACATGTTATTTTATATAAAACAATATAAGGTGTAATACACATGTTTTTTTGTGCACATAATTTTTTTCTTTACCCTTTCCCCCCCAAATATATGAGAACCGATTTTGGTGTCATCGAGTACAATTGGGCATATTAATGCACAAAATAATTTTTGGGGATAGGGGCAATTTTTTTGAATGAGTAATTTAAAGTAACTTCTTACACAAGAATCAACCAAAATTATACTATCAAATAATTTTTCAACTTGAAGGTAATAAATCAGATCTGAAGGGGTTAAAATTGACGACTTGTCGAAGTTAACTAAGTTATATATATATATTATGACAAATAATATAATATAATATATAGCGACCACACACTTATATGGAACAAAGACGGAGGAATGTATATGGCATGCCGAAGAGATTGTAACTCCAAGGATTTTGCTTATATAATATATGGACACTCTTTCCCTTCTCATCGGCAAGTCTTATCGTGATCAAGCGCATGTAAACAATACAACATTCATATTTCTCGAATTTTGTAGTCTATTACGTTCTGTGAATCTTATTAATCACTTAAACAATAGTTTATGACTATCCAAATTTTAAATTTTGTAATTTTTTTCTTAAAACTTTTAGACAGAACGTTTTTGATCGCTATGTGCCAATCTTCATCAGTGTCTTCTGCTTGAACATATCGGATCAAGCGGTGACGGTTTTAAAGGTAGGTTTTCGATAGTATCAAAGAGAATGTGTGTGTTGTTCGTTTAATATGTTCCTGTTTCTTTTATGTGATTTTTAAATGTTCAGTTGGTGTTCCTCGACTATTTGTTTAAAGCTACGACCTGTTTGTCCAATGTAGAATTTGTTACATTCGTCACAGTTCAGTTTGTATACGCCTGGTGCTTGTAGTTTATCTTTGTTGTTGGTGTTGTGTTGTATTTTGTATTGTAACTTATTAGTTTTGTATCCTATTTTTTGAAATTTGCGGGCTATTTTGTTGTTGTTTTGTTTATGTTTGGTAATGTGATATATTTGTTTTCCCTGTCTGTAGTGTTAATTTTGTATTTTGTACATAGTTTGTCTATCATTGAAGTGTTGTATCCATTTGTGTATATTAAATATTTAATTGTGTCTAGTTCTTTGTTTATGTTTACTGTGGTCATTGAGACTTCTTTAAGTCTATGGAGAATGGATCTGAAGGCAGCATGTTTGTGTTGGATAGGGTGGTTTGAGGTGTGGTGGATAAGTATGTCTGTCGTTATGGGTTTCTTGTAAATGTTGAAGCTGTGTTTTTGTGTGTGGTTTTTTGTTATGGTTAGGTCGAGGAAGTTTAGGGATCGGTTTGGTTTCAATTTCTGAAGTGGAGTGGGGTTCTGGGTGTTCATATTTGTTGATTCCATCTTCACAATAGCTACTAGTTTTTAACTATAAACCCTTGTAAATATGTTAAACTTGCTTATAGTAGCACTTACTTTATAATTATTAAAGATGACCATTTTGGGAAATGTGTCCCATTGTTAACTCAGATGGTAGCTCCGGTCCCATTGTTTAGATATGTCTGAGCTGACAATGAGACACACCTCCTAAAGTGTATTTTAATTAAAGTATTTTTTTATTAAAATTCACATTATTTTAAGCTTGCTTTACTTGTAGTTTTGTTTGAAAATCTTTTTCTTAAAGTACAACTAGCCTGTAAATTTAAAAATTATGTACATTTCTGTGCAATATACTCGTACAAGAATTTGAACAACTAGTAATACTTCTCATAAATACTGACCCTCAATAGACTTTCTTGAATACAAGAAGCCTAGGATCAAGTTTTTGGCAGTCCATGTTCTAATAATAGTACATAAAAAATTAATTAATTTTCAAACATTTGTAAAATTACAATAACATTCTTAGAACAGTTTAGCGAATGTTGCCAAGTGGAAAATAAGTTTATGAGAAATTAAAAGTTGGAGCACATAAATGAAATACGTTTATGTGAAGCAAAAACATAATTATACTTTTAATTTCTATTTGTTATCACAGTTTACCACAAGCCAATGTGTAAATCACTCCTTGTTTATCAAGAGCAAGGGTTTATTGGCTCTAAACATCTCAGAGCAACATTCTAACACACTGAGTTGAATTTGCTAATGCTATGGAATAAGCTACTGCAATAATAATAGGTCAGTTCAAGGATAAATGCTGCAAACATTACTCGTCCATTGAAAATGTATGTTAAATGTTTGGTTCTGATTGTCTATTTTTATTATATAAAATAATAGGAATACAAAGTACACTGGAATCAATTTTTAAAATCTGTTAATAGGATATACTATTCCTTACTACACAGTGACTGCTTTAATAAGGTTTTAATGTTTAGGGAGGTGAGGTCAAAAGATAATACAGACATTTCTATAAGAAATACAATTTAATGTTTATCACCAAAAGGTACTAATAAAAACTCTGTAAATCCACAAACATGCTAGGTAAGTAAAGCTTTAACCTCCCAGAAGGCTCCTGGTTGAAAGTAACACAATAAGGGACGTGGGCTAACTCAATATCTTCCTCCTTCTAGTAGTTTGATCTATTTTTATAAATAATGTAATTATATTGTTACCTCCAAGAGAATATGCACTGGAGTGAGGTGTTTTTGGGTACATGTGGAGTTCCACAAGTATTTGTTGTAATTCTTATCATGTTACTCAAATATAAGTAGTTATGTTACAAACTACAGGTAATGGTTAAATTTTTTTAAATATGTAGTCCTTTCTCAACAGTTTAATCTATTTAAACCCACCATCTTTATACTTCAGTTTGACAAGCACTATGTTTTGGTTAAAGGAACATAGTAAAACAAATTATTCACCTAGCATAATTTATTGTAAGAAAATTGTGATGTGTCAAAAACTTACTGATATTTTACCAAAAATTGACATCAATATTTGTATACTGTTTTCTGAAAGGCCAGGGAATTTTTTGAAGAAATTTTTCAAATGATTTTTCAACACGTTTTCTCAGAACAGTATTATGAATACTGACAAATACTACGTTATATTTTCCTTCAAAAGTTTGTGAATAACAAATTCCTTTGAAATAGAGTTCTTTTCCTATTTTAAATAACACATTGACATATATAATGCCACATTTGTCTTTTAATGTTTAAAGAATTCTGACGGAGTTCAGAGTTATTGAAAATAAACATTTAAAACTGTTTACTACTGGATATATTATAATTATGGTAATTCGAAAAGACTATAGTCCGAGTCAAATTAAGCAATGCTTTATTGACTTCGCAAGCATGGGAAATTTCTAGAAACCTTACTAAAAAGTAAAAGTGGATAAAACTTTAAAGCATCAGGATGAAATGGATTCTGTAACACTTATCTTGAATACAACAAAACTGACATGGAATGGATGGATCTCGATAACAATCTTGGATGATAACGACAATATATATTCAATGCAAGAGGCAGAAAATCAAGAATACAGTGACACCGAAGAAGATGCCGTACCTTCACATTCAGGAGCTTTTACATCATATGAGAACGTGATGTCTTGGTATGGAGCACAGCCCGAATGCAGTTCAGCTCAGCTCCTGCTACTTAAGGGAATGAAGAATTTGGTTGTTAAAAACGAGTTTCAAAACACAACCGAAAATAGCAAGTTTTACATACAATTTATATTTGAGTGATTTCGTAGTTGTTTATTTTTAGGTATACAGATCCATACATTAGTAAATATGTAGTGAATTGTTTTTGTAAAATAAGTCTATTCTTCTGAATTTAAAATAAAAGTACAATAGCTATGTACATAGTGTTTAATTTTATTTATCTAGAGTAACTAGATATCCGGTGTATATAACCAGTGTTTAACATTTTTAGAGTAACTAGAAATTTAATATCATTTCTATATCTGCCGTGCAACTAATGAGGTACATATTAAAATTTATTAATGCACTTAAAAATTTTAAACCTTCGTCTTTATATATATATATATCGTGACATTTCAAGTTGTCCATTATATTTCCGTTGCACTGACTTCATAAAGTTATTATTTGTTAATTGTAAACAATTATTCCACCACTAAGTGCAATTTTTTTACATTATGTGATGAGGCACCTTTCACATGGTGAAAGATTCGACAATGGTCAAGTGAGCAAAAGGTGCCTTATCACATAATGTAAAAAAATTGCACTTAGTGGTGGAATAATTGTTTACAATTAACATATCAACATGATAACTTTATATATATATATATATATATATATATATATATATATATATTTATGTTAGTTTTGGTTGGTAAAGATTATTTAGATTTTTTTGGACTAGGAGACTGACAGGCTTACCTTGGTAAGAGTCCACTCTGTGGTCTTGAAATAGAAACACATAAAATCACTTAACCAATGAAATATTTCAACCACACAGTGGTCTTTGTCAAAGAGAAAACACAAAAAGAAATATGAGAGAATGAAATAAATCTGAGATAAATTTTCTACACAATCTGTGATTACAAACTTTTACTTTATTTTATTTCATTCTCTCATATTTCTTTTTGTGTTTTCTCTTTGATTGACAAAGACCACTGTGTGGTTGAAATATTTCATTGGTTAAGTGCTTTAATGTGTTTCTATTTCAAGCCTACAGAATGGACTCTTACCAAGGTAAGTCTGTTAGTCTCCTAGTCCAAATATATATGAAGTTGATATATTACTATTGTAAATACTTTTATCCACCACCAAGTGCAATAATTTTACCTCGTTGTGATGAGGCATCTTTCGGTTACTTGACCATTGAATCACTGAGTGATTCGACAATGGTCAAGTGACCAAAAGGTGCCTCATCACAAGGTAAAATTATTGCACTTAGTGGTGGATAAAAGTATTTACAATAGTAATATATCAACTTCATAAAGTCAGTGCAACGGAAAAATAATGGACAACGTAATATATATATATATATATATAACTTTGCAATACTGTTTTAGGTGTTCACTTATTACTTACACTATAACTTACTTGAATAAGAATAATACTTGTTATATATGCGAGTCAACTTTCGAGAACTTTAATTACGAGTTTTCATTTTCGAACATCAACTCAAACTAAGACCTTCTCGTAGATTGCCAGGTGTGTGTGACTTCCATTGTCACATGGTATACCAGTATTATTCTATTTTTGGATTCACTGCTCTATGGTAAATTTTTTTTTGTTGTCTTGGGGTTAATTTTGTCTATTGAAAGTTGAATAATGTATAATTTATTCATTTTATTTGTTCCTTTAAATTATTATTATTTTGTTTACAAATTTGTAGCTGTTCCCAGATTGTCATTTTGAGGCCTTTTTGTACATTTTTTATTCTATGTTTTCTAATGTGGGTAATGTATGCCTTGAGGTGCTGTTTATATCTGTCTCTTAGTATCTTTTTTGTTTGGCTAATATATAATTTGTTACAGTCTGCGCATTCGATTATATTTATTCTGTTATTAAGTGTTAGACATATGTTTTCCTCATACATAGGCTACAACGTAAAAGGATTAACTAAAATGGCAATATTAACATAACAAACAAAAATATGGGAAGCATAATCAATAACCAACCGGAAAAAATGTCCCACACTTAATAACGGAATATATAAAATCGAATGCCCAGATTGTATGTTACAAATTATATGTTGGCCAATCAAAAAAAAAAAAAAAATTAAAAAAGATATAAAGAGCACCTCAAGGGATACATCAAACCAAACATTTACTATTCAAACCTAGCCACGCATACAACAAAAACAACCATATAATTCCCACATTAGAAAACATAAAATAAAAAATGTACAAAAAGGCCTCAAAATGACAATCTGGGAACAGTACAAATTTATAAACACAAAAATAATATATTGAAGGAACAAATACAAATCAAATTAAAAAACCATAGATTTTTAACTTAATAGACAAAATTAACCCCAAGACAAACAAAACATTTTCATAGATCAGTGAATCCAAAATACCGGTATACCACGTGACAACTGAAATCACACATACCTGGCAAACTACAAGAAGCTCTTAGTGTCCCAGTTGATGCTTGAAAATGAGAACACGTAATAAAAGTCCTTGATAGTAGACTCGCATATATATATATATATATATATATATATATATATATATATATTTAGGTTAGTTTTGGTTGGTAAAGATTATTTAGATTTTTTGGACTAGGAGACTGACAGACTTACCTTGGTAAGAGTCCACTCTGTAGTCTTGAAATAGAAACACATAAAAGCACTTAAACAATGATATATTTCAACCACACAGTGGTCTTTGTCAATCGAAGAGAAAACACAAAAAGAAATATGAGAGAATGAAATAAAATAATTCTAATAATAATAATAAATAATAATTCTAAAATAATAATAAAATAATTATTTTATTTCATTCTCTCATATTTCTTTTTGTGTTTTCTCTTCGATTAACAAAGACCACTGTGTGGTTGAAATATATCATTGTTTAAGTGCTTTTGTGTTTCTATTTCAAGACTACAGAGTGGACTCTTACCAAGGTAAGTCTGTCAGTCTCCTAGTCCAAAAAATCTATATATATATATATATATATATATATATATATATATATATATATATATATATATATATATATATATGAAGTTGATATATTACTATTGTAAATACTTTTATCCACCACTAAGTGCAATAATTCTACCTTGTTGCGATGAGGCACCTTTCGGTCACTTGACCATTGTCGAATCAAAAAAAAAAAATCATGATTTGACAATGAAAGTTCCCTCATCACAAGGTAAAATTATTGCACTTAGTGGTGGATAAAAGTATTTACAATAGTAATATATCAACTTCATAAAGTCAGTGCAACAGAAAAATAATGACAACGTAAAATATCAAGATATATATATTTGGGTTAGTTTTAGTAGAGCTTAAAGCTTATTTAAGAATTTTTGGTCTAGAGAGGAGACTGACAGACTTATCTAATGGCATTGGTCCAAAACTGCAATCTCTTGGAAATAAATAGACACATATAAAAACTTATCACACTATTGAAATGTTTCGATCAAAAAGATCTTTGTCAATCAAAAAAGAGAAAAATAAAAGACTGAAGTGAACCACAGATGTGTATAAATATCCAAATGTCATAGATTTATAGTTTATGATATAGTGATATATGTCGTTTGTATAAATATTGATTATTTGAAACTAGATATTAATAGTCTGTCAGAAGGAAGGTAAATGGAGTTGTTAAAAATGGTAGAAGTTAGAGGGGAGGTAAAAGGAGTGAGTTTTATCTGATGTTAAGGTTAGGAGGCTCTCTAAATTTGGTTTATCACTGGTATGATAACTCCCATCTTCTCAATTCTGAAGGGTTGCAATCAGGGGGGAGGGCCTTGATTATTTTGGTGGTATAACAATCATTGAAAGATATGATGTTGTGACTAGCAGCGTGTTGAGCGGTTGGCTTGTCTGTGTTCATGGTTCCGTCATGTCTATGGACATTCATTTTGATGCTCAGACCATCCGTGGTAAGGCCTATGTACTGTGCCGGGCAAAATTTACATTGCAACTGGTATATTACATTGGATGCACAAGTATGATGACCCTGAATCTTGAAGTCCACATTAGTTGCTAGGCTATGGAAACTATTTGTTGGGATGTGTATTGGACATGTCTTGCATCTAGGTCTATTGCACGGAAAGGAGCCATGAGGAGGTTTAGGTGGTTTTTCAGTACTTGGATCTGGTAATTTTGGATGTACTAAAATATTTTTCATATTAAAAGTTTGTCGGAACCAAATATGTGGTGGATTTAAGAAAAGATCTTTTGTGTTGGTTTCTACCAAAATTATTGTACTTAGTGGTAGAAAAAAATTATTTACACGTAATAATAACTTTATAAAATCAGTGCAACAGAAAAATAATGGGTGTGAAATATATATATATATATAGATTATTTGGACTAGGAGACTGACAGACTTACCTTGGTAAGAGTCCACACTGTAGTCTTGAAATAGAAACACATAAAAGCACTTAAACAATGATATATTTCAACCACACAGTGGTCTTTGTCAATCGAAGAGAAAACACAAAAAGAAATATGAGAGAATGAAATAAAATAAATACAAGTTGTAATCACAGATTGTGTAGAGTAGAAATCAGATGTCACAGATTAAAGATATACATATATTGTTTCCATGAGCATATGAGTGATTATAGTTTATATAAGTCTGTCAGGGGAAAAGAAATAAGGCTATTAGGAAAAAAAATGAATGGGTTTATCTGATGTTGAGGTTAGGGGATTCTCTGGATTTGGTATACCACTGGTATGATAGTTCCCACCTTCTCAGTTCTGAGGGATTGCAATCAGGGGGGAGTGATTTAATTATTTTTGTGGTATAGCAGTCATCAAAAGTTGTGATGTTGTGACTCACAGCATGTTGAGCTGTTGGTCTATCCATATTCATAATTTTAACATCATGTCTGTGGCCATGATGACTGCTATACCACAAAAATAATTAAATCACTCCCCCCTGATTGCAATCCCTCAGAACTGAGAAGGTGGGAACTATCATACCAGTGGTATACCAAATCCAGAGAATCCCCTAATCTCAACATAAGATAAACCCATTCATTTTTTTTCCCAATAGCCTTATTTCTTTTCCCCTGACAGACTTATATAAACTATAATCACTCATATGCTCATGGAAACAATATATGTATATCTTTAATCTGTGCATCTGATTTCTACTCTACACAATCTGTGATTACAACTTGTATTTATTTTATTTCATTCTCTCATATTTCTTTTTGTGTTTTCTCTTCGATTGACAAAGACCACTGTGTGGTTGAAATATATCATTGTTTAAGTGCTTTTATGTGTTTCTATCTCAAGACTACAGTGTGGACTCTTACCAAGGTAAGTCTGTCAGTCTCCTAGTCCAAAAAATGTAAATAATCTTTACCAACCAAAACTAACCTAAATATATATATATATATAGATAGATAGATATATTTTACGTTATCCATTGTTTTTCCGTTGCACTGACTTTATGAAGTTAATATATTACTATCGTAAGTAATTTTTACTTACAATAAAATTGCTTACAATAGTAATATATTAACTTCATATATATATATATATATATATATATATATATATATATATATATATATATATATATATATAGGAATTTTTTGGACTTGATAGGAGACTGACAGACTTACCTAAAGGCAATAGTCCAAAACTGCAATCTCTTGGACTAGCTCTTTTTGATTCTTGACTAGCTCTTGACAATCTCTTGGATTGCAGTTTTGGACTATTGCCTTTAGGTAAGTCTGTCAGTCTCCTATCAAGTCCAAAAAATTCCTAAATAAGCTTTAAGCTCTACTAGAACTAACCTCTATATATATATATATATATATATATATATATATATATATATATATATATATATATATATATATATATATTTAGGTTAGTTTTGGTTGGTAAAGATTATTTAGATTTTTTGGACTAGGAGACTGACAGACTTACCTTGGTAAGAGTCCACTCTGTAGTCTTGAAATAGAAACACATAAAAGCACTTAAACACTGATATATTTCAACCACACAGTGGTCTTTGTCAATCGAAGAGAAAACACAAAAAGAAATATGAGAGAATGAAATAAAATAATTGTAATCACAGATTGTGTAGAGTAGAAATCAGATGACACAGATGCACAGATTAAAGATATATATATATATATATATATATATATATATATATATATATATATATATATATATATGAAGTTAATATATTACTATGTGAGTAATTTTATCCACCATTAAGTGCAATAATTTTACCTTGAGTGATGAGGCACCTTTCGGTCGTTGACCATTGTCGAATCACTGATTTTTCTCTGCTGTGGATGCTCGGACTGTGAAGCCGGTGTTTGTTGACATTACGCGCACTTTTTCTTGATCTGTGTGTATGATATTTCTGTATAGTATGTCTTCTGTATATGTTGTTTGTAGATTCATTAAGTTGTAATGAATCTACAAACAACATATACAGAAGACATACTATACAGAAATATCATACACACAGATCAAGAAAAAGTGCGCGTAACGTCAACAAACACCGGCTTCACAGTCCGAGCATCCACAGCAGAGAAAAATCAGTGATTCGACAATGGTCAACGACCGAAAGGTGCCTCATCACTCAAGGTAAAATTATTGCACTTAATGGTGGATAAAATTACTCACATAGTAATATATTAACTTCATAAAGTCAGTGCAACGGAAAAACAATGGATAATGTTAAATATCAAGAATATATATATATATATTGTTTCATGAACATATGAGTGATTATAGTTTATATAAGTCTGTCAGGGGAAAAGAGATAAGGCTATTTGGTAAAAAAAAAAAAAAAAAAAAAAAAAAATTAATGGATTTATCTGATGTTGAGGTTAGGGGATTCTTTGGACTTGGTATACCACTGGTATATCCTATACAACGGAAACATAAGATAGATAAATACCTTCCACAATTACATAAACACAGGAAACAGAACAAAATCAGCCTCCTAGATTTCATGTAACAAAACAACAAACACACATTCAATATATGCAGGAAGCCCATATATATATATATATATATATAGATTTTTTGGACTAGGAGACTGACAGGCTTACCTTGGTAAGAGTCCACTCTGTAGTCTTGAAATAGAAACACATAAAAGCACTTAAACAATGATATATTTCAACCACACAGTGGTCTTTGTCAATCGAAGAGAAAACACAAAAAGAAATATGAGAGAATGAAATAAAATAATTATTAATATTTTATTTTATTTCATTCTCTCATATTTCTTTTTGTGTTTTCTCTTCGATTGACAAAGACCACTGTGTGGTTGAAATATATCATTGTTTAAGTGCTTTTATGTGTTTCTATTTCAAGACTACAGAGTGGACTCTTACCAAGGTAAGTCTGTCAGTCTCCTAGTCCAAAAAATCTAAATAATCTTTACCAACCAAAACTAACCTAAATATATATATATATATATGTGTGTGTTTGTGTACACCATAAAGATCTGGACACAGGATAAATGGAAATTATTGTCTAAACAAGGTGTAAAGGTTTTTTTTAAATATGTTACCGCCAAATAGTTCTGAGAGCAAATGGTTTAAATTCTCGCCGCAAGAGACTGACTGTTGACCAATAGTAAAACAGCTATCCGGGCAAAGTTTAATATTTCTGGTATAGTTTTAACAATGAAATAGCACCAGTCATTGACAAAGACCAAGACTAGCGAGTCGAGAGAGAAGACGTCTTCCTCTGACAACCAACGGACTGCATCCGGCCGAATTCTAGCTTCCCGAGGAAACCAGTAAGAGGTAACACTTACGCCCTAGTAACGACTCACAACAGGTAAACAATTTATTTAATGATTCTTTTTATATTTGTTATGTTTATTTGAACGCACAGTCCACGGCCCGTGAATGATTTAATGTCCGTTAATCTTACTCATTAGAGTTGTACTCAGTATGTTAGAGTTAATATCGATGACGTCCCATTTGATTACATCCTCTGATGACAGTGGCTTTTGAATGGCTACAGGATTTTTATAAAAACATTAATAGACCAACACTTTAGTTTATTAAAACATGGTTGTAACATACAAAAACATTATGGAGTTACTTTTTGTATCCACAGCTTCGTCTTCTTCCCCTAGCACGCTCAAACTTACGACCCTTTGATAGAACATAAGGTTTTGTGTGACTGTGTGGTACACCAGGTGCAAGCCCAAAGTGGCGGACAGCTTCTCGTGCATTTCTACGGCCTAAAAAATATTGTAAGTATAAGTATTTCTTTAACTCAAAATCTTAAATAAACTCTCAACTAACCATAAACATGATTTTATTTTAAGGTGTGAAGTAAATTAGTTTGGATAAGTTATTTTGTATAAGATTGGGGCAGGACTAGGAACTTTAAACACATTCCCACCCTAGGGATATTGGACGGGTGAACATGGATAATAAATTTCTACAATTGTAAAAATTATAATCCTACTGGGTTGTACTTAGTATAAGAGTATTTAATAATTAAAATATCTAGTAATAAATTTGCCCAATAAAATGTCAATGTCTTCTCTATTACTTCTTTGCCATCTGTCAAATTTCAAAAATTTTCTGAAATGACACATAACTACATCATGATCCAGGTCTAAACCTACAAAAAGCCATTGGCTAGGAATGTGTTAAATATTATGTTCCATAACTAGCGCTAACAGTTATTTGATGTAATGCAGATGTAACAGATTTTTAATGAAAAAACAGCTTAAGCAACTAATGAAATGGTTGCTTGAAAACAAAATAAAATGTATTATTTTAAACAATAAAAACTACAGATTTTAAAAAGTAAGAAGATAGAGCAAACCTAAAAGTTAAAAATTGTTTTCAGCTTGAAAAAAAAAATCAACTACAAATATCTCTATTCTCTTCATATGGTTTATTTGAACTTTTTTATAATAGCTAACCTAACTGTCTTGATATAATCAAGAGCAATGATTCATATTTCTAAGACTGTTATATATGTGTGTGTACCATCGTCTACTACTGGATAAGTGGTTTTTTCTACTGTTTTAACATCAAATTTAAAGTATTTTGAAGATAATCTTATTTCTAGTATGTAACAATCATTTTTTTACTTTGGATTTAAAAATCAATTTTACAAACAAATGGTACTATTTTCTTAAAATCCTATAATCTAATTTCATAAAAATGTACCTACTTGAAGCTTATGCTACAAAATATTCTTGAAATTTATTAATTACCACTTGTGATTAGGTTGTAAGGCAATCAGTAAATTTGACTAAAACCTCTATGAAAGAAATTTTAAAAAAAGAACTGAATATATAGAAGAGAAAGACATACTGTTCCTTGGTGTGGAATATAATAAAGAAAGGGTTATATAACACAGGTGACTTTATAACAAGATAACGCCATTTACCAGAAATGGTCTACACTCCTCTGAAGAACTTCTTATGCTAACATTTTATTTAAAAAGGGAAGTTCATTTACCTTGCATCAATACTGTTCCATTTCCCGTAGGAGAACGTAGAGCCAACTCATCAAATGTGATTATTTCACCTCCTGCTTTGATTATCCTGGAACGAGCTCTTTCAGTTACTCTTAATGCACAAATCTAAACAAAGAAACTCATTATTTCTCTCATTATTTCTATCACATAAATTACTTTCTTTTCAAAATCAATATAATCAAAAGACAGATACATTAAATATGTCTATTGATATTTTTGTGTATATGTAACATAACTTAAGGGATCTATAGTGAAAAAAACAAAGTTATCTACAGTGGTTTTGAATTTTGCTTATACAGTAGTTTGTTTTCAACAAAAGTGTACCTATTCTTACATAAAAGGGAATTTAAAAAATTATAATACTGAAGCTAAAGTTTGCAACATGCCTCCCTTATCATAGATCTTCTTCCAGTATTTAAATCTAAAAATAGTAGATTTACATGTTGGTAATCATTGAGGAAGGAGTATCCCCTAATATTGACACAGCTTTTGAGTATTTGGTGCAAAAACTGTGTACAGTAGAGTCTCGATATTTTGAGCTTTTGTTAAATTCAGCCTATTTTATTGTTTTGTCAAAAAATTATGAATCGGTCTTCCAGAAATGTTTATAGTCATACGGCATGTAAAAGAAATGAGTCCAACTTCCGAGAAATATTTATATCAATATGGTATGCAAAAGAAATGAGCCGGGTTTCCTGGTAATGTTTATATCAATATGGTAAGCAAAGGGAATGTGCCGGGCTTCCAGGAAATGTTCTGTAAACTTATACGTTTTTCCGTTTAATCAGAGTTTTCTGTAATCCCAAGGGGGCTTGGTCTCATTTGCCTCGAATTATCGAGACTCTACTGTATTTGTAGACATTCAGGAGAAAAATTATAACTCCATATCGATGAGATAATGTTGTGCTTTTAGTACCACAATCATTAAACATATATACTTTTTCATTTAAGAAAAATTATAAAAAGAATTTGTTACAATTAAAACACATTTGTTATATATTAACAAATGTATTTTACACATTGTTTTCAAGTTATGTTTTCCTCTGAAAAATATAAAACCATTTAAAGCATGGTAAACATTTTTATTTAAAAACTTGCAGTTTTTGTGTTACATATCTTGAGAATTTTCTTATAAATTACACTTTTGGAGTAACAAAAATATATCATAAACAACAACAAATACACCCACAAAATATTATATTAGTAAAGATACTTAGACGACATCCTAATCCTATACAACGGCAACATAAGATAGATAAATACCTTCCACAATTACATAAACACAGGAAACAGAACAAAATCAGCTTCCTAGATTTCATGTAACAAAACAACAAACACACATTCAATATATACAGGAAGCCCATCACCACTGACAGAGTATTATTCAACACTTTTAATCATCCCATACAACACAAACATACTGCCTTACACTCCATGATACACAGACTAATCAACATACCTATGAATAATGAAGATAAAATAAATGAACTCAAAACAATAAAATACATAGCCTATAGAAATAGATACTAACACACCTTCACAGACAACATAATGTGCAAAAAACAACACACACTCAACACAACAAAAAACAAAAATAACAAACATAAAAATACATAACACTAACCTATCACAACACCTCACAAAAAATAGCTTCCGCGTTCAGCTCACAAAGCTGCATTTAAAATATCGAACACAACTAAAAAACATTTACACAGTACAAAAACTCACCAGAACAAACATGATAGGGCAGGAGTATACAAGATACATGCAACGCCTGCCCCAGTTTTTATATAGGTCAAACAGGGAAAAACTTTACATAATACAAAGAACACATAAATGGAATAAAAACATACAACCCAAATGAAACTGTATCATACACATAAAAAAACACTCATACCAACATAGACACAACCTAAAAATCCTACATTACATTAAAAAAAAACAAAAAAGCTATTCACAATACATAATTAACAACTACTTTATGAACCATAATACACCACAGACTCATACAAACACAACACACCTAAGCAACAGTCTTGCCCATAATTCACAGCATTGAACAATGCACTGACCTAGTATGAAATGCGTCTGCTGAAAAATATCAGCAAGTAGTGGTTTTTTTTGCCAAGTGATACCAAATATGTAATTTTTATTTTATTCTCCACCTTATTTAGAACCATGGAAAAAATTCATGCTATTTGGAGAAGAAATAAAAAAATATATAGGACTGTATAAAAATGTATTACTGAAATTTATTCAGGAATATCTTATCAAGAAGAATATCACATCTCTTGATGTGATTGTGTTGAATATGTATTTGTCTCAGTTACAAACATTGATGAAAGGCTAGTAGTAAAAAACAAATCAAAATACTCTACCGGTTTTGTTGTATCAAGTCAATATTACAATGCACAGGCCTAGAAATTTCAAAAAAGAAATACTTATGCAGAAAGCATTAACACAATCTTCATTTATTCTTTCCCAGTAATCTACGTTTTGGCTACTAGGCCAATTCACATTATTGTCACAGCTATTTACAATATTCAGCCCTACACCTTAATCAGAAAAACCACTAAATAATTATCTGTTTTGGGTAGGCTTGAATGTAATGGTGCAGGCCTAGGTTGTTGTTTAGCCAAATTTAGTTGTCCAGGTAAATTCTTTTCAATGTCGCTATCCAATGACTAAAGTACAAACTTAGGCCTGGTTTTATTTACGAGAAATATCCGCGAATTTGTTGGTTCATAACATTTGGGTCGTAAGTAGGGTCTATATCTGAATCGATATAAAAAATGTTAGGGATCATCCGATTCACAGGATCTATCAAGCAATCTGTCAAGTTTTTGTTTGACATAATGAACAAAACTATCAATCTAATTATATGTTTACAAATCACAACTCATTTCTTACAAAGCTACATCATAATACTCGAACATAACTTGCCAAACATAAACAAAGTGGTTGCGCAGCCCAGCTAGCAGCATTCCTGATTACGGAAATCAATATAAATAATTGTTTATGAAGTAAACATTATAATAAAATTATATAATATGATATAGTAACATAGTATTCATTTATATAAAAATTTAAACTTTGCCGTCCAGAAATCACCGGCTTCTCCTTCTCGCATATGTTCTTACCATTCGAAAATTGCATCATCAGTCCTTAAAAAGTTGAAAAATGTAGACATTTATATTAGAAATTATATTAGTTATGTCCTACAAATTTAAAAATAGTAATTAGTCAAGCAGATCGTACAATCAACTCCTAAGTAGCATTTTATTTTAGCAATTGTTTTATTAACTATGACACAAGTAATCAATTAAAAAATAAACTAAAGCAAAACCATTTAGTTATCAAGACAACTGAATTGGGAATAAGGTCCTACCAGTTCTGGGTTATCATTTAATCCTCAATTGGTTAACTCTTAGAACATGCATTACAGAAATTACTCACCTAATTATGGCCAACATGTTTGACCTGTTATCTCATATTTAAAAATGTAGCATATTTACTCTTTTCTATTATATATATGGCGATTTTTTAAAGACATTTTTTGTTCTTTATAAAGTTGTACAAGTTTTGTTTATTACTATTTTCTGCTAACTACTCCCATTAAATACATGAAAAGTGTTGCTATAGTAAAAATATATAAACATTATATAGGGTTGTACATTTTAAAAATATGTATTAAATAATATACCTGAATTAGTCTATAACTGTAGGGTTGAAAAAATTGGAAACCTTATTTATATGTAATAATTCTAATCTAGCACTAAATAGTCTATTACATATACAGAATTTAAAACATTAAATAAAGACAGAAAAGTAATTTCGTAGTATATGATTCTTCACATAAAGCGATTATCGTTAATTTTGCTTATAAATTATAAATGCAATTTAAAAAAAAGATATAACATCCAATTTTAAAATAATTTTACCGTGAGCTTAGGAATTTCCCAAATTCGCTGATCATCAGTAACTGTCCCCACTACAACAGCAATACGTCCTTCACGACCAGGTTTCTTCATGAAACGAACAATTCTTGCAATTGATATGGGTGGTCTATTAATCTTGGACATAAAAAGCCGTTTCAAAATGATTTTATTGAACTTTGCATGTGTACGACGTGCCAGAAATCTGTACAACTGTAAAATATAAAAAGCATATTAACTCAGAAACTGAAAATAATCATATTATTAGGAAACATAATACCATATTCAATGACAGAAAAATATTCAGTCCATTTAAGCATCACATGTTAACTTATAAAAAGCAACAAAAAATATATACAAACGTCTCTCACATGCATCTATAGTTCCAGTTATCATGCAATTGAGAAGATAACTGCACAATAACTGAAGTATGTTGTTAAACAAAGAATATCAATATCTTCAGCTAATGGATTAGAATAGTACATGAAAAAAATCTTCATGAAGGACAATGCTCAAAATAATATGAAAAATCAGTTTCAACTCTACTTAAATCTTTGATGGTGATGGAACATTTAGAAGTAAAATGTAAATATATAACAGCTTTAGTGTCAAAGGTATAATAATGTAGTTAAAACGCAATAACAGATAATGCTAAAATTATTGAACATATTCAATAAGCAGGCCATTACATATTCTATCTAATAAGCGGGTCAAAAAAAAAAAAAAAAAAGAATGGAGCAATATCATTTACATATGAGACCAATATAATTACACAGGTGATGAAATTCATTCTTTTTACTCTCTACTAATCATTTCAGGAGTAAATCCTCTTTCTCAAAATCATGACTGGTTTTGAGAAGCCATGTGCAAAACAAATGCATATGCCTTCCTAGAGGAGGATAATTTCAAATTGTATGTATTGTGAAATTTTTTCAAAATTGCTGCCTGTTATTACCGAGTTTTAATTTTTCCTGGTTATTTTTCAACGTTTTTAATTAAATATATAAAGAAAATAATTCCTCTTATTTGTCTAGAGTAGGACGCATTATAAAATATGTTAAAAATCCAAGTTTAAGCAATCCTTGTCAAATGTTAACAAATTTTAATTTCTGTAGGATCAATATCACTTTAGTACTTTTGGTAATATCTTACTTTTTCCAACATATAATCTTCCTATATCAACATGCAGAAAAATTTTGTATATAATATCAGGGAACATTTTGTTACCTAGAATGATTACCATAAATAATTCTAATGTTACATATAGAGAAGTTTCTTATTATTACATTTCAAATCTATTTACCCTAGCCTATCTTACATGTATAATTATAAATGAGAATATTATATACATCATTTGGAACCATATTATTGATGAACAATTACTAGGACGAATCTTGTTATTTTAGTGATCCAGTTTAGTATTAACACATTCTTTTAACATTTCAAGTACAAAATTGAAATGATACAATTTTCAAGAATTATGAAACAAAAACATGTCTTGAAGCTATTATATTGATAACTATTATTTTTGTCATTGCCAGGGAATGTGAATTTTTATATATCTATATTGAAATATACCTATGAAGTAACCAGTCAGGATAGATTTGGTTCTAATTTTATACTTTTGACCATTTAGTTAATGTATAAAATTAAAACCAAATATAACCTTACTGTACACTTTTTGAGTATATTTTAATAATGGTATATAGCAATGTATAAAATTTAAACCAAATCTATCCTAACTAGAGACTTTACAAGTATATTGAAATATATGTATGCAAAAACCATAAAAATTAAGTCTAAACGTTGTTTCTCAAATATCTACACACGTAAGGTATGTGTGACGTCACTGTACCACTCCGCGGCCAACGCACAACTTGAAGCACTGTGATGTCACGAATCATTTATAGCACTCCTTGCCCATTCACAACTTATGCCTCCGCACTCAATTTTTTACCCCACTTTAAATTTAAAAAAAGTAACTATCCTCAGTAAAATAATCTTGTGGATATCGTCCATTTTGGTGGTTTTGAACAATTTTACAAAATATCGTAGGTGGCTGCACTTATAAAAAACTACCAAAATTAGTGACTCAGAAATAAGAAAAAGAGGAAGATGCTATAAATCAAACAAAATATTATTGTCCTAGCTGCAAAGGTAAATGTTTACACTTCCAAAATGATATTTCTATCAAACATTCCAAAACATGTAAAAAGGCAATTTTCATAGATATTTATTTTGTTTTTTTGCTTCGAATCATTAATTTTTCTCAATTTAAAGTTGGGTAAAAAAATTCAGTGCGAAAGTATGAATAGGCTGTATGCCTGGTGGAGGGATACACTAACGTCACAAATGTAATGACACCACGTAACACCTTTACACTTGCACACTGTGTAGCATTACGTTTTGGCATAATTTTAATGACTTTGTACCACAGACAAAATAAAAGGAAAACTATACTATCAATATCAATATAGCCTCATGACATGTTCAGGAACGTTCCATACTAATATGTAGCTCTATTACTAATTAACTTGTAACTAACTAAGCATTTTACATGCCTTTTGGAATTTCACGCACAGATATTATTTGTTTTGCGATAGTGTCACAAAATTACTCACAATAACAAAACAAACACTTTTCTTCGCACACAAAAAAAATATTGCATTGAACAATAAAACAGGCTGGCATTTTAGCTAGTGTAGCCAACCTTATAACAGTAAAACATTAATCACCATATTTATTCAAAATTTAAAGTTCGGATAGTCATAAACTATTGTTAAAGCGATTAATTAAGATTACCAAACGTAATGGACTACAAAATTCAAGAGTAAAATATTATTACGTTTAGTTTTTTTGTTGTACATCTTGAGGTTTTTATAGAAACAAACAAGTGTAAAATGTTATTATTACTAATTTGTATTACACAAATGCCTTAAGAATTTCAATACTGAGTTTTTTTTATAATACAGTGACACATTGTTACTTTTAAGCACGGAACAAAATGAAGTGATTTATAAAAAAAGTCAAGTACTTCAATGTAATAATACTTCATAGTGTTAGAATAAGTTAATTTATTAAATGCACGGTGTAATTAATGCACAATAGCAGCTGAAAAGGAAACTAGATGGGCTTTCATTTGTAATTCGTATTACACAACTGCCTTAAAAATTTAAAACTTGAATACTGATTTTTTTCAATAATACAGTGAAACATTGTTACTTTGAAGCACAGAACAAAATTAAATGACTTATAAAAAAAAAGAGACAATTACATCAATATAATAATACGTGAATACCGTAAGGCTACTAGATCTGAACCAATACTTGCAATATATCAAAAATGAATATGAAAATCCCACTTTGATATGTAAAAAAATCAAAGTAACACACCGTTATAGTTAAACACAAAAGTAAGGGAAAGATTTGTAAACATCACCTTGCATTGAATCAATCCGAGTCTCATCAGCACTATTTATATTTATAAATTCGATTTAAAAAAACTATCACACTCTATGCTGGTGGTTGTGGACTCTGGTGGTGTAATTACTGGTTCAGAACTTGGATAGTTCTTTTTGTTCTAAGTTCATAATGAAACCAAATAAGGAATGGTTACAAGTGCCAATTATTTGTATGGCGCTTTCTGATTGATCTAAACATTAAATAGTTTGCTTCAATATGGAACGGATTCTGTAGTTGGTTTTGAAAAGGAACGGACAATTCATTAAGGAACATGAACTTCCGCCTCAGGTGTTAGATGTTACTCCGTGAGATTTTCACATTCATTTTCAATATATCGCAAGTATTGGTTTAGATCTAGTAACCTTTATAGTATTCAAGTATTATTACACTAATGCAATTTCCTTTTTTTTATAAATAATTAAATTTTGTTCTATGCTTCAAAGTAACAAGCGAGTATTAAAAATACAATACCTCATATTGTTGAAATAAGGTTAAATATATAAATGTAGGAGAGATTATATAATATTTAAATTAAAACTTTTACAGTTTACATCTGTTACAGTAAATATTCAATGTTTTGGTATGTCACTCTCAATGGTAGTTGTGTAATACTATTAGAAGTTATAAGTGTGTATATTTGTAACTTTCGTTCAGCTTCTATTATGCTGTAATAACATAGTTTGTCAACATTTTTGAAAAATATAAAGTATTATTATTCTTTTAAAACCTTATTTCAACAATATGAGGTATTGTATTTTTAATACTCGCTGTTTATGTTTTAAATTTTGAAGGTAATTGTGTAATTTCAAAGACCAAAATAATATTAAAAAATTTTTTATATGCCAACGAATGTTCTCATTCCCTATCACACAATATCCCCAGGAAATGAAAATGGTAAAAATATTGGCTTGCATAACATAAGTTCACTGCCAGCAACATTTATAAATTTTTGTCTAATCTATGAATCCTATACATAAAATAATGGTAAAAATGCAGAAGCTCGGCGCCATACGATATTTTGGGAAATGGTTTAACACCACCAAATAGGACGATATCCACAAGAATGTTTTTAAAATTGACCTCGGAAAGTTACTTTTTAAAAATTTAAAGTAGCGAAAAATATTCAGCGCGGATGTAGAAGTTGTGAATAGGCGCGGAGTGATACAAATGCTTCTTGATTTTACAACTGAATTTCAATGTATAAAATTAAAACCAAACCTAACCTGACTTGACACTTTTTCGGTAAATTTGAATATAGGTATACAGTATTGTATAAATTTAAAACCAAATCTATCCTAACTGGAGAAGTTTCTCAAATATCTACACACGTAAGGTTGCGTGACGTACCGCGGACAATGCGTACAACCTTATGCGCAGCACTGTGACGTAAGTATCACTCCGCGCCTATTCACAACTTCTACATCCGCGCTGAATTTATTACCCTTCTTTAAATTGAAAAAAAGTAACTTTCCTACTTCAATTTAAAAAAAATTCTTGTGGATATCGTCCAATTTGGTGGTTTTGAACAATTTCCCAAAATATCGTATAGTGCCGGAGTACTGCATTTCAACCAGAATGTATTTAAAATTGACCTCGGAAAGTTTTTTTTTTTCAATTTAAAGTAGCGTAAAATATTCAGCGCGGAAGTAGAGGTTGTGAATAGGCGCGGAGTGATACAAATGCTTCGTGATGTTACAACTGCATTTCAATGTATAAAATTAAAACCAAATCTAACCTGACTTGACACTTTTTCGGTAAATTTTAATATAGGTATACAGTATTGTATAAATTTAAAACCAAATCTATCCTAACTGGAGACTTTATAAGTATATTTAAATATATGTATAAAAATTAGGCGAAGTTGTGAATAGGCGCAGAGTTATACAAATGCTTCGTGATTTTACAACTGAATTTCAATGTATAAAATTAAAACCAAACCTAACCTGACACTTTTTCGGTAAATTTTAATATAGGTATACAGTAATGTATAAATTTAAAACCAAATCTATCCTAACTGGAGAAGTTGTTTCTCAAATATCTACACACGTAAGGGTTGCGTGACGTACCGCGGACAATGCGTAGCACTGTGACGTAAGTATCACTCCGCGCCTATTCACAACTTCTACATCCGCGCTGAATTTATTACCCTACTTTAAATTGAAAAATAGTAACTTTCCTACTTCAATTTTAAAAAAAATTCTTGTGGATATCGTCCAATTTGGTGGTTTTGAACAATTTCCCAAAATATCGTATAGTGCCGGAGTACTGCATTTCAACCAAAATAATAACTCTTAATATTAGTATAAATTATACTTGTATAGCTTATTAAATATATAAATGTAAGAGAGATTATAAAATATTTAAATTAAAACTTTTACAGTTTACCTCTGTTACAGTAAAGATTCAATATTTTGGTATGTTAATCTCAATGGTAGTTGTGTAATACTAATTGAAGTTATAAGTCTGTATATTTGTAACTTCTCTTCAGCTGCTATTGTGCTTAATAACATCGTTTGTCAACATTTTTGAACTTTATAAAGTATTACTATTTTTTCATCAATTTTATTTCAACAAAATGAAGTACTACATTTTCAATACTCACTGTTTGTGTTTTAAATTTCGAAGGTAGTTGTGTAATACTAGCTGAAGATAAGAGTCGGTCTATTTCTAATTATTTGCGTAGTTATATGTACATCAGCTTAGTTAAATATACATTTATAAGTACCATAGTGTGAAAAATATTCGCGTGCATATTCTAAACTTTACTTCTATGTTGAAAAATTACAAAATTATACTGAGTTATGAAAGAAATACTAATTGTTAATGTTTTGAATTAAGGTTGCTGTGCAAAATTAATTGAATATATAATAATTATTTACTTTCAGTCTGTTTGTTAATTTTCATTTGTTAGGTTGGCTACATGTTCTTATTTTAGCGCCAGTAGCCTGTATCTGCAGGTTGTCTGTAAATAGGTGTGTGTGGAATTTAAGTGCAATAATTTCTGTTTTGTGCGTGAAATAGTGTATGTAAGTGATTGTTTGTGCTCTTGGTAAGTAGTTTTGCAGGATTTTAATAAATCTTTGTGTGGTGGAGGGTTAGTTAATGTTGATTTTTGCTATTTCTGCCACCTACGATATTTTGGAATATTGTTCAAAACCAAGAGAAAATACGATATCCACGCGGAATAATTTGTCAAAGCATAAAAATTAGTGCAAAATGTTTTCTTCTCGGAGCCCCAAGATAGGTATAAATGTAGTTCTCGTGACGCCAGACGTTTGTGTCACTCTGCACCTATTCACAACTTGTGTTTCTGCCAAAAAAAATGTCCCCTACTTTAAATTCAAAAAAAGTAACTTTCCCGAAAGAAAAAATTTTGTGTGTGGATATCTTACCTTTAAACAATAATCCAAAATATCGTATGGGGCAGGTCTAGTAAATGATTACCAAATGGTTACATTTATACAATTAGAACCAAATCTATCCTGACCGGATACTTCATATTTTATACTTTTATTTTGTTAAATTCATTAAAATTATGCCAAAACGTAATGCTACACATTATCCAAGTTTAACGGTTAGTACAATTGTGATGTTGTGTATCCCTCTGCGAGGCAGGCCAGCTTATTCACAACTGCTACATCCGCGCTGAAAATTTTACCCAATTTTAATTTAAGAAAAAATAATGTTTCTAGGCACAAAAAACAATAAGTTCAATGAAAATAGCCTTTTTACATGTTTCTGAATGTTTTATGAAAATATAGGCCCGGTTTAGGAATCTAAACAATTACCGTAATTTTTTATCTTTTGGATCCAACAGGCCCTTATGTTTGATTTTTAACTGGACTGTTCTAGGGTTAAGACATTTTTAGGTTAAGAAAATGCAATTACTGATAAATAAAACTCAAGTTAATTACAAAATCCTCGACTTTTGAAATGTAAAACAAACTAATTGTAATAAGTTAATCATGAGTATATATGAATATAAATATAATAAACTTATACAAGCTTATAATTGCATAGGGAAAGAAACTCATGTACCTTTACTAGTAGAGCTAAGTACACATCCTCAGACTTCGGTCTCGTTCGCCGAACTTTACGGTCATATTTGTGGTTAATGTCGATACCCTGAAGAAACACAAATCAGAATATTGATTAATTGTTTTAGACATTACTAACTTAAATGAAGAATTTAGATAAAAATAGATTAAATCTAAGATAATAACAACTAACAAATACCAACCATTTTCTCAAACCGGAAGAACAGTAAAGAACGCCAACTACTTGATATAGAATGAAATTATTTTTACATTAATTTCATAGCCTTCTGAATTGTTGTAAGTAATTATGTTTTACGGATTTCGTGTACATGACAATTCTATTTGTGTTTCATAATACATAGACACACAATTACATTTATTATATAACTTTCTAAACTTTGAAGTATTATAAAAATTCGTCTTAGATTGTGACAAAACGAGGATTTATAGTGTCAATCATACACACAAGTATACATATGAGCTGAAATAAAAAAATAGGGTCTCTTGATATTTACAGAACAAGTAATACGATTGATTATAAAATCGAGTGTTATTAGTTACCAAACAAAAACTGATGTTAAAAACTTAATCTAAAGATTAGAATAAAAAAATTGTTATACCTTTTTTTTAAAAAGTATAGTATGTTTAAGAATTTAAAGGATTTTTTCTATTAAAAAAGATATAAATACTAAAATTCATTACAGTTTTGAAGAAGTAAAAACATTTTAAAAAATAATGAGATGTATTTGAACAAACGTTAGAACAAACATAAAAATTAATAAAATGATAGCTTAAACATCAAAAGCAAAAGAGAATATAGTAACAATCTCTTTTTATATAGTAAAAAATAAATTTCATAAAGCTTTGCTATTGGCAAGTTGCTTATAATAAAGTATATCCAATAATATATTAGGTTTCGAAAATTTGTTGTTCGTGAGAAGCTGGTTGTTAATCACTTATTATAATTTGAAATTACATGTGATTGGTTGCGCATAATATGAAATTATAATAATATAATAGGTCTTCCATGCAATCGGAATATGGAGTTGGCTACTAGACTCTAAAGAGCTGTTTTAACATTTCCTTTATTGAAAAAATAATCAGGTTTGATATAGGAATATAATTAGCTATGCTGTTTTTACAGGGACATTTTATTAGGAATAGCGAGAAAATAATACTATATCTTTATATGTATATAAATTTTAACAACGATGTCATCTACGTGTTTAATCTATGATGAATAAAATCAAAACAAATTGTTATCCATGTGCTGCATGCTGTCTTGACTTTCCCCAGTTGGGACTGTAAATAGAATACCAACAATAAAATGATTTCATCAAAAGGAAAACTATTAGTAAAAGAGTTGAAGGTGTGTGACTAATTATTATTAAATATAATGTGTATATAAAAATATTGGTGTTTTCCTTACTGGATTTCCAATTAATGGATTACAAATGTTTACAAACTGTGGACTGCAAACAAGGTGCAATTCGAGCTATTCGGTTTAATGGTAAACAATATTATTATTTGATAATAAAAAAAAAACTTCATTTGGTAGTACTTGATAAAGACTGCATCAAATTGGAATTTTCACTTTTACATTTGTTATTTAAGTGAATTAAAAAGTAAACTATAAATAGTGAAAATCTAAAAAAATTCAACTACAACTTACAAGCAGAAAACGAATTTCTTTTGTAGTTGATATTTTGTTATACTACATTAATTTAGTTTAACAACAAATTATGTGGTTAAAATAGGCCTGGTTATAAACATAAAATATGGTATTTATTTCGTTTAGCAACGTAAGCCATTTTAGCCAAAAACTCGTACTGAATTCAGAAACAAAACATCTGCTCACATCTAAAATAATTAAAATTTTAATAATTATTAAGATCAGTTTATTTACCGCTCTGATTGGCAAAATTTTTAATGCCCTGGTCAATTTGATAATGCTGAACATGAATATGAAGTTATTTTGGTAATTATTAAGTTTAACGACTATCACTCCGATCGGCGAACATTTTTTTTCCTGATCAATTTGACCTTGCTGAGCACAAATCTGAATTTTTTTTTCTTACAAACACATATTTACATTTAAAAAAATTTAACCTGACCTGACCTGACTTTGGTGCTTACTAACGCTCCGATCGGCGCAATTTTTTTTCCTGATAGATTTGACATTGCTAACATTAGAACACGAATATTAACTTTTTTCTGTGGAAAATACGAATAGTTAATTTTTAATGTTAGTCTATTATCTCATTTTTAGCGTGAAAGTCTTTTTATTTTAATACTAAACTTAAAATATAAATATTTAACTTTTGGTTAAAATTTTATACAACATTACTATATACCTACATTAAAATATACCTACAAACTATTCAGTCAGGATAGATTTGGTTATAGTTTTATACAACATTACTATATACACATTAAAATATACCTATGAAGTATTAAGCAGGATAGATTTGATTATAGTTTCATTTTACATTACTATCTACCTATATTAAAGTATACCTATGAAGTATCCAGTCAGGATAGATTTGGTTGTAATTTTCTGCATCGACAATAAGTCTAAATATTTACCAAACCAAATATTTACATGCCATTACAGCCTAACATTTAAAATATGAAAAAAGTAAGTTTCTGTATTGTTGATATTCTTGTTCTACACATTAAAGCAAGTAATTTAAAAACAAAAACAAAAAATTAAAAACCAACGTCATTAAGACTATATTTTTACCAAGTTAGGTTATATAGTTTTGTTTAAAATGTGTTTGCAGTAAAAAAACTTCAGATTCATGTTCAGCAAGGTCAAATTCATCAGGAAAAAAAGATTTTGCCGATTGGAGCGGTAGTCGCTGATTATATGAATATATTATTAATATAGATATTTATTTTATTTCTCCCATATTTCTTTTTGTGTTTTCTCTCTGATTGACAAAGACCACTGTGTGGTTGAAATATATCATTGTTTAAGTGCTTTTATGTGTTTCTATCTCAAGACTACAGTGTGGACTCTTACCAAGGTAAGTCTGTCAGTCTCCTAGTCCAAAAAATCTAAATAATCTTTACCAACCAAAACTAACCTAAATATATATATATATATATATATATATATATATATATATATATATATATATATATATATATATGTGTAAAATTAGTATTTTGTAATCAATACTCTGTTTTTCCTCAGTTGATGGCTCTTATTGTATGTCATGTGGAGCAGATAAGAAGATAAAATTATGGAATCCTTACACACGTTTACTATTGAAAACTTATGGTGGTCATGGAAATGATGTGCTAGATGCTTGCAGTTCATGTGATAGCAGGTTTCTAATTTTTACTTTGGTTTATTAACTCAATTTTTTGGCTTATTTCAGTCCATTTAAGGACCTTTTAAATTGTCAGTTTATACTTTATTTATAAATCTAAGACATTAAGAAAAAATATGTGCCTTTTTTTTGTTCCTAAGAATACCAGATACTTAATGACTTTAATTTACAGTGCTTCCAGCCAAATAAGAAATGTTCTTATAAAGCATGAAAAATACTTGATTTTAAGAGTATATTTCATACCTTTTTTCAAAGTATATTACAGGAAACACTACACCTACTAACATAACAGTGAATATATTACTAACTTGTAAGCCATAGAGAAATAATATTGCCCAAAGTACATTTACAAAGTTTATCAACACACTGTGAGTAAATAAATTGTGATTCATATACAAAATACACATATTATGTAATGCAGTGGGAGAAGGTTTATATGAAATATTTTGAAGTAAATATTTTGAAAATATTTGTCTGTGTATTAATGTAAAAACATTTCAACAACAAGAATACTTATAAACAATTTGCTTGAAGCTTTTCATCGATGTAAGATACTGATATCATCAGGAGCTTTGTATATTGTCAACATGATATGTAGAACTGTCTGAAGTTTCATAATAAAGTTTAATTATGTACATGAAGTTCTTCATGTGTATGAAGAAGTATTACAAAGAATAGATGGAACAGCACTTGGACTAAATAAGGGACTTAGTAATCTTCTCGTTTTAGGAATAAGACAAAATTATAGCAATATATGGACAGGGTTGTTTACCAGAAGTACACCTCTGTATTTGTGTCACAGAGAGGGATCTACCTGCAATATTTGTCTATGAAGTATAAAAAGACTTCATAGTCTAGTTAGTTTGTATTAATTACATTTTTAGTACCAAATAAATTCTAATCTCAGCACATCTACTCTCAGGCTAGTTGCTTTAGATGGGAGATGTGTGGGTGGAGTGTATATTGTAAGAGATGTCCTCTTTGTAGTTTATAAGATTGAGTGCGGAGTTTTACAGTAAGAATAGCATTACATATTTTTAAAATACATTTATCTTCAGCTTAGTTATAATGCCCTTTGCATCCTTCTTTACTTGCAACAAACTTATACTCATATAACATTTCATGAAATATTCATTAAGTGCTTTTTTTATATAGTTTTTGATTTTAATTGTCTAATAATAGGTACTTTTTCTTCTACCTAATATTTGTTATCAAATGGAAATATCTACAGTAAACAAATCTTGCTAGTTTAGCTCCTCTCCCCCAAATACATCCCTTTTTAAATGTGGGTTTTAAAATGCAATGAGAAACTAAGGACCAAGTTCTCTCTAAAAAGGTTTAAGTTCTTTTCTGAAGTGGAAATCAAGTTCTACTCCTCCCTTAAACAGATGAGTGATAATAATCACTGATCATAAAAAAGCTATCGATTAGTGGATTTGAAACAAATAAATTAATAGTTAAAAAAAAGTTTCTATTTTAATTTTTTTGTATTGGTATTTTTAACACTAGCAGTTTTTTAGGCTCATTTAATAATTTATGCTTATTGGTTACACCTGGCAAAAAACCACTTCTTACTGATGTTTTTCAGCCAACTCATTTCCCATTAGATTAGTGCGTTATTCAGTGCTGTGAGCTGCGTACAAGATTGTTGCTCAGATGTATTGCATTGATGTGATTCTCCACATATAACAATAAACACTACTCACAAAACAAAGACCTACCTATAGGACACCCTATTTATATCAAACATTATGTCTCAAATATTTATATACAATTCTTGAATTTTTTAGTCCATTATGTTTGGTGAATCTTATTAATCACTTAAACAATAGTTTATGACTATCCGAACTTTAAATTTTGTAAATTTGTTAAAATTTACTGAGACAGAACGTTTTTGATTGCTATATGGCGATCTTCATCAGTCTCTTCTCTGAGAAGAGAAGTTCGGATAGTTATAAACTATTGTTTAAGTGATTAATTTATATACAACCTTGGACAAAAACACATAATTAGATAACAACAAATATACCCATAAAATAATATACTGGCACAGATATGTAGATGCCATCTTAATCTTATTCAAATTCTACAAAAGACTGATCCATATCTTCCACAAATACATAAACTATATATACAAAAATATAAAATTCACACTGGAAGCGAAACTAAATGAGCTTCTTAGAACAAACATACATTAGAATTTGCAGAAAATCCACCACCACAGATAGAGTCATTCACAACACTTTCTACCATTCCAAACAATATTAACATTCCACCTTCCATTCCTTGATAGACAGACCTATAAGCAACAATGAAGACAGAATGAATGAACTCTTGAATCAATAATAAAATACTTTGTTCTTAGAAGCAGATACAAACACACCCTAATAGACAACATAGTATGCAAAAAACCACAACAATACACAAAACAAAAGTACAAAACATTAAAATTTCATGACAACACATCACAAAAAATATCTTCATCATTCCAAAAACTCAAATACAAAGTTGTTTTTGAAACATCCAACACAACCAAAAACCACCTACACAATTCAAAGCATTCCAAAACAAACACGACATAGGTCATAGCTTCCATATAGATTAAACAGGAAAAAACGTCACCACACAATACAAGGAAGACTTAAAAACACATAACCCAAATCAAATTTTTCTATACATATACAGAACACATTACACACTTACATCCACATCAATACAAATCTAAAAATTATACTCTTTATAAAGAAAACCAATAAACTAAACACAAAATTTTTTTTAAAATTTATAAACACTACAAAAACCAACCACAACACATTCTGAATGATAAAACATACTCACAATCAGCCACTATATTTGAATACAATTGACAACCTTATGTTATAACAACCAGTTATGAACCAAAACACATCAGAAAACAATACAGACTCACAATATTACAACATTCCTATATTATTGACTTGTTTGTACTAGTATTGTCTACAACTTGCAACATTGAACAATTCACTGGTCTTGTTTATCGGAAACATAAAACACGACTGCTGAAAAACATCAGTAAATAGTGATTTTTTGCCAGCTATTGATTAAAGTGTAATTAATAAGTATATATAGCTTTCTTTGTTTCTCATACCTTGTTGTGGTAGGTTTCATTTCTAGAGTTATTACAGACTATTCCAACCATTTAAATGGTGACAAGACTAGAACAGACAACTATAAATTATAACATTAATGTTAAGTTCTAGTAGCAATATACAGTAGATTCTTGAGATTCCGAGTCCCGATATTTCAAGCTTCCGTTAAATTTGAGCCTATTTGATCTATTTGAAAGAAAATGATGAATCGGGCTTCCAAGAAATGTTTATATCAATACGGTTTGTAAAGGAAATGAGTCGGGCTTCCAAGAAATGTTTATGGCCATACGGTAAGCAAAGGAAATGAGTCAGGCTTCCAAGAAATGTTTATGGTCATACGGTAAGCAAAGGAAATGAAGGATATGTTTATATCACTACGGTGTGCAAAGGAAATGAGTCGGGTTTCCAAGAAATGTTTATGGTCATACGGTAAGCAAATATAGATTGTAAGTTAAGAGAGGAGTTGTATAAGAGAAGCCAAAGAGTGAGTGTCAATAGGGATTACGCAGAAAAAGGCCAGTGCTAGCGGGTGACTAAGGGACCAATCTCCGATGGATCAGATTTACCTCAAGGAGTTCAGCTACTAGGGTAACCCTTTTCTCTTAAGACCACGACACAAAAATGTAAATCTTAAATTTATATATATAATACATATGGTAAGTATGTGCACTGTCCATGGCTTGATGAAGGCTATTCGTCTAAATTTCTTTTGAGGGGTGGAACATTCTAAATTCTTTTTTTGGCGCTGAACTTCGTTAATTAGCCTTCCTATGGCGGTGTGACAATATCAATAATGTATACAAAGGAAATGACCAGGGCTTTCAAGAAGTGTTCATGTAAAATTCTACAAAGTTATTTAATAACTATTATTTAAGATAAATCATGCATGTTAGTATAACCAATTGCATAGTTTAAGAATAAAGGGGAATTACAGAAAGAAATGATTGGATAACCTGTATTTATATCATAATTTTTTAATCTATATGCTACGATATAATCAACATTATGTAAATACCTTTTATTTGTCACTCAGACTCTGACAAAGAAAACGTTCATGTTGTTTGGACTCAGAGTGTTATATATACTGTATATGAGTCCAAGTAATTTGGCGCCGATGTGGATAATTAATTAGGTAACTGTCTAATCTTATTTTGATCTAGAAAAAATCTTTTCTTGACCAGGGAAGTGTCTTAGAATATGTTATTATACATAACTTTTACAAGATTTAAATTGCACTTGTTAAATGTCATAAATTGTTCATTTCGCTCTCACTTTGGCATCCCTTTTATTTTGAAGAAATAATTAAGAAAGCATGAGGGATCCCACCTTGTGAAATAAGGAGTTCTATTTTCACATATGAATTCTAAGGTTAAGCCTTAGAATTAATCACAGGTAAAATTTGTGTGGTTAAGAATTTTTTTTACCACAGGTTCTCTATACCAGGTAAAAATAGACCTAAATTCGATATTTTATCTTAAAAATCATTAAAAATAAACGGTATTGCGATTTATAATAAACAAAATGTTAATTTTATTATTATTTGATTCCATCTTCACTTTAGCTACTAGTTTTTCACTAAAAACTTTTGTACATATATTAGTATGTTTCATTTGTCTATACTTTACTTTTTAGTTACAGTCTGTGTTGACAATAAAATGCATCTCCCAAAATGCCCGTCCTCAATAATTAAAATAGTAAGTGCTACAATAGGGAAATGTAACATCCTAATATATGTTCATGTTTTTATTGTATTCATATAGCAAAAATTCTAAAAAGTATTTTCAATTGATACTACTTATTTTACCAAATAAAGATTTTGTTTATCTAAAAATGTGGTAGTATATTTCTTTTGTATTTTATTGTTTAAACAAATAAGATATTTTTAATTATTTATTTTAGCCAAATAGTATCTGGAGGTTCAGATAAGACTGTAATACTATGGGATGTAAGCACAGGTCTCCCTGTAAGAAGACTTCGTGGTCATGCTAGTAATGTTACATGTGTTAAATATAATGAAGACTCTTCAGCTGTTATATCTGGATCATGGGATAATAAAGTTATGTGTTGGGATGCACGTAGCAAGAAAAATGATCCTGTCCAAGTAAGTATAAATAGATAACTCAATACTTACATTATGTATTGATGATCTCACCTTTGTATCTTTTGGGATTAAACAACTTTTATTTACTTGTTTAGCCATGCAATTATTAACAGTTTTATTATTTTTTTACTTTAGGTTTTAGGGCATGCTAAGGACAGCATAACTTCAGTTCAAGTAAACAATCATGAAATCCTTACAAGTTCCTTGGATGGTTTCATACGTAGATATGACATCAGAACTGGTAGTTTATTCTCTGACTTTGTAGGAGGTATGCTAAAACACATTAAATTTAAAAGCTTATATTTTAGCTAAATGCACAAGCCTTGCAAGGGGCGGGTTACGCTAATCATACTTACTGAGAGAGGTTTGTGCACTCAAACAAATTATTCACAATAAAATACAGACAAAACACAAAACATTAACACATATAATAAATCTAAAATATTTGTTGATTCCATCTTAACATGATCTACTAGTTTTCACTAAACACTTGTAAATATTTATAAACTTTACCTATAGCAGCACTTACTTATATTTGTTGAGGACAGCTGTTTCGGGAGGTGTGTCTGATTGTCAACTCAGACCGTTCTAGAGTTACGGTCTAAGTTGAGAATGGGACTCATCTCCCGAAACGGCCATCCTCAACTAATATAAGTAAGTGCTACTATTTGTAAATATTACAAGTGTTTAATAAATCCAAAATGTTTATATATTTTAGTACGTATTTTTCAATGTTGAGTAGTAGTGGTTTTTGAAATAAGAACAAGTCATCAACAAGGATCTATATTAAAGTTAAACAAATTTAAAACTTTAGGAAATGAATCAGAGGATGTTTATAGTATTTATTAAGTGTTATATTTCACCAACAGCATTTCCTGAAGTACATATTAGGCTTTTACAAGTGTAAAGTACCACAACTATTTTATACTTGACTTAAATACTATATACATCAGACAGGTCACTTATGGTTTATATTCATAACTTGATTGTTAGTAGTATATTTTTCAAAGATGTTTTTAATCTCATGATTAAAAAAAAACAATGGCTGAAAAGAGAAATACAGTAACTATGTATGAAAAATAATTTTAGATTGAAACTTATAATATTTTGATCTAAATATTAAAAAGTCATAGGGGACAAACAATTAGAAAAAAATCCTGTGATTGTTGTCTTAGAATGTTAGTTTTTGATAACTAATTATTTTTGCATTATTAGTATTATTATTATTATTATTAATTTTATACAGGATAGTGAAGCATAAAAATTATTTGGCATAACAGATGTTTTATCTAAAAAAATAGATTGGGAACTGCTGCTGTAATAATAAAAGATTGGGAATTGCTGCTGTATGATATTAGATAACTCCACTGTTATCATACTCTGACGAAAGACAGGGCCTTTGAAGTTCTAAAGTAGCCTTTGAAGTAGGAACTGATAACTTACCCCCACCCCCACAAGTTAGGGAATTTTAATGCTTCTGCCACTTTATACGAAGGAAGGAGTTAGAAGCCATCGGTGGTAGGTGATGGCCTTTGATCTTATCTTGTTGACAAGATAAAAAACAGATTTATGGTTAGCCATTCCTTCACAAAACCATCACCAGTGATGAAACATGAATAAAGTATGTGAATCCTAAAACTAAAGAGCAATCAAAATTTTGCCCCATATTTCTTCTAATAAACCAACAAAAGTCTGGCAAGATTTTTTATGTTGGAAGCTGACATGTTATGCAACAGTGTTCTTGGATGCAAAACAGAGTGTTATTGGTTGGAATTCATGAAACCATCAATTCAGAAGTGCATTGTGAAATAAGAAAATTAAGCAGGGCCATTCAAAATAAGCGCCGTAGATGACTTGACTTCTGGTGTCATTTTTTCACATGACAATGCTTGGCTTTATTCTTCTCGGCAAACCTGAAACTTGAAGATTTTTAATCTTTTCAACCATCCACTCTACAGCCCAGACATGGCTTCAAGTGATTATCATCTTATGCTTAGGGAAAAGCAGTTTGGCTTTCAGCGTTTTGACGATGATGTCTCAAAGACGCTGTAATTCACAGACAGCAGAATTTTTTAAAGAAGGGATTTCCAAGTTAGTCAAAAGGTACGATAAGTGTTTAAATCTTAGAGGCAGTTATGTAGTAAAATAGAGGAAATATGTAGTTTTTAATTATATGTAATAAAATGTTTTTGTTTTTTTTTTAAATAACCAAATGGTTACTTTTAAAATAGACTATGTAGAAGAGTCAAGTTTATATACTGCTGTTGATGAATAACAGGTGGCCACAAAGCACATTTAATCTGCTACATTAGATTTTTTATTGAACAACCGCTGATTGAAAATTTATTATTTTGTCTAGAGATTAAATGAGAAACCACTAGAAAATTCTTATTTGAGATTGTGGATTTTGACAGATAATAAAATCAATTGGGGGAAATGTGTTTAAGTATGTACTGATGTTCACATTCAATGGGATGCTGTTACCAGGGACTAAAATCATACATACTTAGAAGCACTTTATCTCTTTAAACTCACTGCATTACAAACAAAGAGCTATTGACATCAGAAAAATTTAATAAAGATGTGGATGACACTTTAAAAGTTAGTGATATTAGGAATAATAAACTTGACTAAAAGCATATAAAAAAAGGTAGATTATTTCCCAGAATGTGTAATGATATAGGTGGATATTTATATTTTTTTAAAGCCAGAGTTGGATGGTTGTTTCTGAAGTGAGAATGTTATGACAATGACCTTAGAAATGAAAATAAGTCATTTTTGCATAGTAAAAATCATCCTTTTGCTAGTATAATGGTTAATAAAAATTTCCTTGGTTAAGTCACCTCTTAAAATGACCTATTTGAAAGGTTAAATATGATGAACAGCTTGCAGAATAATAATGCAAATTTTTTCAGCTCTTTGGTAAAATTGAAGGATTTAAACAAATCTGCTATTTGTGGAAAATAATTGATAAAAAATGATAATACAATATTTCCTTTAACCCATTACCTATCACGGAGGAAACTATCTTAACCCTAAAAAAGGTATTTAGCAAAGGTTCCTTGTCATTGCTTAAGAAACTACATTGTTATTTTTGTTAAATGTTTTGTCTGATTTACTCTTGTTAATATGTTATCATCTCCATGCTTCAGATTAGGTCATGCAACATGTTTCTCATGCCTAAGCAATTTTTATTTATTTTTTTAACACAACACAATTCAGTTACCGTGACAAATTAACTCGCCCTGCTAGATCGCTCGGATAGCGAAAAATTTAATCCACAATGGGTTAAACCAGTTACTGTGAGGGAATGACTTCACATTAGAGTCTCCTAAAAGATGAAATTAAATTAGCATAATAGGTAGGTAACCCTATGTATACAGACACTGGAAACTTCCAAGAATGAGGAAGCTGAACAGTTCATTGATATTTCCAAAAGTTCAATTTAAAATCTAGGTTTCAGTTCAAGCATTTGTTTGAAATTTGGTGCAGTATCTAGTACTAGAATGTGAGTATCCAGTAATAAGCAAGAAGGCACTTTAAGCACTAACACAGTTTGGAGTTGATACAGTTCTTACCTTTGTGAATAGGTTTTCTGTAGTTGATTACAATATTTAAATATTGTTAGGGATTACCTTTAAATATTGTTAGGTTTTAAATATAGGTTAGGGATAACCTAAACAAAAATTATGTTGTTCTATCAAAAATTACATCTAGATTTCATGAGACAAATAAGTCCATCCATTTTATTAAGGCAGAAAGTTTGTTTTGCATTACAGTAAACTCTCTATATCCATCAAGTAGCTCTTCGCCTATCCAGGCCCTCCAGTAATTTGGTATTTTTTTCAAAGACGGAAGATGTAAACATAATCAATATGCATATATAACTTTCACTGCATATTGTTGCCAGTGACTGAGTGATCTTCACACCACCCGGTTCTAGTTGTGTAGCTCGTGATATACAATTGATTTTGAGCCATATATTGATGCTACTGCAACAATGATTTAGTTATTTAGTGACTCATACTGAAGTGCAAGTGAACAATGTCATTGGACTGTAAACAAAAAACATATTAATTTTTTTTACCGTTAAAGTTAAAGTAACCTTTATAAAGTACTGACCAGTGCATTCATTAACATTTGATCATTTTGAATACAGTAGAGGATTATTTTCCTGTTTTATTTATTTTTAGGCAATACACATAAATATTGTTTAAAATACATAGTGTTTTTTTTAATGTACCCTCCAATAATCCGGCAGTATCCCAGCCTCATATCTGTCGTATTTATAAGAGTTTACTGTAATTATTTTTGTAACAGTAAATTGTTTAATTTTGTCTCTTAACACTTTTAGCGTGGATCATGTATTTTTACGGCTCACTAACACCACTGTAGAACGAGGATCAAGTCATTTTACGGGTTCATAATTCATCGTTAAATTTATATTGCGTATTCCGTATATTTACAGGTTTAGCATACTCAGTGATGTTTTTCTAAATATTAGTAACACATTTCACCACTAGGTAACACGTAAAGCATTACTAATGACTTGTTGCCAGCTGTTTACAAAGGCAATCTAATCAGGGGATAATTGTGATAAATTTATGTTGATCATGAGCAACTGTCACATAAATGATAATTGGCTTTCTAAACTGAAGAGACAACCGGGATATGATCCTATTCATATAGTACGACCTTTATTAGAAACCTTGCATATGCGTTTTGAAAAAGCATTCCTGCTTGCGGATGCATCCCCGACCGAGGTGAAGTAACTATCACTCAGTCGGCTTGCTACTGGCAAGCATTTTAAAAAAAAATAACAGTGCCACCAGGAAAAAATAAAATACAAAGTATGTGTAAAGTGTGTTCTGCAAAGAGGTCGAAAGGGAGTGGAAAATCCAAAAGGAAAGACAAATATTCCTGATGTTGAGTCATGTCCCATTATGCAAAGAACCAAGTTTCAAGGTTTATCACACAAAAAAATTCAATGTATAAATAACTTTTGTCTACATATATATCTTGATATTTTACGTTATCCATTATTTTTCTGTTGCACTGACTTTATGAAGTTGATATATTACTACTGTAAATACTTTTATCAAATACTAAGTGCAATAATTTTACCTTGTGTGATGGGGCACCTTTCGGTCACTTGACCATTGTTGAATCAATGAAAAAATAGTGGTGAAAGAAAAATAATTAGTGATTCGACAATGGTCAAGTGACCAAAAGGTGCCTCATCACACAAGGTAAAATTATTGCACTTAGTGGTGGATAAAAGTATTTACAATAGTAATATATCAACCTCATATATATATATATATATATATATATATATATATATATATATATAGTCAAAATACAAATACAAGAATTATAATTGAATTTACAATTCAAAGCTTTTTGTTGGCTAACAGTACCAACATCATCAGGAATATTAAACAGTTGTTAATTTTATTGTATTTTTCTTCCCATTTTATATTATTCATTGTAGAAGCTAATTTTAAATGTAATTTATATATTTCAGTAGTTAAAATGTTTTGTTTTTTATATAAATTTCTTATTTCATTTTTAACCCATAATTTCTCTGCTTGTTTACAAGTTTTTTTTGGCAGTATCACTTTTGTTTTTTATTGTAATTTTTTCATATTTTGGAATAATATTGTTTATAACACATTGTTTATTAAAATATATATTACAATTTGTGTTAATTAACTGAATTTTCCGTTCAAATAAATTTAAGTCCATTGTAAGGCAGCATTACAATTATTAACTGATATCATGTCAATATATTATAACATATTTATAAAAAAGACGCAACGGGGTTTCTTATTATTATTTTATTGAATGATATTTAACTTCTATTTAAAAACACAAACTCATGAATAATTTAATTTCTTTATTATAACAATTTTATTTCAACAGTTAAACAATAAACACAAAACAAAAATTTACAACTTAACAAGTTTTAACAAAATAGGTTTAACTCAATTCCTTTGTTTTTTTGTTACCTTATCTCTATACCCTAGGCTATTTCTAAGATCTCTTAATATCTCGGGGTTTATAGGTATGGGCTATATTTTTAACTCTTTTGTTAATTAAATAAATTTTGAAAAACAATATTAAGTTTTGAAATTAGTTTTAATAAATATTTTCCTGATGGAAAAACTTTAATTTGGAATAAGCAAAAAAAAGGCGAAACTATTTGAACTGGATTATGATTCTTATTACTAACTATTAATTAATCACAAGATATTCTAATAATGTACAAGTTTAAACTTCCCTATTATCTTAAAAGTCCACTAAAGTTTATTTTTATAGCGCTATATACTCAACTTAATAAATATCGGCGAATGGCTGCTTGCTCACACGTAGAATTCCGTTCTCTTTAAATTTTATATTTTACACACTTAAATTTGTTTTAGTTCCTTCAAATTATATTACCACTGTACTTTATCTTTAAATTCACTTATCCTTATTTAAAATTGCCAAGTTTCTTCACAAATCTGTATAATTTTGACGACTTTCTTCAAATGGAAAATTTTGACTGGTCCTGGCAGATCCGCTATCTTTCTCGGCGTCCCACGCCAGACTGACGCTTTGTTTCTACTTTTTTAAAAATGTTTTAAAAAAATGGTGACAACTCCTTTTACAAAACCTCATATTAATTATCCATGTAATTTAGTTCGATTTTTTTTCACTAGAGTCGACTGCACACTTGACCTACTTCTTGCTTTCACAGCTGTTATAACAACGAGATTGTTCACAATGGCGTTTTAATTTGGTTAACATTTACTGTTTCAACTTTCCGATCCTTAACAAACCTTCCAGTGTTTATTTAATTACTGTTATTAGTGTGTGAAGCGTCTTTACTTTTTACTCTTGTAATAATTCCGAAATATGTGTGTTTTGAGCTGAATTCATACAAACATAACCTTTCTAATCTCATTGTTTACAATCGTGTTTCACTTTCTCCTTCAAGTAATTACTTATGCCCTATGTTACTAATATTTACAATTTTGTTTAAATATAATTATTATTATTAGATTATCTTGTTTTTAATTTTATTTGATATAACAAATTTCCTTATGCATTTACAGTTCAAATATCTTGTTTATATGTTACAACCGTTTTATAACCTTTCTAGGCTTTTACCTAAAATTAGTTTCTATTTAATCTAACCAATCTTTTAATGAATTTCTTTTTAAATTTTGTGTGAGTTATTTCTAATTTATTTTTCCAATTCTTAAAGAACATTATATAGCCCATTCTATAAATGTTACAATATATATATATATATATATATATATATATATATATATATATATATATATATATATATATATATATATATATATATATATATATATATATATATATATATATTCTTGATATTTAACGTTATCCATTGTTTTTCCGTTGCACTGACTTTATGAAGTTAATATATTACTATGTAAGTAATTTTATCCACCATTAAGTGCAATAATTTTACCTTGAGTGATGAGGCACCTTTTGGTCAATTGACCATTGTCGAATCACTGATGTTTTTCTGTTGTAGATGTTCGGTCTGTGAAGTTGGTGTTTGTTGACGTTACGCGCACTTTTTCTTGATCTGTGTGTATGATATTTCTATATAGTATGTCTTCTGTATATGTTGTTTGTAGATTCATTAAATTGTTGTGTATGTTTTTATAAATGTGGTATTTTTCTAGTGAGTTTAGTTCTATTGGGTTGTTATTTATTTCAAGTATGGTTAGGTTATTTTCGTAATTTGTTATTTCGTGTTTATGGGATATTAGGTGTGCTGCAACATTTGATACTTTAGAATTTTTGTTTTTGAATGCTCTATAATGTTCTTCAAATCTTATTTTAAATGTTCTGGTTGTTTTTCCTATGTAAAAAGCGTTACAGTTGTTGCATGTGATTTTGTAAATTCCTGATAGGTTATGTTTTTCTGAATTTGTTAAGTGGTTTGTGTTATTAAGATATTTTATTATTTTGTTGTTTGGTTTTTAAGTTGGAGTGTAGTATTCTTTGTTGTATATATTTGTTATTTTTTCTATTTTGTTATTGGTGTATTTATATTTTAGGTAGATTTTTTTATTTTCATTATTTTCGTGTTCCGGTTGTAGTGTTGTGTTGAGGTTAGTTTTTTTTGTGAATTTATTGTATATATATTTTTTTTTTTATAATGTGTTTGTTGTATCCATTTTCCATTGCTATTTTTGTAATGTTATCTAATTCTTCATTTAATTTTTGTTTGTTATCCTGTGTGTATTTTATTGCTTTATTTATCATGTTACTGTAAGTGTTAATTTTGTGTGTCCAGGGGTGGTTAGATTTGTAGTGTATTGTGGTGTTGTTGGAAGTAGGTTTCCTGTATACTGTAGTTTCTGTTTTATTATCATTTATATTTAAAGTAATGTCGAGGAAGTTGATTGTTCTATTTGTTTCTGTTTCAACGGTGAATTGTATGTTTTCGTTGTATGTATTTAGTTTGTTTAATATTATGACGTGTTCGTTGTGAATGGTAGGTTGGTATATTACAAGTATATCGTCTACATACCTTGTCCATAGTGAGATATTGTGTGTGTTTATTATAGGTTTAATTATTAATTGTTCAAAGTGTTGTAAATATATTTCTGACAAGACAGATGATATGGGTGAACCGATGGGGAGTCCTGTTGTTTGTTTATAATATTTATTGTTAAATTGGAAGTAATTTTGGTTACATATGTGTTTGGTTAGCGTAATGATACTATCTATTATGTTTCTTTTTTCGTTATTGTGTATCAGTTTGTTTTTTATTATTTCTATGGTTTCTTCTATTGGGATACTAGGGTACATATTAGTTATGTCATAACTTATTATTTTTGTGTTGCTGTTTGTTTTTATCGTTTTTATTTTATTAATTAATTCGTATCCATTTTTATATTGTATGTGTTGTTGATATGTATTTTAGATCTTAGGATTTTGTCTAGAATTTTTGCGATTATGTAAGATGTTGCTGTTGTGAAATTTATTAGTGGTCTAAATGGTGTGTTGGGTTTGTGGATTTTAGGTATCCCTGATAATACTGGTGCGCATGGTTTGAAAGGGTATAATCTTGTGTGGTATTTTAATTTATTGTTATAGTTTAGGGTGTTACGGTGAGTGACTATTAAGTTTTTTATTGTAATAAGGTATTTGTTAGTTGGGTCTGGGATTTGTTCGTATTTATTTTCTTTTATGTAGTTAGTCATTGAATCGATATATTTGGTATTTTCTATTATTACTGGAGTATTTGTTTTATCTGATTTTAATATTAAGTAGTCGTTGTTTTCTAGTTTTTCTCTGAGTTTTATAATTTCTTTTTTATTAATATATTGTTCCGTATTTTTGTTTTTTCCGTTTTTATTAGGTTAATTTTATTATTAATATTATTTCTTATGTGTTCAGTATTTTGGTGGGTAATTTTGTGGATGTTAGATTCTGTGTCAAAGAATCTGTGTTGAGAAAATAAAAAAATCTACCTAAAATATAAATACACCAATAACAAAATAGAAAAAATAACAAATATATACAACAAAGAATACTACACTCCAACTTACAAACCAAACAACAAAATAATAAAATATCTTAATAACACAAACCACATAACAAATTCAGAAAAACATAACCTATCAGGAATTTACAAAATCACATGCAACAACTGTAACGCTTTTTACATAGGAAAAACAACCAGAACATTTAAAATAAGATTTGAAAAACATTATAGAGCATTCAAAAACAAAAATTCTAAAGTATCAAATGTTGCAGCACACCTAATATCCCATAAACACGAAATAACAAATTACGAAAATAACCTAACCATACTTGAAATAAATAACAACCCAATAGAACTAAACTCACTAGAAAAATACCACATTTATAAAAACATACACAACAATTTAATGAATCTACAAACAACATATACAGAAGACATACTATATAGAAATATCATACACACAGATCAAGAAAAAGTGCGCGTAACGTCAACAAACACCAACTTCACAGACCGAACATCTACAACAGAAAAACATCAGTGATTCGACAATGGTCAATTGACCGAAAGGTGCCTCATCACTCAAGGTAAAATTATTGCACTTAATGGTGGATAAAATTACTTACATAGTAATATATTAACTTCATATATATATATATATATATATATATATATATATATATATATATATATATATATATTCTTGATATTTAACATTATCCATTGTTTTTCCGTTGCACTGACTTTATGAAGTTAATATATTACTATTTTTGAGTAATTTTATCCACCATTAAGTGCAATAATTTTACCTTGAGTGATGAGGCACCTTTCGGTCTTTGACCATTGTCGAATCACTGATTCATCATTGATTCAATCATTGTCGAGTGATTCGACAATGGTCAAAGACCGAAAGGTGCCTCATCACTCAAGGTAAAATTATTGCACTTAATGGTGGATAAAATTACTCAAAAATAGTAATATATTAACTTCATATATATATATATATATATATATATATATATATATATATATATATATATATATATATATATATATATTTATAGGTTAGTTCTAGTAGAGCTTAAAGCTTATTTAGGATTTTTTTGGACTTGATAGGAGACTGACTGACTTACCTAAAGGCAATAGTCCAAAACTGCAATCTCTTGGAAATAAGCACATATAAAACACATATAAAACACTTAATACACTTTTATTTGAAATATTTCGATCAACATGATCTTCTTCAGTCAAGAAAGAGAAAACAAAACAAAAGATTGAAGTGAACCACAGATGTGTATAAACATCCAAATGTCACAGATTCACAGATTTATAGTTTATGATATAGAGCTATATGTGATATGTGTAGAATTTGTTATATGTGAATCGTGTAAAGATTGGTTACTTGAAACTAGATATTAAAAGTCTGTCAGAAGGAAGGTAATGGAGCTGTTAAAAATGGTCCTTCTGACTAACTTCCCCCTAACTTCTACCATTTTTAACAGCTCCATTACCTTCCTTCTGACAGACTTTTAATACCTAGTTTCAAGTAACCAATCTTTACACGATTCACATATAACAATTTCTACACATATCATAAATAGCTCTATATCATAAACTATAAATCTGTGACATTTGGATGTTTATACACATCTGTGGTTCACTTCAATCTTTTGTTTTGTTTTCTCTTTCTTGACTGAAGAAGATCATGTTGATCGAAATATTTCAAATAAAAGTGTATTAAGTGTTTTATATGTGTTTTATATGTGCTTATTTCCAAGAGATTGCAGTTTTGGACTATTGCCTTTAGGTAAGTCTGTCAGTCTCCTATCAAGTCTAAAAAATTCCTATATATATATATATATATATATATATATATATACAAATTATTATAATAATATGAAATAATATTAATATATTAAATTGTAATATAGTAAAATACCAAAAAATATGTAAACAAATTATAAAAAATAAACAAATATGGAACTTAACCTCAAAAAATGCATTCACTTCTAATTCACACCAAATACAACCCTGTAAGGTTATAGATATAAATATCGCAATATGTATTCTTGTGTATTAATAAAGAACTAAGTCAAAATACAAATACAAGAATTATAATAGAATTTACAATTCAAAGCTTTTCGTTGGCTAACAGTACCAACATCATCAGGAATATTAAACAATTCATTAATATCTTCCTTTATGAATATTAACAATTCATTAATTTAATATTATTCTTGAATTGTTTAATATTCTTGATGATGTTGCTACTGTTAGCCAACGAAAAGCTTTGAATTGTAAATTCAATTATAATTCTTGTATTTGTATTTTGACTTAGTTATATATATATATATATATATATATATATATATATATATATATATATATATATATATTCTTGATATTTAACGTTATCCATTGTTTTTCCGTTGCACTAACTTTATGAAGTTAATATATTACTATTGTAAGTAATTTTATCCACCATTAAGTGCAATAATTTTACCTTGAGTGATGAGGCACCTTTCAGTCAATTGACCGACAGTGTGATTCGACAATGGTCAATTGACCGAAAGGTGCCTCATCACTCAAGGTAAAATTATTGCACTTAATGGTGGATAAAATTACTTACAATAGTAATATATTAACTTCATATATATATATATATATATATATATATATATATATATATATATATATATATAGTTGTTTTGTGTAAATAAAGACAGTATAAATGTATTTGATATATTTAGTTTTGTAAAAAACGGTTTAGTGCATTTTTGTATTTTTTTTTAAATGTGACAGTTATGAAACCTAATTTTAAATATTCAAGTTCAAATATAAGTAATTGTGTTACATATCAAAATATAGAAGAAATCAGGACGATCCAGGCATGTAAGTTTCAGTTTTATATCTTTAATAGGTTTAAAGTTATGGTTTTTTTAAAACACTCAAACACCTTCAGCATAGTACCTTGGAACCTGGGCCAGTGCTCAAAGTGTTAAGAGATTTAATTTTCTAGATATTTTTATTTCTTAAATTTACCTCTTTGTTTTCTATGTCACAATATATGCTTTTATAAAATAATTTTCTTAATAAATATTGGGAAAGTTAAAAAAAGAAATTAATAATCTTACGAAACAATAACACATAAATTTAGACATCATCATTTGTGGTATAAAATGTGTCATAGCATATTTGGATGAAGTCTGATATTGATTGTTACTAAGGGCACTGCAAGCCATTGAACTGTACATGATATTGAGAGACTGCTTGACTAAGTATCTTGAGAATCTTAGTCTTAACTAGTATTACAAATAAATTAGATAAATATAAGGGAGAATGATCAGAATTAATGTGGTATGGTAGCATTTTTTTGTTAACTTTTAAATAAATAAACCAGTATTATTATTATTCCCTAACGAAGGTAGGTGATATCCCCTAGAATATTATCACATGTGTAGGGTTGCATGCTTGAAATAGAGATACCCTTTAACAGGGTCATATAGCTGGGACCTTTTAACAGGGTCATATAGCTGGGATCTTTTTATAGGGTCTTTCTATTACAGCTGGGTAGGATAGAAATAGAATGGTACGGAAAATAACTTTTTTGATCCAGTTTCATAAGCAGGTTAGCAAATTTAGTTTGCAAAATAAAATTATTCTTCAAACATAAATTAAAAATTGTATAAATGGTTATTATTATCATTATAATTCATATACTGAATATAATTCTCAATATTTTCCACTGAACCTTGATTTTCAAAACATAATACTTCATTGAGCTTAATAATGTTTTGAAAATTGAGGGTCTTTATAGAGCATAAAATATAAATCTATGAATGTTTATAAACTGTATTGTCCATATACATTAGAACTCCAACTATCCAAATCAGTTTTGACAGACCCCATTCAGATAGTAGGATTTTTTTCAAAAAAAGGTGAATTTTAAGTAATTACTTTTTGTAACTTGAAAATGGGAGACAAAAAGCTTTTTTTATAGTTTTATATTTTTGCTCAGTTTTTTTTCACAAAGAATCTAAGATCTTAGCTTTTTCATTAAGAATCTGACCTGAAATCTAGTTGTTGCAAAAACCACTTGAAAAATGCATCTTCTAACTCTTTGTTTTTTGCTGTTTTCATTGATTTCCTTGAAGAATATTCATCTTCATTTTAAAGCATTGACATGCAGTTTAAACTTAAAGGATTTAAAAGTTTAGGTTCAGCCATTTTAATACCTGAATTCGTTGATTGTCCAAAAACATACATCTTAGCCAACAGTTTACCCGTAATTCCTTTATCTTATTGGTCTACCATTACTTTATCCCCTGTCTGATGAATAGTGACAATTGAGGTAGGATGGACCCCTGGCAACGGACGACAGTCTACTATACAAAACTGCATTGAGACGGTGACTCAGAATCTAAATAATATTTTAGCTTTGCGGAGAAAAGGCCAATAGCTTATTTAGACAAAATTTTAATTTTGGAAATTGCTGTATGTTTCTGCGATTAATATTTGTTCTTAATTTCCGAAAATGTGTTTGTCTTATTTTTTTAATGAAAATGATTTGGGCAGTCAGAGTTTGAATAATTGGAGCTCTAATGTAATATAATTTAACCAAGAAGAAACTTTAACTATAAGAACCCTTGCATATTTTTTAGAACCAGTAATCTGTGCAAATTTTACTCGAGATGCTCAGTGCATTGTGGTGAGTTCATCTGATAATATTATTAGACTTTTTGATAAAAACACAGGAGAACTACTTAGTGAGTAAGTATAATAGAATAATAATATAATAGTCTATAATAGTAATTTTAGTACATTTTAAATAAGTAGAGTAAATGTCATATTTTAGGAATGATCATTTATTAATTTTTTCAAACAAAAGGTTTTTTTTTATTAAGAAACAGTAAAAAAACACAAAAATACAAAAGAATAAGTATCTATATTGTATACAAGAATATTAAGTAAAAAATCGGCATTAGAAGCTCTCCTTGAATCTATAATTACTTATTACACTTTTGCTATTACTTGCGACCAGACTATTTGTTAACGAAAGGTTGTTAAATTAACTCACACTTTAACAGCCTCTAGTTAAGAAAAAGTCTGGTCGTAAGTAATAGCAAAAGTGTAATAAGTAATTAACAACTAGTTCGTCATGAACAGCAACAAGATTTTGATATCTATTATTACTCTCGGAGTTTACAAACTCTATTCTACATTATATAAAAAATATTAATTTTCTGATAATTGTAATTTTAAAAAATGAGATTTTGTTTAACAAATGTATTATTTTTTACAATAAATCAAATATACACATAATAACTTTTAATTTACATGTAATCTTTCATAACATATCAAATATTTTAACCCATTCAACATGTTTGCCTCCATAGTGGCATCACAGCCAACCTAGGTGATTAGTCTGTAGAGAGACTAAAAGTTGAAATGAAACGCTGGGCGGCAAAAGTATTGCCTACCAGGTTACTTGCAGTTGCGCAATCGTGAATCACAATTAACATTGAAAGTTTAATAACTGCTCTAAGCAAAATCTAGTCATTTAGAAATAAAAGCACGACGACACTGAATTTAACATGAATATAAAATACAAGTTCTCATTAAGCCTTAGCTAAGCACTTACCCTAGGTAATAAGTGAAGTAGCCTTCGAAGGAGCGGGGTTGAAGCTTCCAGAGTACTGTGGTCGTCGGATGCTGCAGAGAAGTCTTGACGGCAGTAACGTAACTAAAACTCAATTTAAATCATGAGTAACAAGTAAAAGTTTACCTTACAAGGCACTTAAGTTCTTACCGCGCGGCTATGCACTTAGTTTGCACAACCGGTGTAATCGAACGACACTTTAACAATTGCGGCGAAATATAGTTCAAAATGTTCATCGACGCGGTCCGAACCTTACGCACATATTATTGAATGAATGCGGTACGTTTAAATTGTCTGAAACAAAGCCCATGCGGAATAAGCGGCGCGGTTTAACAAGGACTGCTTTAGTCGAGAGACGAAGAACTTCTCCTGTTGAAGCGGAAAGTGAATAGAAAAGAAGGGAGGGGGGTTCAGAGAGGTCATCAGGAAAAATCAATACTTGTTCCATATATCGATTAGTGGGTCAGAAATCACGTGACCAATACCGTCAGGGCACAGCTGAGCGAGTTAAATAATAGATCAACGTAGCACGTTCAAACTTCGAGCGCTGACTCGAACACTAGGCGATATACATTTGGCTCCATAGTGGAGTCAAGTGTTTTCTGTCAAAATCATTTACCTTTTATGACATGTAGAAATACCATAAAGACCGATTTAAGCTCTTTCATTTCAGTGTATAGTATGTCTTTTTGATAGTTGCTATTAATCAAATGATAACATAGGAATAACCTCAGTACCATGTCGCTGTCTAAGTTGAGTTTCATTTTTCTGAATATGATTTCTAAAAAATTAGGCTTTATAAAAATAATTTATTAACAATTTTAAAATTGTATTGTTTATTAAATATGATGTTTTTCACCAATTCTATGTCCTAAGCTACCTTAATACCGTCAAAGTTTTACAATCAGTTCTTTAGATACCTGACATTCCCAGTTTAGAAATGTAGATATAGCTTCATCATGCCTTACTATATCTTACAAATAAAAGGGTGTATGAAAAGTGCCTTGTATCATCCCAGTAATGGCATGCCCTATAATGTTATATCACAAAAGTTCTCCTTTTAACCTAGTTTCAGTTCATGACAAATTACACACTCATAGTTTTATATGTTTCTTCCCTTTTAGGGGAGGAGCAAGACAGTTGAAACCATTCAAGGGAAAGTGAGTGTTCAATGCCGACACTTTTTAATTTTTACTTCCTCTTCTAACATTTTTTAATCACATTTTTGGTCACATCTTTTGCATTCTTATTTAAATCATTGGTAATTGATGGGCATTAATTCATCTATCAGAACTATCTGTGTACTAATTATCCAAGCGAGTGAGTCACGTAATCTGTATAACTTGTTTCTAATACATCCTAATTAAACTTGTTAAATTCAACCCTCGAATAATTTCAACTACAGTAGACTTTTAATAGTTCAAGCAGATAATTTGTGTTACATGTTTAGTTAGATATTAATCTATTATAATACATGTTATAAGCATTAATATGATGACAAATAGATCCTATAAATATGTCTTGGTTCTGCAGCATAAACAGATCAATCAGGTTATCATCAGAAACAGACACTAGTACAAAAGTAAACATTTATTTAACTCAGCTACTTGATGCAGTAAAAAATAAACAAAAATAAGTCAACAGTGATGTCAACAGTTTAAAATTATGTTTCAAGGCAGTTAGTGCAATGTTAGCAAAAATTGAAATGAATTTTCAAATATAGAAAGTGTACAATTAAGGAATTTACAATCTATTGTAAGAATAAATGAAAGACTACCACAGAAACATTAAAAACTATAAATTGTTTAGTTAAGCATACAGATTTTTTAAAAAGCAACTAAAATATTATTTTCCTTTTTTTTGTAAATTTAAGTATTTCTTTGTATTCTGTTTGTAAACCTATAATCTTTTTGCAAACACCACACTTATTGTCTTTTTTTGAATATTAAACTTACATTTTTATGGATAGTTAACAAATTTTGTCATTCATTGAAGTTCTTGCATCAATTAGCGTAAATTATTGAATTTGAATGTGCTTTCAGTTTTGATCTCATTTGTTAATTTTACTTTTATTTTGTAATAATTGAAAATTTTTGGACATAATAGGTGAATTATTTTGTTGAAGTTTTTCATTTATTTTAATATTAACTATAGATTATAAAAATATATTATTTACTTATGTTATGTTAAAATATAATCAAACTTTAAAAAATTAATTTTAATTATTAATAATTATTATTTAATAATTAAATATTACCATTTTAAAAATTATAAACAATAATACTTAATATTCTTAAAAATTTTAAAGTAAAATATTCACAAATATGAAATGTTGCTTTCCATATAAAAATTCTGGTCAGTGTTTATTTCCTTGAGACTGAAATTTTCCCTATCAGCAGTTCAGTTTATTTATCTGTAGAATTTGTATATATAACAAATATAGTATATTTTTAATAAGCAAAGTGGACTGCATAGTAGAAAAATAAATATTTATTACCATATACAAATTGTTATTGCATAAAAACATATGTACCACTCATATATAGCAAAAGGAATATAAAATATCAATTTTATGTGGATAAATATGAAAATGAGGTAAATATCCATGAAATACAAACATCCACAATCTTATTAGATATATAAACATCCATAATCTTATTAGATATAAAGCAATATCTTCCCAAACATGGAAAGAAAATCCATATGTCCTTCAGAAGTCCTTCCATGGACTTCTGTCCTTTTGCATCTAGCCATTTATATTGTAGTCATATTTTTATGTACATCTAGAATAGAAAACAGAAAATCAGTTAGTCTATAAATATAAACTTTTACAAAATATTACTACTTCAGAAGTTTGACAATGAAATATATGTAAACAGTCTACTAAAGACTTGTTTAGCAACACTGTGGTGCATGAGGTTTCGTTTGTCAGTAACAAGCTTAATAATTTGTCATAAAAAACATTATAAACTTAAAATTAAAAAGTTTATTTTCAATTGTAACAAAACTTATTTAAATATTATTTTTCATATAGCTTTGGAATTAATCATATCACTTTTTTAATTTTCTATTATTTAACATCATAGAAATTTTGTTTAAATAAAGAAAAAACATATTAGTATTTATTTACGTAAATAATTTTATTAAAAAAAATATTATTTGTGAACATTTGTTGATCCCATCTTTACGTGAGCTACTAGTAATCACTAAACACTTTTAAATGTTTTAATTTGCCTATAGTAGCACTTACTTTGCTTGTTGAGGACGGCCATTTCGGGAGATGTGTCTCTTTGTCAACTCAGACCGTAACTGATCTCAAGGTTTACGTAGGTTAGGGTGGGGGTGGGATATTTTGACAGTGTGGGTGTATTTTCTGTGTGTTAGGAGTTATGATGTCAAAAAGTGCATGTGAGTTGTAATGTAATTGTGTATTGAGTATGTGTGTAGGGTGTAGTTTGAAGTGCCTGTATATTTCGTATTGTTCGGTTGTGTAGCGTTGGTTATTTCTGTGTTATTTATGAAGAATTTGTAGGTTCGATGTTATGTCTTATAATGTTTTTTTTTTAAGAATTATTTATTTATTGAATGAATGAATAATTTAATTTCTATTAAATTTAAAACAAAAATTCAGGAATAATTTAAATTCTTTTAATTTTAATACTTTTATCATTTAAACAATAAACAGAAAAAAAAACTTAACAAGTTTTAACAAAATAGACAAAACTCAATTCTTAATATGTTAGTTACAGGATTTTATAACCTAGGCTATTTGCTAAGATCTCTTATTATCTCGAGGTTTTATGCATGGGCTAGATCTTCTAACTTCTTTGGTTAATTAAATAAATTTTAATAAATAAAATTAATTTTAAAAAATAGTTTTAATAATTAGCTTCCTGATGTAAAATCTTAAATTTGTAATAAGAAAAAGGTCCCTAACCTGTTTGAACTAGATTAGGCTTTCTTACTACTAAACTATTATATTATTTCAAGATATTCTAATAATTTACAATTTTAGATTTTCTAATAATTTTCTTTTTTTAACTGTAAAAGTTCACTAAATGTTTATTTTTCTAGCGCTATGTACTTATCGATTTTTGGAGTTTTGCTGGTTGTTCATATAGGATTCAGTTCTCTTTAAATTTTATGTTTCACACACAATTAAATTCTTATTGGTTACTTTAATTATAATAAACTGTATTATAGGTTTTAAATTCACTTATTTTCATTTTATTTTGGCCACGTTTCTTCACAAATTCGTATAATTTTGATGAGATGCTTCAAACGGGATTTTGACTTCTAAAAATGGCTTCGCTTCGTTCGGCTGTCCAAGCCAGACTAACGCGTTGTTTTTTTTTAACATGGCGAGGACTCCTTCTCCAATTCCATATTAATTACCCATAAACTTTTGCTTTCATGTAATGAAGTTCCCTTTTCTCCCACTAGAGTCGACTGTAACACTGACCTACTTCCTTGGAATAAATTTGATCAACTAACAAAATTGTTTTCAACCGTTTTAATTTGGTTAACATACTGCTTCACCTATCCTATCCTCAACAAACCTTCCAGTGTTTATTTAATTACTATTATTTGTGTGTGCAGTGTCTTTGCTTTTTACTTTTGTAATAATTCCGAAATGTGTGTGTTTGGTATGGGTTAATGCAAACCTAACCCCTATCTCACTTCATTGTTTACAATTTTGTTTTACCTTCTCTTTCAAGTAATTACTTATGCGCTATGTTAACAAAGTTTACAATTTTTCTTAATTTTATTATTATTAGATTATCTTGTTCTAATTTTATTTGTTAGATTATTTGATCCAACAAATTTCCTAATGCATTCTTTCCAGTTCAGAATCTTTTTTATATGTTAAAACCTTTTCTAGGCTTTCACCTTAACTTAGTGTTAATTTAATCTAACCAATCTCTTCATGAATTTCTCTGATTTCACATTTTGTGTGAGTTATTTCTAATCCATTCTTCCAATTCTTAAACAACATTATATAGCCCATTCTATAAATGTTACAGTCTATGTAGTCATGTTTTGTGGAGTTGAGATGATCGGCGAAGTTTGATTGGTAGTTATTGTTTTTTAGTGCTTTTATATGTTCTTGGTAACGTGTATAGTTTACTTGTCTGGCCTATGTAAAAACTGGGGTACGAACTGCAAGTTAGTTTGTAAACTCCAGTGGTGTTGTAAATGTCGATTTTGTTGTTGGGTTTAAATTGTTTGTTGAGAGTGTTGTGTGTGGAGTAAGCTATTTTGTAGTTGTATTTTCGTAGTGTGTTGGTTAGATTGTGGGTTTTGGATGATCTTTATGGTATTGATAAGTATTTTATGGGATTGTCATCTTGTGTGTTTGTATTTGGGTTATTAGGTTTATTTTTTAGGCGGTTGTATAATTTGTCAATCATTGTTGGGTTGTATCCGTTCGTTTGTGCTATATATTTTATGGTGTTTAACTCCTGGTAGTGTTCTTCTTTGTCTAATGGTGTTTTAAGCAGGCAATATATCATGGTGTTGTAAGCAGCTAGTTTATGTTGGAGTGGGTGGTTTGAGGAGCTGTGTATGGTCGTATTGGTACTAGTGGGTTTTCGGTATATCTTGAATTTATGTGTTTGTTTGTCTGTTTGTTTAACTGCAAGGCCTAGGAAGTTGAGACAGTTTTGTTGTTCTGTTTCGATGTTGTATGTTAGTTTTGGGTGTATGAAATTTAGGCGTTTTAGAAATATGTGTGCTCTGCGTGTGTTGCCTTTATATAAAGTTATGATGTCGTCGACGTATCTATACCAGTAAATTATGTTATCTCAAATAACCAGTAAACAACAAATACTCAGATATAACAACATATAAAAGCACTAAAAAACAATAACTACCAATCAAACTTCGTCGATCATCTCAACTTCACAAAACATGACTACATAGACATAACATCTAACCTACAAATTCTTCATAAACAACACAGAAATAACCAACGCTACACAACCGAACAGTACGAAATATACAGGCACTTCAAACTACACCCTACACACATACTCAATACACAATTACATTACAACTCACATGCACTTTTTGACATCATAACTCCTAACACACACAAAATACACCCACACCACCAAAATATCCCACCCCCACCCTAACCTACATAAACCTTGAGATCAGTTACGGTCTGAGTTGACAAAGGGACACATCTCCCGAAATGGCCGTCCTCAACAAGCAAAGTAAGTTCTACTATAGGTAAGTTAAAACATTTAAAAGTGTTTAGTTATTATTTGTGTTTTAAAATCAAACAGTCAATTGAATATATCCTTTACAATAGTTAAGAAAAGGATTGCGAATAATAGATAAGATTAGATTAAGAATGTAAAAAACACCTGGTTTGAGATACAGGGGAGGATCAAAGGCTTATATGTTTAGGGCCACATATATCTACTCTCTGTTGGGTTACAGAAAGGCTGGATGGAAAAGAAAGGATAGATATATTATAGCTATGGCTAAAGAAATGAATATAGGTATGGTAGAAAATGTTTGCTTAGAACTGGGCCTAGAAGAGAGTTGCTTACTTGAAATATACCTCATGATGGAGTGGTTGAAATATTAGTATACAAATTGTTAGTGATAGGTTAGAGTAGACATTGAAAATATCTATACAAAAAATATAAATTTGTATCAGAATTTTATAGCTGACAAATGTTGCTAGAGAAATAAATCTTAAATTTTCATTTGTATTAATATACACAAAATTATTTGTAAATTTATATTTGTATCAATAAAGAAACATAAAAAAACAATGAAATTGCTATAAAAAAACAATAACCTAACACAAAATTAGGTACAAGTTAATTAAAATAAGTAAATTAATAATTTGCATAAAAGAAGTAAATTAAATTTCTGTCCATTTGAAATACATTCGAATTATAAAGAGAACTCATTGAAAATTATTGAAGTACATGTAAAGTCTGTTGTTTCTTTAAAGGAAATCAGCATAAAGGCTATCAAAGAGACAAAGACTGTTTGGCCATTGACGTCATTATCGGTCAATTTTTGTTTATGGTGAGTCAGGTAGAGCCAAAGCCAAAGACCAACCTAGAACGGGTAATTAAAGTCATTGTTGATCTGTGTTGGAATAACGGGAGGTGAATACAGATTGATCATTTGTTATATTTCATTCGCCATTCACTTCTAACAAGTTCATTTTAGATCGGATCAAATCTGATCATTGTGATCTGTATGCAATGATTTATTTCTACCTTTAAAACACATATTAAGATATTTTCTGGCGTAACACAATTTTAACAATTTTTTGTGATAATTTGCAAATTCAATAATTCACAGAAGTTCTTGCATGAAACAGAACAAAATGTTTTGGAATTAAACATAATTTATAATTTCAGTTAGCAACATACTTTTACATTTACTCTGTCCATTGAGGAAAATCATGCGGTAGATTCTCCTGTTCTTAACAGATTTCAAAATAGTGTCCATCTGTACAAACAATTGTCTGTGCTCAATAGTACAGTAGAGTCTTGTTATAATAGGCCCTATTAAATGAAACCGCTTATAATGAACTTGAAGATTGATATGCCATTTGTCAGCCTCATAAACAAGCATGGCATAGCCTGCACCTGCGCGATGCCTAAACAGCTGCTAATCTTTTATACATGTCTCTTATACATGTAGACTGTAATTGAATGTCTTTTATACATTCTCAATTCTGGAATTCCACTAAAAATGATGCAAAGGAACAGTAAATAGCTAAACTATTAATATTGCAATATAATAGTAACAATATAAAGTAAACAAACAATGTTTTATAACCCATTGAATTTTATGTTAAAGGAGACAGGAAATGTGTACAATGATTTTTAATCACTGTGAATAATTTTAAACAGATTTTAAATGAATTTATTTCTTTTTATAAACTTTTACAGTTTTTTCTTTGTTTTATTTAAATGTTAACCATGTTTAGATAACATTTTCCCTTTATAACGGTCTTTCATTAAAAAGGACAAACTTCAGCCTAAATTAGTCAGTTATAATATGGTTCTACTGTATACTAGTTGATATACTTGTTTTAGATTCTAGATTCCTGTTATATTAGATACTAGAAGCACTGCTGTCTACCTATTGGTTGTTAGGTTATGTATTAACCTACAATCTAATCATCCACCTTTGTCATACACGTAGTTTATAAGAAGAGGGTATTTTGTTGCTTTTACCGCCATTATGAACCTTAACTAAAAATAATATTGTACCTATTCTGTCTTAAAATTAAATAAAAACTGTGTCCTTACCTGTATGAACCTTAATTTTTCCCACTCCAGCGAAACTAAAGGATTATGTCCCTTCTATAAGTCTATATTTTGAATTCCCTTTCCTTCCATATTTATATTTCTACACTGAGATTTTATAGGTAACAATCCCCTATTATCTCTGGAAATATGAACTCTTACCCATTCTCTATATCCCAGCCTGGGAGGTTTATACCCTCAAACAGAATCACAGAGTAATATGTTCAGTATTAAATAAGAGTTGCCTATACAAAAATTTGCCCCTCTTTTGGGAAGAGTGTCCATCTGATTTTAGAGAATTTGTATCTTTAATGTGTATAATAAAAGGCCTTTGTTTACTTTTAAATATTTTAATGGCCGTCAACTTGTCATAAATTACAAATTTTATTGCAACTCCAAAGCTGTTTTTCTTGTTTTAATAAACACTATTATTATAACTTTTTTAAAAATTTTAGGTATCGAGGCCATAAAACAGATGATTATCGCATTGATAACGGAGTAGACTTAACAGATAAATATATACTGACAGGTTCTCTAGAAGGCCATATATGGGGGTATGAATTAGTGCAAGGAACGGTCATAGCAAAGCTGCCACATTCACCACCATTGCCTGTTACATCACTCAGTCTACATCCCACTCAGCCTGTATTGTTGTCTGTAGCAGGTTCAACTTTTAAGCTATGGAGCCGTAATGATGAAGAGAAACAGTCATAGTTAATTTTGTCAATTTAAATAAATTAACTTTAAAATAAATTTTGGCTTTTAATATACTCTCTCAATTTTGATAAGGATGCAAGAATTGATTAAGTTTTAGGGCCAGCATTTAAAAAAAAAAATTCTGAAAGCTAAATTGTAATAAGTTTTTTGTTGAATTTCATTAATATTTTATTTGAACAAAGAGAATATGTATAAAACATCTCAAATTAATATAAAACAATGTGTTTTGTTGATAAGTTATAAAAGGTGCAGATATCTTATTGTAAGGAGTTCAGTTACACAGTGATTTGTCTCAAAGCAATTAAACCCGTCAATGTACATGTGTTATCAGAGGTTTTTTTACTGTTATTATTTAATTTTTGTAATGAAGTAAAACATTTCAAATGTACAAAATTGGAGATAAGTATTAAAATTGCTGATTATTAAGTGAACAATTATGTGCAAATAAATTTGTTGATTTGTCTCACTTTTAAATTGATAACAAGGATGTATGTTATTACAATAAACATTAAGAAAAAAATTTCAAATTACATGATTTTATTAGACCTGATTTTATTCTGTAATATATTATAAATCTCTATTTTTATATTTGTTGTCTTTTTTTAAATCTTTCTAAAAAAAACTGTTTATAATTTAAAAAAGTAAAAAAAAAACTTTAAAAATAAAATGAAAAAAAGTTATAATTTGAGCAGATAATTGTTCATTGTAATGATTCATTTAAGAAGTCCTTTCCATCCATATAAATGAAAAATTACATTTTCTTTCTTCTTTTACATCAAGCATCTGTTGGTTAACATGAGTTCTAACATTCTGTTGTCATGATGTTGCATCCTCTCCCTCTCTTCCTCACTTATACAGAGGAAATAATTTCATTAGGAAAATAAGAGATTTCTTTCTTACACCATCTTAATTAGGATTGGAAAGTGAGTAACTAGTAAACGTTTTAAAGGTGACTTGCCAAAAAAAAAAACACAAGAAATACCTTCTTATGTCGCTATAATTAAAAAATATTTATGTGCATGAGCTTAATTTTTACAAGATTTTTTGATTAGTTAGGATACCTACAGATTTACCTTGATGATAATCTACTTGGTTTTTTAAAATTGAGTCACGTAGAAGAAAAGGAACACAAAAACAATTAAATATGTTTCAGAGGGGCTGCTTATTTGTCAGGCAGATAACATGATTTAGAGGGCCATTGACTGTCATTACATTTTTCAGTCATTTTAAATAAAAAAACCATTATATTTCTGATTACTCCTGATAAAAAGTGATATATTTGTCTTAAAATATAAATGTTTTCACTGTTCTACTTTTTTCTTTTACAAAGTGGATTATTTATTTCACACTTAGTTTATTTTGATTTAGTAATTGTATACAAATTTGTTACCTCTTGCTTTTCAGTTCTTTTTATAGCAGTTTTTGTATATCCAAAATAATTTTTATTTTTGCATACAACAACGTTTTACACAAAAGTTAATGTTATATATTCCATACTCCCTTTTTTATACTTCTCTACTGCCCATTAAAGTATAAATTTGCTGCATGGATATAGTTTGGCTTGTATCTCTTTGGTTTAAGGAACACAAATTTATTTTTTAATATAAGAGATTTTAAAAACTAAAGTAATCTTTCTTTATAATGTTTTACATTTATGAAAAGGCAAGGAACGTAACTCTTAAAATTACCTTCAAATAATGTACAGCTTTCAAATATTTCATTTGTTTATTTTTTAACTTTAGCAGTGGATTTTAATAAAAATTATTCCTTATTTTTAACCCAAAATGTACAACCCAATAATTGCAAGTTTCAAAATTATTAACAATAATTATTGTTTAAAAATTTCAAAATAGTTGGTTTTCACAGTAGAAAATTCTTCTAAACTATATAGGGTTTGTTGGTTTTAGCTTAAGGATTAAAAAACACTAAGTTCTTCTTTATTCTTTTTGAACTTAAAAGATTAGGAAAAATAATACTAAATCATTTATAGGCATATAATAATATGTGACACTTAACTTTATTATCACTTAGTTTCTTTGTAAAATTAGGATCCCCATTTTAGAAGATTTATCTTAATAATACTTCTGTACAGAATTCTTCAAACTACCTTCATCAATAAATACTTGCCCCTTACAACACCTTGATATTGAAAATTATATTACCTATTAAAACACAATTTAAAAAACAAGAACACCAAGATTAATAAACTCAAGTACTCAAAACCAAAAAACCCAAATCGACAAACCCACGAAATACATAAAATTACAATAGATCATCCAATATTCATAAATTGACCTAAACCATTTCTTAAATATAATTACAAAATAGCCTACTCCTTATGCAACAACTTCAACAAACCATTTAAACCCAATATGACAAAGACATTTACAACTCCACTGGAAGTTTAACTTGCAGTTCATTCCCCAGTTTCCTATAGGCCAAACAGGATGACCATTTTACAGACTATTAAGAACACACAAAAGAACTTACATAATGAAAAAGTATGAAATATACAAAACTTTCAAGCTACGCTTAACGTTTAAATTTAACGCTTAGTTATAATACAATTCCCCCACACTTTTTGACATCATATTCCTAAAAATTCCTTTAAAAAAATCACCTTATCACTACCTTAACCTGGCCCCATTCCATCCTAAGGGTGCAAACAACACAGTGGGTCACTATAGAGGTGTAGGTTGACATCCATGTAAATCAAACACACTGTAACATACGAAGATAAATATAACAAGTAAGTCAAAGTGGAGGTGCATCATGATCCCCTTCAGGATGCTTACATCGTTGCTTTCTAAAAACAAACTGATTTGATTTCACTTGGATGTATACCTTGTGGCCTAGCAGGCTATTTTGCTCTAATTGGTCCGCTCAAGGTTGACCTATCCCTTTCATGCAAGATCAAACCGTGCAAGGGGAATTTGACTGTCAACATCAGTAGTGCGGTATCGGTTAATTTTTTCAGTGAAAGTTATGAAAGAGGAACTAATTGCTGCCATTGAGAGTGTACCTGTGCTATGGGATAAGTACTACAAACAACACCAAAACTGCCAGACAAGTCCTGAAGAAGGAGTGAAAGAAAATAGCCTCAAAACTTGGAACAGCTAACAAGAAAATGAAATATAGATTAAGTGGTGTCTACCACTTAGCTGTTGCAACATATAACTCCAATCAAATAACATTGGGAACAACATATGCACTTACAGCAGAGAACACATCACTATAATAGTTTGGGCTTAACTAAGGTGACCTCCTCATTATGTGCTGTAGACATTGACCGCGGCTCAAATAGTGTCATCCACTGTTACCTATACATCTACGGTGACTTACTTGTGTTGTTTAATACAACCAAGAGGTCTGAATTGATAATGGATACATCTCCCGAAAAGACTGTCCTCATCAAACAAAAAGAGTAAGTGCTACTATAGGCAATTGTAACAAATTAATACTGTCCAAGTGTTTAAATCTGAAATAGTAAGTAGCTGAAGTTGAAGATTGAATTTAATGATATAAAAAATTACTGTTTGTAAAAAAATTAAAATTTTTAAAGTTAAATCCTAGAGTTGTCATAAAATCCTTATCATATTGAAAATTATATTATACTGTTCATTTACTGTAATAAACTGTTTTAATCTACTAATTTTACCACTTACCTTAATCAAATTATTTAGTTTTGGAAATTATTTCTGTCAAGTTTTTCTCCTGATAAGTGATAAGTATTAGTCCTGATAAAATAAAAAATGTGCCACACCACCATAACCATGAAGTCATTTCTCCAAAAAACAGATATCCGGCAATTGTCTAAAGGAGTATTATAATAAATATAAATCATTATATAGATTTAACATTTAAGAAATAAACTATGATTATTCATTGTAGGTTATCCACTGAATGTTTTCTTGAGGTAAATATATTACTGAGAGATAAGGGAGAATCATGAATTACATGGATAAAACTGCTCTCTTGAAATATACTTTTATCTCTCTTCCCCTTTCCTCTACCATTTCCTGCATAATCCAATGTTACATGAGAAAAAAAGGTCAACAGAAAACACTACTGCATCCTTTTTTTTGTATTTCTACAAACATCCTAACTACAAGGATAAATTAGGTTGTAATATTTTACCACCTGACTATGCACTTCTACCTACAAAAGCCATTTGATTAGCCATAAGTGTTAAGCTTACTTACTCTGATATAACACATGTAGAAAAAATAATATAAATGATTCAGACAAAAGAATTTCTGTAACAGTAAGAAGGGTACAAATATAAACATAGCAATAGGATGCATTTACTGATTTCTTGGAGCTAAAAATACAAATTATGAAAAAAAACATCTAGTTCACAGTTGAATAATAACCACCAGAATCATATAGTGTTTCAGTTCATAAAGAAACACAATAGAAGGTATTAAATGCAATAGTGATAAACGTACAGAAAATAGAAGGTTTTATTAAAAATTAGAGCAAAAGAAAGAGAGGGTGTTTAGAAAAAATGATAGTATTTCACAAGAAATGTTGAGATTCAAAAACAAAAAACCTGGTACATTAATAGTTATGGCATTGTCCTTTAATGTTATTTTTAAATTTTTGCAAAGATACCTTTTTCCATACTTTTATTTGGTTCTCTTCACTCATTACATTCAAGTGGATGAGATGGTAGCTGCACATAGTCATTCACTTGAATGACAAAATGGTGGAGGTTTGCTTGACAAAAACCACATTAATAAAAATGTCAGTTGGGTAAAGTAGTAAAATTACTGCCTATTCAATTTTTTTTATAATCAACCTACCACATTTCAAGGATTGAGATTTTTTTAACATTTTTAGAGTGACGAAGTCAATTTGACAAAATAATTCCTCAGATAAGGCATGAGCTAGAAGTATGAGACTTGTTCTCTTACAAGCTGTATTATTCCTTTACACTTAATAAGAACCCTTTGTTTTTCAGCACAGACATTTTTGTGTTGGATAATGTTTTTATTATCAGTCCTCTATTGAACTTTTTAAAAGCTATTTGCCATAACAAAAAAATTCGATGAATTCATTATTCCGCCTTGTAACAGGGAAAAGTGGACATCATAGGTCTAATTATGTCATCAAAATTGTATGTTCAGTAGCATTCTAAACAATAATAAATATTGTTAAAATTTAATATCACTAGGAATATTATCAAAGGTAAAAACACACTTAATATCTAGCTAGTGATTGTTATTTTAGTGAAAGTTGAAAAAATAAAATGACTTTTGAGAATAAATTATACTGCCAGATGCCAGAACAACTTGAGCAACTGTGGTGTAATTTTTTATAAATAAAACCTCTTAACCACAAAAGATTTTTATTTAAATCCTAATGTACATTTCAATTGCAAAGCAATCAGAATCTTTATTACATTCTTGTAATAATTTCCTCTGAAGATGATTGTTTTGCAATAAAAAAGTACAATAGGATTTAAATAAAAAGTTTGATGGCTCAAGAGATTTTATTTATTTAAAATTGAACTAGATATCTAATTTTTTATTAAGAAAAATTATATATTATTCAAAGAATAAAAAGAATTATTTGAAAGACATTGAAACTGGAAATTAAAAATATAATAGAAGCAAGTGTTATGTAGAAGTATCTTTAAATCAATTTTAGATGAAATACATTCTTATATGTAAAATGTCAATTAGATGCAAAATTTATTCCAATTCATTACATTTACAAGTACCATTTATTTTAGGAATTCAAATTTATTTTGAATATTATAAAACAAAATCAACACAAATAAACATTGCAGAATAAATATTGCACCTTTCTTTTACTGCAGTTAGTCATATAACAAAAAATGTCTTGTGACCCTTATCCCCATATTATAATTGTTAATACTGTATATACAATTTCTTAACAGTCATTGATCCCACAGTTATTAGTAAAATACATTTTTGTTTATAAAACTAGTAATAAGAGCACAAATTTTGTACATAGATCTATAAAAATCTATAAATCTTGTAAAAATCCATCTTTACCACTTTCATCATACTGTTTAGATATACAATATCAAGGCCACAGTGGTACAATTTATTACAATAAAAATATTGGGAAAAACTACAAAAATAAATAATGTTACAAGTTGCCTAAGATACCTTCGAAACAATAAGATAAGATAACCTAATAATGTAACTTGTAATATTAGTTATTTTTTATTATTTTGTGGTATTGGGATTTTTCTAATATTTTTTTAAAATACGTTTAAATTAAAGGCTTTGGTTTTTGGGTAGATGATGTAGAATGGTTAAAATGGATGCTTAAAAATTCTGAAGATAGAAAACGTGGATAAAGATTAAAAACTACTCTAGTGCTTAAAAGAAATTGGCACACCTGTAAACAAGAAGACTCAGTAATGATGCATAAACACAGATAAAAGAATGACAGGTTTGAGATAAAGTATCTGGCAGAAAAGAGGAAATTTTGGTGATGAAGTAAACAAAATTATATGTGACTAATAGAGAAATCTGATGATTTTGCTATAATTTTGTATCCTTAAACTTTTTTTGACATTGATATAGTAACACCTTTTGCTCTTCAAAATTTATTTGTATAAAATAATATGAACATGCAATCGTTTTAACTATATATATATAGGATTGACAACTAACAAGCTACCAGAAATAAATTTGTCATTATAAGAGAACAAGTCAGCTGGAAATTGATATTAAAAATTGTATTTAATAATAATATATCACAAAACCTAATAAAAATATTGAACATTGTATTGAACCTAATATGAAAAGATTGAACATTTGATTTTGTTGAAAAATATGTATTTTATTTAGAAATTTAAGGATAGGGTAGGGATTTTATTCCTTCCTGGTCTTGGATATAGAAAAGGTTGCAAACTAAGTTGCAAAGTTTTAAAAAAATTAATATTTGTTGATTCCATCTTCACGTGAGCTACTAGTTCTTTAAACCTCTGTTTAGAAACATGAGAAAGAATCAGTGGATCAAGGGTAAAATTTAAAAAAAGATAGTACTCTGGTAATATGAGCAAAGGAGAATTGAGGTTTTAATGGGCTTCATTGCCCTGTAGTATTCCTGGATGTCTACTCACTTCTATAATATTATATTATAACCCTAAAACAAATGTTGGATAATTTCATTCACATATTTCATAACAATGTAGGTGGTCAGATCGCATGACATTCCTAATCTTGTAAGAGCTTTCAGTGACATGACTAAGAAAATATAAATTATTTTGGAAAACCTAAGTTAAAATGTACATGGTAGCACAATCCTGCTTATCTCTCTACTCATGTTTATTGTAAACACTTAATCTTACCGAACAAATGTAGTTGGAAGCAGCACTAGTTATTGTTGGAACAAGTGAGTTGGTAGAGCTATGAAGAGCTTTCACAAAGAAGGTCCACACAGCTGCATTACTGATTATCATTAAAGCTATTAAAAAAGCTTTCAATCCAACCTAAGAGTAAAAAAACAAGCTATATGTGAATTTTCCTACACTTTTCATTTTTCATGTTAATTATAAAATAAATGTAATATTGACATGTAAATGTTAATTATTACTTACAGCTGAAACAAGAACTGTTAAAGTTGCTTGATGTAATCATCTTGAATTCACTGATTAAACTAATTTTAAAAATACTTAACTAAGTGAATACGTAATTGCTTACTTGCTGACACGTTTCACAACATTCGTTATTTTTACGAAGCTAACCCTCTACTGCCGCTAGTAGAGGGTTAGCTTCGCAAAAGGAACAAATGTTTTGAAACGCGTCAGCAGGAAAGCAATTACGTATTCACTAAGTTGAGTATTTTTAAAATTAGAACTGTTAGTTTCATTTTTATATTATTAACGTTCTGTCTCGGTAAGTTTTTACATATTTACAAAATTTAAAGTTCAGATAGTCATAAACTAATGTAAAAGTGATTAATTATATTATGGTTTTATAATCAGTCTTGAATTTTGTAGTCCATTACGTTTGGTGAAACTTAATTAATCACTTTAACATTATTTTATGACTTTCGGACTTTAAACTTTGTAAATATGTAAAAACTTACTGAGACAGAACGTTTTCGATTGCTATGTGGAGACCTTTATCAGTGTGTTCTGCTTGGAGTTGTTAGGTTAAGCAGTAACTGTTTTAAAGGCAGGTTTTTGATAGTATCAAAGAGTATATGTGATTTGTGTTGGGTTTGTTCGTTTAATATGTTTGTACTTTGTGTTTTTGTGTGTATGTAAATTTCATATTGTGCTAGTGTGTTGAGATGTGGTCCTTTTTTGTTGAAGTGTAAGATTTCTAGGTTATGGTAAATGTCTGTGTATTTGTGTCCTTTTATGTGATTGTAAAATGCTGAGTTGGTGTTCTGTTTGTGTTACTTGACTCTTTGTTTAAAGCTGCGACCTGTTTGCCCAATGTAGAATTTATTGCACTTGTGTTGCAGTTTAATTTGTATATGCCTGGTGCTTGCAGTTTATCTTTGTTGTTAGTGTCGTTGTATTTTGTATTGTAAATTGTTATTAGTTTTGTATACTATTTTGTATCCTGTGTTTTGAAATTTGTTGGGCTATTTTATTTGAGGTTCGGTTTATATATGGGATTGTGATGTATTTGTTTCCCCTCTCTGTAGTGTTAATTTTAGTGTTTTGTATATTGTGCCATAGTTTGTGGTGTTGTATCCATTTGTGTATGCTAGATATTTAATAGTGTCTAGTTCTTTGTTTGTTTTGTATGGTCATTGGAACTTCTTCAAGTCATAAACTAATGTGAAAGTGATTAATTTATAACAAGTTTGCTCTATGTATAAACAGTTGACGATTAAATCGTGAAAATTTGTAGTGTTATTATGCGTATGATATTAGGGCATTGTATAAAACACGGGCAACGTTTCTCCAGAATATTTAAGAATATATAATTTTATATTGTGATTGTGAATTTGTCTTTCATACAGATTAGTAATTAAATAATATAGAGGTTATCTGTGAACTGTGTTTTTTTTGCAATAAAGCATTATCAGGTGATGATTTTAAAGTAAATATTATCATACATAGGGCAAACTTGTTTGTGCATGTCAGCGAGAGCGGCGAATGTCGCATGCGTATTACTGGTTTCAAAAATTTAAATAAAATTAAATTGTATTAAGAAATAAAATGAATAAAGATGACAACATTAACTTTATCATGATTTATTCAAATTAATTTTCTTCAATTAATACATATATTTAAAGTTTTAATATAATAATAATGTAAGCCAGAAAGATGTTATAAAATGCTCTGTTTTTGTGACCTTATCAGACAGGCGGATTCTGTTGCTTACGCGCGCACAAAAATATAAATCGTTACAACTTTTTAAAGATATTATATAAAAACGCAAAACTTTTCAAAAAATAACTAGGTTATCAGCAATAATGTACAATTTATAAAGTATTAAAATTCTAAAGTTTGTAACACAACTTTTTAATTTAAAAAAAGTGCCTATAAATTACTGAAAATTACAAACAAATCCGGCATTTTGTTGTGGTTTTATATTATTATTTCTAATTTATACCATCATTTAGTACACTAACAAAAGATGTTCCAGTCAAAATGTCAAACTAATATACCCAAAAACAGCCGAGATATGAATTAAACTTAAAATTTCACTAAATTTAGAAAATATAAAAAATGACAACTTTCGTAATTTTAAATATGTTCCGATGGAGTAATTTGCGGTAACTTTGTACAGAAAAATTCTCAAGTCATATATTTTCGATTAAAATTAGTTTGATTCGGTAATGACGACCTTGCCACTTCGACGCTAAAATCACGCCTAATGTTTTCTGCATGTATCTTCAGGAGTGTATCATGTATTCTCACATCTATTTTATTTATTAATATCACAACACTGAGTTTTTTTAAGGCCAAGCAAACTTAGTCAATCTTCCTATGAGATGTGTGTATTTATGTTTATTAATGTTTTTTTCTATGGCTAACCTAGATCTCAGTATATCAGCAATCTAATGGCAATCCTATAGCTATATTTGGAGAGTTAATGTTTTAATACTGTTACAATAGTTATTTACTTATTACACTTTTGCTATTACTTCCGACCAGACTTTTTGTTAACTAAAAGTTGTTAAATTGTTAACTTACAAGTGTTAGATAATAATTTAACAACTTTTAGTTAACAAAAAGTATGGTCGCAAGTAATAGCAAAAGTGTAATAATTGACAACCAGCTCATCATGAACAGCAACAAGATTTTGATATTTAATAATTATTTCTTATATAAGATATTTTCAAACAAATTTTAATAAATTTTGTGTAAAAAGAAATGAGTTAGTGGTTCATAATGGTGGTTTCAAATAAATTGATAATTTTTCTTATAAATTTCATTATTGGTTTGAAATAGTTTTGATCAAAAATAAAATCTAACAGCTGTAAATAACGCTATGAACTTTATACTATATTCTCATTTAGTCAATTTGTGTTTCAAAAAATTATTATTTTGTTGAGATATTTGTATACATAATTTATATATATATATATATATATATATATATATATATATATATATATATATATATATATACAATCCTAAAACTTTATTTGTGTATTTTCATTATTTTTATCCTGTTTAATTCTGTATTTATGTTGTTCAGTTTGTAATATTTTAATATTATGTGTGTTTGGTAAAATATTATAAAGTTTATTATTAGTTATATTAGATGATTTTTGTGGATATTGGGTTTTTTTACAACAATGTTTTTTCATTTAAAATCTCCTAACAATTATAATCTGAACATTCAATCATAATTAACATAGACATGTTATTAAAGTAGATTTTTAATATATTATAAACAATGACAACACACATATAAGAATACATTTTGTTTGTCAATTAATTGAAGAAAAATCAAAGATTTTTTAAAATTTTAATGTGGTGAAAAAAATGGCACATAAAATAATTTTTATTTATGGCAATTATGTAAAAAAAATATGGTAAGTATTATCCTTAATACTTATCAACAATAAAACTTACCGTATAAATTGTGAGATCCCCTGGAAATCCAACCATCTTTCCAAATATACTTCCTCCTGCAGCACACATCCCAGCATATATTCCATAATGTGAAAACTGTTTTCTGATTTCAGTTTTCATTATGCTCCAAAATAATTTCTGGCTAATTGTGTATGCGTCAATATAATTTTTCTGTAAAAAAATATAAAATATGTTAAACCTAAGTAATTTTACAACTTGCAGGAACTCATACTTAAAGCAGACACGTTTTGCACTGCATTTAAGTACTTTTCACACTTCATCAGTAGAAAGGTGAACAAAAGGTAAGGAATGCAAGCAAATGTTTAATTTAGGTGTATACCGATTGAGGTCGGTGAATTAGACTGGTTCCCTCTATATAAAGAGAAGAGCTGTTTGCATTCTTCTCTTGCCTTCAACTGTTGCTAGGTTCGCCTTGTCAATGCTGAATGAGATTCTGGCAAAATGTTGGAACTGTTTCAAAAGCAAATTTTTTTTGTTGCTATTCCTTTTTTACTCTGATATGTTTTTAACATTTGGGTGGAAAAGATACTTGCATCAACTTTATGAAGTAGGCCTAGACAAAGTTTGATCATTGTATAAAACCAGGCAATAATTGATTATACATGTTAATATATATGCCAAAGGTATTAATATAAAATATTTTATCTACAGTAAAATCTTCCTCGCCCATGAACTTACTGTAATGTTAATAATTATCAATGTACATAATTATTAGAAATCACTCAATATCTAATGTTAACCTTTTTTCTAGGAAATAAAAGAACAGTGGTGTGATAAGACTATTACTGTACAATAACAGAGATAAAACTAAATTTATCAAAAGACAGATAAATATTACAATTTTTCAATAGCAACAATTAGATAATAAACTTGTAATTGGAGAAATTTGTTTAAAATTACATTTAAAAAAATTAGCAAATTACAAGTTTATGATGCAGTTAGATTATTACAAAGTCTCAAATAATGTAAGAAAAAGTAGAATACCGTTAAATAATTGTTTAAAATTTTACTAGATCTTAAACAATTTTTATAAATGTACACCAATTTGGGTAATTGTTTACTTTAGCCGTGTAAGCAATTTTGCTTTAACTGCTGAAAAATTTTAGCAGCCAATGCTGAAACTCGTAACGAATACTAAAATAAAATCACTTCCTCTAACGCCCCGAATAATTGCAATCATGAAAAAATTATTCCAACACTTTCTTTTAACAGGTCACCTAAAACCTTACAAAATCAATGGTAAAAATGCAATAAGGGTGGCTACCTACGATATTTTGGAAAATTGTTCAAAACCACCAAATAGGACGATCAATGTATTACCTTGATACTAGCAAAATGCCTCAAAAATTATTTACATTATTTATAATTTTTTTTTTAAATATCGAAATCTTGTAGCTGTTCATGACGAGCTGGTTGTAAATTACAAATTACACTTGTGCTATTACTTGGGACCAGCCCTTTGTTAACTAAAAGTTGTTAATTGTTAACTTACACTTGGAGGAAACGTTTTCGTCTTACGACTTCTTCAGCGGCAAAAATACGAGGCTGAAGAAGTCGTAAGACGAAAACGTTTTCTCCAAGTGTAAGCTAACAATTAACAACTTTTAGTTAACAAAGGTCTGGTAGCAAGTAATAGCAAAAGTGTAATTTGTAATTTTTTTTTTATTGCCACAGAAGGTTAATATTTTATCACATTTTGACTAGGACTAATTTTGTACAACATTACTATATTAAAATATACAAAACAAATCTAAGCATGTAAGGAATGAGATAGGCCGAAAGATTCCAGAAGAAACTCACAATGAATATTTTAATATAGGTTCATAGTAATGTATAAAACTACGACCAAATATATCCTGGCTGGACACTTTATTCTATGGTAATAAAAAAAAAAAAAATGTAAATACTTTTTGAGGTATTTTGCTATTTTTAAGAACATTGATTTTGTTTTTAGATTTTAGGTGAGTGAGGAGGTGCGAGTGGAATATTTTCCAAAATTGTAATTATTTGAGACGCCAGCGAGTTTCATATGAAACTCTATGTAACTCGTCAGCTAATTTTGTATTTGTTGAGTTCCTGCATCGGCTGGTAAAATTTTTCTGCCGAAATCGCATATGACTACTCAAATTTGTAACATTGAACTAATGTTCAATGTATATAAATTACACAAATCATACTTGTTTATACAACATTTTGACAAAAAACATTAAGGGGTTGTGTTTACTTTCCCAATTTTATTCAAGTATGGAATTTTGGAATGTTACTTTAATATCATACTGATAAATGTTCTTTTTTTTTAAATAAAAATAAATAAAACACATAACCTAACAAATCAAGCCATTTTGTCTTTTGTTTTACCCACAGTAATTGATTGTTAAAATTTTAGTTTGTAATTTTTAGTATTATGATATTTTGTAAATCGTAACATAACTAACATTATGAAAATCTAGTGGATAATGTAAATAACTATCAACATTCTAAAGTTAAATATGATTCTTTAAGTTAAAACTGTACTCGTAGACTCATAGTTTTATTTCCTGTCTACCTACTACTGTTACTGTTAGTAAACACTGTCAGTAGAAGGGAATCGAGAATCGATTCTTTTGAAATATTCAATTCAGAGAACGAATCCTAATTACAGATACAATTTTTTGGTCCATCGATTCTCGGGAATCAAATGAAGTGAAGGACTAATACTAATTCGAAGTACAGGTACTTCACTAGTTCACTTCACGAATAATTACGAGCATGAGTACGTTATACAATTTACTTTTTCAGTGTTGAAAAACTTGTATGATTACATCTATTCACTTAATTGAGTGAATTGCTAGATTAAAAATAAGTTTTTCCAATTTTTAGTTATTGACCACCTCATATGACATTGGCTTTCAATATTAAAGTAAAAGATAATTTCATAAAGTACTGAAACAAGTACCAAATAATAATTAAGTTATTGTAAACGTTGTTTTCTGTCAACCTTCAATTGCTAAATTTAAATAATGATTAGAATTACCAAACGCAGAATTTTAAAATTTAGTGAACCAATTGAATAAACAAAGTTCTGAGAGTTGCGTCAATCGTATTAGACAATAAATTTATGTGCACTTGAAACTAAGGGTATAGTTTTATAAAATATGCTACCATACGAAAAAGAGCCACCGCGAGGTCCCTTCAAATGCACTGGAGATGGCGTTCAATTTTACAATCAGCTCTTTTGCAAGAAGCTGATACTTTTCAGGTTTTCTTCACCATAAGGCTGCACGAAGCTGAATTAGTTAGGTGGCCCCCCTTGAAAAAGGTCACACCAGCTCTAGCGAGCGTGCTCAGCACGCTCGTTGCCATTAGTGCGATAACATAAAGTTTCTTTATACCTTAAGATAACATCGTCTGCTTGTGGTATGCAGAGATAATAACCTGCAATGCTAAGGTTGAATCAGAAAGAAAGACTACCTTCTTTGTATCGGTGGTAAAGTTGAAAGCCTTTCAGAGGTATTACAAATGACTGCCTCTCAATCTTCAAAGTTATTTCTGTGCAAATCAACTGGGAGCGACTTTTCCATGAATATTTTATAGAATCTAGCTCTGCTGTGTCTCCCAAGACAGATCCGTCTGTGCAGACGTATGATCATCCAGCAGCAGTGTAGTTTTTAGCATGTATTTCTAAAGCAGTTGATCTTAAAAGGCATTGCGGAATATAGGTTAGATGTTTGGTGATACTAGCAGAACCAGATAAAAGGAATTACCTATCATTAGCAGTACGATACCAGATCGTTTACCAGAAGTTTCCGACCCTGCTTAAACTTTCGAAAAATTTCAGTGACTTAATCGGGACGAGCCGCGAGTTCGGTAGCCGAGTAACCCTCAATAGCGGTGATTTGGGTTAAAAAAAACATCATATTGTGGGGTTCGATTTTTACATCATGGTTTGAATGGTGAATGATTAATTATCTACAATATTATGAGGTAATTGATGAGCTTGTTTGGTGAAACTACCGCCTTCATGATCGATAAATACAATTGAAAAAATTATACTCAGTCAATTGAACCGTACTCAGCCATTAATAGGGTCGATAATTATGACAAGTAGGTATTTGCCCATAATGGCGAAAAGCGGTTCGCTGCGTAACACCTCTCTCCCAACAACACTAACCTATTATCAGTCAACACCCTTCCTGTCAGACAATAATTTTACATACAGTGCAATACATTTCTAATAGGTAGGTTATTTATAAACTAGAATAAATTAATCACTTAAATAATAGTTTATGACTATCCGGACTTTGAATTTAGTAAATGTGTTAAAACTTACTGAGGCAGAACGTTTTCGATCGCTATGTGCCGATCTTCATCAGTGTCTTCTGCTTGGAGATGTTGGGTGAAGTAACATCTCCAAGTAGAAGACACTGATGAAGATCGGCACATAGCGATCGAAAACGTTCTGTCTCAGTAAGTTTTAAGAAATTTACTAAATTCAAAGTTCGAATAGTCATAAAATATTGTTTAAGTGATTAATAAGATTCACCGAACGTAATGGACTACAAAATCAAGAACTAGAATAAATGTTAAATACACTCTTTCAAAGCGTCAACATTTTTTGCGCTTAGAACAACTTCGTTAGCACTGAGACACTGTTTCACCAAACTCAATCGGTATATATAAAGAAGAACTTACAGTATTTTTTTCAGAGTGAATCAACTATTTATTCACATTAATTTAGTAAGTCAATAACCGGCTATCTCGATTAAAACTAGCTGTTCGATACAGAAAACAATTTGAAATGTCTATAGTTAATTTATAAGTTGTGTTGGAATCTGTGGTTCACAACCGTACTGTTTTGCCTTAACTGTAGGTTAGGTCTAAGGAATTATTTTGAAAATATTAGGGAAATGCCAATAAAATTAATTGGACGAACGACAGATTTTAGCGGTAAAACCTTATGGGAAATTGTTGGAAATTTAAAAAATTTTGGTGTTGGCCGTTTAGTTAAACGACATACGTTTGAAAGATACCCAGAACCATGTTACAATAGAATAATAAAAGTCGAAACAGTTGCTGCCGAAAAGGTAAGTAGCAATGTTTTTTTAAATTAAACGTACAGTGTGAATTACCTAACATTAAAATATATAGTAGTTTTTATTGTATTCGAAAAAATTGTTACTAGTATATCAAAGTTATGTGGTAAACAAGTTAAACAAATTACTTAAGTTCAAGTTGATAGATAGCTAATAAGATACATTATGGGTTAAAATTATTAGCTGTAATTATTTAGCTGACTTTTAAAGTGGTAACTAACGTGTGCATTGCGTATTATCACTTATTACTTCACATGGATTCTTGATAAAGGTATGAAAAGGAAACTGATAGAAGGCATTCTTAAAACAAAAGTATTAGAATAATCTTGACCATCCGCTTGTAACTAAGTTAATGACTAGATACCCATTGTCACTAGGTAATCTAAAATTTCCTAAAGGTTATGAAACATTTACTTTTTTAGTAAATGAAGTGCTTGAAAAAGACTAGGTCAAGGATATACTTGTCCATGTAAGCACGGTTACTGGTCTGCCAGCCGCTTTGGCACTTGGTCAGGGAGTGTCTGCAGTACATATGTGTTGGAGCCTGTGCACAGTATTACGAGTGCTCAACTGATGCCAATCCAGTCGAGCAAAGGAGGAAAGCTATAGGCTCCAGAGTTCTGGCAATTGGAAATGATCTCTATGTGATCCGAGAGTGTACCCGTTCCTATAGTCTCACCCATAATGCCCGACATGATGGCTGGCATTATACAATTTATGGATATAACTTGTATATCCAATACGTACGTCCAATAAGTTAAGTTTAAAGAGGTCACATCAGGATTCACCTGACAAGCCTAGGAATGTAGATGTAAGTAAGAAGTTGTTGGTGGCAACTACACCGGCATTGCCATTGTTAAATTATTTAATGTTTTCTAGTGCTGAAGAGTTCTAGTTCTTTGTCCTATAATGAAAATGGACAAAGGTGAGGGAGTAGCAACAGTCTCTTTTATTGTCACCATTGGAAAACTGGAGATACCCGAATACTTGCAGAGAATCAAAGGCTCTCAGTGAGACCATATGTGACTAACCCTAGGGGCTGCTTCAAGTATCAGCGTTTCGGGCTTATAAGCTCTACCTGTTTGAAGCAGATCGTATGCCGTAAATGTAGTGATGAAGACCATGATGATGAAGATTGTGTTAATACCCGAAAGTGCGCCAACTTTGCTGGTGATCACCCAGCGCGATCATACAACTGCCCTAACTTTAAGTAAGAAAAAGCTATCCTAGGAATCATGGCGAAAGACAAGATATTGTTTTTAGAGGCAAAGAAAATTTATAGATCTACTCAGCCAAAGTCTGACGGTATAACTTATACCGCTATTTCTGTGGAGAAGACATTGCCAACGGGTAAGAAACCTTCTGTCTCCAAGACATTGAAAAGAAAAGAAACACTTAGACCAGTGGTACATCGGACTACATCGCCACCGTCATTATCTAGTACTAAAATCAATGTTAACGAAGGAGGGAATACGAACATTCAAAAACTCCCTCCTAAATCAAAAACTTCCTCAGATTCCATCCCTGAATGGGTGGATCTGGAATCTGAGAAATGTAGGTCTGAGACGTCTTCGAATGTCACGGGCAAACGAGAGAGAACTAATGGGTGCTAAATTGATAAATGCATTTACTTAGCAAGTCAGTGATACAATGGAACGTCAACGGTGTTAGGAGCCACATAGAAGATCTAGTTGTGTAAATTCAGCAGTTTTTGAACTACATCATTATCCACTCCTAAATTTAGTTGTCTGGCAAAACCAACAACTTCTTCAATCACATCAGCAATTTCATAAGATTCTGGCACTAATTCCACTTGAATTTCAGTGGCGAAAAAATAGATACACCTTTTCCCAAACGAAATTCAAAGTTCTCTGTGAAATTTCGTTCTAAGATTTTCCAATGATTCTCAAAGCATTTAAAACATTGAATTGTTTCCAAAATCTTCAACAGCGAGCTCACAGCTTCATGCAGATGCGTAAATGATCTTCTTGTGTAATAAGCTTTAAATGTTTTTATGACGCTTTGGTCCATCGGTTGAAGCAAATTATTTGTGTTTGGTGGCAAAAATAGCACTTTCACGGGTGTGTCGAAATTAGTTACTGTAATAGGAGGGTGGCCAGGTGCATTGTCAATTAATAGGAATTACTTTAAAAGGAATTTGTTTAAACCGACAATAACGTTCATTTTGAGGCATAAAATGATGACCAAACAAGTCCTCAAAATAAAAAAACTTACCATAGCATTCTGATTTGACTTCCAAATCACGGGCAAGCCTGAAGCTTTAGAATAATTTCTAATATAGCTTTAGAAATATTTTTTTAAGCCCTTCGATTTTCTGAGCGATAAGCTATGAGAGGTTGCAACTTACAGTCAAACAGCTGTATTTGCGCCAAATATCACTGTCAATTGGTCTTTGGCGTCCTTAAAACCTGAAAATATTTTCACTTCATGAGCTATAAAAGTTCTCATAAGCATTTTCTTGTAGAACAGGTACAGTTTCTGAGTAACTCGGACAGCATGATTTAAAACCGCTTATCGCTTAAGACGGGGTAGCGTAAAGTCGAGGTATTACTGTACTTGTTTATCAATTTTTCCTACATGTGGGTATAGTGAATAATCAACTATTTTATTCCAATAGGATTAGTTCTAATTCTGACCAGCAAACCTGCATAGGATATCATGCCTTCTCCATATTCTGGGTTAGTGGGTTTAATGCCTGTACCATGATCCTACCTAATTACAAACTTTCTCTTGTCTGTGATGAGTATTAAGTTAAATTTACTGATGGTTTTAAAACAATATTAAAAATATTATATAATTTATTTTGTACCTCTTTCAATAGCAATCATAGATTTTTGAACTGTTAATCTTATAACACACAAAAACAAAAAAAAAAGGTTTCAGGTTATTAGACTTCTTTTGCTGTCTATTTTTGTTTTTATTATTTTTTTCCTGTTGGTTGCATGCTTGAAGACCAGTTTTTCTGTTGGTTGCAGTTTTACAGTATGCATTAAACTGTAGTTATTATTTTTTTAAAATCCCTTAATCTTCAAAGGTTATGCAACTTGAAAACTTTATAGTCTAATTTACTATAATAAAAAAATTACGGTTTTGATATTTAAAATAATGTTAAACACCCTGATTTGCAGGATCAAAGGAAAGTGCGTGTATGGACAGAGAAGGTGTTTCGGGGAAGAAAATATCCAAATTTAGTTGAGCTCTATAGGACATCATATAAGGCTGATTACAGACTTGTACCAAAAAATGAAGAAGCAGCTTTATTTGCAAGAGTGAAAGAAACACCTCAAAAGGAAGTAATCATTTCAAATACTGTATCTTTTCCTCCATTATTAAAGGTAAGGAAAGTTAAAGTTGCAAATTCATCTAAAAGTACATTTTCAAGTCTTTAACACATAATTACCTTTAAGGTTGTTGAACAAAATTTTCTAATAAAAACCAAATAAGAGTTTTAAACATTTTACAGTTTTATTTAATAATAAATGAAATTTACAATTCTCCTTATTTTCTTGAAATTAGCTGCATTCCTAAATTCTAAAACTTGAATTATTTAAGTAAAAAGGTTCAGTGTAGGAAGTGTGTACTAGCTCTATTGGTTAAACATGTGTTTGGAATCTTTGAACACATTAATTTTCCATATGCAATCATTATCTTTAAAATACTTTGTCAACATACATTAACAATCATTAAATCAATTAACAACATTATTTTAAAATTCACATGTACATATAGAACTACAGGTAGGTTTTTTGACCTACAGAAACCTTTGCCCTTTGGGATTACAGAAAAGAACTGTGCTTGAAAAAATCTGGTGTGAACTGTGGCAGTGAAAGATTTCTTGAAGATGTAAATGTGCTTGCTAGTTGCCAGCAATTTCAGCCATTTGTTAACAAGTGTTTGGGTAGTCAGTTGTCAGAAATTGTGTAGTCTTGGGGTTGTTAAGAAATGGAAAAATCAGTGAGCTGTATCTTTTGAAAGCCCCATTCCCTAATTAATATGTTACTCATAGTTTCTTAAAACAAAACCTATAGATAAAATACTAGCACTATTGGTTGGAGGAGAAATAAAGCAATGTCTAGTTTTAAAAGAGAGAAATGATAATAAATTATGGTGGCAGAGACACCTGTATTACCAACAGCGACATTTTTGTATTTTATTGTTCATAAAAATGTACACTTATCTGAGTATTGCTTTTTTATATTAAGAAATCAGTTTCTGGAAATGCAACAGTCCAGTAATGTAAATATGTCCCATTAAAAAGATAGAGAATAGGGCTTTAGCTACAAGTAATGAAAGGAAAACCTGTTTCAATAGTTTTTGGTATGGTCATTGTTTTTTTGACTTTTCACAGAGACCTGATACGTGTAATACTTGAAATCAAGTCGGAGATAGTGTCTGGATCAGAGATGGATCCAGTTGAAATAAGATAGGTATGGCCCCAACTGTCTATTTGTTCTCACATCCTGGAAATTATTAATTCCTGAATTTATCTATGCTTTTTTATGGGGTTTCATGCTGAATCATCAGAGATGTTTTAAATTAACCTTTTAGGCTTCTCCCTTTGAACACTGATAATCATTTCTTTTCACAAGCACATGGTTAATACAAGTTGTACCAATGGAATATAAAATTGTAGCTGGTTATTAAAATAAACTTGTGGTAATTTTATAAATCACATCAGTATTATTCCACACATAATGATATTTTAAATAAATGATTTATGTGAAGCACTAATATACATCTTGATATATTTTTCAAATTAGAGGAACACAGAACAAATTAAAATTGATTTGGATTAGTTATGAATGTAATACCAGTCATAAATTTAGGCTTGTCAACGAGATGCCTTTCTTGGGTAGCTGCATCATACATTTAGAATGTTTTCCTGACCTTCTACCTTCAGCTTTAGGAAGTTGAGTGTTTTAAAATAGAAAATATGGAGAATAAAAAATAATTTATTATCTGTAAACTTTTATACAGATCTTGTCTTAAAGAACATAAATAATATAGCAGTAAATCTTTTAACCTTCGAGAAGGCTCATGCAGAATTTTTCTCTGCAGGTATCATTATTTGTTAAGAAAACGTCTTTCCGCTGTCTGAAGTTTTTTTCCGTCCCGTTACTATACAACTTACATTCTAGGAAACGGTCCAAGCTATTTTTGTTAACTTTTTCCTCGTAGCTTAAAAGTGAATTTAATATTTGTCAATCATGTTCAGATTGCGGAGGTTTCGTCCGTAAGCGCCCTTTTGTGTAACTTATTTGTACAGAATTCCTTTACTTGCGGCTATTTACATTACAAAACACTTTGTGCAGTTAAATTATCACTGTATTTGTCATTCTTATTTTAGTGTTGTGTGTGTATTTAGAATATAAGTTTCATATTTTACTGTTGTTCCATTTGAAGAGGAGAGAATTCATAAAATGCTATGGGGTGTTGAAAAGAAGAAATTCAAATAATACGGCTTACCTGAAATTTCGTTAGACATCTTTTTGATAATTCTGATGAAAACAAGTTTCTGCCAGATGATGAACCTGACAAATAAGCCAATGAAATTGAAAATGAAACAAATGAAGACATAATAGGTGAATCTGAAAATGATGAAAGAGATCAAATTGTTGAAAATCTGTCAGATTTTAATGTTATTAGAGAAAATTCTGCTAAAAATCCAACAGGAAGTGGTTACAGTGCAGTTTGACTATGAGAGAAAAGCATTTTTTAGTAAAAACCGAAAAACGCTATGGTATACTGAGGCAGTAAGGCAATGGAGGACAGCAAGAAGAAACATATTTCTCATGAGATTAGGTCATGTTCACGCTACACTAGTGGTGACTAGTGAGCCTATAAATTAATAATTATGAGTTGGTTTTTCAACAAAGACTGTAAGTTTCTGCTCGTTTTATTTTACTTTAGAACCTGTTGTGTTACAAAGGCAATAATTTTTTCATCAACTAATTTGTAGTGTTATATTTGAAGTAAAACATTCCTTATGTTAACTAAATATTATAATTAAATTCATATTTATATATTGTAACATTAATACTTGTATTTTGAAAATAGCAAGTAAGAAAGGCACTATATGTAATATAATATAAATATGTAAGTAAATTCAAACCATAAAATAACCAATTATGAAAAAAGAGAAAAATGTAAACATAACCTAAATTGGCAAAATCGTAATATTTAATCAAGTTTAGAACAATAACCACTGTAAAACAAACAATATAATAGAAACAATTTAATGTGTAACAGTTTAAAAAGAACACTAAAACAATGTAAATAAAAATAAAAGCCTTTAAGTGTTAAGAAAAGTGAAACCATTTAAGATTTGCACAAGTTGACCAAAACTGGTAGACTACCGCATTGTGAACAGAACAGCTGATGAGTTAAACGTAGTCGGAAGATATTATATTTAAATGCAGTCACCTGCGAAGAAATTAAAATCTAGTTATTAAGAACATGAAATGTACAAAAGGCAGTGAATACAGCATCCGTGAAGTCGGTAACAATGACTAAAAAAAAGGAAATAGTTTGTTCTAGCCATTTTAAAAGCGTGGCTTAGCGTCGTTTTTCAGTCCTACACACCTATTCGAGCAAGACGGACATGTTGTAGAGTTAGCCAGCAAAATGTAACAAATTCAAATGTAGTGCGGGAGTATTGGTCTGGAATTGAATTAACACTACGGAATACTAACAAGAGAATAAATTAAAACTATTTATAAAAAAAAGGATATTATTAAATATTTGATAAAAGGCTGAAAAGTGGATTCTGCAATCTCAAGACACTTAAGTATCTAGGCTAGATCCATTAATACATTTTGAAATTTTGCAATCAGACATTTATAAAAAGAAGAGAAATTAGAGGAATTTATTATAAAATTAAACTATGAAAGAAAACATTTACAGAAAATATTAAGGAACAATTTTGCTTAGAAATAGATTGATTTGTAACATAGTGTATAACATTTTTAGATTACATTTTTTTGTTCTTGAACTTTAGAGTGCCAAATAAGACTTCAGTATTCAAAATTTAAAACCCACCAGATAACCCGAGATTAAGAGAGCTTGTGCTAAATCAAAATTATAATCAATTTAGGCTAAATTAAATAAAAACTGTTGCTGCCCAAAAGAGAAATACCACTTAGAATAATAAGACTTGTAATAAAAGAGGAAACTGTTGTAAATTTGTAAAACTTTTAAAAAAGGAGAAAATTTGTAATTTATTAATAAACTTATAATTGTTAAGAAAGTGTTTTTTTAAATGATACATTAAACTTGTTATAAAAATAGGAAAGCTCTAGAAAATTTATTTATCTTAAAATAAATTAGTAAAGTAATTAACCTACCTTGATTGAAATATTATTAGAAAAATTATATTTTTAAAACTTCATTCATAATATCATAATAAAAACAACAACTTACAATATGTACTATCATGATTAAATATTTTTATGTTTCGACGTTTAATTACTTTATTTCAGAAATGTAACCTGTAAACTCCTCTCCCATAATGAAAATAACGGTCTAGTAATCATTGTTTACATGTTTTAACAATTCAAAATATTTGTAGAAATATGATGTTTAGAAATTCAAAATTATACAATAATAATTTCTTAAATTGTTTACAATGTATTTATATAGTATTTCATTGTAAGTCATCCAAATATAAAAACCAAAACCGTTTAAATTTAAACGTTTTTTTGTGCAGAATAAACCTCTGCAAGGGGCTGCCCCCGTTTGAAACTCTATGCACCTTCCTCAAAGGTTAAGAGCCATTTAATTTCTATGTGAAAAAAGTGATTTTTGTTCACTGGCTGAAAATCAACAAGCTGTTTACATCTCAGTTGTTTGTGCCTAGCAATTGACTGTATTAGTTTTATGTATATAATTTTTTCCTATAATAGATAATGCTTAAATAACTAAGATGGAATATTAGAATGGATATGCTTGGAAATGTTTACACAGCTACAAAAAACTTGTTAACCTTATTTTTTGGTGTTGGTTGTTGGCAAATAATTGAATACGCATTTGTGACTGAAATTGTGCTGTATAATATATTTACGAGTAATTAAAACATGTGAATATCGATATGTTATTTTACAGTAATCATACAGTATAGACTTCTACATTAATTGAAAATTGTATCCTGATATGAAAAAATAAGAAACAAAATAACTAGTCAACGATAATAATCCTTTAAATTTGTATGACACTTTGGTTCATATATTGAAGACTGATGTCATGGTTTGTGAGATAATCTCCCCTTGCAAGAAAGGAGACTGTATTAGACCATAGTTATTAATAAACAGCAATATTTTTCTATTTTGTCAACCAAGTTTTTTGTTAGTTTCAAAAGCCATTCTTCGAACATTATAGCGTCCCAAGCCTTGTTATTGGTTTTTGAATGTAACTGATTTAGCTTGCTGCTTTACCTAACATTAAAAGCAGTAATTTTTCAGAGCTATTTATATCTGTCCCAACTAGATCTGTCCTACCTCCTTACTATTCTTTCAAAAAAAAAAAAAAAAAACAATTTTTAGATGAAAATGTCTTGTTTGGTAAGCACTTATAAATACAGTCTGTTTTGTATATTTTTGGACTGATAGTCTTCAATAATCTTTGTCATTATTAAATCCCTATTAACTGACCCACTTTCACCAAAAACATTTTGGAATAAAATTGCATTTTTGTCTTTAATGTCTGCTGACTAATTTGAACATTATTTAAGTTTTTCAATTCCCAATTTATTTGCAACTTTGTTTGTGCTTACATGAATTACTGATCTATCTAAAAGAATGTTTTGTTCACAAATTTGTTTGAATTCCTTTAAAATACAATCATCCAATTCAGGATGATCAGCTGCTCAAAGGGGTTTTGACTGTTACCATACTACTTCTTGAATATTCTAGCTTTTCTTAAAAAAAAAAATTGTGTTCAGTAAACTCTGTTTTCTGAGTATTCTTTTACAATATCATCATTCTTTTCAATTTTCTTTCTTCTTGGATTACTTTTTCTTTTGATTCCAAGAAAATTTGTTATATGGCCACATCAGCATACATAGAATTAATCATATTCAACTATGACTGGTGCTTGGGATTTTTAAAAAATATTGTTTTTTCTGTTCTAGTGGTTAGTTTTAAAGGCCATCTTGTGCACTATTTTTTTGAATTTATTGAGTAATAGTATTTCTTACAAATTTCTTTTTTCCTTTGTTGTTTTTTGTGTTTCATAGTTTATCAATTATTGTGTTACTCTATCAATTTCTATGTACTAAGTATTTGATAGTGCTGATTTCTTTGTTGGTGTTTTCCATAGTTATGGACACTTCAAGTCTGTGGAGGATGCATCTAAAGGCAAGATGTTTATTTTGGAGTTAGTGATTTGATTTTAAGTGTTGTAAATAAGTTTGTCGTTGAGAGCATTGAGAGCATATAACTTGTACAGGTCAACATGAACTACCTTGGTCAAGTATCTTTTCCATTTCAATACTAGGAGATATTGTCTTCTTGTCCGTAACCACCTATTCTCAGGGTACCCCATACCCATACACCTCTCTGTATCTAAGGTCGAAAGTAGGTCTGCTTTAGGTAAGACCATGTCAGTCTTAGTTCTCCCAGTAATGGGGAGATTATTTCCTTTTGTTTCTATTTCTTCCTTACGTATTCCACATACCCTTCCTTATCTATTATCCTAGGTACCAGTGTAGTGAGTAGATATCTCTCTAAGATCCTGATAAGAAAGAACGTCTATTTGTATAATAGGATTTTGCCCACATTAAGCATTCATGCCTTCCCATACCCCAGAGTTTATGTTTGCCATTATCTCGTATAACTCAATCTATTCCAGATCCGTCAAGATGATAATAAAATGTGCTAATTGCCTTGAAAAAAGAAGTAAAGATATTTATTTTATTGTAGTAATGGCATGTTTTGGGTTTAATTTATGTATTTGATGTTTAATAGTGTTATCTATTGTTTGATTTATAGTATTCCAGTTCTATACATCCCAGATCAAAGCTTACTGATCCAATGTAATCTAACATAACTAACTCTAACCTAACTATTCACAAGTACCAAAGTGAATTAGGTACTTTTTAACAAATATATATTAGATACCAAACTGTAGACAGCTGATGTAGAAATACTGAAAGTTTGACACCTACCCCCATGTTCATCTGGTTTATTAATGACCAGAAAGTTTTGACTATTAAATAATCCCAACAGAAATGTGAGTTACTGAAATGGGCATTCTATGAGTCGTAACACCAGTAATTCACAATATCTACCAATGAGGCATAAGTGAGTATTGCACAGAGTTTTGTCAGTCTACTAAAAACTCAAAACCGGGGTAATTCCATTCACTCATCTTTAATGTTTAACATTTTTGGTAAATATATAACAGAAGCGCTTGATGACTGGTAAGATGGTATCTTAGAAATGGTAAATAAAAGTAATAATTTAAGATATCCAAATTGGTTTCATTGATGAATCAACAGTTTTCCCATTCATGGAACCAAGAGTACAAGATCACAGTGGCTGGGAAAAGATTATCTCTAGATTATTACATTATGGTTATGATTCTCAGAAACAACTAGAATTTAGAAAATAGTTAATGGTAACTATTCATTGTTTTGCCATTTTTTACATAAAATACAAAAAAAGTTATTTTATGTTTTTTTATAGGAATTTATATTAGAAGAAAAGAAAGCAAAAGGTGAACCAATTACTGAAGAACCAAAATTAAAATTAATAATTAAAATGAAAAGAGACAATGTTGCAAGATTAGCTAAACCAGGAGAAACACCAACTAAAATTTGTGAAATGGGTTTAGGTACACCAGCCACTCGACGTTTGTATGATTTATCAGGTTCATATAAACCTCTTAGCTCCTAGTCACAAATGTATTTTTATGCTTCTTAGTTTAGAATATATTGTTAATTTTTGTTGAATTATTAAAAGATAATGAATAACATTTTAATTCTATTTTTTTTGCCTTTTCCAACTTTGTATTATTTTTCATATAAGTTGGGTTGCTTTATAATTTGAAAATTTTTAAAATATTGTAAGTATTATATGTGATCTGGATTGATGCTTACTCTCTGCCCCTTTAACACTAACTAGACACATGGTTAACACATTGATTTGTTACTATCGTGTTGCTCCCGTCAATATTTGTTTGTAACTACTTGTACTGTGTTGTTTGACACTTATTTTATTCTGAAAAAAAACAAGAGAAAATTTTTCCCAACAATGCATATCTGACTCTAATAATTTTGATGATCATTAATATATTCATACCAATTATTAAAAAAGCTGAAAAAGATAGAAATTTTAAAATATCATTCCATCAATATTCACTTGGTTCATGGTAGAATGACAAATGAAATAAAATCTTCAAATTACAGCTCTGAGGTTTTATTTTTAACAAAACATCCTATGATCTATAGGGAGTAGATCTTATATAAACAAAAACTTCCTATAGAGAGTAGGATCTATATCAGTAATGCTGTTTTTTTGTAATCTTATGTTTATCAATATTCACAATCGTTTTATTTCCTTTGTAAGGGGTATATAAGATTGGCTGATCACCTCGAAAGTACAAAAGGAAAACACCAAAAGATTATTAAGTACACACCTTGATGAATTTAATATTTCTCCCCAAGCTAGAAGTCAAAGAATTTTTTGGTGTAGAAAATATACTCCTAGATAGAGTAGTTAGGTGTAACAACTCCTTCATTTACTATAAAAAATATTATGTTCCGTTTGTGGTCCTGGAAGGAATAGAAACTTCTCCAGTAGAGAGCAAGTATAAATTAGTGACCCTCCACATGATACAATAATTTTCTCCTATTCTCGGTACCTTGAGATGACTATAGCCCTATCTAAATTATATATTTATCCTTCTTCCTTTAAGAGTGTGTAGTGGAAGTAAGTCTGTAACAAGATAGTAACTCTATTATGAAGTCTATTTCAGGTGTGTGACTGTAAACGTGATATGATCTTCCTGATACTCCATACCAGATTTTGTTTGTTCCCACCCAATCAGTCTAGTAATTAGAATCTTTTTTATTCTCCATGTAATGACCATATTGATTACCTTAAAACTATACACAAATTAGATTTTTGGTAGTTCTGTTCCATTACTAGTAATACAGCGTAGACTTTAATGGGAATGAAGTGAGTGAATGCCCTTGAAAGAATGAATTCTCCTGAGTGAGTGATTAATAAGTCGGGAAAACTGAATGATTGATTTTTTAAAATTTATATGGTAAAGAAGTAGGGGTAGAGTCAGTAAATTTGTTGACAAATTAATCTAATTTACATGAACAAATCGCTTGATTTTTATTTAAACGTTAAGAAAATAACATTCAAGGATAATGATATGATGAATCCTCTCACTCTTAACTTACATTGCACAATATCAAACTTTCAAATTGGATTGTGTTCTTTTCAACAGGGGGTAATATGGTACTCATTCTTCAAAGAATTTTCATATCCTTCAAATGTTTATTAAAAATGTTTTGGCCTCAGCTATCATTTGCTTGTTGGTCATTGATATCATTCCATGAATTTGATTGATCACTGTCTATAAAGTAACATTTGAATGATCCGGCCAGTTATACATAATTATAGTACAATTTATTTTTTAAAATTTGGCTGACATTTTAAAAAAAAGTCTTCTTTATTTGTCATTCAGTAAAAAAGTTTAATTTTCATGAATTTAAATTCAAACTAAATAATATAAACCGCTAAAAATTGAAATGTAGTCTTTTAGGAATTAAAATTGGAAGATTAATATTTAAGTATAAAATCACTGTTGTGTGATACAATTGTGCCCCGCATGTGGAATAGTTACTCCATTTCCTCCACAGCCCTTGGTCGATGACACAATTCTTAAGAAATTAATTGTATTACAAATTATAATTGTAACACTAATATATTATCTTCAATATCTTGCTTCGCTCTTCGGAGTCAGACCTATCTGGGATATTGCGGGATCTCAGGTAAATCAATCGTTATATAAACTGCAAACATATAAGTAATTATATTTTCTGGGTGCATTACATATATATATATACATGTGCATTACAACATTAAATTTAATAGACTACATTATCTTTTTCATTTAGAACTGAAGATATATTACAATAAAATAGGTATAAGTCTTATAATAAATTCCCAAATATATTTAAAATATCAAATAGGTCATTAGCCAGATCGTCTTGACTGTGGGTGATCTGTAGAACCTTTTCTACACTGGAGGCTTGAATTTATTTTGACCGCTAACCGAAATTAGTAAATTAACTCAGTATAAGCCCAATACAGGTTACATTATATTTATTACGTATAAAAATACACAATTAATAGATACTACAGGGCGCTGAAACAAGCAGAGTGTGACAGGATTGTGTAAGAGCTATCTGGTTAGTAATTTTGCTTCAGATCTCAGATTTTACTTTGCCTATCACAGTTCGTATCTTGGACTCAGATTTACTGTTGGATACAAATAACGAATATATAATTAATTACAGAATTTCATTACAATTATATTTTAAAAAACGTCTATAACAGGGTGTTCAGCCCCTTGTTTCCTACTTTTTTTTTTTAATAGATAAATATTATTTTCTAAGACAATTTTCTTACTAATATTATCACTAAGAAAATACTGTATTTCAAAAGCCTGTAATATATGAAGTTCCAATATTTAAGAGTTGATTTGAGAATTTTGTAAACATTTGTACATTATTCATTTAAAAACAATTACTGAATTAAAACAGACTATGAGTAGTACACATATTGTAGACATACTTTTAATAACGTTTTTATTAATCAAGTGGTTTCTAAATCCAAAATAATTGATTCATCTTGAACACTGAATTAGAGGGTGTTATCAGAATTATTATTTTTTTTGTTTATTATTAATAATTTTTTAAAATTATTTATTTCCATCTTTCAACTTTGCTACTGCAGTTCACTTATGCACACTAACATACATATCATAATGTAAAATAGTACCTAAAGTAATATTTACTGTTCTGCATAAATGACATTCACCATTTCAATAAACGAAAATCCCCACAGGCTTTTAAATAATAGGATGTGGTAGGAGGACTATTCAGTAGAGTGGTTTTATGAGAATTTTAAAATAAATATGTCAAGAAGTTTGCGTGAATTGTAATGGATGGTTGTTTAGTATAATTGTTGTATGTAATTTGTAATATTTGTATACGCCATACTATTTGGTTGCATGGAGTCTGGAAATCTTAGTTTGAACTCAATTTCTGGGTTTGTTGAAGTTTTTGTGTAGTTAGGGTTTGTTAGTTTCAGGTGATCAGCAAAGTTTGATCAACTGTTTGTGAGTGCTTTAATGTGTTCTTGGTTTTTGTACAAAATCTTCCTGATTGTCTGTGTAGGTGACACATTAATTATTAGTTAATTTAAGAATGGTAAGGTGGTTGAATATATCTATTATTAGATTTGAACTATTTATTGATTTAATAATGTGTAGAGTAGGCAGTTTTGTAACTTTATTTTCTAAAGGTGTTGGTTAGTTTACATATTTTTGATGCTCTGTAGTGTAGTGTTATGTGTTCAATAGGTTTTGGGTTCTGAGGTGCGATTCCCAATTCTGTAAATCCCTGAGCAGAGTGTGGCTCTTAGGGCAGGACCAAATCTTTTTTCTTTACAAATAGCCATTTCTGATTCCTCTTCAATTTAATTTAGACCCTACAGTCTAAAACAACTGAACATATCAAGCTCCAGGCTATTTAACCTGATCAGCTGATCATGGCAGAAAACTAAGTAAGCTAACAACTCGAATAGTAATGAAATTTCAGATAACTATCTGAGCTAACTATTCGAATAGTAATCAAATCTTATACATGTCGATTGCCTTACAACTAAAACGCCTAGATTTTACATATAGCCAAATGTGCAACATTTCAGTCTCACTTGTGGACGGACTTATAAAGCAGACGGGTTTAAAAGTATAAGTTATTTCCGTCCCAGTTGACAAAACGAAACAAGACGTTACACTATGCTGTATTTGCTGGATGATGTTTCAGTTCTACAATTAATATATCAGAAAGCCAGATTTTATTCAACCATTTTAACCATAAAAATAGTGTATAAATAACCACCAAGCATCAAAACAAAAAGTATATTTTCGGAAGAAAATTCAATAAGAAAAAATAAAAGAAGCGTTTAAGTACACAAAATCGTTTTTATAATTTGCAAGAATAATTTAATACAGTTTATAAGAAAAATTATGTACAATTATCCTATCGAAGAAAAACCCAACTGAGGTCTCGTCAGATCTGGTCTATCATTGAAAGAGAATTAATGTCTGTAAAGTCCTGGTTTGTAGGATCCGTCGTCATAATGACCAGGATGGTATTGGCCATCATCGTAGTGTCCAGGACCATAAGCACCGGCTCCGTAGACTGCAAGACCGTAGGCACCAGCTCCATGACCGTAGGCACCGTATGCTCCGGGTCCGTAGTAACCTCCGTCACCGGCGGCAGCGGCGGCGGCGGCAGCAGCGTGAAGGCGACCAGGCTGGGCAGCCTTGAGAGCAGCTACTTCAGGGGTATCGGCCAAGTAACCAGCGGGAGTTACAATAGGGTTGGCCAAAGGTCCGTGGTATCGTCCTCCGTTTCCGTATGTGTTGTAGGCAGCACCGGGTCCACCATAGAGGTAGGCGTTACCATGACCAGCAGCTCCGGCATAGCCAAGGACTCCAGCATAGCCAGGGACTCCAGCATAGACTCCTGCATGACTACCGGCTCCAGCGACAAGTGCGAGGTGGGCGGCCTTAGCTGCGGCTACTTCTGGAGTGTCGGCTAGGAAACCGGAGGGAGTGACGACAGGAGCGGCGAGAGGACCGTGGTATGATGCACCATGCCCGGCATAGTACCCGGCTGAGGCATAGTGCAAGCAAAGTGCGGCGAGGACGACTACTGACTGAAAGAAAAATTCCAATTAAAAATAATCCACTTCATTTCTAAAGGCTATTCTGTTGTATAAAAACATCGCTCTTTTGATATTAAGAACGTATTTTATAATTTAGTAAGTAATAATATTGTTCAGTTTGAGGTGAAGCTACGGTTTAACTGAAACTGTAAATATGTTTGTACTTAGTATAAGAACTTTTTTGTAGAGAATTTTAAAATTTATTTGTCAAATATTTCGTTAATAAGTTGGGGCAAATGGGGTGTATTTTTTTAATTACAAATAAATAAAACGTCCTGAACAACAAAAAAATTTTAAAGTTGCTTGTTGTAATCATCTTGAATTCACTGATTAAACTATAATTAATAGATACTTAACTAAGTGATTACGTAAAGGCTTACTTGCTGACGCGTTTCGAAACAATCGTTCCTTTTACGAAGCAAAGACTCTACTTCAGAGGAAATTACTACAAGAGTCCAAGTAGATTACTATAGAAAAATTATTAACCTAAATCTAATATTTTGTCAAATTTTTTATTCTCAAGTCTGGTTTATTTCACCATCTTATAAAATAACAATTAGGAACAGCTATAAATTGCATTGCTAATATTCAGGGGCTACTCAGACGATATTTTGGTCTCTGTTTTAGATTCACAGAGACTGTAATAATATTACTTTAAATGTCCTAAGTCTTTATTTTCTAAATTAATTGTTGTATTAATTTTTTTTTTAACTACATACAGAGAAGAATAAAACAGAGATTCTTAAAATATATTTCCAAGTTGTCTACTTGAGGCTTATCCATGTAAAGATAAAACTACAAACTCTAGGAAATTAAAGAGAACTTTCAGTTTTGCATGTTTAGAATTTAATACAGGCCTCGAAAAACATACGGTATATCCAAGATCAGGTTATAGCTAATCTATATCGATTTATTAAACTTTATATGAGAATCTTTGTTCTGAGTGACTGAGAATCAACGTAGAGTCAAAATTATAAAAGGGTACGTAAAAATTATGAAATTTTTAGGGTACGTTGCATTCATAACATAGATTCACACTTAGAAAGGATTTTGCAAAATGTCGATTTTAATTCCGTGGAAAGTATACAAGTCCCATATGAAATGCACAGAGAAAATACAATTTCAGAGACTATGCCCGTTCTATAACTAATATAACTTCTTATGAGAAACAGGCCAGCACCAGATGTTTAGATTCAATGGGGGTGGAGCTTATGTAAATTTATATATTTTTCTATTGTTCTGCTCTCGTACAAATTTTTTAAAAAATGAATTACAAATAGTTTTATGCAATATATATATATATATATATATATATATATATATATATATATATATATATATATATATATATATATGTTTATTTGAAGTAAATATTAAATATCGAATTTAAAAAACTTTGAACTGTAAAAATCTGACAATATTTATTAAATTTTTGATACATAGTTTTTCTAGACTCAGTTCTTTAACAAAATCAGTAATAGGCCTATTATCTCCGTCTGGGAAAACAACGAATATACTTTACAGAGAAGTTATAAATAGCAAGTAAGCGTATTGTTAAAAACCATTACCTTTATTAACTTCATTATAATTATTAGGTTTTTTAAAAAATGTATCAAATTAACAGTGACAATTTTAAACGAGTGCAGGTGAAGCCGCCGGGGCGCTAGTAGTATATAAACGCGCCCAACAGTTCCTAGGCCTAACACTTACCAAGCTCATGGTGGTGTAACAAGAGACCAATGATAAGTACCGCAGTGGTCTGCCTTTAAATACAAACATTCAAGGTTTAAAGAACCATTTAGTTGTTGGGATGACCTTGAATTAGTTCCCACACTATACCTAGACTGTTACAGTTAGATTAGATATTTTTATGCTAGTCAAAGATTAGCGCACATATTTCAGCAGCCACACAACTAGTGACAATGGACGTCACACATATGAATGACGTCTTGTCAGTTACATCACCGAACATACACATCCTATTCGAGTTTAGTTAGTTTATTTCATATTAGTGTTGTTAATTCCTTCTATTAGTTCTCACTCTCCTCTTATATATATTTTGTTCAAATTCAATCGTTAATAAAATACTTTTTATTCATCCACTCAAGTTCATATACATTTTTTAAAACTTGTAGTAGATAACACTTCATGTTAATAAAGTTTCTTCAAGTATTAAATAATTAAATTCAATTAATTAATTTTAGTTTTATACGAGGGAAAAACTTTTCACAAAAGGGGCAAGTTATGCCTTCCCATTTGACTTAAAAGGGAAGAGAAGAGGGATAATATTGATTTCTAAATGAGGTTTGTTGTAGAACAGCTGCTTCGCATAGGCAATGTTACTTGATTTATATTAATTGTATTTATTCAATAAAAATTAACGAAAATAATTTTTTTTTGTTGAACTAAGTAAGAATAATTGTCTTTTTTATTTTTATTGAATATGAATTTTTATTCATATTACTTGTTTTCACAAAAAAAGTCGTTTCTGTTATTTTAATGTAAAAAACTAATTTCTCTATAAATAACTAAAGAGAAATGAAAATATAGAATTTATGAAAACAAAATTACAATAAATAAATTAAAAACAAAGGAAATAAACACAAAACATTCTATTCTATCGGGAGTATAATAAAATAAATAAAAATGTACTAAATACTAAATAAATAAAATAATAATTTCAGTAAAATAAATCACAATGGAGCAGGATATTTTAGATTATGAGTGCAAGCGTGCATGTTTGTATTCTTATTATTATGTGCTGTATTTTTGGTAAATTATTGTAAAGGCATAAACTATAGTAATATGGTAATAGTTGGGTTCTTAATTTGTAATCAAGATTTGAGCTCGGCTTATGAATTTAGATAATTACTTATTCGTAAAAGCAATACAAGAATTTATACTAAGTGTCATTATTCTCAAATGCATGACAATGAACAAGTCTCTGTCTTCATTAACAGAACCATACTTTAAAAATGTAAATTTAAGTACAGTTATAAATTTTATTTCAGAATTGGTTGAACTGTCACTGAAGATGATGACTTGGTATCCAAAACAAGCAGGATAAGATATTTCTGTTTACTTTGAGTTTGTACTGACTTTTATTATTAAATAAATAATAAAGGTGATAATGTATGGGTATAAAGGTCTCCCAGTCTGGAATATACGGGAATATTCGTGGTTCAAGTGAGCAGGGCTGCATTCCACAGGAATTATATCCTTTGTTCCTATCGAGGTTGTTAGTATGTGTCTACCCTGCCTTGTAGGGATACCATAAATGAAGAATGGGTGTATGAGGAAAGTAAATATAGACGATTGTAATTAACTAAAAAGATTGGTTTGGTTTGGGATTAATATGGTAGAGTAAAGATTATTTACTTTTTACTTTACTTTATCTAACGCCCGTCTGTGGGAGTTGGGCCATTTGACGCCGAGCCTCCCAGTACCGAGCAGTGATGTCGTCAAGAGCATGGTTGAGTTTGGGGCAGGTGAGCAGGTGACTTGCCACCATAATTTCCGTGGAACAGAGTGGACACACGTCCGATTCGGCTATGCCAAGCCGGTGTAGGTGAGCAGGTGACTTGCCACTATAATTTCCGTGGAACAGAGTGGACACACTTCCGATTCGGCTATGCCAAGCCGGTGTAGGTGAGCAGGTGACTTGCCACTATAATTTCCGTGGAACAGAGTGGACACACGTCCGATTCGGCTATGCCAAGCCGGTGTAGGTGAGCAGGTGACTTGCCACTATAATTTCCGTGGAACAGAGTGGACACACTTCCGATTCGGCTATGCCAAGCCGGTGTAGGTGAGCAAGTGACTTGCCACTATAATTTCCGTGGAACAGAGTGGACACACTTCCGATTCGGCTATGCCAAGCCGGTGTAGGTGAGCAGGTGACTTGCCACTATAATTTCCGTCGAACAGAGTGGACACACTTCCGATTCGGCTATGCCAAGCCGGTGTAGGTGAACCTGCAGATAGTCGTGACCGGTTTCCAGGCGGAACCTTGCAACAGCTTCACTTCCCTCCAGATGACCAGGTATGTGGCCTGGGATCGCTGAGTTTACCTATATTTTGCCCGTGGATGCGTTTCGTAGTAGGTTCTTAAGAGTAAAGATTATGGCAGGACAGGAACGCAGCCAAAAATCTCTTGGGGGAAGTTTGGGTTTTACCATCCAGGGCGACTGAAAGGTAATTCACACTCCGAAGACAAAAGTTTGAAAATAAATGCAAATTTATGCAATTTGACAGTAGTTATGCTTTAAAATTATAAACAAGTGGACAAAATAAGTAAATTAAATTTCTCCTTAATTTAAATACATTTCAAATTAAAAAAGTATTTTTTGAACACTAAATATGAATACGTGTGCGGGTGGTATTCATTTGGTATATCAGGTTCGAGGTTTGGGTAAAATAACATTTCCAAAGGCAACTTTAAAATTTCACTTTCATAAACTACAATTCTACAAAAAAAATATTAGTTTATGGGACTTCTTTGATTCGAAAGAACTTATGCTCAGACAAAAATATACTGCCATTGGCTAAAGAAACTCAATCCCATTGTATGGCATATTTATTATCTGTTCTAGGTTCCTGTCATCTTATGTTATATATTTGAAAAGTATCTTAATGTTGTACTATTTGAATTTTCTCTTGAGAGTTTATAATTATTATGAAGTTTGTCACACAACTGGCAAATTTATAGTAAATTTTAAAGCCTTTAAAATATTAAAAAGTAACTTTATAATCCTGGTAGAAGAGGCTGTGGGCCACATACAGGTCCCTCGTTTGGGATATAGGTTGGGGCAGGGGCCACATACAGGTCCCTGATTTGGGATATAGGTTGGGTCAGGGTTCATGTACAGGTCCCTGGTTTAGGATATAGGTTGGGGCAGGGGCCACATACAGGTCCCTGGTTTGGGATATAGGTTGGGGCAGGGGCAATATACAGGTCCCTGGTTTGGGATATAGGTTGGGGCAGGGACCACATACAGGTCCCTGGTTTGGCATATAGGTTGGGGCAGGGGCCACATACAGGTCCCTAGTTTGGGATATAGGTTCAGGGTTCACCTACAGGCGTACGAGTACTACAGAACTGAAATATATTTTAAAAATAAAATTATAATTGAAAATACTTAAGTAAGTGAATACATAGGGCTTACTTGCTCACACGTTTCTAAACAGTGATTAGTGGCTTTGCTTTATAAAAGAACGATTATTCCGAAACGCGTCAGCAAGTAAGCCCGATGTATTCACTTACTTAAGTACTTTTAATTATAGTTTAATCAATGAATTCAAAATTATTACATCAAGCAAAATAAATAAAATGTTTTCCCGAAATAAATAAGTAAGAACAAAATAAAGGGAATGGGTTCATAAATATAATTGTTTATATTACATGAGGATAAATGAGGATATTTAGATCAATCTCACACATAAACGATTATGCAAAAAAATCTACCTGGCGATTTAAATATGAAACATTATAAAACTGGGCAGCGATGCCAAAAAATTAATACACATTCTAATATCAAGGTTTCCATATAAAACTGAGCACTAAGTTGTATTAGGTTACAGTAAAGCTGTATTCTATATTACAGTATAACTACGTTACGGTATAGCTATATTAAGGTAATGCTGCCTTACAGGTTAGCTATATTACAGTATAGGCGCAGTACAGTACATCTATATTACAGTACAGCTATTTTTTAATATCGCTGTGTTACACTATAGCTATATTACAGTATAGCTACATTACGGTGCATATAAATTACGGCAATGCTATCTTACACGTTAGCTGTATTACAGGTTAGCTATATTACAGTATGCCTATATTACAGTATAGTTATATTACAGTACATCTATATTACAGTACAGCTATTTTAATATGACTGTGTTACACTATAGCTATATTACAGTATAGCTACATTACGGTGTATCTATATTACGGTAGTGCTATCTTACAGGTTTGCTATATTACAGTATGGCTATGTTAAAGTATAGTTATATTTCAGTATATCTATATTACAGTATAACTATATTACAATATGGCTATACTTTAATTAAATAATACTTAACTAAGTGAATACGTAAAGGCTTACTTGCTGACTCGTTTCGAAACAATCGTTCCTTTCACTAAGCAAAGCCTCTCTTGGAGATGCTTTATGAGGCTTTGCTTAGTAAAAGGAACGATTGTTTTGAAATGCGTCAGCAAGTAAGCCTTTACGTATTCACTTAGTTAAGTATTATTTAATTAAAGTTTAATCAGTGGATTCAAGATGATTACAACAAGTAACTTTAATATGACTAGTTTTACAGTATAGCTACATTACGGTGTATTTATCTAACGGTAATATCTTACAGTATAGCTACATCACGGTGTATTTATCTAACGGTAATATCTTACAGTATAGCTACATCACGGTGTATTTATCTAACGGTAATATCTTACAGTATAGCTACATCACGGTGTATTTATCTAACGGTAATATCTTACAGTAGCCTATAGCTACATCACGGTGTATTTATCTAACGGTAATATCTTACAGTATAGCTACATCACGGTGTATTTATCTAACGGTAATATCTTACAGTATAGCTACATCACGGTGTATTTATCTAACGGTAATATCTTACAGTATAGCTACATCACGGTGTATTTATCTAACGGTAATATCTTACAGTATAGCTACATCACGGTGTATTTATCTAACGGTAATATCTTACAGTATAGCTACATCACGGTGTATTTATCTAACGGTAATATCTTACAGTATAGCTACATCACGGTGTATTTATCTAACGGTAATATCTTACAGTATAGCTACATCACGGTGTATTTATCTAACGGTAATATCTTACAGTATAGCTACATCACGGTGTATTTATCTAACGGTAATATCTTACAGTATAGCTACATCACGGTGTATTTATCTAACGGTAATATCTTACAGTATAGCTACATCACGGTGTATTTATCTAACGGTAATATCTTACAGTATAGCTACATTACGGTGTATTTATCTAACGGTAATATCTTACAGTATAGCTACATCACGGTGTATTTATCTAACGGTAATATCTTACAGTATAGCTATTTTAAATAAGGCTACAAAGTATCCGTTTAAGGTAGGGTTGTTTTTTTAAACCAAAATCTGTTAGTGCGTGAAGGGATAGATGGAAACGATATTGTCTTTAGTGGAGTAGGCCTAATGTACAAAAAATACGGAGAGCACTTTTTTCACGCCAACCGGTTAACTTTCGTTAGGAAACCTTGTTTCTTTATTATTTTTTTTCTTATAATCAAATCTATTTTGACAGTATAATTTGTAGCAATATTGTAATAGCGCTGTGTATAACATAAAAACCGTGGGTTTTGGGAAATTCCGCGCGTATATTATAAAGCGAGATGTTTCGGTATTTTTCAGTATTTTTTGGGGTAATTTTGCTAAGTTTTAGGTTAATGGTTTTTCTGGGATAAGGTAGTGTCTATACACCTTCAATTGTGAGTAGATGTAGCTCAGGGGATAAACCTACCCATGCGGACTATCATTTCGCCTATTCCCAATGCCTTTACTATCGTATGTCCGTCTACTTATAACCCCTTATTCTTGATATTATGTTCCTTCCTCAGTCCAGTCCTAATTCCACCTAGTTTTACCTTTATTTTATCATTACTCTTCATCACACGTCCTCCACGGAGGGGTAACGGTAAGGACCTTTATGACGCTGTGGGGGTTAGCTTTAGTTCAGGGTACCTACATGACCCCCAGAATCAACTCCTCCCCTATATTGTTGGCCAGAGGCCCTGAACGGTTCCTATCCATACCTACAATATTATTCAAATCTTTTATATGGGGTGTTATTAAAACTGACCACTAGTTAACAAATAATATTTGAGATCCATACATAAATATAATACAAAATGAAATAGACAGGCACAAACGTATATAAGCAACTGTCTCAAGGCGGCTCTCACTGTAAACCGCACAACCTTCACACATCTGTAACACACCTATGCTACAAAGGTTAATAATGCAACTCAAGGAGATACAGATTTCAAAATATTTAATACCATATTATTAATGGATATCATTTACTCATTCATTAAAAAGAATAGCTGCAAACAAGAAAGAAACAACAGTTATTGTAAAACTCCAATTTAAATGCTTTGGTAAAAGAATGACTGTATGATTTTATAAACGTTATAATTGTTATAATGGCTTACACAAGAGTACAATTGTTTATAAACTTAAAAAAGTTACAAATAACACAGACACAATGACAGTTGTAGATTGCCTTCAGAAGAGTAGCTTTAAATAATTCATTTATAAACTCTAGTGATTTCACTAAGAAGGCAATAAGAACGTAACATATCTTTAAAAAGTCTCGAATACTTAAATTTTCTTCGTTTTTAATTTATATTTAAAGTCCGGTAGAAAAACGATAAAACAGATATGATTAGGAATATAATATAATGTTTATTATTATTAATTTCGATTATAAAATTTAAATATTACAATTTTTTAATTAATTTACATTAAATCTAAAATTTATTATTTTTGTTCATCAGAGTTTAACTTGCTAATATGAAATACAGATAGTAACATAACTTTAGAGCAATAAAAACAGTGTTCCCTGAAATCATTTAATACGGTCACTTTATCTAAGAAAGTGAATAAAATTTCTAATTACATAAGAAATTGCATTTAAAGTAATTTAAACATAACCTCTAAAGAACTGCTATGTGAACACGAAAACATCTGTGTCGTTATCCTACCGCCATTTTCTGTATTCAGAAATCTCAGAACAATTTGTTGATGTTCTGATTATTACGCATTCTTAAAGAATTTTGTAATTGAAGAAATGACGTTTTATAAATTCACTGGATTTTTTCATATGCAGCGGGATTAAAAATTTTGCATATGAAAATAACATATTACACTATTCTAGTACTTAAAATAAATAAGAATAGGCATTGGGAAGGCAGTACAAACCAGTAAATGTAAACGAACAATAGAAACCAGACCATAGTAAGACAATAATTATTTGAATACAGTTGGAAATACTGTACTTAATCAATAAATTTAATATATCATATAAGAAGAATTACATATTCGAATTATTCAATTTATAGTATTTCAATTGAGAATTTCTCATATAGTTTATGACAATTTAATTGAACATTGCATTTGAACATTTCTCTTAATGTTACAACATTTAATTGAGATTTATTCTTAGTTAATAAACAATTGTGAACCCTTGCTACAACTATATACAAAGCCTTTATGTATATTTTGCTAACGCAGTAAGAAAATCAGAAGGTTACAAAAAATAAATCCTTTAACATTAAAAAAATACACTAAACAGAAATTTTTCCAATATTTATTTGATGAAAACAATGTTTCCTTTTTGTAATCTCTTGATGATGCTAACTGTGTTAGCAAAATGCATATAAAGGTTGTGTACATTTTGTAAAGTAATGATTTATAATTGTTTATTAATTACAATTACGTTACTGTGATTTCCATTGCTTTAGTTTTTATTCTCAGTCGAAAAAATATGGTTCATATTGGTAAATACCCATGTGGAAGAGCCACTAAAGAATATTTTATATTTGACAATAAATGCTCAAAGCGAAACACACCGACGTCTCCCGAATAAACTTGGGAGGAGCGGTACAACTTAATACAGCGGGACCGACGGTCGTTTTATGTTAAACACACAACACTCAGTTTATTAATTATAAATAAATAAAACCTCTTAATCCAGAAGAACGTTTCATTTACGTACTGATGTACATTTCGATTGCAAAGCAATCATCTTCAGAGGAGATTACTACAAGATTCTTATTGATTGCTTTACAGATATTTTATACACTAGGAACTGTTAGGAAGTAGAAATAACATTGAGGTTGACATATTTCGAAAACATACAAATAATGACAGGTATTCAAACTATTGCAAATCACATAAATTAGGAGCTTTTAATACCATGGTTAACATATTAATTAGAACACGTTTGAATGAAATAAGATTTGATATTGCACTTACAAGAATTAAAGAAACAGCCAAATTTAATGGATATAACTCTAAAAAGAGTTTGTACCCTAAAAAAAATTTTGTAGTAATTTCTTCTGAAGATGATTGCTTTCCAATCGAAATGTACATCAGGATATAAATAAATAAAACTTTTTATAGTTTAAGAGGTTTTATTTATTTATAATTAAAGATTACACCACAGTTGCTCCAAGATGTTACTAGTCAGTTTACTGCTAAACGCTTTGTGGCAGACAACGGATTTGTTAAGTAATATTGTGTAACAGGAATAATGTTTACATTCCGTTTACCACAATACAAACGGAAGTAATAGGAATATATCATAAACTGCACCTGGTCATAAAAAATCGAATGATTTCGTTTCTTTTACAGAAAAATACTTTATTACTAGAGAATCATTTCAACCTCAAGAATTTAAAGTTTTTGTCTCAATAATATAACTGGGCGAACAAAAAGTGATTTTATGTTACAAAATATTCCCTTGGAAGAGAAAAATTAAAATATTTTTATTTAATTATTTAATTAAATTAAGTTTGAAATATTACTCGGAAAGTGTTAACATTTTTAATGATTTGTTCCAAGAACGTGTAGCAAGGAACGTGACTTGACTGTTTAGAAACCGGTACAAACTCCGTTTAGTTGTATCGATCATTAAGTTTTCCATTTTACGTTTGGAATTACTGTCACTTGGTCAATAAAACTACACGCATAAAACCTTTATGAATATGACATTTATACAGTTGCTTGCAAAAGTCGGTCAGAGTGTTTAAATGACAGCATAAAATGTAAATACTCCTTTACCTACGCATTTGGATCGTTGTCCTTCAATTGTTCAGTTTGAACATTTATTTGACCTTTTATAACACCTATCTTTGTTTATTTTGATAATTCTTCAATTTTGTTATTTTTAAAAACAGTATTTTTATTTGGTTTTAGTTTACTCATCTTGATATCAGATAAACTCTTCTTCATTCTGGTTGAGAGAAAATACACTTCAGGTAAGTGACTCTGCTTTTTGGAATCGTTATGTTCTTACTTTAGTTTCATCTAATTCTATTTGCCTCTTCTTATAACGTGTAGACACTTCGATAATCCCAGTAAGGATAGGTATACATCTTAATCTACGTAGCTTTGATGCCACAATTTCTACTCTATATCCTCTACCAGGTGGTTCTGTATTCCTACCCTAATCCTACCTGAATTCACAATCCTTTACTATCCTTCATAAGCAATAACAGTCAACCAGGATGTTCGCTTAAGAAAAAATTGCAACGTTTATTTTACAACACTAACACTATAAATACAATAGAACCTCGATACAACGGACCCCATTAAACCGAACGTCGTTTATAACGGACTATGATTCAAGATACACATCACCCCAACCGTAGCCAAGTAAACAGGCGCCGTGCATCCCGCACCGTCATGCCTGACGCTGTTGGCATGGTTTTGTACCTCCTATCATGCAACGTTAGCCCTAAAATAATGGAAAAGAAGTGTAAATAGTGTAGACATATCACAAATAATTATAATACTAACTTATAAACTGTTTGAAAATGTTTTGTAACCAAATATTACACCCTGTAATAACCGAAAGACCACTGGCTTAAAACAACACTTTTGTTCGAAAAAAAAATAAGCACAAAAGGATTTCAATATCAATTTGAAGACTTCCTAACTAAAAGTCATTAAAACAAAATACTTTTTACAACTGTCATTGAATTTAAGAGTCTTGTAATTAATTATCAATTAGTCTTAGTAATTAGAATCGTGTAGTAATTTCCTCTGAAGATAACTACTTTTCGAAATGCACTTAATTAAAAAAAAATTTGGTTAAAATATTTTATTGTAATTAAAATATAACCTGGGTCTTTAATCAGTTTATTTATTTATATTAACCTTTTCCAAATGTTCCATTTTTTTATTAGCATTTTAACAACTTTAACCCCCCCCCTTCAGCGTTGACACTGATTTTAAAATGCAAGAGGCGGCACACGGAGGTTTCCTCAAGGTCCACAAAAAATAGACACCGTAACAAATTAGGTACATTTTATGGTCCTACATTTAACATATAAGCATAAAATAATTTTCTTTACTCGAGTAACTACAATTATTAAAAACATTCTAAACCTAGCTTGAGATGGTCGCAGTCGAAAGTCCCTAAATTTAGTTATGTCTTTGCTTATATAAGTCTTTCTTCTATTCATTCGTGTAATGATTGCACTGTTTATTTTCTCTGCCAAAGTTTCTTGAATGTCTTCAAAATCGATCCTCATTTTCATGGCTTCTAATTTCTTGCAATATAACAAAATCATCGTCACCATCAACATCGATAACTATATTTTGTTCTAAAACAACTGCTATAAAAAATAAACCGGTTGGCATATAAACGTCTAACTCCTCTCGTTCCACACTAATCAGTACCTATCTATCCTCTCTTCTTATTTTACTTTCATGTTAAAATAAATATGCACTCAAATATTTTTAACATCAGAACAAGTTAAATATATTACTTAATTTACAATTATATCCCTATTTAAGTAAACAATGTAAAATTACAAATAACGAAATGCAAAAATGGTGGCACACAGATTTACTCCGAGATATTAGTAACATGAGAGATGTCACACGAACGAATTCTCCATGCTGTTTTACGAATCATTGTTCAAAAGAAACTAAATAACCACTTGTAAAATGAGTGAGGTGTTATTGTTCCTAGAAAATGTCTCGGGAATTGTACAAAGTTTAGTGAGTGCCCATTGTCCTCACGAAGGAAAACCCACTCTGCCACCTCTGACTGTTTCAGATAACGTTTTTGTTTTATAACGGTTTTTTTTATTAAAACACTTTAAAAGTCTCAACCCCAACTACGACGTTATAATGGGATCCCTGAAGAGTAAAAAATATTGTGAGAAACCTCTAGAGGAGGACAAAGTAAATGAAGATTAAATGGATTTGTCAGGATAGTAAAGTGTAGAATCGGTGGGAGGAGCGAACAAGGAGTTTTTGGTTAGGGCTAACAGAGGAATTTATCGCCTGAAACAAGTGACAGAGAATATCGAATAGCAAGAAGAGTAGGTATAATGGTTCATGGTTCACATGTGCAGGATCATGTCCCGAAGTACACCTATTTGCGGAGTTATATTAGGGGGGTCGTTGAACAAGGCGAAAACATTTATTTTTAATAAGTGCTCTATAAAATGGAAGTAGATTTAATAAAAGAACAATGAGAAGAGGGAGTGGACATGGAGGTTTTGTGTTAAGTTGAAAAAGGAATTAAAAGTTATTAACGCATGAAAAATATTTATAGGGAATATTACAATTATTTAGAAGGTTGAAACTCCCTTTTTGTATAATAATAATAGCTCACGTGTGTAGGGTAGCGTCTGTGGGGCATAACTATCCTTTTATATATCTAGATAAAAATATAACTACTGGTAGGTGATCTCATGGGCAACTACCCGCTACCCCACGATTTGCCAATGAACAACTGTTATAAACTAATCCTCGATAAAAGACCTGACAGATGTTTAGCATGTAAATAATCTATCACACGCTCATAAATAATATATAAAGGTACAGGAATGTAAACAAACTAACAGATGAAAACGTTGAATATAAAGAGAAGTGTGCAGATAGGCGGGAGGCAACGGTCGTGAAGTTACACCAATGCAACTTCCTGAAGAATTATGCATTACTAAACGCCTTCTAACTCGTGACTGGCATTATCTTGCATTATTTTCATGGCGATCTGTGCGAAGCGGGTAGCCAACCTGTTACACTTTACGGGGCAAATGAATGAAACGCCGCGCTGTCTCATGACTACACATTATTTACAATTACAGTAAATTTGTGTTCCTGTCTGTCGTATTACAGTCGTTCTGTTTATCCCTTTTAGTTTTTGTATACACGGGTTTTAAAGTTCTCAATGTAAAGTGAGACATGATAATGCACAAGGTTACTTTATTTAATTGGTAACATAATATCACTGTTGCAAAGTTTATTTATGACTTCAAATTGATTTCTATTTAAAAAAAGCGAGACATAATACATTTTTAGATTTGTCCTAATTATAGACAATTTTTACAACAGATAGTTTTTAATAAAATTCTCTTCGTAGACAACTGTGTGAACTAGTAATCTTTTCGCAGACATTGTAATTTGTGAAGATTTGATTTATTCTAATTAAAACGTTTTATTTTTGGTTTTTTATTAATTTATATTATTTATAAATTTGTTACTGCATAAAGTTGTTATTGTTTTGAATTGTTAAAATTGTAGATCTATTGGTTCTGTAGAGAACACCCTAGTGATATAGAAAAGTCAAGAATTGTATTATAAACCATTTGAAGTACAAATATTTTAGTTGGTCGTTGAGAAAACCCATTTCATTTAACAATAGACGTATACAAAAAGTAATAAATTTCTAATGCTCTGAATCTGTACAAATGTATCACTTTGTGTCAACTTGTTTTATTCAACGGAAATATTTATTCAAAGGTTATGTAGACGCTATTGTATTTCAAAGTCACTCCAAAGTGGCAACCTCTTACAGCGGATTAGATGGATTTATTACAACGTATTGTATACTTTACCGTACAATAATTGTAAGTATTGCAAGGCTGTGAACTCCGGAGAAAAAAATTAACCGCGGCGCCGACAGTTGTGTGAGGGAGTACAAGGCTACATGCTCTCACGAACCAACTACTTTCTCCCTAGCTGCAGGTCGCAGCTTTTCCAGAATAGCAATATCTCGGACTTGCGAGTAGGATTATAATAATAGGCTTCCGTGTTGCACTCCGTACTTCAAGAAAAAAAACGCCCGTTAAATGTTTATACTGGTTTTGTCATGCGTATTTTCCTTACTGCGCTTTTCCTGCTATAGCTGATTTCGTTCCGTTAAGGATTGTGTCATAATTTTAGATTTTTACTGTCATTTTTCCTAGCAATAATTATTTTGTTACAATTATGTATATTAACAGTATAAAAGCGTTTATGACTAACTTGAAAGTGCAATTACTGTATTTAATAAAACGCCATAAGGCGTAACATATAACATTTTTTGTATGGGAGTCAATCGGTAGAACGTGACGTCATCGCTTTGTAATTTCTTCCTGAGTTATTCGGAAATCAATGAATAGTTCTGAAGATATTTGAAAGCAAAACATTGTGTTAGAATAACGCTAACAGCTGTTTTTGTCTTCACTTAGAGGTTGTTTGGAGATTATGTTTAAATATTTTCATTCGCAATTTTCTATATATTTTATACTTGATATGTCATATGTTTGATTAAACTATTTGATAACACATGCTTTCATACATCGGGGGTTTTTTTACTCACTAGTTACGTTACTTTCGTTATTGTAAATGTTTATGAAAAATTATGTTGTTTTCTAACAATTATTTTTTTTTCATTACAGTTTCTTAACATTTGAAGAGTCCACTGCATGAATGATGGTTGTCAAAAAATCACATTTTTTAGAAAGCGGTTTTTAAAGTTTAAAGACTAACAACTTTTCGAAAATATTTTTTTCACAAACATACTTATAAGAGTACGATTGTACAAATATCTATATTAACAAATATATATTATTTTAGAATGGGGGTTTTATCATTACAGAGACCATTGAAGAAGAATAGAAACTTCTTTAGATACATGTTGTCATATATAAAACCGATAGATGTTAAAAAATGACATAAATAATAGTTGTAAAATAACTATATTCTAGAGCTACATAAGTCAAGCTTACACTTAGTACACGTCTATAAGATGGACATATAACTATATTCTAGAGCTACATAAGTCAAGCTTACACTTAGTACACGTCTATAAGATGGACATATAACTATATTCTAGAGCTACATAAGTCAAGCTTACACTTAGTACACGTCTATAAGATGGACATATAACTATATTCTAGAGCTACATAAGTCAAGCTTACACTTAGTACAAGTCTATAAGATGGACATATAACTATATTCTAGAGCTACATAAGTCAAGCTTACACTGAGTACACGTCTATAAGATGGACATATAACTATATTATAGAGCTACATAAGTCAAGCTTACACTTAGTACACGTCTATAAGATGGACATATAACTATATTATAGAGCTACATAAGTCAAGCTTACACTTAGTACACGTCTATAAGATGGACATATAACTATATTCTAGAGCTACATAAGTCAAGCTTACACTTAGTACAAGTCTATAAGATGGACATATAACTATATTCTAGAGCTACATAAGTCAAGCTTACACTGAGTACACGTCTATAAGATGGACATATAACTATATTATAGAGCTACATAAGTCAAGCTTACACTTAGTACACGTCTATAAGATGGACATATAACTATATTATAGAGCTACATAAGTCAAGCTTACACTTAGTACACGTCTATAAGATGGACATATAACTATATTCTAGAGCTACATAAGTCAAGCTTACACTGAGTACACGTCTATAAGATGGACATATAACTATATTCTAGAGCTACATAAGTCAAGCTTACACTTAGTACACGTCTATAAGATGGACATATAACTATATTCTAGAGCTACATAAGTCAAGCTTACACTTAGTACACGTCTGTAAGATGGACATATAACTATATTCTAGAGCTACATAAGTCAAGCTTACACTTAGTACACGTCTATAAGATGGACATATAACTATATTCTAGAGCTACATAAGTCAAGCTTACACTTAGTACACGTCTGTAAGATGGACATATAACTATATTCTAGAGCTACATAAGTCAAGCTTACACTTAGTACACGTCTATAAGATGGACATATAACTATATTCTAGAGCTACATAAGTCAAGCTTACACTTAGTACACGTCTATAAGATGGATATATAACTATATTCTAGAGCTACATAAGTCAAGCTTACACTTAGTACACGTCTACAAGATGGACATATAACTATATTCTAGAGCTACATAAGTCAAGCTTACACTTAGTACACGTCTATAAGATGGACATATAACTATATTCTAGAGCTACATAAGTCAAGCTTACACTTAGTACACGTCTATAAGATGGACAAATAACTATATTCTAGAGCTACATAAGTCAAGCTTACACTTAGTACACGTCTATAAGATGGACATATAACTATATTCTAGAGCTACATAAGTCAAGCTTACACTTAGTACACGTCTATAAGATGGACATATAACTATATTCTAGAGCTACATAAGTCAAGCTTACACTTAGTACAAGTCTATAAGATGGACATATAACTATATTCTAGAGCTACATAAGTCAAGCTTACACTGAGTACACGTCTATAAGATGGACATATAACTATATTCTAGAGCTACATAAGTCAAGCTTACACTGAGTACACGTCTATAAGATGGACATATAACTATATTCTAGAGCTACATAAGTCAAGCTTACACTTAGTACACGTCTATAAGATGGACATATAACTATATTCTAGAGCTACATAAGTCAAGCTTACACTTAGTACACGTCTATAAGATGGATATATAACTATATTCTAGAGCTACATAAGTCAAGCTTACACTTAGTACACGTCTACAAGATGGATATATAACTATATTCTAGAGCTACATAAGTCAAGCTTACACTTAGTACACGTCTACAAGATGGACATATAACTATATTCTAGAGCTACATAAGTCAAGCTTACACTTAGTACACGTCTATAAGATGGACATATAACTATATTTTAGAGCTACATAAGTCAAGCTTACACTTAGTACACGTCTATAATATGGACATATAACTATATTCTAGAGCTACATAAGTCAAGCTTACACTTAGTACACGTCTATAAGATGGACATGTAACTATATTCTAGAGCTACATAAGTCAAGCTTACACTTAGTACACGTCTATAAGATGGACATATAACTATATTCTAGAGCTACATAAGTCAAGCTTACACTTAGTACACGTCTATAAGATGGACATATAACTATATTCTAGAGCTACATAAGTCAAGCTTACACTTAGTACACGTCTATAAGATGGACATATAACTATATTTTAGAGCTACATAAGTCAAGCTTACACTTAGTACACGTCTATAAGATGGACATATAACTATATTCTAGAGCTACATAAGTCAAGCTTACACTTAGTACACGTCTATAAGATGGACATGTAACTATATTCTAGAGCTACATAAGTCAAGCTTACACTTAGTACACGTCTATAAGATGGACATATAACTATATTCTAGAGCTACATAAGTCAAGCTTACACTTAGTACACGTCTATAAGATGGACATATAACTATATTCTAGAGCTACATAAGTCAAGCTTACACTTAGTACACGTTTACAAGATGGACATATAACTATATTCTAGAGCTACATAAGTCAAGCTTACACTTAGTACACGTCTATAAGATGGACATATAACTATATTCTAGAGCTACATAAGTCAAGCTTACACTTAGTACACGTCTATAAGATGGATATATAACTATATTCTAGAGCTACATAAGTCAAGCTTACACTTAGTACACGTCTACAAGATGGACATATAACTATATTCTAGAGCTACATAAGTCAAGCTTACACTTAGTACACGTCTATAAGATGGACATATAACTATATTCTAGAGCTACATAAGTCAAGCTTACACTTAGTACACGTCTATAAGATGGACATATAACTATATTCTAGAGCTACATAAGTCAAGCTTACACTTAGTACACGTCTATAAGATGGACATATAACTATATTCTAGAGCTACATAAGTCAAGCTTACACTTAGTACACGTCTATAAGATGGACATATAACTATATTCTAGAGCTACATAAGTCAAGCTTACACTTAGTACAAGTCTATAAGATGGACATATAACTATATTCTAGAGCTACATAAGTCAAGCTTACACTGAGTACACGTCTATAAGATGGACATATAACTATATTCTAGAGCTACATAAGTCAAGCTTACACTGAGTACACGTCTATAAGATGGACATATAACTATATTCTAGAGCTACATAAGTCAAGCTTACACTCAGTACACGTCTACAAGATGGACATATAACTATATTCTAGAGCTACATAAGTCAAGCTTACACTTAATACACGTCTATAAGATGGACATATGACTATTTTTGACTGTATTCTAAGAAGAGCTCCATCAATTGCCACATGTGCCGTGACGTAGGCAGAAAGTCCAATTGCCTCGCTGTTTGTAGTTAATGTAACAATGTAACGATAGCGTTTATCATGGGGTTTATAAGAATTTCCCTCTTTTCTAGATATGTGTGTTTTGATTGGGCACGCTGTTACACGCCCAAATAAATATACATTTTGTTCATCAGAAGTTTTCAGTTAATTTAAATTGACTTTTCTCGTGACTTGTGTTTTGAAAATACTTTAATCTTCTGTACTTGCAGAGTTGTATCTGTTCACAAATGAAATTTTTCAATAACATCTGGCATTCGGCACGCTTAGATATTTTCTTGACGCTTTGCTTCGACTATTCTCTAGCACTACACTTATTGTTACTTTCCGAATGCACTGTAAAAAAATTACAAAGATACGTGTGTTTTGATTGGGCACGCTGTTACACGCCCAAATAAATATACATTTTGTTCATCAAAAGTTTTCAGTTAATTTAAATTGACTTTTCTCGTGACTTGTGTTTTGAAAAGACTTTAATCTTCTGTACTTACAGAGTTGTATTTGTTCACAAATGAAATTTTTCAATAACATCTGGCATTCGGCACGCTTAGATATTTTCTTGACGCTTTGCTTCGACTATTCTCTAGCACTACACTTATTGTTACTTTCCGAATGCTTTGTAAAAAAATTACAAAGAAAAGTTCTAAAATAATTTGGCACAACGCAAATTAAGAGATACTGTATTTACTGTAACTACCTGCTCGACTGACAATGAGACTGACTCATTGGAAGACGACTCATTTGCTTACCACCAAAACTTATAACCAGCATTCTTACAATGTAACCTGTTGCTATCTATCGTTATTGCAGAGTACTACATTTTTATTTCCCACTATAGCTAGCTGACTGCCGTCCCTGTTACCGTGTGACTTGGCACAAGGTTTTTCTAAATAACAAAAGAGCTTTGCCATCCCTAACTAAAAAACTAAGTTTTGACAACCATAAATTTGCAGTGGGACTAATATGAAATCGCAATTATTTAATCAAACTATAAAAACAAAAATAATGAAACTTCATAAGGCGTAACATAGACAATTATTTGTATGGGAGTCAATCGTTAGAAGATGACACCATCTCTAATTTATTTATTATTATTTAATTTTTTTTTCCTGGCGAAAAATTAAGTGTGGTTATTATCGTCAAACAAAAGCAAAATTATTACTAAAATAGCTACATAAATCAGAATATAATAAATTAAATAGATAAAATAAAACAAAATTTTCGGAACAAAACAGTATAATTTAATGCGAGTAATTTACACAAGAATGAGTACGAATCCGAAAATCAACGAATAGTTCCGAAGTATAAAAAAAATGGTGCTAACACAACGTTACAGTTGTTTTGTCTTCACTTGGAGCTAAGTTTAAATATTTTCAAATGCAATTTTCTATATGTTTTGAAATATCTTATATCTGATTGATAACTTATGATTTTATACAACGTTCGTTATTTTCACTCGTAGGATATGTTACTTTATGTATTGTAAATGTTTATGAATAATAATGTTATTTCATAATGCATTCACAATAAATATATATATCTTACATATTGCTACGGTAATTATTTAGGTTATACGTGTCAATTAAGTTAATGTACTCCGATATACAGTAGAGTCTCAAAAATCCAAGCCCCGATATTTCGAACTTCCGTATAATTCAAGTTTATTTCTACTTGGGCCTATTTCTATTTGAGCCTATTTTATCTACTTGAAAGGAAATAAATCGGGCGTCCAAGAAATGTTTATAGCCATAAAATTGGGCGTCCAAGAAATATTTATATCAATACGTCATGCAAAGAAAATGAGTCAGGCTTCCAAGAAATGTTTATATATATACGTCATGCAAAAGAAATGAGTCAGGCTTCCAAGAAATGTTTTTATCAATACGTTATGCAAAAGAAAATGAGTCAGGCTTCCAAGAAATGTTTATATTAATACGGTATTTTTCTTCCTCCCCATTCTGTTGCTGTTATGGTGTTGCTCATATGATGAGCTGGAATGGTCTTTATTCCCACTATTAATAAATCCGGTTCGGGCTGTAGCCACATAGAGGGATATGAGAAGTTTTATTGTTATAGAGTTCATTAAAAGTGCTATTTTTTTCTAATGCTTAGGATTTTTACCGTGTAATCCGAAGGATTCTCGGTCCCATTCACCTCGAATTATTGAGACTCTACTCTATTTAATGTGCTTAAGGTTAATGACAGATTACAGACCAATTCATGCTACTACAAGTACACTCTATGCTTTGATTTTCTATCAGAAAATCCTTTTAAAGAGCTAAAAGTTTATTAATCCTATATTAATATAATTTACAGTTTCTAACACTCATAAAAATACTTTTTACATAATTAAAATCAAATATTTCATTATTCGTAATAAATATTAACATTTACAAGTCAAATTGCATTTCTAGCAGCGATATATTTAATAACATTTTAAAGTAAAATTTAAAAATTGATAAATATGATAACTTTTGAAGGTTTAAATTAAAAACTGTAAAATAATAATAACAGTGTTATATTATTGTGTGAATTTTATCCTTTGTTTACAGAGCCTCCAAACATGCGAATGCAGTGAATATCGAGGAGAGCTGAATTATTTAAGACTTTTACAAGTTCTTATCGATTTCTTAATGACTTTTATGATTTTATTATATATATAAATTTATCTGGAGTTACGCTTTTATCGACCATGTCAGGACTCTCAATGTTTTAAAAATAAAAATATAAAATTTTATTTTTCATAAAAATATTACTATACAAGTAATATGAACAGAAAATTTTTAAAACCAATTCCTACTTGAGTGAACAAAGTAAAATTTTATTTTAGTTACTTTTTATTGAATCATTACAAATAATATGAATAAAGTAACAACATATTCGTTAAAACAGCTGTTCTACCACATAACCTGTAACATAAAATCAGCGGTTTTATGAAATCATATGTTATAACCTATTTTAAGGTAAATGGTACGAAATAACCGTATTGCATACCTTGCCCCTTTCGTAAAAAAATTTTCTCTTCCATATAAAACCAAAATTTATTCAATATGAAATAATATTTGAAAAAAATATATCAATTCAAATGTCATCCACAACAAGTTTAAAAATTTGTGTTTGACCTTGAGTGGATGAATAAAATGTATTTTATAAACATTGAAAATTTAAATAAGATATAAATAAGGAGTGTGAACTAATAGATGGAATAGAATAATAACAAATTTTGGCTAATTGGAATTACTGCTGTGAGACAAACATCCAAAATGTTGGTACAGTAGTACAAATTGAAACAGATGGTTACGAACTGCTTGTGAAATGTTTTATTAACACTATACAGGAATTTATTTATACAGGATTTTTCAAGCTGTATTTTGAAACATTCATATTTTCAATTTAAAAGCTTTAATATGAATGGGAATATAGAAAAATAAGGGTATTAAATCATACTTTTTGTTTGTTTACTAAGTACGTGACAGATATATATCTTTCTTAGTAGAGAAAAAATTCTATTTCACTTCAGATCATAATGTTAACTTATTGGCAGAGGGTCATTGTTTCGAAGAATTATTTTGCTCAACAGATGGTAGCTTTTGCTTCTTCTTATAATTCGTAGAGACATCCGATTCTCTGACTATTTAATAGATTTGTATAAGCTTTTACTTGTAACGCATGATTCTTTCTTATGTGTCATACTACAAGAATCGTTTTATATTCTTACCCAGTACTATTATATTCAATTCTCATAAACTATTCAGTATTATATTATTCAATTTAACAATTATATCCTATGAACCGTGAGGGAATAGTTTTGAATAATATGTAGGTCTAATATAGAAATTATATATATATATATATATATATATATATATATATATATATATATATATATGTATGTATGTATATATATATACATTATTCCTAGGCCTAAATATTATTCTAAACGTTTCCCTCACGATTCATAGGCTATAGTTGTCAAATCGAATAATCGCCACAAATAAAGTTTTTGCTTAATAAAGTACTCATAAGTTTCATTTCCTTGATTTCAAAGTTTGATGTAAATAAGACTTTGAAACGTTGAGAGTTATAAATGGGACTAATTAGGGAATCTGTAGGCTAAGTAGCCTTTAGGCCTACCTTACGTTTTACGGTTGACTAGACCAGTGTTTTTCAACTTTTTTCATGGCGCGCCGCCATTAGCTAGGAAAACTATTTCACGACCCCTACTCTCTACTGATGAGAGCGCTCCGAGCGAAATGCGTTCACTTAAAAATAAAGCTGTGGTCGATTTATTTCATTCGACTTACTTTTATATTGGAAAAATAGACCCTGACATAAATATCAAATCATATAAACCTGGTATGAAAATTATTTTTAAAATTTTGAAAAATAATTGTCATCATTTTTCGGCACAATAACTTTCAGTAAACAACGCAAAAAGGTCGTTCTTGAATTCATTTTTAAATGCAGCTTCAGAAGAGGCCAATTTGGGAACAAAAAAAAAAAGAAAATCTGTTGGGAATATCTGCTAATGAAATGTTACACACAGAGTTCAAGTCTATCGCTTTGGAGACCTTTTGGTTAGACAGAAAAACAAAGTCATTATTCACCACAGATGCTTTGAAATGTTTGATTACATTTTTCACTTCCTACTTGTGCGAGAGGGCGTTTACATTAATGACTCAAATAAAAGCCAAACAAAGAAATCGCCTATATTTAGAAAATGATATAATTCTGTGCATATGAAGAACAGATCCGAGATGGTAAAAATTAGTCAACTAGAACCAGGACCATTAGATTAATGGTTAATGAATGTAACCCTTAAATAACATTTTTGTACGCAGCTACGTTAAGCAAAAAATACGTTATTCTGAACTAGAGTAATTTTATTTTGAACGTAACTGTGATTGACGGCTTTGCAATCCACAAGGTGGTCGCAATCCACAGGTTGAAAATCACTAGTCTATACTACTCTTACTGAAAGACTTAGAGCTATAAAAACTCTCGATTCAGTATAGCATCCTGGTCTAAATCCCATTAAATAAGAGTTTCGGATGAAATTCAAGCTTAGCAGGGAAGACCCCGCCTTCACCCTGGTACAGAGCAAGAGTACCTTGCGATCCTGACCATGCGGTGCTATAATTGTCACCTAATCAAGAACCAAGGAATGGTTGTCCTTTCCTTATTCCAACCTAGTTTTATCTACGCTTCCACATCTTGTTCTTTACAAGAGGGCGTAATAGTAGACACCTCTTTAAGACCCCGATATAGAATAGGTTTATTTCAGACACGCTACTCTGCGAATGTTCACATAATATCTGGACTCTATATTAGTAAATCAGAGGAATTTCCCTCCCCCCTACTTTAATCCTAGTTATATACAGAATCTTTTCTTATTTGTCGAACGAATCCATAATACTTAATTTTAATCAGAGGCTCTTGACCTCTGAGCCTGGAGAAACATTCCTTTTACGATGATGTCAAATCCTTCAATCTCATATAATACTTTACTAACCTGAACCAATTCACCTAACATTCAAAGTAATTTTGCATAACTCACTTGAAAAAAAATATTATTTAATGCGCTACAACACAGAATTAGAAGTACAACGTTCTAACAATCAAGCTCCTGTATTCCTCCGAGGATTATAGAAGTGTCACATTCTCACATCAATAAGCCTCGTTCAATTATACTACCATAGAATTTTATCTCCACATCATCCACCATCATAGTAGCATCCTCCCTGGAAACATAAAACGATTTCAAGCTTTGCAAGCTATACGTTAAGATACCAACTGCGCTACATAATTTGGTCTTTGATTTTGCCATCTAAGAAGACATGTGCTCCTCTATAAGTGGAAGGAAAAATAGTTATATCTTTCTTAACGAACTGAAGGAAATCAAAGGTTGTTCATAACAATTTCCTACTCATTGGAACAGTATTATGAAAGTGGTTACTCGTCTTAGCATCGGAAAACTCTTGATTAGGGTACAAAGGGTTTTGAAACTGCACAAGGTCCATTGCTCTGTGTTACATAATTAAATGGAGCTACTGGATTATAATGCTACACGATATAATACTGGATTAAAATGATTCGTTATTTTTTAAATTTATTTACATTTATTAGAAGTTAAACCTCATGAACGTGAGAACGTTTTTCGAAAAAATTACATTTTGGCCTCTTGGCTACTCGATTTCACAATTCCCCTAATCCTTAGCTACCAGGATAGCTTTAGGACACTTCCTTATTGACAGCTTTATTCACTTAACTTACCTTCACACATGTTATTATCTCATTAAGTTATATTTTATGATAATTGTTATTTGGTACTCTTAATACAACGCTGTCTATAACCCGGATAAAGGAAATGTCTACCTCAGATGAGCGGCACTGCTCACTTATTACCTTTTTCCTAACATCAGAGGATCATTATCTATTTTCCTTTAGCATATTTTAATTTAATCTTTTATTCTTCTTGCTATAAGAAAGTTGGACATCCCCCCATGGCTCCGATAGAGAGTAGGTTAGCTTCAAGTATGCCTACTCCACGTCATGACCTTCCAATAACTCTTCACCACGAGGTTTTATGTTCTCCCTCTAAATCTAAGATAATACTTCTACCACTACTGCAGCCTTCCATACTTTCCTTAGCAATGTAGTCTTGTATTGATGGATCTAAACAATTTATTTATTTTGTTTATCAATTTTACATTTGTAATTTTTAATTCTATTATGATTTTTGCACTGCCTAAAAGTAGTTCATATGATCAAACGGTAGGAACGGTTTCGGCTTGAAAAAACAATGAAAATAAAGTTAATTAATGAAAAATGTTCACGTTGAGTGACAAGTCTCGACCAGTAATGCCGGGACTTGACATGCGGTGCCGACAGCTGTAAGAAATCTGAAAATACTTCCGGTTAACTTTAAGCGACATAAAAATATATAATCTAACTGTAAATTCTTGATATAGTGCGGGAAATAAATCAAGGCCATACCAACAATTGGTTCACTAAGCCTTGAGTGTTTGTATTTAAAGGCAGACCACTGTGGCACTTACCATTGGTCTCTTGTTACAGCACCATGAGCCTGGTAAGTGTTAGGCTTAAGAACTATTGGACGCATTTTTGTATAACTCTTTACCAATAAATTAGTTGTATAACACACAAAACTGTTTACCTAGAATGAAAACATTTATTTTTATAATTATACTTGTAAACCTAAACTTAAAAGAAAATGTAAAATTTGTGTTCATTTATACATTTTTAAAATTATATATAAATTTATATATATTTTATATATACAATCATATAACAATGTATTCAATACAACAATACTAGATAATAAAATAATATCTCATTACAAAGTTATATAATGTACCCTTGTGAACATTTAAATGACAAAAGTATTACCAGAAGGTATTAATTGCACTGAATTACAAAACAAAAACCAGAAACATCTGTTAAACTTGTGTTTATCTTCAATGTAGCTATATGCTTTGGTGTTGACGGTTTGATCGTTGCAACATATATATATATATATGATGGTTTATTTTATATAACGTTTTTAATAAGTAATTATTTGATTAATATCTTGTTTAGTGATATCTTTATTATATTGGATCGTAACTGTAACACTGTCCATTCAATTTTATTTGAATTCTCTTAACATTATAAATACAAAATTTTACCCAAAGGAAAAGGAATGTGTTTCGTATATTTATAAGCGGTATCGGGGGGGGGGGGGTGTTTCAATTTACACAAGAGTTTAATTCTTAGCAGAAGTAGTTTATTTCATAGAAGGAAGAGTTTGTTTGATTTTATACCAAATCATCTGGTAAAACGAAATCGAATTCCGAAAATGGCTTATCCTAACATCAACCCTAACTTAGGTAATACCAAGAGTTCGAAAAGGGTAATCTCACTACTTCAACAAATTCAACGCTTTACAAAATATCTTATTTTAAAGGTGAACTGGCGGATTGCGTGGTTAAAAATAAATTGTTAAAAATAACTAACGTCATTAAACAAACACGCAGCAATTATATTACCAATCGAAACGTCGTCCTTTCTAGTAGATTTTTTTATTTATTAGTGGTTTTCCTGTAGTGAAACTTGAAGACATAGATAATTTTAAAATATTTTATTGGAACACAACAATGAAATGCGGATCTGTGTTCCCTCTAATCTTCGTTATCCATAAAGGATTCGCAGAAATACAGAAAAGACTGACGCAAATCTAGTAAAGGAAATACAACTATGTTTACAAAAACATCAGTTGTATGATCCTATATATTATCATAAACTTGAAATTAGAAAAGATCAAAACCAATATCTTACTGTTAAACAGTAATTTTCGGAAACAGTTGCTAAACAAATCTCTCTAAACATGTTTACATACGTATGATAATTAGAAATACTTTATTAAAATATTAGAAAAATTATAAAAATAAATTTAATAGCTGAGTATTTGAAAGTTCTATAAAATATATTAATGCTTAGAGTCAAGAGATTTTCAATCAAAAGTTGAATTGTTTAGAAAATTGCAAAATATATTATTATATTAAAGATTATTATATAAAAATATATAGATTATATAGAAATTATTATACAAGATATTACATATATATATATATATATATATATATATATATATATATATATATATATACAAATTACACACACATATGTTATATATATATATATATATTCCGGGATATATAAAAATATAATATATGTAGTGTAATTAAAAATATTTAAAATGGGACGTATTTATATTACAGAAAAATATAATTTTGAGGACTTTGAAGACCTAAAGTTGCCTAGTTGCCTAGTCAAAACATTATTTTATTTTTCAGTCAGTAGTCGTCCTCGCCGCACTTTGCTTGCACTATGCCTCAGCCGGGTACTATGCCGGGCATGGTGCATCATACCACGGTGCGCTCGCCGCTCCTGTCGTCACTCCCTCCGGTTTCTTAGCCGACACTCCAGAAGTAGCCGCAGCTAAGGCCGCCCACCTCGCACTTGTCGCTGGAGCCGGTGGTCATGCTGGAGTCTATGCTGGAGTCCCTGGCTATGCTGGAGTCCTTGGCTATGCCGGAGCTGCTGGTCATGGCAACGCCTACCTCTATGGTGGACCCGGTGCTGCCTACAACACATACGGAAACGGAGGACGGTACCACGGACCTTTGGCCAACCCTATCGTAACTCCTGCTGGTTACTTGGCCGATACTCCTGAAGTAGCTGCCCTCAAGGCTGCCCAACCTGGTCGTCTTCACGCTGCTGCCGCCGCCGCCGCTGCCGCCGGTGACGGGGGTTACTACGGAGCCGGAGGATACGGAGCCGGAGCATACGGTGCCTACGGTGCCTACGGTCATGGAGCTGGTGCCTACGGTCTTGCAGTCTACGGAGCCGGTGCTTATGGTGCTGGACACTACGATGATGGCCAATACCATCCCGGTCATTATGACGACGGATCCTACAAACCAGGACTTTACGGACATTAATTCTCTTTCAATGATAGACCAAATCTGACGAGACCTCAGTTGGGTTTTTCTTCGAGAGGATAACTGTAAATAATTAAAACAAATTGTATTAAATTATTCTTGCAAATTATACAAACGTTTGTGTACTTAAAGTTTTTATTTTCTTTGTATTTAAATGCCTTAAATATCCTTACAAAAGTAATATTTGTAGTTGCTATGTTTAGGGTTTTTTGTTTCATTATTTTTATCGTAAATGTGTAGGAACACCAATTTTGTTTTACTTTTTATCAGTCGAGTCTGTTATGAGTGTAGTGGACTGTTTATTGTTTTTATGCAATGCGTCAGTTGCTTTTATCTAAGCTTTTAATTTATAAAACATATTAAATATAACATATTTTGCTTCCGGATCTATAGCTTAATTTCGTTTAACTAACTGAGTGCTCTAGTAGACACATATTTTCACCTGAGAGCAGGCTTACCTATGGTAGACTACATTGCTTTCGGAGATAACGTAAATTTTTACTAAATTATTTGAGGTTATTGCAAATTCTATAAAATTTTATTATGTAAATGAAACAAACATGTACATTTTGTCTCTTGTCGCGACTGGATTCAGAAGAATATAATTTAAATGTATCTTGATTAATTATTAAAAGATAACATCTACATTTTTTACTTTACTTCCGAGTTCCATGTATAAAATCCAAGAAATACGAGTCTATTGGTGTTGCTTTATTTGTATTGTGTGCAAGTACTTATAATAGTGAATTTGATTCAAGGGGGTTTTATTCCTTCAATATTTCACCCATCCTTTACAATATATTCCAATGATTCGGAAGTTAGGGGGTATATTTCTAGAATACTACACTATACAAGTTATATATACAGGTCCTCCTTATCGTCTCCCTGAAAGTCTTCTATGAGTAATAGAGGCATTTACCTATGTCTATTCCTAGCTTTTATTCCAGGCGACCTTCCTATTACACGGGAATGGAAGTGGTTCCACGGAAGTGGAAGGAAGTGGAACCTATTACACGGAACGGGAATACACTTCCCTCGACAGAGTTTTATAAAATAAGAAGCCTTATGATACGTCAAATTGATTGATCTTTTATATTATGGCACTTAAAAAGGTTTCCTGGTATGATGGATCACTTCGTATTACATTAATTCATTGGTTATTTTATTTATTGACAAAATAGTTTTGTATAGATAGATAACACAGGCACAGACACAGACACAGGCACACACACACACACACACACACACACACACACACACACACACACACACACACACACACACACACACACACACACACACACACACACACACACACACACACACACACACACACACACACACACACAAACACACACACACCCACACCCACACACACGCATACGCACACGCACGCACGCACTCACTTACACACACTCACACACACATAGGAAGTAGGATGTTTAGACTTAATTAAGTTATGGGCAAATATCGTACAGTTGTTTAAATTTATTAACTATGCAAATTTTAAATTAACTAACAAACATATAAAAATATGAAATAAAGGGATGTAGTGTAAATATTTCTGAAACGACGACTTCACATTCCTCTTAATAGTCTAAATTGGTATTAGAACGAATAAAATGGTATAGGATTGTAATAAAATAAAAATAATAATATAAATAATGATATAAAGTAGTAAATAATCAGTCTAAATTTAAACTACTTAACTAAGTGAATACGTAATTGCTTACTTTCTGACGCGTTTCAAAACGATCGTTCCTTTTACGAAGCTAACACTCTACTCCTCGTAGAGGGTTAGCTTCGTAAAAGGAACGATCGTTTTGAAACGCGTCAGCAAGTAAGCAATTACGTATTCACTTAGTTAAGTAGTTTAAATTTAGTTTAATCATTGAATTCAAGATGATTACATCAAGAAACTTAACTAATCAGTCTTAGACATTCAAGATAAAAATGAATTAAAGGATGGGAGTATTGAGAAAATCATTAAATGGGAAGAATGTTTCAAAAATTATTGTCAAAAAAACATTTCTTTAAACTTAAAAAAATATTTAAATAATTAAATCCACAGTGGAGCTAAAACGTCAACTATTGATTTGGCGTTAATTAAACTAAATATAATTTTTGTTATACAAAATTGTTCAATTGCATGTCTATTTAGTTATAAGATTTGACAGATATATTTAGTATGTGTTGTATAAAATGTACGTGAATCAATATTTAAGATTAGCAAAATCAAATTAGAAGCTTCAAGTGAACACACTTTAACATTTTTCAAGTAATACGATTAATTAAATGAGTATTTTTGTACTTGACACATCACTTCGTATATTTTTCGCAATACGAAAAGTTTTCGCATATCTTTTTGAGTTATTAGGCTTCAATTAAATTAGTAACGAAATTCCTGCAGGTTTAAATAAATAAACTTATTGTTTTACCAAGTTAAAACATGATAAAAATGTAATAAAATGTTGATAGATTGGGATACTGTTATAAAGAAATTCACACTTTGGAATTCATGAAAAATTTGAGCTAGCATAAAGAAAGAGTTGGATTTTTTAAAATAAGTCTGGAGATATATTCCACCCGCAGATCCTTTTCGACATTTCACAGGTGCCTGTAGAAAAACTGGTAATTGAAATGGGGGTATAAACGAAAAAAAAATATTATTCCTAATTTTATGTATTATTTTATGCAATATGATTATTAGTAGTATAATATCGATATACTATACATCTCCATTGTATGTGTTTTGGCTATATATTAATATAATGTATCTGGTTGCTTTAGATTATATACAAAAGATTGGTTCTTGCACTCGGTGGAGTCCCGACAGAAGTAATAACAAATAGAGCTAATAGTTTAGCAAAAGTTTCAACGAAAACCACCGAGAATATAAATGTACACATTTTTCACATCTTTATTTGAGGAATGTATTTAATGAAGACTAAAATTCACTGTAGTTAATAATAAAATATTGTGGGTAACAAAAACATTTATTAGATGCTTACAGAATACATATTTTTTTTAACCATTCAAATCAGTTTTTTAAAAAGTACAAGAAGGGGCTGGAAATGTGTTACTTTCAAAAATTGGATTAAAATACATGAGTGATTATTAACTTTGTATTGAATTATTTGTATTGAGATTGATCAAAATTTAAATAAATTAACATATTTATAAACTGATCAAAACTATTTAATATTAATCTACGGGTAAAACGGCTGTTCTACAACATAACCAAAAATACAAAATAAGCTGTTACATATCATATGTTGTAAAGTAAATACAAATCAAGTTACGAGTTTCAGAAATAGCGTGACGCGAAAGCAATGATTTATTCCATGTTTTGTTTACCGAGCGTAAGGACGCTATCACGTCAAGAAATAGGAAACATTATTAGTATGTTTAATATTGTGAGAAATGGATGTCTAATAAACGCACTTCCTTATGTAACGCTGTTTACCGTACATAAACATAGCCAACTGGAGGGACGGAGGTGATGGCCTTGACGGTTCAAAATGCCACCTCACGATTACGCCCTTAACGTCACGATTCGGTGCTGTAGTTACCTCCTCTGCCCCGGTTTCTGGAACAGTCTCATTATCCTCAGACAGTCGATAGTTAAATTTCTTAAACGATTTTCGTAAATGATTCATTAGTAATTTGTTCACGATTTTAAAGATCGAGAGTGAAACGGCCATTTTTCTGTTTTTGCGTAATATAAATACCCGTAAAGCCAACACCCGAGGCAAGGAGGTATAATGTAGATTTTAAATCTCTTTCATAACCTTTTTTTTGTTACCATCGCTTTAAAACTAATATACTGCATATATTGAATATAATATTTTTTGCCATATCTAACGTTGTGAAATTCTTAACCATAATACATCCTCTTGTGTATCTCCGCAATGAACCAGCCTTAACGTGCAAGACCAGATGAGGGACGGAATGATTTTTAGTCAGTCAGAGAAGGAGGTTGGTGGCCTTTGTGGATAGGCAAACAACCAGACGAGAGATGGTTGTCTCCATACCAGAGAAGGAGGAATTTGACGACTTTCGTGGATAAGCAGCATCTGACCAATAACCTTGGCTGAGGATAGGGTGCGGGCTAAGGGGTTTGGTGTTTGAACTAGGATTGAGGAGTGTCTTTTCAAGATGAAAGTACGGTTGTTTGGTTGGGAAGGATAAACTTTTCCTGACGAACGTCACCATTTAGATAAGGAAAGATGCAGGAACGGTGAAGTCGTTTGAAATGCTGGACACTGTGGGAGAGGAAGAATGTACGTCGGTAGTTGTTAGGCTTTGGAAGAAGCTTCATACGGTAACAGCTAATGGTACGTGCAGCCGGTTAGTAGAATTGAATAAGTGTGAAGGTAAACCATGAGAATTGGATAGGGGAATGTGGAACAAATGTATGCACGAACCGGGGATGGGGAAACGACAGAATTGAAGACCAAAGACAAGAGGGAGGGATCGTTTTAAGAGAATAGGTGTCGTAGTATGGACATATACACCTGTGAGAGATGGAAAAAAGAAGAGGGCTTTAAGGTCAACGTTTAATCAAAGAGAGATAACTGACGTAGAAAAGAAGGAAACAAACAATTTAATAAGAAAACTAATACAGACACACAATAAATAAAGTTTATTGCATCATACCCGATTTATCATTTGTCATACTCATTATCATCACATCTTCGTAGTCAGTGGTTAGAACCACAATTTACAAGTAATATATAGAGCTACAAACTACCAAGGAAATAACTTTTGTGAAGTGAAAATATAAAGAAGGATTTGTACAAACGAGTTAAGCTTAGGAACGCTACATTATTGCAATAACCAGTGCAATGCCAAGACCTTCTGGAGGCTATCATCTGACTAATTGCCTGGAATTATACACCGCAGCTGTCATAAAAGTTACTACGTGCTTCATGAATCAGAGCACAAAATGCCAATGACGAAGCGGTTGGAATGTTACAGTACTAAAGCGTTTATTCTTGGTTGCAGTACTCCATGAGAAATGCTTATCCTGCAGATATTATAAATGTGACGTAAAGTGAATGTATATCAGTTACGATGACACGCACACACTGACACTCTAGCACACATACACACACACACACACACACACACACACACACACACACACACACACACACACACACACACACACACACACACACACACACACACACACACAAACACAAACGCGCACACGTGCACAAACTAACAAGCTCGCACAAACATACATACAAACAACACACAACACACACACACACACACACACACAAATACACACACACACACACAAACGCGCACACGTGCACAAACTAACAAGCACGCACAAACATACTCACAAACAACACACACAACACACACACACACACACACACACACAAACGCGCACACGTGTATAAACTAACAAGCGCGCACTAACATACATACACACAACACACGCACACTACACACACACACACACACACACACACACATACACACACACACACACACACACACACACACACACACACACACACACACAAATGTGTAATATAAAACAACGGTATAGTAGTAATCCAAGTGAGCAGACTGAAAACGGCAAATGTCACCGGTGGTGCCGATTTGGTGCGAGCCCAGACGGCTGCTGAATGTCGCACGGGTTGTGGGGCGATAAGTTACAGAAAGAGGTTCTAACATCTTCAGGGGTGGATATCCCAGCCCCAACGCTTGCTACGAACTTAGAAGAAAAGAAGTGGGCGAGGAATATGTCTCACGAACAACAGGAGAAGAGTACCACAGATAGAATTTTCAACAAAATGAACGAGATAATAGGACCGGCCAAAATTATTTATAAATCAGTTAAAAATAAATTGGCGGTCATATTGATATACATTTAAAGGATTAGATACATTAGAGAGGACATCGCTTAAAGAAAGTAAACTTTAAAGACGATTTAAAAAAATATAGATTTAAAGAATACGAGTAATACACGCCGAAGGCAGTATTCAGACATAATTCAGGTGGATACTGCTAGGTAATCAGGTGGATTTCCTGTGGAAATCTTTGCAGACTGATGCTTAATATTAGGGGATCGAAGGAGTGTAAGAGGAGACAGATATCTTCGGTGGTGCATTCACAACTCCTATATCCGGCACCCATGTGGGCTCCTGCAATGGAAAACGGACAGCTAAAGAAGAAAATAGTTTCAGTGCTGAGAGATAACGCGCTACAAATAGTTTCTGCATTCAAAATGGTATCTGATAGTGCGGTGCTAGTACTTGCTAAAACCCCGCCAATATATCTACTGGCTAAAGAAAGGAAAACAAATTATTCGAGTAACTAAGCGGTATTAAAGTTAAGCAGAACGAACAAGAAAGTAAACGTGCAAAGGAAATAGATAAGCAATTTGCTAGAGGACGCTTATTGGAGCGCTGGCAATCGGGTTGGAATGACTCCAGCACTGACAGATGGACATACTGCTTAATTCCCAGTCTAACATCATGGATAGAAATTGGGCATGGGGAAGTGAACTACTATCTCACACAAGCGCTCACTGGACATAGATGTTTTGGTGAATTCTTTCATAGATTTAAATTACGTGACACATCTCAATGTGAGTTCTGCGAAAGCTTAAACGATGACCTCGCGTAGGCATTACCATTAATGAATATCCACTATGCTAGAAAGTAAAAATAAGTGAAACTATATAGCAAATATCATAGGGATGATTATGTTAGAAAAAATTAAAAGAATAAGAAGCCAAATGAACAAGTAAACGTTTTGACAAGTTGAAACAGCATTTGCTGCTGGCCACGTAGCCCCTGAAAGTAGTTCGTGTTGGAGGTTTTTGGTTTTTACTACAGTTAGAGTCTGTAGTCATGAAGTAATGCTGACGTCAAAATCCCGTGCTGGGCCTTAACGTCATGAGGAGTTTTTGCTATTGTAGGGTTTGTAAGATCAAAGGTCAAATCCACCAACTTATTCTCAGAACCACTTCCACCCCAAACACATATACACTCACAGCCATACACAACCAAATACACACACACACACACACACACACACACACACACACACACACACACACACACACACACACACACACACACACACACACACAGACACACACACACACACACACACACACACACACACACACACACACACACACACACACACACACACACACACACACACACACACACACAAACACACACAAACAAACACACACACACACACACAGATGTAAACCCCTCAGATTCATATCCTTATTTCTTCCATACTAGAAGGTTTTTTCTTTACCTTAATCTTATACAATAATACAGTCCATTACCTTTCAGTGGTAGACAGTTGACTATGTTTAAATAATTGAGCGTCGGAGAACATAAAAACACTATCTTCTCACCCATATCCCAATTGTGTAAGTGGAGGCTATTGGGAATATGGCTGTCTTTAATCTAGATGTTCAGTAGAGGTATTTGAAAAATCGACAATAATTTTTCCTTTTCCCATGAAATTATTATTATTTTTAATAATCTGCTATTTCGCTTCATTATACATCTCATTTGATTTCCCGTACCTCCATTCTGTCCCACACCGGGGATTGTAGGTTCCTATTTTAAATCCACATATTAACAATCCTTTCATATATCTCATATGCGATAATAATCACACTGGCTGAACACCAAAGAAATATCTATGTTAATTCTACTTATGTTAAGAATAGCGAACCTGGTTTTTTGTTTAGGTTAGTGGGTATCTCTCTACCCTGTATAAAAGCAGTAAGTAAGTCTGCTCTTGAGATAACTTGCCCTTTCACCCAGTCCCAGCAGATTTTTTAAAAACGACGGCAAGGGAGGCTGCAGCAGCCATTTTCTATTAGGTCTTACCATTCTTAATATTTTTAATTTTTATTATCAGGAATTACATAAGCATATGCATCACATAACACAGTAGCTATATGTAATAAAACAAAATAATGTTAAGGTATGTTGGAGTGAATGTTTGCTCTAAATATTTCTTGGTACCTAATGTTTTTGTTGTGTGTTACGTTTTTCTTTTACATTGCTTTCAACTTTTATGATCTCTTATTTCTTCGTTTTTTGGAATAATCTTCATTTCCTTATTTTTAAAAATGATTTTGTGTTAGATTTTAGTTTATTAATCGGGATAACAGATAGAAGCTTCTTATCATTCCGGTTGAGTGATGAAGCCTGCCTTCGAGATGACATAACTTTCCGCTGTCCCCATAACAAGAAGATCATTTTGTCCGTTGTTTATACTCTTCCGTGCAAGGAATACAGAGGTAGCACATCTGTATGACCCCGATAAAGAGTAGGTTTATTCTTAAAAGCGATCTTGCTCACTTACACCCGGTACCTGATTGTTTTATCCCCTACCTTGTCTGGTATACCACCTATATTAACACTATCGCTATCCTTTGTAGACGATAACATTGGTGCTTGCTAAAAGCAGTAGCCATAAACCTTCAGAAAAAATGTTTCTTGTTCTTAAAGTACGAAAAAGATTCATAATGGAAATATGAATACTTTAAATTCACCTTATTAAGTTTCAAACATTCTAACAGGTTATGTTAGCTTATATATGCCCTTTGCCCTACCAAAAAATAACAAATTGTAAATATTAGATCTTGTTTAACCTAAATAAAAATGTTGTTTACTGTATAATTAGCCGACATAAAAAAGGAGGAGGTTTTGCATTCAATTGTTTCACGAAAAGGTTCTGAGCGAAAAGTACTGAACCAATCAAAGTGATTTTGCTTGCAATTGAAAGGGGAAACCCTACCGGTGGTCTTACTATAGTTTCATCCCGATTCATCAGATTAGGAGACAATACGCCATTTTAACTATTAAAAAAAATAATGAATAATAATTATAAAAAGTTTAATAAGCAAAATAATGAATCACGGCATTTATTTTTACCATATTATGCATTATATAACCATATATAAAAATAATATAGAAAAAATAAGTATATACTAATAGATTTTTTTAATTTCTTGTTTGAGAAAGCTTCATCGGATTCTAATGAATGCATTTTCTTCATGAAAGCGGCTTTTTTCGATGGTCAACACATATTGATATATAACTTAGAATAACTTGAATAAGATAAGCCAAAATAAAAAGCTCTGAAAATATGATTTAGTTCATTAATCATAAACGAGATATTTAATAATCCCTCAAGTAAAAACTTCATTACTTCACTGATAATTAACAGATAAATTCATTAAATATAACTTTAATATCAATTTTCACTTAATTGTTTTATTAATATTTTATATGTATAAAAAGTTTTACTAATAAACAAAAAAGATATACCTATATTTACCTGAGATATTTCATTGCATGTTTTTAAAGTGAAATGAAAAAGAATAATTGCAAGACAAGAAATAATATGTGTGTATTTTAGAAAAATCCATCAAGAGAATTTCCAATATAAATTACTCACTTAATTCGTTTGACAACTGATATGTTGTTCGTATTGTTCAAGGGCGTGTCAATTATTTGAACAACGATCAAGCAATATGATTAGAGAGAATTAAGGAAATTCGTATGGATAAATATTGGCAATCTTTGCAACATAATCAACGGAATGAAACGAATTCGATTATAATTTAGATAGGAATTAGAGATCATACCTCTAAAAATGAAGAAATTAAAATAAAAAAAAATTAGTGCAAAGTAAAAAATTCCAATAACGAAAACATAATTGCTGATTATGGGTGTGATGATAAGCTTATTACCCACACAATTTCGTATTCGACACCGTAATCATGCCTGGTATTTGCTAATCCATCAAATCTATTGTAAACATTTCCTAAACAATCAATTTTTTGATTGATTTCCAATGATTAATTATATCACGATCCAAAAATGTCATTTGTTCGATATTATGAGAGTATGCGGAACGATAATTGATCTTTGTTTTCGGAAAAGACCATCCAATATTAGATTTTGTCCGATAAAAAATATGTGGTTGCATATTTTTCTTCGAGATATAATATTGCGGACAATTCAACCTTCTTTGAAAGATTTACACGGAATTTGATTAGTGTAGATGCTTATGAATATGAGAGATAATATCTCCCTAAAACTTTTGTATAATAAATTTAATAAACTTCTTATACTTATAAGTCTATGGAAGAAATTATTGAATATCCTGTATTTATATCATAATTACTTATTCTATATGCCAAGATGCTCCAACATCATGTAAAATCCCTTTATTTGTGACGTTCAGTTTGCTGAATATGAGTCCAAGTATTCAGCGCCTTCTTTAAAATTTTGTAGGTAATAAGCTTATCATAAATTATGTTTACGTTATTGGAAAATTATTTTTCCTTTTTAGTAAGTAAGATTTATATATCGGTTTATTTAAGTAGGTTCTTTCTTTCTAAAAAACTTTTATATAATAAAACGAGTTATTTATTGTTATTTGAATGTAGAACAAAAGTATAAATACGTATAGTTGTTATATTTTACGTAATAGCTGTCATGATTATCAAGTTTTTAAGCACTGTGGACCAATTGTTTTAACAAAATAAATAAAATCCACTAACCATAATACAAATATCTTTATTTTACTAAATACAGTAACTAAAGTTTTTAGTAAAATAAAGATTTTTATATTGTGTTTAGTGGGTTTTATTTATTTTGTTAATGAATATTTCTGTTTAAAACAAAATGCCAGTTGATTCCGTTCATTGAAGATAAGTATACTTTTCCATATTCCCCCCCCCTTCGCACGAGGCGGTCCCCATTCCTCACAACGTACTTGCATTATTGAAGGACTGCTTTATACAGAACATGTGCGTACTTTGTGGGCGCGCGTGCAACATTTTGGCAACTCTGACGAAGTAGAGATACGTGACAGAGATGGTAGCAGCATGACTAAACTGCCAAGGAGTCATTTTGCCTTGCATATAAGTTACAAAGTTTAAGATTCACCCCGACAACTCTAAGTTTGTACGTGATTTAGGGAAGAATTTACTTCGCGGAAGGTGGAGAAAGTGTCCGCAAAACTAGTATTGTTACAAGTATTCTGTTAATATTTTTAAAGTTATAATTAAACTTTAAACAATTTGACAATTGTTTGTAAACAAAGGGTGTCAACAACATTATTGCTAAGAAATAGATAATGCATTAACAATTTTGTTGTAAAAACGTTTAAGGTGACTCGAAAATTGAGTTTCCAATTTTACCGATAACTTAAAGTTACGCCTTGCATGGCTTTAAGAAGGAATCTTGTATGCTTTAGGCCTATGTCAGGGAAGCGACCTTTACTACGCAAGTACTATTACCAGGGGGACTGACATAATAGTCAGGGGAGCTCCATGATCGTATGTTAGGATTAAGGTGGGATGATACGTTCTCAGGTTCTTCTATCTCAGATTTTCGTTTTATTTAAAAATATTTAAATTAAAACACGACTCTCTTTTACTGCATTGACATGCTGATGAAAAGAAAGGGTGGGGCTGCCTCAACTTAAGACTCCGGGTAAAGGCTAGACACTTCTCTTCACCCCGGTTGTGAGTACGTATGCTTCAGATAAGAGTCTCTGCCTACGAGCTGCCACAATTGCCCCAATTTCCATTACCAAAGGATCATATTATGTCCCTATCTTGGTCGCACCTAATTCTATTTACCCTATGTTATTCTTACAATGTGGAAAACTGGTTCATTTTTTGAGTTTTTGTAAGCAAGTTGTTATTAGTAGAAAGAATCTGAATGAAGCTGTAGATAAATTACACCTGTAAAACCGATAGCCAGTGTACATTGACGAGTCAATCACAGGAGACGCAAATTTAACAAAAGGAGTTAGATATTAGCAAGTGTATAACGTTTGTATTACATTCTCAAGTATCAAGGGTCAGTTAGAAAATTATTAATTTTGGTGGAGTGAGCTTGACAAAAAATAAGTTTTTTTTGTGTATTTTATAGTATTTAAAGTTGTTTTTAAGTATTTTATACAATTATTCAATTAAAGATAGGAAGATAATTTAAAAATGACTTAGGAAAGAATAAACCGGTCATTGCGTACTCCTACCTTCTTGTTAGTGGTAAAGAAAAGGGGTTTAAAATTAAAACATTGTCTATAGCAGGGAGCTTAGTTTATCTGTAAATCCGCGAGATTATCCTCTGTCATATGATATGCAAACAGGAATTGGGTTTTTAATCTCTACAACTCTGCTTATGCTGATTTTTATTTCCTATTTTCTACAACAATAGAGAACTACTTACCACATCTAAAATTCACTATAAGGCTGTCACATCCTCTACCAATACCAAAAAATAACCTTAAAAATCAGTAATTCTAATCGTGTTTTTTTTTATAAAGGAGGCCAATTGCGATACTTTTGGCTTGGAAATTTAAATTAGCCTACAACATTTTTCCTAAACTACATCCATTACATATTTTTGAACGTTTCCTTCCATGTTACCATGTAAACAAGATTCTGGTTTTTTAACCAACAAGGAATTGAACGGCATATTTTCGCTTTAAATTATAAAAACATTCTAATTAATTAGTTAAAATACCACGATTTATGAAAACCTAAGATAAACCAAATATCAGCACATAGTTCAGGAATTACATAAATTTTGTACAGATTATTTAATTCTATTGATCTGTTATATTTAACGAAATTTACTATTTCCTGATGGGTAATATATGTACTATGAACTCCAACGTAGTTAAATAACTTAAACAGTTACAAACCTATATTAAATTGAACTCCAACGTAGTTAAATAACCTAAACAGTTACAATCCTGTATTAACTTGAACTCCAACGTAGTTAAATAACCTAAACAGTTACAAACCTGTATTAACTTGAACTCGAACGTAGTTAAATAACCTAAACAGTTACAAACCTGTATTAACTTGAACTCCAACGTAGTTAAATAACCTAAACAGTTACAAACCTGTATTAACTTGAACTCCAACGTAGTTAAATAACCTAAACAGTTACAAATCTGTATTAACTTGAACTCCAACGTAGTTAAATAACTTAAACAGTTACAAACCTGTATTAACTTGAACTCCATCGTAGTTATATAACCTAAACAGTTAGAAACCTGTATTAACTTGAACTCCAACGTAGTTAAATAACCTAAACAGTTACAAACCTGTATTAACTTGAACTCCAACGTAGTTAAATAACCTAAACAGTTACAAACCTGTATTAACTTGAACTCCAACGTAGTTAAATAACCTAAACAGTTAGAAACCTGTTTTATCTTGAACTCTCGACGCAGTCGTTACTTAATTTAAAAAAGATCCATTTGTAAGGCTTTAGAAAAACAAATATACTAAGACACTAAGCCCACTTTAGTGACTCTCTGTAATGGCAGAAAGAAAGCTTAGTTTTGGGAAAATGGAGTCTCATTTGAAGGAGCTAATATACTTTGGTTTTTTAAAAAACTTTATGAACATAGTTATGTAATTTGGCGAGGATATACGTCTCTCTTGTCCCCGATAGAGATTAGATTTATCAGATATTTTTTTATTTTAAGGGCACTTCCTACACCAAGGGCATTTTAAGCCCTCAATTTTATCCTTTTAGATTACTTAATAACAGGGGTTAAAGGACCTAAAACATAAAAAAACTTTTAAAAAAATTGTAATTGTAATCCTAATGCAATTGAAATGGGAACAACTTGTGCTGACGATTTTTAGGTCTAACTTTGAAATACATTCTTCTAAAACTACTTCATTATTTAAAATTTTAAACGATGTGTTTCACGTTATAACAAGAATCCAAACTAGGAAGTATTTTACTAAACGAAGAACTCAGCATCACATTTTTGGTTTAAATTATAATAATTTAAACATTTTAATTAGTTAAAAACAACATTTTATGATAAAAATTCAAAATATATTACAGCATTGTCTTTAAATTCTATAAATTTTATTTTTAATCATCCACATTTAAATAACTCTTGTAAAAATTTTGATCTATTATTTACTGGAAATCTAGAGATTTTAATTGCAAACATTATATAATATATTTACGATGAATGCAAACACTATTATTTTATAAGCCAAACAGTTAACATATCTGCATAGTAGTGGAATATCTTGGAAGTCATTACTTAAACCAAAAAAGGCCAATCCAGTCATGAAATATTACCAAATTTTTAACTTTTATATTTTTGTTCTTTTTTATATAAATTAAAAATATTCAACTGTACATTCACTTACATCATATCCATAGGAGCAGTGAAAGGAAAATGAGTGAACTTAGATTCGTAATTTCACAAAAAATCAATCTTTCCTTTTAACTTTTGAAAGCCTAAACATTTTTAATACTTTTTATGGCTTCTAACGTTTTACCTCTTCCTGATTCTTTTCAAATTTCGATGGTACTCATAGCTTTCATGTTTTTTACTTTTTTTTTAAAATTTGGGTCTTGATTAAAATTCTGATTAAACAACTGACACTCTTGTCAATCAAGTGTTGAGTATGGATCATGGTGCGATGAGGTTTTTGGTGTTTTATCTATAGAATCATAGAGCAAAAATTTACATATTACACAGATGTGTTGTGTTTGTTATTTGATAAGATTAGACACCTTAATTCGTCCTTGATAGAAAGTAGGGAATTTAATTCAGGCGTCTTAAGAAATGCAACCTGCAAACAAACCCTTTCACATTTCCTATACAGACGTATTTTATGCAAGTACTAACATCTTATTCACTATTTATAACCCTTTTCACAAAAGCATTTTTTATGACATGAAAATTAGGTAAAAACTCTAAGTCCTTCCTGATTAAGAGAGATCCAAAACCTTAACCTTAAATCTCCTTTTTATGAACTATCATCGTTACATACTGTACTTTAGAAGCGTCATAGTAAAGTTGAAATGATTATAAAAAAATAATATTAAAGAATGAATTTTACTTGGATAAGGTCTATCATGAAAAAGGTAAAAAGACACTGCATACAAAGGTATATAGTAAAAAAAGATTTAATTTTCATTTAATTTAATATTTTTTTTATCGAAGTATTTCTAAATTTTTTAAAAAAGCTTTGCTAAAAAAACCCAACTGAGGTCTCATCAGCTCTGGTCTATTATTGAAAGAGAGTTAATGTCCGTAAAGTCCTGGTTTGTAGGATCCGTCATCGTAATGTCCAGCACCATAAGCACCGGCTCCATAGACTGCAAGACCGTAGGCACCGGCTCCATGACCGTAGGCACCGTATGCTCCGGGTCCGTAGTAACCTCCGTCACCGGCGGCAGCGGCGGCGGCGGCAGCAGCCTGAAGGCGACCAGGCTGGGCAGCCTTGAGAGCAGCTACTTCAGGGGTATCGGCCAAGTAACCAGCGGGAGTTACAATAGGGTTGGCCAAAGGTCCGTGGTATCGTCCTCCGTTTCCGTATGTGTTGTAGGCAGCACCGGGTCCACCATAGAGGTAGGCGTTGCCATGACCAGCAGCTCCGGCATAGCCAAGGACTCCAGCATAGCCAGGGACTCCAGCATAGACTCCAGCATGACCACCGGCTCCAGCGACAAGTGCGAGGTGGGCGGCCTTAGCTGCGGCTACTTCTGGAGTGTCGGCTAAGAAACCGGAGGGAGTGACGACAGGAGCGGCGAGAGGACCGTGGTATGATGCACCATGCCCTGCATAATACCCGGCTGAGGCATAGTGCAAGCAAAGTGCGGCGAGGACGACTACTGACTGAAACATTCAATAATATATAGTTATAAATAGATGTAGTAATAATCTTAGTAATAAAAGCTTAGGATTATTTAATGCTAAATATTTTCAAACAATATTTTTCTCATTCTTTTATTAAAATATGTTACTTATGCACTAATTTCTTCCTTGGATTATAATTTTATATATTTTTCAATTTTGTATTTAATAGCATCGTGTGATTTATGATTAAAGTATATTCTGGAGTGAGTATAGACAGTTTTAATTAAATTTTTTATAAACATTGCTTCCTTTGCTGAGCCTCATCTCCGTCAGAAATACCTACGCGGTAGTAGAGCGAGTACACACACGTTCTATTGTCCCCTGTGGAGAGTAGGTGGTTACACTACATGGACGAGCTACAGCCCTTCCTTATCTTCCTCAGAAATACTTACGCGGTAGTAGAGCGAGTACACACACTTTCTATTGTCCCCTGTGGAGAGTAGGTGTGCTACACTACATGGACGTGCTACAGCCCTTCCTTATCTCCCTCAGAAATACTTACGCGGTAGTAGAGCGAGTACACACACTTTCTATTGACCCCTGTGGAGAGTAGGTGTGCTACACTACATTTACGAGCTACAGCCCTTCTTTATCTCTCAGGTTAGGAAGTTTTATGTTATTTAACTATTCCGATATTTATAATCTTTTGCAAATACTTCATAAACGGTAACAGTGAAACTGGTTGAACGTTGGAAAACGAAAAAGAGAAACAAATACCTGTTATACTAGATGTATAATGGACGGGGTTTTCAATACATTTTTAACAGCTAACATTGCTACCTTAGTAACCGTCTGTGTCGTAAAGTATTACGTATATCTTGAAAAGTTTTTGTGTTTTATATTTTTATGTTTCTGAATTTTACTTTTAAATGTTATTAGTTTAATATCGTCTTGTTTACATTATTGTAAAGTTATTTTATTTGTTAAATTTTTTTAACTACTGTAAATAGCACATATAGGCATCAGTGAGGCTGAGATTGAAGATGTGAAAACTTTATGTTAAAAGTTAGAAGCTTTCCTTGAATGTTCGTATATTTTATAAATATATAAAAAAAACTAAGATTAAAAAATGATAATATTGACTTGTATAAACAAATTTACATTTCTTTAGGTGTACTTCTTCATTATTGAGGTAAATTTATTACGCATAAGAAAATTACTTTCTTTGCGCTCCATTTTTGCCCCTCAAGGGAATCTTAGATCCACCCCTTTCCAGATATATAAACCCGCATACACGAACCGTAGCTAACGCCAATATCCCAGATCGGGGATATTTATATTCTAACTTTAATCTTAACGATTAATGCTCAGGAATCGACCCCTGTGCCTCGTCTACAAGCCCCCATGAAGGTCGAACACCTAAAAACCACACCTCCCAAAAATCCATTCCGAACCAAATTTGCCCAACCCTTAGTCAACATTATATAATTGTTTAGCACCAAACAACCAAGTGCAAAATTTAAATGTACATGACCATCACAAAAGCCTCTAAAGCTATCAGTCAACGAGCCACTGTCACTATAAAGTCAAAATTCAAACATTAAACTGCTGTAATTGAGTTTTCAGAGACAGCTCGTAACAGGAGCGAGAAAAAAAGAGAGCTCCGTCTAACAATCCAAGAAACTACGATTAGTGTTTCAGACTATGGTAGGTAGGCAATTCACCTTTCTATTTTCCACTTTAAAACACCACAAAATGTATTTAGTATTATCTTAAAATTGTCTATCCTTAATTGAAAGTTGTACTAAAATAAGAGTGATTAGACGGTACTATATCGTCTGTTTTTTTTTTTTTTTTTTTTTTTTGTATTCTACTTATATCCGTATTTTGAGGTTATTTGTCCTGATTTAATTCTATAAACGTTAGAAATAATACAAATCTAATGGCGTTTGTTTTTGTATTTAATTTCAGCTGTAAAATAAATCAAATGGGCAATTGCCTAAAGTATATGAGGGATTATTTTGGTATTAAATGAGAACAGCCATTTCGAGAGATGTATTGAATTGTCAACTCGAACCTCAACAATAGGATCCACCTGTTGGAACTGACGTTACACAGACATTCCACAATGAAGGTTATAAGTTTTTCAATTTTATTACCAGGCCTACCCTTCTATTCCTATTTATTACCAGGCCTACCTTTCTATTCCTACTTATTACCAGGCCTACCCTTCTATTCCTACTTATTACCAGGCCTGCCCTTCTATTCCCATTTATTACCAGGCCTACCCTTCTATTCCTACTTATTACCAGGCCTACCCTTCTATTTCTATTTATTACCAGGCCTACCCTTCTATTCCTATTTATTACCAGGTCTACCCTTCTATTCCTACTTATTACCAGGCCTGCCCTTCTATTCCTACTTATTACCAGGCCTACCCTTCTATTCCTACTTATTCAAATTGAATCCCTTTATAACTGCACAATCGAAAACAAGTTTAAAACGTCCTATTGGCTAAAACCTTTAAAACGGGTTAGAAGCATAGTGAAAAACAAAATTTATTTTTCGTGCGTATTGTTGACCAAGATGACCGGAGAAACCTTTACGTTTGGATATCGTAGTAAAACTACTGGTCCAACTTATAAGGACCTACCTAAACATAACGTTTTCCGTAATTAGGGACTCATATCATCTGTTGATCGTAAACGTTACTTTTAAAAGGTTATCGTAACATGTTCTGCAGGTTGCATTTATAAAACATTTTAAACAAAAACATTATGTAAATAAATACCAATTTCAAACCTAAAATTAATATATTATTTTGAAATATCTTTCTCATAGTTCTATAGTTCTTTTACTATAGTTCTTCTAGTCACGGGCAGACACTCTTTATGTACCGACAGAGGTAAGGATGCGATTCTTACAGAGGTAAGGTTATTTTACGATTCAAAATAATAGATGTTCCCTTAACTTATCTATTATCCATTGTTACTGTGTTAACATGTTCTTTAGAGGCGGTAATAGATATTTTTTCTCAAATAGAAACAAAAATATTATAAATAAATAAAACCTCTGAAACACAAATACGTTTTATTTAAATCCTTATGTACGTTTCGATTGCAAAGCAATCATCTTCAGAAGAAATTAATACAAGACTAACTCTTTTATCATTACAAGAATAACAGTTATTCTGTAATTAGTCTTGTAGTAATTTCCTCTGAAGATGTTTGCTTTGAGATCGAAACGTACATAATGATTTAAATAAAACGTTTTTGTGGTCAAGAGGTTTTATTTATTTATAATGAACCATTACACCACAGTTGCTCTAAGTTATTACAAAAGAAAATATATATTTTATTACTGGTTAGTACTATGATAGAGCGAATTGTATATTTATTTAATCCTCTTTGCTTTTTAAAATGGTATCGAGATACTCACCAGACTCATGATGCAGTGCTAGGAGACCTATAATCTAGTTTCGCTCAGAACTGAGTTTAAATACAAACACTCAAGGTTCTCCCTTGCAATCATATTCTTGACCCTGAGTGAATGTTGGAAACGATCTGATATTTTCATAAGAAAATATCACAGGTTAAACGGAAACGTGGATACCTGTGAGTTGTATGGATTGCGGATTATATAAAACACGACGTTGTACGCCTCAAGAATAAAGCGAACCTAATTACACTTGCCTGATAATAATAACTTCTTTTGTGAAGGGTTATTTGGAAACATAAACATTACGAATTCTCAAGGTAATTTTGCCGTAACACGAAGATTCGCCACTAAGTAAGTTCTGTGACGATACAGCCTGTGATGAGCTGGGCGCTGTCTGTAGTTGTCGATGATTCATCTTCGAGGAAGATAAACGTGACGCTAAAGACGATACTATGGCCTTGATACTATGACAGGTCATCGCCTTTTTACGCTACATAAATATAGTCAATATAATTTAACTCTATTTCGTTTATAATAAATTTTCTTAGTTGTTAATTTTGTTTTTTTTGCTCTTTAATTTATGTAACTATTATGTGAATTAAGTGGTTTTGTAGTTTAGTTGTTTATATTATTACGAGTTTTTATTTATACCCTTCATAAAATCTTTAATTTTAGATTCTTTTTCTACTTCTTTAGTGTTAGTTTTTAGTATTAAAACTTGGCTAAGGCCATAATAATTTTGATTGTTCGTCCAGGCGGAGAGAGGGATTCAACATAATTTTAAAATGGACTCCGGGTAATTTTCGTCTCTTTTTACCATTCCTTGTTTTTATTTTTACTTATTAACGTGTATATTTCTTTGCAAGCGGTTTGACGTTGTTGTATACCATGCTTTTATCATTTGCTTTCTTTCTTTTTAACCGACTTAAAAGATGGAGGAGGTTGTGTATTCTATCCGTATGTTTTTTTTCTATTTGTTCTACCATAACTTTGGAAGTATTTAACCGATTAAAGTGATTTTTTTTTGTAAATGAAAGAGGAAATTTTCCCGATGGTTCCTTTATAGTTAAATAAAGCTGCTTTGAATGAGCATCATCGGATATTAATGAATGAATTTTCCTCATTAAAAATCCCCTTCTTCGATGGTCTACCCATATTGATATAAAACTTGATATAACTCGAACGAGATTAGCCAAAAATAAATACACTGACAACCTGATTTAGTTCATTTACCATAGTCAAGATATTCAATAATCCTTAGGTGAACACCTCATTACCTCACTAAATATCAAGAGATAAATTTAATAAACATAACTTTAATTTTAATTTTATTTTCTTATTAAAATATTATGAGTTCAAAATGTTTTTCCTAATAATTATTAGAGACAGATTTATTAAATATTTATCTGAGATATAGCATTACGTTGTTTAAAACAAATGAAAAAAATAATTTCAAGATAAGAAATAATATGTAGGATTTTAGGAAAATACGTAAAGGGAATTTCCAACATAAATTACTCAATGTATTCGTCTGGTAAACTGATATGTTGTTCGTATTGTTCAAGGGCGTGTCAATTATTTGAACAACGATCAAGCAATATGATTAGAGGGATACACACATCGGAAATTTGTGTGGATAAATATTGGCAACTTTGCTAACATAATCAAAAGCATGAAACGAAATTCGATTATAATGGAAATTATAGATCATACTTCTAAAAATAAATAAATAAAAAACAACAGAACTGACCTCAAAAAAACAACCCGAATATAATTTTTACTTACTAAAAAGTAAAAAATAATTTTCTGCTAACGAAAACATATTTTATCATAAGCTTATTACCCATAAAAGTTTGAAGTCGGCACCGCAATCATGCCTGGTATTTGCTAATCCATAAAATCTGTTACAAACATTTCCGAAACAATCAACTTATTGATTGCTTGATATCCCATGACTAATTATAGCGAACCATAGAGTCTTCTCATGAATCAAAAATTTCATGTATTTGACATTATGATAGTATAAGGGACGATAATTGATCAATGTTCTCGGCAAAGATCATGCAATATGTGATTGCATATTTTTTGTTCAGATATACAGATTGCGGACAATTCAACCTTCTTTGCTTTACACGGAATGTGATTACTGTAGTTGCTTATAGAAGTAAGAGATCATATCTCCTTAATCCTTTTGTATCACAAATTTAATAAATTTCTTTCACTGTATCTATAAAATAAGTGTAAGGAAGAAATGATTGAATAGGCAGTATGTATATTACAATTAGTTAATCTAAACGCAGAAGAACTCCAGCATCATGTAAAATCTCTGTATTTGCTTGTAGTTGTATCACGTTTAGTATGTTAAATATGAGTCCAAGTAGGAGATTCGGCTGACTGCAAAACTTTGTGAGCAATAAGCTTATGATAAAGTATGTTTTCGTTATCAGAAAATTATTTTGTACTTTTTAGTAAGTAAAAATTATATTTCTGGTTTTTTTAAAGTAGGTTCCGTTTAAGAATAAATGTTATAGTAACTCTCTTCTTATACATTTATGTAACTAATGTACCCCATATGAGATCTAGTTAGTGGGCCTGGTCATGTGGGCCATAGTTCTTATCTCTATCCCAGTAAGTTTACAAAAACATCATATTCTCTAATCTCGAATATATAAAAAAACCTTCTATTCCAGACAAAAATTCAAAGTCTTTAATCTTAAAGAGGTAAAAAAAATCAATTTTAGACAAAAAAATCATATTATAATATCAAAAATATATAAAAACATCTATAATTTCAGATAAAAACCTTATATTCTCTGATCTCAAAAACATAAAAAAACTTTAATTTCGGACAAAAATTCATATTCCTTGATTAATTCTTATTTGTTATGTTTGAATAAACAGCATAAGCTTTCTTCTAAATCACAACTTTTGGCGAGGGAGACTAGTAGAGCCTACATAGGGAGACGTTTATGTATTTTTTAAACGTTTCATTGCTATGTGAAATCAATTATGAATGTCCCAAGATTTTAAACTTTTCCTTATATCATGTAATATAGTTTGAAAAGTTACCTTGCTACTTAAAAAAAAAAATTCTCAGCCTATAGAATTAACATTATATTTAAAATCATGTTCCAAAACAGTTGACTTTATTGTAAACTTAAAAAATAAGGATTTTACAAAGAATAAATAGATTTAAGTATTATTAAAAAAAAAATTAATGTTATAGTAAAAACGTTAGCCTAAATTTGGTAAATAATTAGAAAAATCAAATAGCTGAACTCAGTTGTTTCAAATGTCAGCTAATACGGTTTCATTTAAACTTAAAGTGGTAAAAAGATCATTTCCAAATACCTTGAGACAATTATTTTAAAAATAAGGAAAATTACTAAAACTAAATTAATAGGTACGTGGATAGCACCAACAAAAAAAGTTTAAATTAATTTCAACAAGAACTAATGTTAAATAGTAAGAAATAATATAGGCTAAATTCATCCAAATCATTAGGAATTAAATAACTAACCTTATAAAAGTCTTTATGAGGATATTTTTCATTAGACATTTATTGTTAGTTTTGTTTTACTTAAAAGGCACAAAACTAATAAATATATAAAACACACTTAATTTAATATTATAACTTTAAATTTTACAACCATACTCATAAAGTTTTAAAGTTTAATAAATACAGTAGAACGTTAATATTTCGGACTTCATTAATCCGGATCTGCGCATAATTCGGACAGGTTTTTGTGGTATTTTTTGATTAAAAAAAATTTTTTTCGACGTTAAAATTGTAATTATTAACGTTGAAATATTAATTCTGGACATAATACTGTACGCTTATAAGCCTTACTGTCAGTTACATACAGTAAAAGTCTTAGTCTTTTTATATCGTAATCTTGACTAGCCGCTATTCACAACATAATGGGTAAATGCGACCGTAACATGCGACAAAGTGCAGTATCGAGTTTTGTGCTTTGACTTGACATCCACATACCTATGTACAGTCAATGGCAGTGGGAATAAAAAAAATATTTTGAGTCACGCTGAAGCAGAATCACACTTAGATTACTCAGTGACTTATTTTGAACATTAGGAGGAAACAGCCTCAACCGAGCTCCTAATGTTGAAGCAGAGCTAGCTCACAAGCGCTACACAAAACTAACACAGCTGAGCATCACGTCCTTCTTTTCGGTTCCAAAAGTCAATGCCAAATATCTCGATTCAAGCGCTTCCGGCGTTTACACAATGGGCGGTAAAATATGCGTCACCGCTCCAACATAATCTCGCGTTTACATTTTAGCGGTAAAATATGCGTCGCCGCTCTAACACAATGTCGCGTTTACATATTTAGTGGTAAAATATTCGTCGTCGCTCTTATATAATCTCGAGTTTACATATTGGGAGGAAAAATATTCGTTGCCGCTCCAACATAATCTCGCGTTTACATTTTAGCGGTAAAATATGCGTCGCCGCTCTAACACAATGTCGTGTTTACATATTTAGTGGTAAAATATTCGTCGTCGCTCTTATATAATCTCGCGTTTACATATTGGGAGGAAAAATATTCGTTGCCGCTCCAACATAATCTCGCGTTTACATTTTAGCGGTAAAATATGCGTCGCCGCTCTAACACAATGTCGTGTTTACATATTTAGTGGTAAAATATTCGTCGTCGCTCTTATATAATCTCGCGTTTACATATTGGGAGGAAAAATATTCGTTGCCGCTCCAACATAATCTCGCGTTTACATTTTAGCGGTAAAATATGCGTCGCCGCTCTAACACAATGTCGCGTTTACATATTTAGTGGTAAAATATTCGTCGTCACTCTTATATAATCTCGCGTTTACATATTGGGAGGTAAAATATCCGTCGCCGCTCTAACATAATCTCGCGTTTACATATTGGACAATAAAGTATCCGTCGCCGCTCTAACATAATGTCGTGTTTACATATTGGACAATAAAGTATCCGTCGCCGCTCTAACATAATCTCGCGTTTACATATTGGACAATAAAGTATCCGTCGCCGCTCTAACATAATGTTAGGGGCCAATCTCGGTTGTAACGCCGACATTATAACAACTTATTTGGTTGGTAATTGGAATTGAGAATAGGTAATCGATTTCTTGTTATCGGCATCGATGCAAGTTTGGAATCAGTCAATATATATATATATATATATATATATATATATATATATATATAATGAACAAAAGTCTAAATACAAATGCAAGAATTTTAATTGAATTTACAATTCAAAGCTTTTCGTTGGCTAACAGTACCAACATCATCAGGAATATTAAACAATTAAAATTAACATCCTAAAATAACATGTTAATTTTAATTGTTTAATATTCCTGACGATTTTGGTACTGTTAGGCAACGAAAAGCTTTGAATTGTAAATTCAATTATAATTCTTGTATTTGTATTTAGACTTTTGTTCATTATTAATACACAAGAAAACATACTGCGATATATATATATATATATATATATATATATATATATATATATATATATATATATATATATATATATGAGTATGTGTGTGTGTGTGTGTGTGTGTCCAACATCATTCCTACTACATAAAGGTTATTTTTGTAAGTATATGTTTTATTTCCCTGCTTTTTAGGCATTCTCTGGTTAATCCGGATCGGCCCCAGTTAGTTCGAATTATCGAGGTTCTACTGTAGGTCCTAATAAATTTACGTCATAAATATAGCTTACGCCATGGACAAGTGGGTATATTAGATAACTATATTTACCGTTAACGTATCGGGAAATAATGTAATTTTCTTTAGAAGACAATTTAATATTATTACAAAACACAGAAAGAGTTGTAGTATGAAATGATACTTTATCATGTAGTTTAATCAACTGTACAATATTTCTGAATATATGTAGGAATTTGCATTCAAAAATAATTTAACAATAACCTATAAGTGTTGATTAAAACATCTGTTAGCGTTAAGCAGAGGTTACGATTAGCTTTTGGAATCTTTGAAACTCTGTTGGGAAAAGCTTCTGAAAGATACCAAATTTCTAAAATATTACTCCTGTCAGAAGAACTTTCTAGACGCACCTAAAGAAGATTACACTTCAAACATGAGCAGATTTGGTTCTTGTTTATAATTTGGAATTGCACAGATAGCCATGATTAACGGAAGAAAGGAAAGATTTTCTCAAGCACGTTTTCACCGATACACTGTAGCTTATAGATCCGCACATATGTTGTAAATATCAAGTCTTGTCTACACTGTTGAAAAGCTTCGCTTCAACAGGTAGTTTATTAGGCGTCTTTAACAGACCGTAAACGGAAACATCTAAAGGTTGTAATTTGTGCTGTGTACGAGAGGGAAAGTAATGGCAACAATGCCTGAATCGGACGCCTATACACGGCCTCGGGGGAGAGGTGGGTTTCACGGCGACCTAGTATTAACACAACCATATTCCCTTGATCGTTTCACGGAATCTATAATACAGTGCAAACACTACAAGAATGGTTCTACACTGGACTATTCTAGTGGATTGGAATTACACTTATAATTAATTTACGTGGCAAACAGCATTCTCTGCCATGAAAAGGCCCTGCAAAAGGATCAGCAAAGAAGGCAACGAGTTGCCAATCGCATTTACCCCCAGGAATAATTCTAACCTATTTCTATTTATGCATCATAACGTACTTAGTTGAACATTCAAACAGCGTAGCCTAAAGGGAATCCAATAATGCATCCTTTTTAACTCCTTAAAGATCAGATCTACTTCAGGCAAACGTCTCTTTAAAAGCATTGCTATAATTTTCTTTGGTACCAAGAGATCATTTGGTCCCTTACCGAGTTCTCTACTCTATCTACCCTTCATCGACCTTCAATTCACATATGGTGTCATATTTAGTGAGGTTAGGTCAATATCATATACCTCTTTGAATGATGTCATCTATTCTTACATAGACCTTCAGATTAGGTAAGAGGGCCCTTAAACGCATTGCTGTGAGTTTTTCATTTCTTTAGTACCAAGGACCATTTTGCCACTTCCAGAATTCTATAATCCCTCTGCCCTTCCTCGACTTTCTACGTATAAGGAGGTTCCATATTTAGCTACTTTTTTATGACACCGGATGAGGTTATGTCTGCAGTCAGGTATAACAACCATCGATCTCAGAGGTTTAACAATCAGTCTTGGTTATTATGCCAGTAAGAATGGTTACTTAGGAACCGAATGTACGCTACATCAGAATAAAATAAAAATATTTATAGTTAGATTTATTACATCCGTAAATATTACATCTTAGCACCTTTCTGAAAGGTTTACAATAATTTTTAGTTTTTGAAGTCGTTAGAAAAAGTAGGTCCCACTTTGTTGTGGAGCTAAACATCCCCGACCATGTTTTATATACGCTTCGACACTTGTTTACACTACCATATATCAACTAGGATGTTTTTATATTTTCACCCTTTAGTCAAATAATTCTTAAAGTTTAAATATAAAGTCAATATTTGGAGCTCTAGGAATTGTAAATACTATTCCCATCTATTCAACTAATTTGTGTTCCATCCGACTCCATACAGTGATGACTGTATAGTGTTGACTACTTAATTGTGCACTCGGCCTTGAGAGGTCACAGTAGGCGAGACGGAAGGTAGAAGTTTAAGTATAAATATACTTTCCTACAATCATGACAAGGACTGTTAAAACACCGACTTGTATGAGACGGTCAATATTAGATAAGTTGTATATTAAATTAGCTTCGGTATGAAATAACAAACAATCTTGAAATATGTGTAGGCATATCCTGATATCCCCCTAGGATCCTATTAACCGACTATAAATTTTAATTTTCACAAACTAAAACCCTATTAGAAGTACGGGGCTAGGATACGTTTTTATAGCTTTGTTAAAATCCTCTGCTACAGCGATTGCCTTACATAAAAGTCATACCTATTCGATGTAGGAGATCTTTTTAAGTCTTATTTCTCAAATATATTGCCATCGCCAAACGAGATTGAAATATATTGGAAGTCTTTTAACAGGCAATGTGCATACAATTATACGCATATTTTTTTTTAAATAGCTCTAAGTTTGCTATCAACATTTTTTACTTGAAACTATCCTGAAACTATAATGTTTGAATTTATTTTTAAATGAGTTTTATGTGAAATATGTTACGAAATTTACCAATTTAATTTTTTAGCCGTTATAGAATTAAAAAATCTTTGTAATAAATATAAACCAACTGCATTCTTACGTAGATCATGTGACAATGGATAAAAATTTCCAAATTTGACAAACCGGAAATTATTTTACTCGAAAAAGCATTTAATCTTGAATCTTTAAGTATGGAGATAACGTATCCAGTAGCATTTTATTAAACTTGCAGCGATAACAGGTAACTGCCCTGAGTAAAGTTGTCTTTTATCGGGTACTGTCCCGTTAAACAGCTCAGAAGGTCCAATGGGATGGGTTTATGCTCCCCTAGGACCAAGTCTCGAGTCTGAGGGTCCTGCCCTTAGGTAAGACCAACCGAGAGCGGATAAAGGTCGGATTGGACCACAACCTGGAACCGAAGTAATTAGACGGGGTATAGAGGTACGGAAACCTGGCCGTCCGGAAGGTTTTACTGGTACCGAGTAGTTTTGGAAAAGCGGCTGAACCGCCGTGCCTGGTTGGAGTTCGTCAAGGGGTGGTGACCAGTCTAAGCCTTATAGTAAGGTCGTAAGACTCTAGGATACTGGTACCACGGGTCATGGCACGAAGCCTCTCGTTTCAGGTCTGACGCTAGTCACCCAAACGGTAGTCACGAGTTTGAGGCTGGATTCGTGGGGGTTGAGGTTTTATATACTAGACTGGAGTTATTTTAAACATGAAGGGCCAAGTATTTGTGTACTTTGACAAGGCGGCAGGGTCGGAAGATATTTCTTTTCACGTTCTTCTGTTTCACTATCTTCTTTCTTTCACAACACACTGCCGCATGTTCCGTTGAACAAGAGCGATTTCGTTTAGGCCAACATGTAATAAAGTCGTTATTCAAGTACAATTAAATACTCTCAAGTGTATGCCGCATGTTGCAGTAATAGCATAAAGAAATTTAAATACCATTGTACTTGAGCTGTACCAAACATTTCTTATACGCTACATGTAATTCCAGTAACTTGAAAATAACTGGGTAATGCTTGACAAAATGGTGGTTAGCTAGCTTTGATTTTTCCTTTTACCAATTCTTACTCAACGTTCTGTTCTAAGCACATTTCTAGCGCAAAAATACATAAAGTGTTGAAAATTTACATAAGTTATTGTGTTGGAAACATGACCTCACTTCAAAACACATAAAACTAATAAAGAATGGTTTCCGTATAATCGTACAATGCTACATTACTCTATACTTATTTTTAATATGGCAATAAAGTTTTTGGCTGGAAAAAAAATAAAGCATAAACTTTGTATAAGTAAAAATGTTGCATTTGTAAAGTAAATCACGAATTCCGTTGCTGACGAGCGCAAATAAACATTTAGTTAAAAATGCCATGCCCTAAGACAACTCTGTCCCGTCTGCTAATGTGTACAAACATTTATCCTTTTTTTGCTTATCCAATCATTTTCTTATTTAGATTTATCAATAGTAGGTTTATGTTATTTTGTTATAAAGATAATAATCTTGACTGGATTTATCTAGGTATATTGTATTGTAAGTGTATATTAATGTAGTAATATCAAGGAAACATTTATACAGTTCTGAGCTTATCGCTAAATTATGTTCAATACTTTTGCAAAGTTTTGTTGCTTTCAAAATAACTTAGGTTTTTTTTTAGAATGTATATTTGACTAATGTAGGCCTAAGTGAAAAGAAAACATTCCTTAGTTGATCATCTATTAATAAAATTTGGTAGCAATGTTTATAAATGCAAACATTTTTGCACACATATGAATTGCATTACTTAGCGTACAACTTATTGTTCTCACACAGATGTATTACATCCATAGTCCAAGTCATTAAGTACTGCGTTTCATAAAATGATTATTTAATCTCTTTTTAATTACAGACCATGTAAAGCTAAGTTATATGTTACCACAAGTGAGCCTACATTGTGTACATTATAATCTGCAATTATAATGTTTGTTTTGCATATATAGGCCTAGCCATATAGCCATTTAGCATAGTTATTAGTAATTTTACATTTTTTAATGTATAATGTCTCTATAAGCTATATATTTATGAACATAATTTATGAAAGAGGCATGCAAAGAATAGAAGACCTCTGTTACCCGTTGTTTGTAAATGTCAAAAAGTAACTTTAGTCATAAATATGGATGAATGAATAGTCATCAATAATGAATTATGGAGGTGGGGATGAGATGAAAATTGAATCAGAACCTCATTATATTATATAACAGCTAAACCTGGTTACTTTGAGCATGAAGCGATTCATCAGAACAGTTCGACACGACTCCACAAAGTTGCTAAAATTATATTTGGATGACATATTTGGCCGATTATGGGTTCTCATAGATTATTTTGTAAGTAACAGTTCAATGTAAAAAAAGAAAAACCTTGAACTTCAAAGATAATGAAAGTAGTTACAAAACCTTACAGGTATGTACATTTCATTAATACAAAAACCACCATCAGAGGGTTTACAGTTAGGGAATAAGAATCATTAGTGTCGCCAATTGCACTATGGTTGTCAGAGAGTGAAAGAACTGATTATCAACCAAATTATAATAGCCTATTAAAAAGTACAAATTTACATTGTGATTTTTTAACTATTTTATACATATAAAAACAATTATACAAATTTGTCAATGAACAATATTAGGCCTACTTACAAAATAAAAATAACAATAAATTCGAATAATAAAAATATTTCTATATTTCCGTTCACAATAAGAGAAACAGAAGAATGTGGAACCGAGCCTTATCTCCTTCAGTAACAAATCACTTTCTGATTTTGCAATAAAAGTTCTCGTAAAGCTGAACTTGAGCCTGACTGGAGCCTCACCGCGTCTTCTGCACAGCTCTATCCTGTAATTTCTTTATCCTTCCAATTTTTTTCAATTCCTTCTATTAGTTCACATTTTCCTTATACATATCTTGTTCAAATTTTCAATCAGCAATAGAATTCCTTTTATTCATCCACCCAAAAACATATTTTTTAAAACTTTTAGTGAATGACACTTAATGAAAATACTGTTTTTCAAATACTATTTAACTATTTAAATTTAATAATGAATTAATTTTAGTTTTATATGGGAGAAAAACTTTTCACAAAAGGCGCAAGGTAAGTAATACAGTTATTTCAACCCATTTGGTTAAAAATAAGTGATAACATGTAATTTCATACAACAGCTGATTTTAAGTTTTAGGGTATGTGGTATAACAGCTGATTTAACGCATTGGTTGTTACTTCATTTACATTAATTGTAATTATTTAGTAAAAACAAACTGAAATATAATTTCACTTTACTAATCTAAGTAGGAATTGACTTCGAAAAGTTTTTGTTTGTATTACTTGTTTACGTTCAATTTTCACAAATTTACATTTGAATTGAATAAAATTACGACTTTCCGAACTTATAATTTATGTAAACTAATGAAATCGGGCTGACACAAAACAGGACTGACAAAATCTGGCTGCTCGATAGGTGCAAGCGATCTTCTAACGCACACTGATGGAGATGAACTTGCTAGATATGGTAGTCTATGGCACCATGAACACGCGACCAGTTAAACTTCATAGGATCAGTGGTTTTTCTTTTTAAATTATTCCCAACTATGATTTAAAACCTACTCTTTACACAGACGTAACAAATTAAACAAACTTATCGCCTTAAATGTAAAATTAATGCATCACAGGACGATATATTATTATAATGCCGGTCATTGTAATTTAATTTGAATAAGAATGAATAAGCAATGTTGCTACAGTTGTAGTTATAAGTTGTAGTAGTTTTTGAGTTATTTGAAATTTATAAATTGTAAATATTTACCTAATATATCGAGAATACTGGAGGTATTGGCAAACATGAGGAATGGCGGAAATACCAATGGCTACAAAGCCACTGCACACCTTATCACGTACATGTAATTTGATGTCAATTTACCGTTTTTTATTTGCGTTTTATAAAACATCACAGCTCCGGGACAGCTTGCTCATTAGTTTGCGGACCTACGAGGGATATTTTATTGGCTGAAAAAAACGGCACTCAGTATTTACGCAAATAACCGGTTTGGTATGTACTGGGCGGTACGGGAAAACAATCGTGCCTCAATGTCGGCCTTCTGTGATTCATTGCCAATATTTTACAGTTATCGTTTGATTAATTGAGTTTGTTTCTTTTTGTAGTGCAATTATTGCAACTAATAAATAGCCTATCATTTCTTCAGCATTGGAGTTTATACAGGACTCATTAACTTAATGCACAGCTTTACAGAAAATTAAGCAATTAATTTTTTATAGAAAATGCTCTTGTAGTTTATATGAAAATAATTACAACTTTTTAGATTACAAAATAAAAAATAATTATTTATAGGTTATTACAGATTTGTGATTGTAAAAACAATTAAAAAAAAAATTAATAGCAAACGTTTCGTAAAATCTTCCTCCTTACGTGCTGTCGTGATCACATGCAAGCACACAAGCACAAACGCGCAAATAGAAACACACACACACACATACACACACAGAAGGAATAATTTGGCCGCACTAATCAACAAGAGAATTTTTAATAATTTATTAAAATTTTTAATTTTTGTTAATTTTTCATATTATTTAAATATATTGTACTACATAAAATTAGTTATGAGAGAAGCTATAAATTGCTCATAGTCTTAATTTCCTTTAATTTGGAAATTTATTATTTGTTTTAAAATTTGTATCAGGGCGTGGAAAGAAGAAACAGGGTTAATTATTTTCGATATTTTCATTGTAAAAAATTATTACAACAATTTTTGTAGTATATTTTGTTTTATTTTTATCTTTATTTCAGTTGTTAAGTTTTTGTTTTCCATTTAAATATCTTAAAATTTTGTCTTCAAGCACCGGTGTATACTAATACTCTATTACACTTGAAACAGCAAAAAGATAAAAGCAACCTAAACTGGATTTCAAGTTATATAGAAAGCTCCAGAGGCCACTAATATATTCATATGGAAAGATGTGTGTGTATATAAATAAATAAATAAATAAATATATATATATATATATAATCATTATATTCCGCGACAAATACAATTACATTAAAACAAGAAATAAATCAAAGTATTAAGTTCTCACCTTTTTACCAGAAACAGAAATAAAACATTATCAAGACCTATTGTAAACAACTACGCTAGTAGTTCTTTATAATGCTGGAATAGTTTCGGGTGAAGTAGACGAAAATAACTTCCTATTTCAATACTACAGATAAGTAAAAACATTTTATAAACACTATAGCGACACACAGTGTGATTTTCCCCAACTAGATGTAACATTATAAAAAACTAATGACTGTCACATCATACCACTTTAATTTAATTTGAAATGATTTTAGGGAGTTTTTTGACAATGCCAGTAAAGCCGAAAAACGAAATACTACTATTAGTCAATACCTTTGTTCATGAATCGTATATATATATATATATATATATATATATATATATATATATATATATATATATATACGATTTGTAATCCTTGGAGGAATTTCTTTTTCTTGTTTTATATATACACAATTAAACGACACTTTCTTGAACAAGAATTTTTATTTTAGTTTTCTTCATACTTTGAAGCTCTTCGCTGATTGGCAATATCAGCATTAATAAAATTCTATGTAGTCATAGAACTATAAGGTACTTAGAAAATTTTGATAATGCTGAATTAGTTGAGAGCTTCAATGTATGAAGAAAACTAAAATAAAAATTCTTATTTATGAAAGTGTCGTTTAATTGTATGTGTATATATATATATATATATATATATATATATATATATATATATATACTGATACCTATTTCTTCATGGATGGAAAAATATAATGAATTGGTAATATCCGGAGTACAACAACAGTACTTCGCCCTTCAACTGTTGATTGGTTCAACTCGTCATTGCTAGATGAGATTCTAGCAAAATTCTAAACTGCGATTATATTCAATGTAAAATGAACAGATGTACTCCGGATATTAACTATTCATCATCATCATCATCATATATATATATATATATATATATATATATATATATATATATATATATATATATATATATATATCACATAAACATTAATGTAGGCCTACTTTTGAGGACATGTAATTTATGTTCTCGAAAAGTGACTCGCATATGTACCAAGTAGTGTTGCAAAGTTTAAAATAATATATATATATATATATATATATATATATATATATATATATATATATATATAAATATAAAATACGTTTTCTTGTTTAATAATTTAAAACAACATAGGCTATTCAAATACAAGAATATTTATTAATTTATATCCAAAGCTTTTTGTTGGTAAACAGTACCAACATCATCAGGAATGAAAATTACTGTAATTTTACAGTAATTTTCATTTCTGATGATGTTGGTACTGTTTACCAACGAAAAGCTTTGGATATAAATTAATAAATATTCTTGTATTTGAATAACCTATGTTGTTTTAATATATATATATATATATATATATATATATATATATATATATATAGAGAGAGAGAGAGAGAGAGAGAGAGAGAAGAGAGGAATAAAAAAAGAGAGAGATAATACTTCCATCGATATTTACATTTCTGTATGGTATATTCATTCTGATATACAGTCGTTCGTTCATTCCGTTTTTCTTTAGAAAGAAATAATTACTTTTTTTTCAAGTACTTACATAATTATACGAGTATATATAAAAAAAATATATATATAAATAGGTGCATGTATATATGTATGTTGAATCGTATTCTCTCATGGATGGAAAAATACGTTGAATAGTTTCATTCCGGAATACATCAGCTCCTTTAGAAGTGCATAAAACGCAGTCCCGACGTTTTGCCAGAATCGCATCAGCATAGACAAGGTGAACCCAACATCTGTTGAAAATGAAATTGTATTTTATATTTCACAATAAAACTTTGAACTTTAACGACAATTTTGTTTATTTTTTATATGTAAATACAATATAACAAAGATCAAAAAAAAAATTATTCATACTTTTGTCTAAGTTTTCTAAATTCGAAAAAAAAACATTGACAAAATATTCCCTGTGAAATCGAAGACTTATTTTGCGAACAGCTTCAAGTTACGAACATACTTGATACATTTCTTTGCTCCATAATAACAGATAATTTTCTGACGGACGTGTCATTATTCATTACCTTTATAAGTGTTTCTTTCGCTGAAATGATTAAGTTTACTTGCAACATAAACCTGTTGATAAATTATACATAATGACTCGTTCATAATAGCGTTGTTAATGAAGCTTGATTGGTAACGTACTGGAGTATGCACGCTACCTAACCTTCGTTGGAAGCTGCCCACCACTCGGAGTGGACGTAATGATTGGTCTTGCTTTTAACAATTATTTATCCCAAAACATAAACCCTGATTTAAAAAAGTTACTGTTAGTGATAACTTTGATTGAGCTATAAGAATATAAATTTGTGAACGAGAGGTGTTTTACACGTTGTACATATGTTTCGCTCAGAATCAAATCCTGCCCATTGAAACGCCTTTTCACACAAACACCACTAATAGTGGTACATGCTTTTGTCCGATCATACAAATCTCCATTACTCCAAAAGAGAGTAGGACTATAAGGAATCAATGCTGATAGTTCAGGTAATGTATATAACGAGTGTTTTGTGATTTCGCTCACACTGATTTAACAATTAACAACAGCGTTAATAAGTTCTTTAATCACTAATGATAACAAATTTGGTTATTAGCGATAATTAATTGAGAAAACAATACAATAATTCGAAAAAATTTCGTATTAGATAAAAATTGAATTAGAATAATTTTTAAGAAATATTTTAGACATTCATTACGAACAATATAGTATTTTAATACAAAACAAATTTAAATTAGATATAAATTTATTAAGAATAATGTTGAGAAATATTTTAGATATTAATTTGTAATCTCAACATTTATTATCTGTATTTATACATAAGTTGAAACGTAACGTTGAACACTTGAAGAGGAAGTAATATTGATTACTGGAAGGCAATATCTTCCATTACGACTCAACTGTCTTGAAACATATGACGGTGTCCAGTTCAATGAAGGTCCTTCGTAAGTTTCGAACCAAACTCATTAGAACTTTGTAACAAATTCGTTAAAGGACTTAAGGTTCACAAAGCCTTCTCGAAACCTTTCAGTATCTCTGAGGGATTAGGACTATAAGGGCTTTCGAAAAATACAATATTTTTTTCCATTTATACTTATTTATATTTATTAACAATCTAATATTTATTATTTAATAAATACTTCGGTAGTTAAATGTGGGTTTATTTACAACATTCGAAACAAGTTCTCACATATGGTTCTCGATATCAATCGTATTTCCGCCGTTTATTCATTGGGAATTAATTTAGGTTACTTCGTACCAAGATTAGAAAAAAGAATTCGCTGTTGCAAAACCTACAATTTTCATTTGACTTAACTGCTTTCAAAACAAGCCAACCATTATAATTTGCTTACAAGTATTTTTAATATTCCAACTTGAAGAACGTTAAAACCTCCCTGTATCGCTTATTTAAGATACACAACTCTTCCCTGCTTATAATTTTACTTATCCTAGGGGAGCAGCCAATAAAACGTTGTTCAAGTGATAAACGCGAAGACACACGGCAGATTCACAGTCACTTTCTTTTAGTGTTGGTACTATTTCAAAGGGCCTGTGAACTAGTCTAGAGCTACGTCGCGGTAGCAAGGGGTGGGGTTTAACTTTAAACTCTCGCCGAAAGGTGGACATTATGTGTAAGATGTAGCCCTTTCTTACAAGAAATGTCACTGTCCAAGTGATACTATATATTTTCCTAATCGTGCTACCAGGGAATCAAGGATATATTTTCTTCCTTCCACCTCTCTTTCCTTGTTCTTTTTAATACAAGGGGATGTAATGGGTACAGAGCAATCTTTAACTTCGATAAAGAGTGGATGTTCTAAAGTTATGTAATCCTGCACACATTGTACCTTAATTATATTCTATTTTCGGAGGAGTTTTTTGCATTTACCCTAATCCTTCATTGTTATTGTTCCATATCCTTTTCTATCCTTCATAGACGACTCTAGTCATATTGACTAATCGGCTTTAATCAAAACGTCTGTATTGCTTTTATTAAAATAATACAAACATTAGTTCCGGCTTAAATAGATAAAGGTGATTATGGCAAAATTTGTGCAACAAGCACGCACGCAAGCGCTAATGTGCACACATACACACAACAGCAACATTTTACGTACGAAGTATATTATAATGATGTGATTGTACAAACTGTTGACAAGTATAGTGAGATATGTTTGTATATGTCACGGTGAAAGCAGTTTTACCTTGCTTGGCGATCGGTGTCAGCCGACATTAGACCTGTGGCAGGAAAGGGCATGTGATCTTGATAAATAACCCTTTTAAAGAACTTGGCTCTTGACGATAATCAATTCTAAAATTTTATGTTATTTAATCATACATAATATCATTACTTCAAACAATACATACACGTCCGTGTACTTGACAACGGTTGCTCTTTGTTTCGATAAAAGTTTTAGATAAGATGTAGAGATACCTACATTGGGTTTCAATTATCTGTAATTACAAGTTAAAAAATATTTTATTGCAAAGTGACAGCTTAACAGACTTGAATATATTCAAGTGGGAGTAACATCAGTGTCAAGCTTCTGCTTGTATGATAGTTTGAACGATACGATCTTGGAGGGAGTTTAAAAGTGGCATTGGCAGTATTATCTACTTGTTACAACACCTTAATTTACTGAATAAAATTTATCATAACGTTTAGCTTTAGTTGGTTTAATTTAGAATAAATTTAATTTAATTTAGTTTTTTGTTTAAGTATTTAGTTTTATTTACTTAAGTTTTAGATTAGAATATTTCGTGTAGACGATGATGACCGTATTAGGTTTTCGCCGACATAAAAAATATGATATTTAACTCTAACCTCTTTAATAATGCAAGCAAATATTTTTTAAAATGTTTCAACATATATCGTATTTCTGAGAGAAGAAGCTTAAAATTAAAAACAATTCTTACACAAATTATCACGAAAAGACATAATTATGGCCCAAATATAGAGTATGTCAAACTCAGATGAGGCCTCTACTCATGTCGATTTGTTCTCAGTGAATTTCCTTGACAGTATTTTTACTTTATTACCTTAATCTTTCCTTTATATAACCTTCATAGGCGAACTTATTTAGTTTTTCACCTTAAAGCATAGTAATATTCAACGATGGGTTCCTAGTTACGCAAGCCATGATTCACGTATCCCTGAATTAAGTTCTGTTAAGGAACTATGTTCTTATAGTGAATTCGACTGTAGGACGTTAAACCCAACACATTCGTACAGTATATTCTTCTATATATCTCGGACAAAGGATAGAATCTTGTATTTGTCCCCAGTAGAGAGTAGGTCATTTACAATTAATCAATCTTTCCATCGCGGACAATGTCCCACTCTCACTCTCGTTACAAGGGGAACATCATGTTCACAGTTCTAGGACTTGGAGTAGATAGCAAAGAGTGTGGCTTCTTATTTCACATCAGCCTAACAAAACTTTCGTACAACACCTAATATTCACATTTATTTCTACACCTAAGCACTTTTGCTTTATAAGAACGGATACAAATTTTTCTCTTCGGCTGAGAGCAAATTTACGTATAATAATAGACCGTAATAATAGATCGTAAATAATAAACAAAAAAAGAACCCTATCATTAACTACAATACATTTAACTGTATAAAACAACCGTGACGTAATTTTTAACTTAAATAAATGAAATTTCTAAACCACAAATAACTTTTTTTTAAATTTAAAACCTTATGTACATTTCGATTGCGTAGCAATCTCCTGAGAGGTAATTTACAATAAAAATACGTATAGATATTTTTATTGTAAATTACCTCTGAGGATGACTGCTATGCAATCGAAATGTAAATAAGGTTTTAAATAAAGAAAAATATTTGTGGCTTAGAGGTTTCATTTATTTATGTTACAATACATTTGTTTTTCTTATTAAACCTCTAATTGAAAATCTAGTTATCCTTCTCACAATCCGTTATTTTCACCACGTACACCAAACCAACTTGTTTTTCCGCCCACAATTACACTCACAATCCAATCCTAATTAACAGCTGATCTCCACAGAAATTAAAAATAGTTCATTTAAAGAATATTCAATACAATACTACATCAAAATATACTACAGCAAAGGGCCATTATTTCCAAGAAATTCGTTATCCACGAAATCTTCTGACGTCAAGAGTGGAGCTAGGATGCACCCTTACCTTTAGAAACCTAATATTCTCCTCTGGTCTCAGATGCAGGGTCTCTTTTATCCCTCGCTTAATATTGTCTAATATATACAATATTTTCTATGCACGGTGTTACAGACGTCCCCGACAGAGCTACGTCTACTTCAGATAAACGTCCCAGATATTCATTAGTAAGTCTAGGCGTGAGCAGGCTAACTTGAGGTTAGCGGGCTTTCCCAAACAATGTCATAGTTTCTCCTAATCTCAAAATCTGGGATTGTTAAACCCCTTACGTAGTTCTACTTTTATAAAAAATATTATTTGACAGAACACCTCACCAAGATAGGTACAGAAAATATATTTACCCTAGGTACACGAATCTGCTAACAGGTTCAATCTTTATACTATTTGTGGCTTGCTCAAATTTGTCTCAACCAACACTGGTTAAGTCATAGGTAGCAACAGCTTTGGATTCCTACCTGTCACTACAAAGCCTAAACTCTTCCCTAGATACGATGAAGAGTATGAGGTTCGAAACCACTTTCTTTGCTATTATGCCACCACAACTATTTTGGTTTTTACAAAAGCACACACAAAATTGAATGAAAATTTTATGTTTGATTTAAAATTTGTAAATATTTTATTTAAAATGATTTATTGTTTCAAATATCCCAACCGGTCACTAATACAAAAACCAAAACTAAAACATTAAATATGTTACATAATTGTTTCTGACGTTTATTTATAGAGGAGTATTTATTGCATTAGAGGGTCAAGTCACTATTGTTTCTTAGTCTGCCAGCGCGCGAAAGTGAGCTAAGAGTATGTTATGATTAATTCTCCTTCACTGTTTTTAGTCAAAGCATAGAAAGTATCGATTAAATAGAAAAGCTTAGGTAGATAAACAACTCCTTAAAAGAATATAATACTGGTTTTAGTACTTAAAAATAAAAGACTAGTTGACACACGGAAAACATTTTCTCACGCTTGATATAATCATTGATAATTACATGTTCTTACATGAATTGTATTCGCTATATCAAAGCGCCTTCAAAGACTTCACATACTACTTACACTACACTGTAAAAATAAAATTTATAATATGATTCATATCTTTCTCAAATCAATTTTTTAAATAATATTCTTTGTTTTTGTTTGTTTCGTCTTACTTTAATTTTTTTATTTGCTATTTTTATAATTTTTATTAAATTTAGTTAAAGTTTTGTTCAATTCCTTCTATTAGCTCACACTCTCCTGATATATGTCTTGCACAATATTTCAATCTTTAATAAAATACGTCTTTATAAATCGAAACAAGTTCAAATACTTTTTTTAAACCTAAAGTGGATGACAATTGATAACAATTAAGGTTTTTTCAAATATCTATTCAATAATTATAAAATTATGGAGGGTTTAGGTCAGATTCGAACCGAGTATCTTCGTGTTCGAAGTCTAGCGCTTTTGGCAATGAACCAACTTTTCCATAGCTAGAAATGGGGTTTTCAAAGATGTATATACATTTTTCTTTTGCCCCATCTGGTTTTCGTCAAAACCTACATTGTACAGCCTTAAATTGTTGCTATGGTTACCACACAATGTAGAAATAGTGCTTTAGGATTAAAAATGAATGAAAAGAATAAAATAAACAAAAAAACCGGATAAACGGTATCCAACCTTTCCTCACAAACGGACAGGAAAGCGAAAAGAAACTATAACACAACGGAAGTGACAAAAAAAAGTAACAAACAAAAATAATAATCCACCATACATAGAAGGGAAAGTGGAAAATTGCAAGGAAATTGGCTTTCTATTTTGACACCTAATATTGTTATTCTGATATATGTATATACATATTTTTATCAATTGTAATTATGAAATAAAAAAAACTATAATACATTTTTTCTTTGTTGATTTCAGTAGGAATTGATTTTAATTTTTTTTAAAAAATTTTACTTGTTTTAATTTTAATTTTTAATTTGTTAGAGTCTTTGGATGATTTGAGTCTGAAAATAACACAGTTGATAGTCAGTGTGGATTTTTTCCATGGGTCTTTGGGGTGGTTCTGTAGAATGGAGGCCGAACCTACACTTCTGGCCGGGTTTACTAGTAGCCCAGATCTGGCAAGCCTTCACTATTTGAGTGACATCCTTGGCTAGAGATGGCCAATAGAAGAGTTCTTTAATTTTAAATTTGGTTTTCATAAAACCCAAGTGTCCACCGAAGCTGGAATCATGGTAGTACGCGAAGACCATGTCTATTAAAGATCTAAGAAAATATACGCGTGAGGAAATACCGAGGTGATTTTTCAAGCACAATCCATTTTTGCTGAGACACAATTTATTTGACTCGTTCTTATTTTCCAATTGATCGATTATTATTTTCAGTACCGAGTCACTTTCCTGTTGGGCTCTGATATCTGTAAATCTAGAGGGAATTGACATAATAAATTGTCAGGTTATTTTCTTTATCTGCTGCGTCTATGTCTTCAGGGTTGAATATGCGGGACAGTGTATCGGCGATTATGTTTTGCGTTCCTCGTATATGGTTGACATTAAACTTTAGTGAAGAGATTTTGGCGATCCAACACCTGAGTTTGCCTAACTGACGGGGACGTGCGAGGAGCCAAGAAAGAGCTGGATTGTCGGTTTCTAAAATAAATGTCCTATGTTCTAAATACTGGCGAAACTTCGGTACCGTGTATTACGGCATGGCATTCGATTTCGTAGGCGGATAATGTCTCTTTCTCCGCTGCCGTTAGCGTTCTAGAGGAATAAGCGATATGTTGTCTGACACCATCAGTTTCTTCTAACAGGACGGCACCTATTCTGCAAGAACTGGCGTCAGTTTGCAAATAGAAGGGTTTTGTAAAATCTGGCATTCGGAGGACTGTGGGTTACGAGATGGCTTGTTTCAGGCGTCGAAACGACTCTTCTTGGATCTCCTTCCAAAAAATTGTTTCGCCTTAAAAAAGGGTCTTCAAGGCCTTAAAAGGTTTAAGGCTGCCGCGATTTGGGAGAAATTGGGGATAAATTAAAAAAAAATTAGTTAAGCCTATAAAGCGGGCGACTGCCTTGGCGTTCTTAGGTTGGGAGAAGTTTTTCTATGTTGTTGGTCCTGCTAGGACCGATGGTAACAGCTCGGGATAAAATCAGGTGTCCCAAGAAACTCATTTCCTCTATGCCGGACTCGACCTTTTCGGGATCAAGTGTCAAGCCTGACCGGCGTAGATGCATTAGCACTTCGCGGAGATGCTATAAATGTTATCCCAGGAATTAAGGTAAGCTACCAGGTCGTCAAGGTAATTGAACGCATACTGGTATTTTATGTTCGAAAACACCTGTTCTAGAATGCGCGTGAGAACCTGCGCGCTGGTACTCAAACCAAATGGAACGCGAGTAAAAGAAGCCAGGCAGTGCAGAAGCTGGTAAGATGTTTCGACCGTTGTGTGAGCGGGATCTGGCGATAAGCAGAATTTAAATCAAAAACGGAAAATTATTTGGTGCCCGCGAACCAATTGAAACAGTGGTAGAGACTTGACAAAGGGACCGCTTCGATCACAATGCGTTGCTTTAATTTCCTATAATCGATGGCCATTCTGCTTTTCTTTTCTTTGTGCTCCTCTAGAAAGGTGGGCGATGCGTATTAGGACTTACTAAGGTTCAATAATGCCTTTATTTAGAAAGCCTTGGACATGCTCCTTAAGTTTGGACATCTTGAGTGGCGCTAACTGATATGGCTGGTATTTAACGGACACGTTGTCTTTTAGTTCTATATTGTACTCCAATAAGTTGGTAAGGCATAGCCATTTGATCAACACGTCGGAGAACTCGTGAATCAGACTCGAGAACTGTCTATGCGGTCCGGAGTCGAGATGCCTCAAATAGGACATTTCAGAAGTTGGCGCTGGGGTCTCGCTATGATTAGTGGAATTTGGGATAGGGCGTGACAAGAGTGAAATTATATTGTTGGGCAAAAACTAAACGAAACTCTCTTGGATGCGAGGTAGATGGAAACCGGGTCTTATCAATGAAGTCGGCTCCCAAAATGAAATTGCAGGACAGTTGGGGAGCCACTAAAATTTTTAATTGCCAGGTAAATCTGTCAATCTCTTAACACGACATGACACTTCATTCGTAATTTGTAAGGGTTGTTTGGATGCCATATAACAATTTGACAGGGTACCTTTCTCGAGCTTATCTCCCTTGAAAGGTTGACGGATATTATGGTTCTTACTGAACCCGAATCTAAGAGGACGGGTGTTTCGAAATCTACGATATATATTTGGAGGAACGGAAGCCTCTCATCGAATCCCGAGGGAATACCTCTAATATTCCGACTGAAGGGTTTGCTCTGACGCCGCACGGACAGCCTTCTACTAATGGTTCCTATTCGGATGGGTGCTTTGGTACTTAGCCTATGGGGCTTTTCCTGAGGTATAATGCATTTTCTTTTAAACCCCTTGCAATACCAGACGTAATGTCTCGGTTTCTTGCAGGCTATGCAGACCGGCACGGGGGACTTGACCCTTGGAGTAATGTTTGTCTGGGGTACGCGTGAATGATTTATGATTGGGAAATTTCGGGGTGGTTTAGACGAAAGACTTTCGTTTTTACAATATAGAAGACGATTTTTACCTTGGATACGAAGGGAGTCGTTGTATTGGGTGCTGGTTACCCTGCCACCTTGATTATGGTTTTGGTGATATCTGACTTGGTTTTGTTAATTTTTAAAATTTCTGCTACTTCTATTATGTCGATAATATAATTATATAAGTTTTCTTCAGACCCTTGGGGCCTGTAGAAAAGGTTCTGGATGAGGGATATTATTAACTTGCGAGGTACAAAAGACCTAAAGGGGTAGTGAGGGAAATCAGAGAAGTCCGTGTGTTTAATTCGTCTCGACTCTAGAGGCCCCCGCACATAAAATGTAATTAGAGATAGCATACTGTGTCGAATCTCGGAAAAAGTATATATATTTTCATGCATATTTTTAGAAATATTAGCATTACGGGTACATCCAACCCGTCCGCGATTAGCAGTGTGCCAAGGGGTCTTTCGACTGTGTGTTGCAATCCAGAGGAAATATGACCGAATGACTGATAATCCAGATAGAGATGTTTTACGATGCCGGTTTCTCTATGCGTAGAGCGCAGGACATCAAGCTCTAACTTTACATGTTCTCCTTTTTTCTTAGTCTGATCAAGGAGGTTACCTAGTTCAATGTCTGTAGGAGACTTAGATTCCGCCGGTTCGGGGGTTAGGGTGACTTGGTCGGTATATTTAGTATGATACTCCATATTGTTCCTCATTTTATTTTTTTTGTATTTAACTACACTTGACCTAGTAAGGGACATTTTATATAACATACATATACACACAATAATGCAACAAGGATACAATAGGCAGAAAAAATAAATGAATAAAAATATCATAGCTTTTTAATTATTCTATTGCTAATTAAAGTCGAAATAAACACGAGTGTCGAATAAGCAAAATATTTTAATTTTTAATTTGATTTTTCTAAATTAGTCAAGCCTAGTTATGTAGGAGCGGAAGAGATTATCTTGCCTGTACGATAAAGATAAGAGTAACTTGTAACTTCTGAATTCTTTGTAGCTCACAATTGCATGTTTAAACAATACTGACCTACGCAAGTCCTTCTGCGAATGATTTTCCTTATTTCAGATCACGTTTGTCTATTTCATAAAGATTAAAAAAAAATAAACTATGAATTTACTTATCATTGTCGCTAATATAGAAATATGACTATAAAAATATAGTTATATAAAATATATATTTATATACATACATATAGATTTACTCGATACATAACAAAGGCTAATAATTTTTATAAATATAAAACTGTCATTAACAATTGCAATAACATAAAAATGTTTCCATAGCAACTACTAATCATTTACACGATCATGAAAAATATTTGAAGACTTCTAAATTGTAGGTAGTTTCATTTTAGATATTACTTTAAAACCTAATTTTACTTTTTTAATGTCCTTTCTATCTTGTACTACAGCAACTGATTTACCTGATGTAAACACAGATTCACTTAAATGTATTTGCACAGTTGCATAATTTTACGTTTCTTAAATTTGCCAGTTACAAGTTCGTATTTTACATTTATCATTTTACGAGCTGACAAAAATACATATTTCCGAAAAGACTATAGAAAATTCCTTCACTATCCAACTAAATCCTATCATATATTTGAAATCCACTTTAAAATAAAAAATTTAACTAAACCTTTATAGATTTATAAATAACATACGTTTAAATTCTATACTTTTTCATTTGTTTCAGCAGTTAGAACTCATTACAGATTGTTATTCATCTTCGATTCCTTTCGTTAGTGATGTAGACTGTTCTAACAACTTTGTTTTATTGTAGTTGACGTACATAGTCAAGGCCACTCTTTCTTCAAAAATGCCTGTCCGTCTCGCTTGATCATGTGGTTTCAGCCTAAACATAGATCGTCCTCCATTTTCTGTTGCCACATCCTGTAACCACCTAAGAGGTTAGGGCATGTTAAAACTGTCGCTTACAATTTGAAGAAAAAAGAGGGAAGCAATGCTCATGACATTTAACGACATGGGACGGATAAAGACAATAACATAAAGGATGCTATTTTCAATCTACAATACCTTCTTGAATAAGAAGATGAATGAAGAGAGCTACTTCCACCAGGAACAGACACACAACACAATGCCGCTTGAGTAAGGAATCATCTTAGTTGTAACATTATGTAAAGGGTTGAGAGGCACACATTGCCTCTTCCCTATATCATTCGTATTTCATTGTAGTATTAGGTTAGTATTTAGCTCAACTACATCAAGAAGGAAGAGGGAAGAATGGCAAGACATTCAGATACATGACGGCTTGGGAAACATAACGACAGATATTTAAGGGATGCAATTTTCAAACTAAAACACCGTCTTTAATAAGAACAGGAATAAAGAGAAGTTTATTCTCAAGGTAGAACTACACATCACAATACCGCTTGGGTAAGCAGTCAATTTAGTTGTAACATTATGTAAAGGGTTGAGAGGCACACATTGCCTCTTCCCTATATCATTCGTATTTCATTGTAGTATTAGGTTAGTATTTAGCTCAACTACATCAAGAAGGAAGAGGGAAGAATGGCAAGACATTCAGATACATGACGGCTTGGGAAACATAACGACAGATATTTAAGGGATGCAATTTTCAAACTAAAACACCGTCTTTAATAAGAACAGGAATAAAGAGAAGTTTATTCTCAAGGTAGAACTACACATCACAATACCGCTTGGGTAAGCAGTCAATTTAGTTGTAACATTATGTAAAGGGTTGAGAGGCACACATTGCCTCTTCCCTATATCATTCGTATTTCATTGTAGTATTAGGTTAGTATTTAGCTCAACTACATCAAGAAGGAAGAGGGAAGATTAGCAAGACATTCAGATACATGACGACTTGGGAAACATAACGACAGATATTTAAGGGATGCAATTTTCAAACTAAAACACCGTCTTCAATAAGAACAGGAATAAAGAGAAGTTTATTCTCAAGGTAGAACTTCACATCACAATACCGCTTGGGTAAGCAATCAATTTAGTTGTAACATTTTGTAAAGGGTTGAGAGGCACACATTGCCTCTTCCCTATATCATTCGTATTTCATTGTAGTATTAGGTTAGTATTTAGCTCAACTACATCAAGAAGGAAGAGGGAAGATTAGCAAGACATTCAGATACATGACGACTTGGGAAACATAACGACAGATATTTAAGGGATGCAATTTTCAAACTAAAACACCGTCTTCAATAAGAACAGGAATAAAGAGAAGTTTATTCTCAAGGTAGAACTTCACATCACAATACCGCTTGGGTAAGCAATCAATTTAGTTGTAACATTTTGTAAAGGGTTGAGAGGCACACATTGCCTCTTCCCTATATCATTCGTATTTCATTGTAGTATTAGGTTAGTATTTAGCTCAACTACATCAAGAAAGAAGAGGGAAGAATGGCAAGACATTCAGCTTTATGACGGCTTGGGAAAAATAAGGACAGATATATCAGGGATGCCATTATCAACCTAGAAAACCGCCTTGAATAAGAATTGAAGCCTTCAATAAGAACATGAATAACAAAAATACATTCTCAAGGTAGATCATTACAACACAATACCGCTTGGGTAAGCAGTCAATTTAGTTGTAACATTATGTAAAGGGTTGAGAGGCACACATTGCCTCTTCCCTATATCATTCGTATTTCATTGTAGTATTAGGTTAGTATTTAGCTCAACTACATCAAGAAAGAAGAGGGAAGAATGGCAAGACATTCAGATACATGACGACTTGGGAAACATAACGACAGATATTTAAGGGATGCAATTTTCAAACTAAAACACCGTCTTCAATAAGAACAGGAATAAAGAGAAGTTTATTCTCAAGGTAGAACTTCACATCACAATACCGCTTGGGTAAGCAATCAATTTAGTTGTAACATTTTGTAAAGGGTTGAGAGGCACACATTGCCTCTTCCCTATATCATTCGTATTTCATTGTAGTATTAGGTTAGTATTTAGCTCAACTACATCAAGAAAGAAGAGGGAAGAATGGCAAGACATTCAGCTTTATGACGGCTTGGGAAAAATAAGGACAGATATATCAGGGATGCCATTATCAACCTAGAAAACCGCCTTGAATAAGAATTGAAGCCTTCAATAAGAACATGAATAACAAAAATACATTCTCAAGGTAGATCATTACAACACAATACCGCTTGGGTAAGCAGTCAATTTAGTTGTAACATTATGTAAAGGGTTGAGAGGCACACATTGCCTCTTCCCTATATCATTCGTATTTCATTGTAGTATTAGGTTAGTATTTAGCTCAACTACATCAAGAAAGAAGAGGGAAGAATGGCAAGACATTCAGCTTTATGACGGCTTGGGAAAAATAAGGACAGATATATCAGGGATGCCATTATCAACCTAGAAAACCGCCTTGAATAAGAATTGAAGCCTTCAATAAGAACATGAATAACAAAAATACATTCTCAAGGTAGATCATTACAACACAATACCGCTTGGGTAAGCAGTCAATTTAGTTGTAACATTATGTAAAGGGTTGAGAGGCACACATTGCCTCTTCCCTATATCATTCGTATTTCATTGTAGTATTAGGTTAGTATTTAGCTCAACTACATCAAGAAGGAAGAGGGAAGAATGGCAAGGCATTCAGCTTTATGACGGCTTGGGAAAAATAAGGACAGATATATCAGGGATGCCATTATCAACCTAGAAAACCGCCTTGAATAAGAATTGAAGCCTTCAATAAGAACATGAATAACAAAAATACATTCTCAAGGTAGATCATTACAACACAATACCGCTTGGGTAAGCAGTCAATTTAGTTGTAACATTATGTAAAGGGTTGAGAGGCACACATTGCCTCTTCCCTATATCATTCGTATTTCATTGTAGTATTAGGTTAGTATTTAGCTCAACTACATCAAGAAGGAAGAGGGAAGAATGGCAAGACATTCAGCTTTATGACGGCTTGGGAAAAATAAGGACAGATATATCAGGGATGCCATTATCAACCTAGAAAACCGCCTTGAATAAGAATTGAAGCCTTCAATAAGAACATGAATAACAAAAATACATTCTCAAGGTAGATCATTACATCACAATACCGCTTGGGTAAGCAGTCAATTTAGTTGTAACATTATGTAAAGGGTTGAGAGGCACACATTGCCTCTTCCCTATATCATTCGTATTTCATTGTAGTATTAGGTTAGTATTTAGCTCAACTACATCAAGAAGGAAGAGGGAAGAATGGCAAGACATTCAGCTTTATGACGGCTTGGGATAAATAAGGACAGATATATCAGGGATGCCATTATCAACCTAGAAAACCGCCTTGAATAAGAATTGAAGCCTTCAATAAGAACATGAATAACAAAAATACATTCTCAAGGTAGATCATTACAACACAATACCGCTTGGGTAAGCAGTCAATTTAGTTGTAACATTATGTAAAGGGTTGAGAGGCACACATTGCCTCTTCCCTATATCATTCGTATTTCATTGTAGTATTAGGTTAGTATTTAGCTCAACTACATCAAGAAGGAAGAGGGAAGAATGGCAAGACATTCAGATACATGACGGCTTGGGAAACATAACGACAGATATTTAAGGGATGCAATTTTCAAACTAAAACACCGTCTTTAATAAGAACAGGAATAAAGAGAAGTTTATTCTCAAGGTAGAACTTCACATCACAATACCGCTTGGGTAAGCAATCAATTTAGTTGTAACATTATGTAAAGGGTTGAGAGGCACACATTGCCTCTTCCCTATATCATTCGTATTTCATTGTAGTATTAGGTTAGTATTTAGCTCAACTACATCAAGAAGGAAGAGGGAAGAATGGCAAGACATTCAGATACATGACGGCTTGGGAAACATAACGACAGATATTTAAGGGATGCAATTTTCAAACTAAAACACCGTCTTTAATAAGAACAGGAATAAAGAGAAGTTTATTCTCAAGGTAGAACTTCACATCACAATACCGCTTGGGTAAGCAATCAATTTAGTTGTAACATTATGTAAAGGGTTGAGAGGCACACATTGCCTCTTCCCTATATCATTCGTATTTCATTGTAGTATTAGGTTAGTATTTAGCTCAACTACATCAAGAAAGAAGAGGGAAGAATGGCAAGACATTCAGCTTTATGACGGCTTGGGAAACATAACGACAGATATTTAAGGGATGCAATTTTCAAACTAAAACACCGTCTTTAATAAGAACAGGAATAAAGAGAAGTTTATTCTCAAGGTAGAACTTCACATCACAATACCGCTTGGGTAAGCAATCAATTTAGTTGTAACATTATGTAAAGGGTTGAGAGGCACACATTGCCTCTTCCCTATATCATTCGTATTTCATTGTAGTATTAGGTTAGTATTTAGCTCAACTACATCAAGAAGGAAGAGGGAAGAATGGCAAGACATTCAGCTTTATGACGGCTTGGGAAACATAACGACAGATATTTAAGGGATGCAATTTTCAAACTAAAACACCGTCTTTAATAAGAACAGGAATAAAGAGAAGTTTATTCTCAAGGTAGAACTTCACATCACAATACCGCTTGGGTAAGCAATCAATTTAGTTGTAACATTATGTAAAGGGTTGAGAGGCACACATTGCCTCTTCCCTATATCATTCGTATTTCATTGTAGTATTAGGTTAGTATTTAGCTCAACTACATCAAGAAGGAAGAGGGAAGAATAGCAAGACATTCAGATACATGACGGCTTGGGAAACATAACGACAGATATTTAAGGGATGCAATTTTCAAACTAAAACACCGTCTTTAATAAGAACAGGAATAAAGAGAAGTTTATTCTCAAGGTAGAACTTCACATCACAATACCGCTTGGGTAAGCAATCAATTTAGTTGTAACATTATGTAAAGGGTTGAGAGGCACACATTGCCTCTTCCCTATATCACTCGTATTTCATTGTAGTATTAGGTTAGTATTTAGCTCAACTACATCAAGAAGGAAGAGGGAAGAATGGCAAGACATTCAGATACATGACGGCTTGGGAAACATAACGACAGATATTTAAGGGATGCAATTTTCAAACTAAAACACCGTCTTTAATAAGAACAGGAATAAAGAGAAGTTTATTCTCAAGGTAGAACTTCACATCACAATACCGCTTGGGTAAGCAATCAATTTAGTTGTAACATTATGTAAAGGGTTGAGAGGCACACATTGCCTCTTCCCTATATCATTCGTATTTCATTGTAGTATTAGGTTAGTATTTAGCTCAACTACATCAAGAAGGAAGAGGGAAGATTAGCAAGACATTCAGATACATGACGGCTTGGGAAACATAACGACAGATATTTAAGGGATGCAATTTTCAAACTAAAACACCGTCTTTAATAAGAACAGGAATAAAGAGAAGTTTATTCTCAAGGTAGAACTTCACATCACAATACCGCTTGGGTAAGCAATCAATTTAGTTGTAACATTATGTAAAGGGTTGAGAGGCACACATTGCCTCTTCCCTATATCATTCGTATTTCATTGTAGTATTAGGTTAGTATTTAGCTCAACTACATCAAGAAGGAAGAGGGAAGAATGGCAAGACATTCAGCTTTATGACGGCTTGGGAAACATAACGACAGATATTTAAGGGATGCAATTTTCAAACTAAAACACCGTCTTTAATAAGAACAGGAATAAAGAGAAGTTTATTCTCAAGGTAGAACTTCACATCACAATACCGCTTGGGTAAGCAATCAATTTAGTTGTAACATTATGTAAAGGGTTGAGAGGCACACATTGCCTCTTCCCTATATCATTCGTATTTCATTGTAGTATTAGGTTAGTATTTAGCTCAACTACATCAAGAAGGAAGAGGGAAGATTAGCAAGACATTCAGATACATGACGGCTTGGGAAACATAACGACAGATATTTAAGGGATGCAATTTTCAAACTAAAACACCGTCTTTAATAAGAACAGGAATAAAGAGAAGTTTATTCTCAAGGTAGAACTTCACATCACAATACCGCTTGGGTAAGCAATCAATTTAGTTGTAACATTATGTAAAGGGTTGAGAGGCACACATTGCCTCTTCCCTATATCATTCGTATTTCATTGTAGTATTAGGTTAGTATTTAGCTCAACTACATCAAGAAGGAAGAGGGAAGAATGGCAAGACATTCAGATACATGACGGCTTGGGAAACATAACGACAGATATTTAAGGGATGCAATTTTCAAACTAAAACACCGTCTTTAATAAGAACAGGAATAAAGAGAAGTTTATTCTCAAGGTAGAACTTCACATCACAATACCGCTTGGGTAAGCAATCAATTTAGTTGTAACATTATGTAAAGGGTTGAGAGGCACACATTGCCTCTTCCCTATATCATTCGTATTTCATATGTAGTATTAGGTTAGTATTTAGCTCAACTACATCAAGAAGGAAGAGGGAAGATTAGCAAGACATTCAGATACATGACGGCTTGGGAAACATAACGACAGATATTTAAGGGATGCAATTTTCAAACTAAAACACCGTCTTCAATAAGAACAGGAATAAAGAGAAGTTTATTCTCAAGGTAGAACTTCACATCACAATACCGCTTGGGTAAGCAATCAATTTAGTTGTAACATTTTGTAAAGGGTTGAGAGGCACACATTGCCTCTTCCCTATATCATTCGTATTTCATTGTAGTATTAGGTTAGTATTTAGCTCAACTACATCAAGAAAGAAGAGGGAAGAATGGCAAGACATTCAGCTTTATGACGGCTTGGGAAAAATAAGGACAGATATATCAGGGATGCCATTATCAACCTAGAACACCGCCTTGAATAAGAATTGAAGCCTTCAATAAGAACATGAATAACAAAAATACATTCTCAAGGTAGATCATTACAACACAATACCGCTTGGGTAAGCAGTCAATTTAGTTGTAACATTATGTAAAGGGTTGAGAGGCACACATTGCCTCTTCCCTATATCATTCGTATTTCATTGTAGTATTAGGTAAGTATTTAGCTCAACTGCATCAAGAAGGAAGAGGGAAGAATAGGAAGACAATCTGCTTTATGACGGCTTGGAAAAAATAAAAACAGATATATCAGGGATGCCATTTTCAAACAAAACACAGCCTTGAATAACAACATGAATAACGAAAATACATTCTCAAGGTAGATCATTACATCACAATATCCCTTGGGTAAGCAATCAATTTAATTGTAACATTTTGTAAAGGGTTGAGAGGCACACATTGCCTCTTCCCTATATCATTCGTATTTCATATGTAGTATTAGGTTAGTATTTAGGTCAACTGCATCAAGGAGGAAGAGGGAAGATTAGCAAGACATTCAGATACATGACGGCTTGGAAAAAAAGACAGATATATCAGGGATGCCATTTTCAAACAAAACACAGCCTTGAATCACAACATGAATAACGAAAATACATTCTCAAGGTAGATCATTACATCACAATATCGCTTGGGTAAGCAATCAATTTAATTGTAACATTTTGTAAAGGGTTGAGAGGCACACATTGCCTCTTCCCAATAACATTCGTATTTCATATGTAGTATTAGGTTAGTATTTAGCTCAACTGCATCAAGGAGGAAGAGGGAAGATTAGCAAGACATTCAGATACATGACGGCTTGGAAAAAAAGACAGATATATAAGGGATGCCAATTTCAAACTAAAACACCGCCTTGAATAAGAATTGAAGCATCGCCTTCAATAAGAACATGAATAACGAAAATGCATTCTCAAGGTAGATCATTACAACACAATACCGTTTGGGTAAGCAGTCAATTTAGTTGTAACATTATGTAAAGGGTGTAGATGCACACATTGCCTCTTCCCTATAACATTCGTATTTCATATGTAGTATTAGGTTAGTATTTAGCTCAACTACATCAAGAAGGAAGAGGGAAGAATGGCAAGACATTCAGATACATGACGGCTTGGGAAACATAACGACAGATATTTAAGGGATGCAATTTTCAAACTAAAACACCGTCTTTAATAAGAACAGGAATAAAGAGAAGTTTATTCTCAAGGTAGAACTTCACATCACAATACCGCTTGGGTAAGCAATCAATTTAGTTGTAACATTATGTAAAGGGTTGAGAGGCACACATTGCCTCTTCCCTATATCATTCGTATTTCATATGTAGTATTAGGTTAGTATTTAGCTCAACTGCATCAAGGAGGAAGAGGGAAGATTAGCAAGACATTCAGATACATGACGGCTTGGAAAAAAAGACAGATATATAAGGGATGCCAATTTCAAACTAAAACACCGCCTTGAATAAGAATTGAAGCATCGCCTTCAATAAGAACATGAATAACGAAAATGCATTCTCAAGGTAGATCATTACAACACAATACCGTTTGGGTAAGCAGTCAATTTAGTTGTAACATTATGTAAAGGGTGTAGATGCACACATTGCCTCTTCCCTATAACATTCGTATTTCATATGTAGTATTAGGTTAGTATTTAGCTCAACTACATCAAGAAGGAAGAGGGAAGATTAGCAAGACATTCAGATACATGACGGCTTGGGAAACATAACGACAGATATTTAAGGGATGCCATTTTCAAAGTAAAACACCGCCTTCAATAAGAACAGGAATAAAGATAACTATATTCCTTAGGTAAAACTTCACATCACAATACCGCTTGGGTAAGCAGTCAATTTAGTTGTAAAACTATGTAAAGTGTTGAGATGCACACATTGGAGACACACAGGGAGCCTCACGTGTCCATCCCTGTATAATGTTGATGACACCATTGGTCTCAGCACCTTCCAAAACATTCAGATTGCTCATTTTCCAGGTTATTTTTGCCTTCTCACATTTTTAGCCCCATCACAATTTTTTACTACTATAGAGTAACACCTTTGCATCCCCACTGATTTTCGATAACGGTATAGGATTTAGCAGCTTAAAACCCTCCGAGTGATAATTGTCTAGGTTTTCTTTCCTTTCTGACATATTTAGCTCAATTCACCCAGCCATTTGCTAATGCCGCAGAGCTAAACCCGTGGATCCCCGTTGACGTTTGGGAAGTGCATTGGATCCAGAACCCTCAAAAACACAAAAATGTTTTTTATTCTACCTTATTTTGGCTTTTCTATATTTTTACCTCAAATTTACCTCTTTACTACTCCCATAGACCACCATCCTGCATCCCCCTTTATTTTGATGAAGGCATTGAACACAGTACCCTCCAAAACAACCTGATTGATCATTTCCTAGCTTCTTTTTCTATTTGACATTTTTACCCCAAATTCACCAATTTGACACTCCCGTAGATCACCTCCGTACATCTCCGTTGGCTTTCGATGATAGTATTGGGCTCAGTACCTTTCAAAGTACTCCAAAATAATTATTTCCTAGCTTTTTTTTGGCTTCTATTATTGTTACTCCATTTCATCCTTTCGCTACTCTTGTAGAGCAACACCCGTGCATCCGCATTAGCTTTCGTTAGTTGTACACGTTTGTGACAACCAACAACCAAGACTTATGTGAGTTGAGTAGAGAAATGGCCTGCTGAAGGCAAGAAGGGACATTCTAATGTTTATGTTTTCGCCGAGATTACACACACTCAGTGTCTTATAGTCTAAACATTTGACAAGTCTGATAGTCTTTAAATAATAGCAACACTGTTGGGTCTCGTACTTTTATTGGATTGAACGGAAATATACACTGGCTGCCATATTGATGAAAAAATGAAATTTAGCCGTATTGATAGTACTTCAGCCAATTTTGTATTATTATTATTTCATAAAATTGAAGGTTATGGAGTAGTATCATGTTCATTAGAAAAATACACGATGAAAAAAATTTATACTTCACTCTTTCAAGTGGCAGCCATATCATTTCAAAATACTCGTATATATAAATATTCCCTACTATTTATATATCTTGTTCAAATTTTCAGTCGTTAATAAAATACGTACATTTTATTCATACACTCAAGTTCAAATACATTTTTACAAGTTAATATTTTTTTCAAATATTAATTCATGAATGAAGTTTAAAATGAATTAATTTTAGTTTTACATGAGAGAAAAACGTTTTACAAAATGGGCAGGTATGCAGTATAGTTCTTTTATCCTAGGTGTCCTAAAATAAGTGATAACATATGATTTCATAATACAGCTGATTTTATGTTATAGGTTATGTGGTAGAACAGCTGTTTTAACGTATTATTTATGTTAATTTATTTATATTAATTATTGTAATTATTTCATAAAAAAGTAACTAAAATGAAATATTTCTTTGTTTACCTAAGTAGATTTGACATTTATATTTTTTTTGTTTTTCAATAACTTTTAGAAATTGAAATTCGTATTCGTGCAAGAAAAACACGCGTATTCCGCCTCATCTCGTGACGTGAAACGCAGAGCGTTATGGGCACCCGAAGGCAGCGATATTCCGCATCTAGTTAATTAATTTCGCTGTGATCCGTAGCTAACGCGCTGAAAGGTTACCCATGTGGAAATTCATATATGCTTTGATAAACCTAATTCAGAAGCTCCAACGGACTGTAAAATTCGCCATCATTTAATATACATGTTTATACCTGTGACAAGTAGGCTCATATTTCGGTACATAACAACTTAATACCTTCAAAAGACGAGCAAGACTTTATCTCGTAATTTCATTTAAACTCTATTTAATTATTAATAAGTAATAACTCAATTGAACAGTGCAAAACAATAATTGGATAAGAAGTTAATATAATATTTCTGTCAACGATTTATTGTTTGTTTCTTTTTTTGGCACTATCGTTTCTAAAAACAATATAAAATTACAGATAATTACCAATAACAATCAATATAATTTAAAACTAAACATAAGAAAGGTTTAAGACCCCAATACTAATGTAATAATTTAGCTTTACAACAAAGACCCTAATTTACTAATTACTAAATAAGACCCATATCAAAACTACAATTAAAATTACAAAAAATGTATACATCTTGTACATAGTAAAATAACCAATAAAACAATATGTGGCTGATACTTGAGTTATTTTTGTCACCAACCGCTGACATATATAATCACGATTAAGTTGTAATCACATTATAATCACTATAATTGCGTTATTTCCAAACAAAAAATAGGTTCTTGAATAAATGATAAGCCGGTCGAATATCGAGTCAAAAGTTTATTTATTTAGTGCGACGTTTCGGCAACTAATTTGATTCCTTTATCAAGCCTGTAGTGCTATGAAACACAAAGTCCTTACATTTCATGTGCATGTGAGTAATGTGAGGAGGCAAAACAGCAAACCCCCTGCACTTTACCAAGAACTTTATTTGAGCTATGGCTCTGCTAACTCATTTTACCAAGAACTTTATTTGAGCTATGGCTCTGCTAACTCGTCTTTCCGTCCCTACTTACTTACCTCTCTTCATCTACTTACTTAAAAAAAGATTCTACTTACTTTCCAGAAGATGTGTCTCATTGTCATCTCAGATGGTAACTGAATTCTTGGTCGTTCTAGGCTAGGGTGGGGTAGGATAGGGATATTAGGTGTACTTAAAACAAGTATTTTTCAACATAAATATACAAACATTTCCAATACCCCAACACAGATACTTAACACATATTTACATTATAACTCACAGATTTCGACACTATACTCTTTTCCCGAATACTCTTTAAAATTACACCTAATATTCCTATCCTACCCCACCCCTACCAAGAGACCGGTTACGGTCTGTGTTGGCAATGGGATGAATCTTCCCAAACAGCCGCCCTCAATAATAACAAAAAGTAAGTGCTACTATAGGCAGGTGTAATATACTAATATATGACCAAGTGTTTTTAGGAAAAATTAGTAGCTCAAGTGAAAAAATATGTGTTACACAGATGTACTAGCTAGTAGACTAGATTAATATATAATATATTTATAGTTAAAAGCAAAAGTAACAATTATAGGCTTTTTATAATCTTATGAATTGACACAAAATTAACTTCTCACAACAGGATATAATTCTATATACATTAACATGTCAGCAACACTACAAGCTGCCTTTCTCAGTGTAAATAGCTTTCTATTTATTTACATTGAGGAAGGCGACTAAGTAATGTCGAGACATGTAAGCATTCTGTTTTGTATGCTGCTTATAAATATCTTATAACGTTTGTCTCAGAGGTTAATTTTTGCCTAGGTATTAGGTTATCATAATTACCCGGTTAGTTTTTGGGAGAGAATGTTTACTATAAGGAACATAATTTTTTGAAAAAAATGTCAATCGTTCTTCCATATACGAAAGTTTTTCACTATCCTTTATAAACTATACTTTAGGGTCTTAAGCTATTAATTTTATTTTGAGTGTTATTAATAAATTAATTTTAAAAAAAATGGAAATGGGTTTACATTATGGGTGTAAAAAATATTGTATACGCAGCTCAATATTTGAATTTTGTTGTTGATAAGAAATACGTGAGACAAATGAAAAGCAAGCTAAAGGCAAGAACATGTGAACATAGGCATGAGGCTGAAAAATGTGAGCATAAGGCCCAAATCGCCGGACATAACAAATAGAGTTTAATCCCTAAGTTAATTGTATTAAATCAAACATTGACACAAAAGGGTGTCTACATGAAAGTTCGCTTAAGTAAAAATACAATCAACAATATACTGATGAGTAATTTGTAGTAGCCTTAATAAAGATACAATAAATTCAATTGCAAATTAGTTGGGTTTGATTTTAAGTACTGAGCCTCAAGTACAAAATTACTGTCTACCCAAAACGTTTTAGCTTTGCTTATCAGCACAGGCTATAAATAAATAAATACAAACTAATTGGAACTCATTTTATACTTTGGATATTAATTAGCTACACATATTGATGATGATGATGACTTTGCCACTAAAAGGAGATTGAGGCATTATTTACTAATTGTGAGTTGGTTGTCATCATTATACAATATTACTGTTTTTATGCAAGATTATTTTACATCTGTCACAAGTACCTTCTTCACGATATTTATTTTTTGTATAAGTAACATATTTGAGTGGTTTTGTGTTTTAGTTTTGTATAGTAATTGTTTATTTGTATAATGTTAATATATGTTTGTAATAATATATTTTTATAATAATGTTAATATAATGATAATATTTACAACAACCTAAGATTAGTAAAATAATATATTTAGTTAAAAATATTTGATGTTTTTATAATTTGATATTGTATTTTATATTATTGTTTACATTTTTTGGTTGAGTTATTGTTTTGTAATTTTAATGAATTAGTCTTGACAAGTTTGTGTTATAAATAAATAAATACATATATATATATTGAAATAAATAATAATCCAATAGAACTAAAGTCTCTAGAAAAATACCACATTTAAAAAAACAAAATACAACCTAAATAACTAATAGACAACATATTCAGACGACACATTTTTCAAAAACATCATACACAAAACACACGACGAAACACATAAGACGTCAACAAGTACCAACATCACGGAACGAAAAACGACATCCGAAAAATAGAGAAAAATAATTCAGTGATTTGACAATGGTTAAGTGACCAAAAGGCATGTCATCACACAAGGTAAAAATTAATTGTACTTAGTGGAGGAACAATTGTTTACAATTAACAATAATAACTAAGTAAAGTAACTATTACTCAATTACTTCTTGTGCTTTTATCAGACAATATACTATAACCTATGCTCATTTGATTTTGTGCTTATTATTTATTATTATTATATATTTATTAGTTTTGGGTACGTATTTCTTGAAATAACCTAACAGATTAATGCGTATTACACTTTTACTATTACTTGCGACCAGACGTTTTGTTATCTAAACGTTGTTAAATTGTTAACTTACACTTGGAGGAAATGTTTCGTCTTACGACTTCTGCAAAAGTGTAATAGCAAAAGTGTAATAAGTAGGCCTAATTAACAGCCAGCTCGTCATGAACAGCAAAAAGATTTCGAAATTAATGCTAATAAACTTGGAAAAATTAATAAAATTAATTCCAATTAAAATGTGTTTCCCGCAGTACTTTGAAGAGTGGCTACGTCACAGCGAAGAAATAACATGTGTCAAATGAAACATCTGTACATTTCAGCGATAATAAACCTCTTTTCATGTCAGGTTGTCAAATCATCTGCTGGACAGCTGGTTATCTTTTACCCTGATTTAAAGCGGTCTACTTTAGGTAAGCGAGCTAGCTCACGCGATGCCACACTTTTTCCTTATTTTCGTTACCAAAGAATTATTATATCTCTTCATTTATCTGCCTTAATACCATTTACCCTGCTCTATACTTCGTTCAGGGAGTTGACACCACAGAGAATTGCTTTAGTTCAGTTATGAAACCCTGCACTCACAATGACCTCCTATTTCACATAACAGTATGTCTTATGTTCCTATCTAAATCCGATCCTATTCTTTCCTTCGTGTATAATTGTATTATTTGGTAACTCTATACAATGTATATTTATCAACTTCAGCGGTGACACATGTTTAGTTTTTATTAGTTCACTAATAAATGTTATTATGCATGTGTTTATAAATCTTCCCAAAATATTTTTCTCTAAGCCTACTAAAAAAATGTTTATTTTAAAAAATTACAGGTTTATTTTGCGTAATAAGGTACATAAGAATTTTATTTTAATTTATAGGTATTATATTCACCATTATTACATGTTATACTAAAAATAAAATGAAAGTGGTAAAGTGCTCTGTAACTCAATAGTTACTAACATCGGCAGCAATTAGATTGGATGGAATACAATAACTTCTATTAAATACAGGTAGACACGCGTGATTGGTAGACACGACATCCGAGTAGCTGGTAACCACGTGTCATCCGGGTAGCTGGTAAACACGTGGCATCCAGGTACCTCGTAAAAACTCTATATCCAGCTGGTAGACAAGTAACATCTGAGTAGCTGGCAACCACGTGACATTCGGGTAACTGACAGACACACCACATTGGGTAGATGATAGTCATGTTACTGGGTAGCTGGTAGAAAAGCAATATACGGGTTAGGTACACAGGCGAAATGCTGGTAATTGGTAAACATATTACATCCAGATAGTCGGCAACCACATGACATCCGGGAGCTATTAGACATGTCACATATATGCAGCTGGAATATAAGTGACATTCGGGTAACTGGTAGACACATGAGTAATACCGGTAGATGGTTATCAAGGGTCACCCGTATAGCTAGTAGACACGTGGCATACGGGTGGTTAGTAGACGCCTGATATCCGGATGGCTGGTAGTCGTGGTAGCTAGTAGACAGGTGCTATTCAAGTAACTGGTAAACACGTTACATCCGACCAGCTGTTAGAAAAGCGATATCCAGGTTCGGTAGACAAGCGAAATCGTGGTGGTTGGTAGAGACATAAAATCTGGGTAGCTGGCAGCCATGTAACTGGAAGACACACCCCATCTGGGTAGCTGGTAGACAAGTAACATCCGGGTAGCTGGTAGGTACATGTACCATCCAGGTAACGCAAGTTATCGAGGTAGCTTGTAGATACGCGATACCCGGGTATTTAGTAGACACGCACCGTCAGGGTAGCTAGTAAACCTCTTTTCGACCGCAGATTGGGATAGATACACAGATTCGTAATTGGTGTCATAAAGAAAAGTATTGTTTATGACATTGCTAGAAACACATTTCACATGCAAAGCTTACAAAGCTTCCAGTACTTATTTCCCTATTAACTCTCTGTTTGTTATGTAGTTTCCTTCAGGCATAATGACTTGCATAGCCAAACTGTCAATGATGTAAGTATTATAATGCTGGAATAAAGTGAAAGAACCAACCAACTACCTCGTTCTGTGGACGTCCAACAGAAATCTCGCTAACTACATAGAAACCAGTTGCGGTTAAACGATATAGAAAAGAAATAAGTACACTAGACGTTTGCCTAAACTATTTGGCTCTAATCTAATTAAAGAATCTCTTGTTGTTCTGCCTGCTGTTAAACTATTTAAACAAAATCAAAATTAGTGAAAAAGAGATTCCAGAGGCGACCGTTTGGGATGTACAAGTGTATTTCGCAGTATGTAAATACTGTAACCGCAACTGTACACTCTGGCCGTGGTTAATGATGGAGTTTGCTCTGGGGTAGTTTGGAAGTCAGAGGGCAACCGCACGCCACTGCAGACGTCTGGACGGGGGCATAGAGGAACTAGTGGGTACGTTAGTTCTTTAATACGCCGCTGTAAAATAAAGTGATATTATCCGGAGATGCGAAGGTATTCTGTGTTTTGCACTGGGATAAATTGGTTTCAGGTCCAGTAAATGGCAAAACAAGAAAACATTAAGCACAAAAACTTGAAAACAAAACAGAAACTGACTAAATCTCCAAACAAACAGAAATGCTTGAGAATGTAGTGCAGCGGCCAGAATGTCCGATGCAAAGAATCTGGGTAATTGTACAGAATACCAGAATCAAACCTAACCGGGTTAAATAATTGACTAAATTTATATATAAAAATTTTAAAACATTATAATAATAATAATATTAAAACTAGGGTAAATAATAGTAAAATGAAGAAAATTAGAAATAACTTTAGACTTAAAAAACATAAATTATAAGCAATAAGAAAAATTATCACTTCAAAGTGGATAGCCTAAATTATGTAAACAAAAAAAGACGGTAATTGTGTAGTATAACAAACTAGGCCTAGATGCCGGCTATTAAAATAATTGTACTTAAAAATAATCAGGAATAAAGAATGTAAATTAAGATGTGAGGAAAGTAAATTAGGCCTAGCTAGGGAAAATAGTATTTATGTAAAAGTAAAGATTAAATGTTAAAGTGTAATAGCCTAAGAAATTAGGTTATAATAGAAGAAGTCATATTTGATTTCGGAAAAATCCGCTTAGGGCATTGATTATAAATCTTGTCACTACGAAACGAAAGCGCTACAGTCGAACTTTGGATTAAGAATGTTAAAAAGTTAATTAAATTAAATGAGAAGAAATAAAGTCAAATATGTTATTAAATAAAAGGTAAAAATGCAAAGGACACATCAGAATACAGAAACGCCTTTTATAAAAAGGGAAACTAATCTTAGTTCAGAATTTCCGAACAAACAAAGTCAATTGCCATGGCAACGGCTTTCTGATTGGTCAAAAGTTGAAAAATGGATACTGGGACGTGGGAAGTTTGAAATTGGAGAAGGAGGCCTCAAAAAAGAACGCTATCCAAGATCAGAATGCATTAGGCTCTCAAAGCGAGCAGACGTGTTTTTGTACCATGCGATCAGGACAAGAAAAAATGTGCTAAAAACAGAGTAAAAAGTGCTACGATGTGATCAGGGGAAGGAAGATATATATGAGCAAGGGCTTATATATACCCAGAACAAAATTTCGACCACCAAAATGCAAAATTAAAGAAAATAAGAAGATTAACCGAAATTATGGAGAGACGCCTACCTACCAAGACCCTTGAAGCTGTAACAGGACCGACAGATGACAACATTAATGAAGATAAAACGATTTCTACAGTACAAGGTTATATAATCAATTTAATTATTCTTTTTTAAATAACATTTTACTTCAAATTATATTAACTTAATTTCAAAATTAAATAAGATGGGAATAACCTAAGGGACTGATTAGTCAACTCTCTTAGGTTACCCAAATTTAAGTAATAAAGATTCAAAATTGACTTTCCATTCCCATCGCTGTGGGAATGTATGGATTAAGTATAAAGATGTATAACTTATATGGCTTTTTCTAAGTGAATTTCTAATGAATAACTTCCAAAGAAGTTAATTGTTCAAGGCCTAGCCTAAAGGCATTACATAGTAATATTAAGTGTTTGAAAAAGAATCAGATTTTAAAATATGTTAAATTTAACTCTACTAATCAAAATTATATACAAAATTAATTATGGTAACTTTGATAATTTAAATTATATGTAAAATTAATGATAATAAGAAAATTTAAAAACAGAAGGAGATAATAATGTTTAGTTAAATGGCAAGTTGTATGAAATTTTGAAAAAATAATTAGTCAAGAAAATCCTGTGAAATTAAATAAAAACAATAATAATTAATTTGAACCTTGGAACAAATAAATAAAAATGTATATTTTCCAATTAGCTGTGTTTTCATTCTAGATAAGATAAGTTCACTAGGTATCCAGGTATAGTCTTTAAATCACAAGTGTCTCTCAAAGATTCCACTACCCGAAAAGGAGCTTGAACAGGGCTTATCGGAGGCTAATTGGTTTTATCAAAAATTCAGGGGTTGGTTCCTCTGAGAGGTTTATTCCTTGAGGCACAGGTCTATGAAATTAGGTTCGTAGTCAATGGATAAACCATTACTTTCTTACTAACTTAGCAATTGAGGAAGAGAAATAAACAACGGCAAAGGTTATAAAAAGTAAGTCGGTAAGAAAAGTATCTAGGATCTTTTCGAATGTAATCTTGAATGAATGTCTTTTCGACCTATTAGAGAGTAGGATCTAGTCTTAGTTTCGACAAGAGAAACTATACCCGATTTTTTAAATCTTTTTATTCTCAGAAAATAAGAGAAAACCACCAGAATAGGAGACAAATCTATCAAATTAGGAGGGTAGTCTCAAAAATGTGAGTGAAAGCCCCACGGAATAGAGGAAAGTGTTACAAAAATAGGCAAACTCACATAATAGAGATAAATCTCACAGAACCGGGGGATCTACCACCGAATAGGGAACAGGCCTCATACAATAAAGAGGCAAGTTTCATAGAATATGGGGGCAGGTGTAACAGAATGGGGAAAATTTCACAGAATAAGAACAAATTTCAAACATTGGGGCACGTTTCACAGAATATAGGAAACCTGCAAATTAGAAAAAAAAGTATGGGAACAAGTGTTACAGAATAGGGATAACTCTTACAGAATGGAGCTCCTCCCAATAAAAACAGGACCAGTCTGACGGAATAGGGGAAGGAAACCTTGCAGAATAAGGGCGAAATTTTTACAAAATATAAGAGACAGAATGGGGTAGGTCTCACAGAATAGGAACGAATCTCAAAGAACGGGACATGTCTTATAGAATATGACATTACATGGTAATTTGCTCTGCTACATTTGACCGACTACGCAAAAAAGGACACTAAAAAATAACGCTTGCGGGTATCTAGTCTTTCTTTTCTCCACAGGGAAATATAAAAGGTAGAACTCTGACAGTAGGTTTACATCAAGTAAGCAACCCTACCTACACCATACTTTGAGTTTATACTATTCCCTATAACAGGGATCAATTTGTCCTTACCTTATTCTATCTAACCTTTCTTTGCTCCACAGGAAAACATAAAGGTAGAACTCTGACAGTAGGTTTACATCAAGTAAGCAACCCTACCTACACCATACTTTGAGTTTATACTATTCCCTATAACAGGGATCAATTTGTCCTTACCTTATTCTATCTAACCTTTCTTTGCTCCACAGGAAAACATAAAGGGTATAACTCTGACAGTAGGTTTACGTCAGGTAAGCAACCCTACCTACAAGATACTATGAGTTTATCCTATTCCCTGTGTAACACACTTTAGACGGTGTTACATATTAAATTAGCAAATTTCAGAAAACAAACGAGAATGGATTCAAAATTGTAATAATATATGACTATGTAAAAAAAAATTGTTATGTATGAGAAATATTTTAATGAGATCTCTGGCTGATAGTGACATCTAACGGAAAATGATTAAAACATGTAATTAAGGTAGGGATGCGCCCCCCGGATGCGCGGTAGGTAGGAAGGTTGCACGCAACTAATATATCTCTCTCATTTGGCCAAGATGTAAAAGGGCAACGGACGTCTCCGAGAGCAAGAAAATTTTATTTGGTTTTTTTTTATTTAAATTAATGTAAAGTTTTAATTTCATATAATCATGGCTTAGAACACGGCGTACGTTACCAGGTACCAGATGGGACGCTGAATTACTGAGGACATTTCCCGAGTCTTTTCCACGAGGATGATACAAGGCTTTTACCGAGACTTTTCCACGAGGAGCAAGCGAGGTTACGACATGTGAATACAGCTAAGTGGGCGATTTAAGACTTTAAAGATTTATTTCAAAATTTAAAATGTTTCACTGCATAATTCTAATTAATGAACATTGAACTTTTCAACTAATTAGCATAACTGTAATTACGCATCTTTTGGTGCCATTATGTTCACCTTGAATTATAAAATTTGATTATATAAAAAGGCAAGTAAACTCGAGTACAGATTCATTTTTAGCCATTGATTGATTAATTAATTGATAGATTGCTATCCTTAAAAATTCATAAGTAGAATATAAAATGTTCCATAATCCGTAACTGAATGTCAAGAAATATGTATCATGATTATAATTTATTTTATTTGTCTTTCTTAAAATAAAAGAGTGTAATTTGCTTTAATTGAATTTAAAAGAGTCATTATTTTACCAGCGCACAATTCCTTGCATTTCAGGTTAACAAGCCTTAAGAATTAATGTAATAATATTCTGCTAATTTCAATGATTTAACTTGGTAATTTAAAATATTTTAATGTAACGGAGTTATACCTTCAATTGCGTTACAGACAGACGTCTTTGTTACGCCTGAACTGTAAGCTAGAATTGAAAATTAAATTTTTAAGAATTAAAAATAAATAATATTCAATTTGTTAAACCTTACGTTACATAAAAATGAACTCTGCTTAATTTAATTATATATCAACCGTTACACCTGTAACAGGGATCATTATGGCCTTACCTTATTCTATCTAACCTTCCTTTGCTCCACAGGAAAACATAAAGGGTATAACTCTGACAGTAGGTTTACTTTCAGGTAAGCAACCCTACCTACACGATACTTTGAGTTTATCCTATTCCCTATAACAGGGATCATTATGGCCTTACCTTATTCTATCTAACCTTTCTTTGCTCCACAGGAAAACATAAAGGTAGAACTCTGACAGTAGGTTTACTTCAGGTAAACAACCCTACCTACACGATACTTTGAGTTTATCCTATTCCCTGTAACAGGGATCATTATGGCCTTACCTTATTCTATCTAACCTTTCTTTGCTCCACAGGAAAACATAAAGGTAGAACTCTGACAGTAGGTTTACTTCAGGTAAACAACCCTACCTACACGATACTTTGAGTTTATCCTATTCCTTGTAACAGGGATCATTATGGCCTTACCTTATTCTATCTAACCTTTCTTTGCTCCACAGGAAAACATAAAGGTATAACTCTGACAGTAGGTTTACTTCAGGTAAGCAACCCTACCTACACGATACTTTGAGTTTATCCTATTCCCTGTAACAGGGATCATTTTGTTCTTACCTTATTCTATCTAACCTTTCTTTGCTCCACAGGAAAACATAAAGGTAGACCTCTGACAGTAGGTTTACGTCAGGTAAGCAACCCTACCTACACGATACTTTTCCTACCTACACGAGTTTATCCTATTCCCTGTAACAGGCATCATTATGGCCTTACTTTATTCTATCTAACCTTTCTTTGCTCCACAGGAAAACATAAAGGTAGAACTCTGACAGTAGGTTTACTTCAGGTAAGCAACCCTACCTATACGATACTTTGAGTTTATCCTATTCCCTGTAACAGGGATCATTATGGCCTTACCATATTCTATCTAACCTTTCTTTGCTCCACAGGAAAACATAAAGGTAGAACTCTGACAGTAGGTTTACTTCAGGTAAGCAACCCTACCTACACGATACTTTGAGTTTATCCTATTCCCTGTAACAGGGATCATTATGGCCTTACCATATTCTATCTAACCTTTCTTTGCTCCACAGGAAAACATAAAGGTAGAACTCTGACAGTAGGTTTACTTCAGGTAAGCAACCCTACCTACACGATACTTTGAGTTTATCCTATTCCCTGTAACAGGGATCATTATGGCCTTACCATATTCTATCTAACCTTTCTTTGCTCCACAGGAAAACATAAAGGTAGAACTCTGACAGTAGGTTTATTTCAAGTAAGCAACCCTACCTACACGATACTTTGAGTTTATCCTATTCCCTGTAACAGTTATCAGTTTGTCCTTACCTTATTCTATCTAACCTTTCTTTGCTCCACAGGAAAACATAAAGGTAGAACTCTGACAGTAGGTTTACTTCAGGTAAGCAACCCTACCTGCACGATACTTTGAGTTTATCCTATTCCCTGTAACAGGCATCATTTTGTCCTTACCTTATTCTATCTAACCTTTCTTTGCTCCACAGGAAAACATAAAGGTAGAACTCTGACAGTAGGTTTACTTCAGGTAAGCAACCCTACCTGCACGATACTTTGAGTTTATCCTATTCCCTGTAACAGGGATCATTTTGTCCTTACCTTATTCTATCTAACCTTTCTTTGCTCCACAGGGAAACATAAAGGGTATAACTCTGACAGTAGGTTTACGTCAGGTAAGCAACCCTACCTAAACGATACTATGAGTTTATCCTATTCCCTATAACAGGGATCATTTTGTCCTTACCTTATTCTGTCTAACCTTTCTTTGCTTGAAAAGGGACCGTTACGGGTAGAATTCGTACCTTTGTATGGTCCCAATAAAGAGTAGATTGTATAAATGAATCCATAATATATTCTTTTACCCTCCATCAAGGAACTTATATCCCAAACGCAACCTAACGTATATCATAACCCTTTTCAATCCCTTTTGAGCGATAATAACCATTTGGCTGATCGCCTTAAAATCACTAAACAACGGAAAATATAGTAAAAAACTACAAAAGATTTACCTATAGTATGGAACTTCTTAAAGTAGGCCCTATTTTACATTTTATATCTGTCTGCAAATGTAAATCCAACCTTTCTTTTGTTTTATAAACGCTATATTCATGAAGTGGTGCCACCACATGTACACAGAAGTAGAAATGTTTATAACAAAAATCCACTTGAAAAGACAATTCCTTTCCACCCATTGTTTCTCATAAACTGTTGACCCAATTGTTCCTTGGGTTTTGCGCCTATCAACATATTTTATATTTAATGCAGGCAGCTTTGCCCTTAACAACTACTGAAGTAAGTTACTTTTGAACTAGGGATTTACCTTAGAAATACTATAATCTTTGGAAGTGAATGTAATTTGAGGGCGTCAAGTAATGTCCTTTTTTGTTTTATTTAGAGAAATGAAAAAAACCATTACAAGAAAAGAATCAATGTTCAGGAAAGATAAACTATTTGTATTAGTGGAGAGTATTTTGTATTATTTAATTGAAAAATAGAGTAACGAGCGATCAATGGTTCGATATAAATTATGCAATGGTTAAATGTAAATGCTTGAATTCCGAAATTATAATTTTTAATTTGCTTTCATAAATTCAATAATTTGTAAAAATTAAATACTAAATGTTCAAATTAGTTTTTACTAAACATGTTACTTAAGCACTCGGAGATGATGTCCATTGTTCTCGAATGATGTCCTCATTAAACAAGAAGTAAGTGCAACATAGGCAAATGTCATATACATATATATATGACTAAAGGTATAAGTTGAAACTAATAACTCAAGTTAAAGATGGAACCAAATAATAATAATTTTTCAAGCCAAAATATATATTTTAGGCAATCTGTCTGAGTTACGGCTTGAGTAGACAATGGGATACATCTCCCGAAATGGCCATCCTCATTAAACAAAGTTCCAATTTAGGTAATTGTCACGTGTTAATATATGACCAAGCGTTCAAGTGTAAACCAATACCTCATTTAAAATGGAATCCAATAACATTAAAATTTTACTTTAAAATCCTAAATACATTATAATTCAGTGCAATGCCATCTAGAGGAACACCATTTTAATGTTATACGTCAAAGAGTACATGAAAGACATGAAGGTTACCAGTCTGATAAGGATGTAGAAGGATCAAGTTGGCGACATAAATCTCTTTCTTCATTTTGAAGGCTAACAGGTAAATTACGCTTTTATCGCCACTGAGAGAAATGGTAATGGGAGGGATTGTAGAGACATTAAACTCCTTTGGCCTGGAAAAATAGAAAAAGGTCGTAGTTCAATTGTGCAAGGGTATACATTTGGAAATAATATGGTTGATTGGGTTCAGAAGAAAATTTGATTAAAATAATTGTTTTAAAATACAGTTTTTCTTTTAGTAATTGATAATTCTTTGTCGAGAATATTTTATTGTAGTTCAGATGGCGTCATTAAGGTAACATTTTTATTTTCCATATTTATTTATATATTTCTATACTTAGACTTAAATGCCTATAATTGACTGACTGTAACTGACAGACTGATTGATTTATTGGGCGGATTGTTAACTGATTGACTGACAGTTTAACCGAGTGACTGAATAATTGACTGACTGACAGAATGACTGATCAACGCACAGCTGAAACTTTTGAATCTAGAAATTTGAAACTGTTATGATATGTTCTTGTCAATACGTAAAATTGCAAGAATAAATTGCAAAATATTAATTTTTAACGGACAAAACGTAAAAACAATTCGAAGAAAGAGCAAATTACAAGAGATATAATTGTTTGTGATAGAAAAATCCTGGCACCAAAGTGAAATACTGAAAAAACTGAAATTTGTATAGTAACTATTGAAACTTGAGTGAATCGGCAAAAATATCTGAACTACAGATATAAGTAACTACCTAAGATATGACGAGAAAACCTGTCATATAGAGGAAAGTTACGTTTTCGAAACAATTAATAAAATCATCATGAAACGATTTTTATAAAAAGTAAGAATTTAAAAAAATATATAGGCTTAAACTATATAAATTTGAAAAATTAGGCTACATATATCAATGTAAAAAAAACTAGTGTCACAAAAACAAGAGCAAATCACAGATTTCATTTTCTACTTTAGAAAATCTTTAGTATGCGGGTAGAACCGGATGCAGGATGCTAATCTTCTATAATACCTCTTTGGCTCTTCTGTAGGAATTGATTCAAATAATTTTTTGAAAATGTACATTAATTTTATTTTATTTGTACAAAGTTTTAAAAATTTTATTGGCTCTTTCATGAAAATAAACTAAATATTAAGCCCCATTTCCTACAAATATATTAAACACGACCAATCTGTGGCCTAACAGAAACCGTAAATAGATTATTACTGTCTACGAAGGGAAGGAAATTAATGAGAATAACAAATAGCTTTAAGGTGAGGATGTAAGTCCCTGGTCTAGTGTAGGAATGATTCATTAAGCTTTCAGTACATTCTTGTCCAGGAATAAATTCTTACTAGGGGTAAGGAAGGGGCACAGTAATGGCACTGAGAAACTTTAGAGTTTAGACAATCTCTCTAGAGATGTGACAGAAACGTTCAACCTGTAATGACTAAGAAAAAAAAATTATAAACGGGTTCTTTCTAATGACCAAGGTATCAACTAATCAAAATGTACAAGCAAAGTTAAAATGTCCAAGGTTTGTTTCATGTTACCCAACCGTCAACCAAGGAAGGTATTACGCAACATTCAACTCACCAAAACAAGAAAAATTTGCGGGTTATCGTATATCCGCTTTGCAGGCGTTTCCCCTACTAGTTCTTGAAATCAATAAATGGGAAGTAGTCTTATAAACGACATTCTATGATTTTAGAGTTGTTTGGACTTAATAAGGAATGTTATTTCTAAAATACGTATTTATGACAACTTTGTAAGTTTCCAAATACCCCTTTTGTCTGGAAATATTTTCGGCATTATTTTCATTACACTGAGTTAACTCCAAGGCTAAGCAGTAATCTGTTATTATTTATGTGAACTTGTTATAATTTTGTAAGATTTTAAATAAAAACAAAACATTTTCAAGTTAACTCAGCGTTGAAAGCAAGTTTTCGAATACAACCGCTTAAACAATCACTTCAAGTGGCCGTTGTTAGTGAGGGAGAGAAATTGTAATTAATTTCATCTGCCGGAGTAGACAGAAGTTTAATTAAAAATTTTTTCTCGAACCCCAACATTATTAAAAAGAATTCTTCCCTTTTAAAATTGAAAAATATATTTTGATTGATTAATGAAAAATATAAACAACAGAAAAAACTTTGAAGTAAAGGTTTTATATAAATAAATTATCTATTTAAGATAATGGTGCGAGGAATACGTTAAGACTGAAAGGTAATCGAAACGTTTAAATAAAGGCGATCTGACGCGTTGTAATTTAAAACTTTTTATCAAGAAAGTCAGAACTGATAAAAACAATTCTTAATTAAAGCGAATTCAAGGTAGAAGGAAAAACTCTTTTTTGTTTTGTTTTCTTGGTAAAAATAGATTAACGAGAAATTACCGTAGAGCATGTGTAGGCTAGCCCATTTTTTTAATACACTAACATTATCTGAAATAAAGACATTATTTAAAAATCTGCATTTATCAGTAGCCAATTAGAACGGGTGTTCGAGTTATGTATTATATTTAACAGCAGAAAACTATAAAATATCTAAATGGATAAAAAAAAGGTTTATTAGCAAATTCTAATTTAGTCCCTGTTTATTTGAATCTTTTTAAAACATTTAATCTTAGTAGATTTTCATTCAGGTAAGCGAATCTGTAGAAACAACGAAACCTTCCTATCCTAAGTAGTAATTCTTTTCCTAAGATTATCTCAATTCTACTTACTTTGCGATTAGGCTCTGCCTGGTAGAGGGTAGGTATATTCAGGGTAGCGTCAGATGAGTAGGCCTATATATTGCCACAATGTTCTCCTCACCGTAAAACTGTAGCATGTGTCTGTATCGCCTCCATTACATTTCTTCCACCTCTCGTTGCTCATCCATCAATGAAGTGGAGGCTTGCGTCCCAATTAGAGAGAAGGGCTACTATAGGAAGCGTCACTTGAGTACATAACCGTGTCATGTTCTCATAACCGAAACACTATAGCACGTTTCTGTTTTTCCTCAAGTCCTATATTTATTCCACCTCTTGTTGCTCGTTCCCCTACAGGGTGGAGGCTTACTACCGTATCAGAGAGTAAGTCTACATTAGAGAAGCGTCACTGAAGAATATAATCTCATAATGATCTCCTAACCGAACACTGTACCATGTTTATGTTTCCTTTCAATCCTATATTTATTCGACCTCTCGTTGCTCATTCACCTACGAACTGGAGCCTTACAACGCTATTAGAGAGTAGGTCTACATTAGGGAATCATCAGTTGAGTATATAATCTCATAATGTTGTCCTAAAAGTAACACTGTAGAATTTTTATGTTTCCTTTCAGTTCTACATTTATTCCACCTCTCGTTGGTCATCCACCTACGAAGTGGAGCCTTGCAACCCTATTAGAGAGTAGGTCTACTTTAGAGAAGCCTCAGATGAGTACATAATCTTATAATGTTGTCCTAACCGTAACACTGTAGCATGTTTATGTTTCCTTTCAGTCCTACATTTATTCCACCTCTAGTTGCTCATCCACCTACGAAGTGGAGCCTTACAACGCTATTAGAGAGTAGGTCTACTTTAGAGAATCGTCAGTTGAGTATATAATCTCATAATGTTGTCCTAACCGTAACACTGTAGCATGTTTATGTTTCCTTTCAGTCCTACATTTATTCCACCTCTAGTTGCTCATCTACCTACGAAGTGGAGCCTTACAACCCTATTAGAGAGTAGGTCTACTTTAGAGAAGCCTCAGATGAGTACATAATCTTATAATGTTGTCCTAACCGTAACACTATAGCATGTTTATGTTTCCCTCTAGTCCTACATTTCTTCCACCTCTAGTTGCTCATCCACCTACGAAGTGGAGCCTTACAACGCTATTAGAGAGTAGGTCTACTTTAGAGAATCGTCAGTTGAGTATATAATCTCATAATGTTGTCCTAACCGTAACACTGCATGTTTATGTTTCCTTCTAGACCTACATTTCTTCCACCTCTAGTTGCTCATCCACATAAGAAGTGGAGGCTTGCAACCCTAATAGAGAGTAGGTCTACATTAAGGAAGCGCCATTTGAGTATATAATCTCTTAATGTTGTCCTAACCGTAACACTATAGCATGTTTATGTTTCCCTCTAGTCCTACATTTCTTCCACCTCTAGTTGCTCATCCACATAAGAAGTTTAGGCTTGCGACCCTAATAGAGAGTAGGTCTACATTAAGGAAGCGCCATTTGAGTATTTAATCTCATAATGTTGTCCTAACCGTAACACTGCATGTTTATGTTTCCCTCTAGTCCTACATTTCTTCCACCTCTAGTTGCTAATCCACATAAGAAGTTTAGGCTTGCGACCCTAATAGAGAGTAGGTCTACATTAAGGAAGCGCCATTTGAGTATTTAATCTCATAATGTTGTCCTAACCGTAACACTGCATGTTTATGTTTCCCTCTAGTCCTACATTTCTTCCACCTCTAGTTGCTAATCCACATAAGAAGTTTAGGCTTGCGACCCTAATAGAGAGTAGGTCTACATTAAGGAAGCGCCATTTGAGTATTTAATCTCATAATGTTGTCCTAACCGTAACACCGCATGTTTATGTTTCCTTTCAATCCTACATTCTTTCCACCTCTCGTTGCTCATTCCTCTATAGGGTGGAGGCTTACTGCCTTATCAAAGTCTACTTTAAGGAAGCGTTACTTGAGTATATAATCTCATAATGTTGTCCTAACCGTAACACTGCATGTTTATGTTTCCTTTCAATCCTACATTCTTTCCACCTCTCGTTGCTCATTCCTCTATAGGGTGGAGGCTTACTGCCTTATCAAAGTCTACTTTAAGGAAGCGTTACTTGAGTATATAATCTCATAATGTTGTCCTAACCGTAACACTGCATGTTTATGTTTCCTTTCAATCCTACATTCTTTCCACCTCTCGTTGCTCATTCCTCTATAGGGTGGAGGCTTACTGCCTTATCAAAGTCTACTTTAAGGAAGCGTTACTTGAGTATATAATCTCATAATGTTGTCCTAACCGTAACACTGCATGTTTATGTTTCCTTTCAATCCTACATTCTTTCCACCTCTCGTTGCTCATTCCTCTATAGGGTGGAGGCTTACTGCCTTATCAAAGATTAAGTCTACTTTAATTAAGCGTTACTTGAGTATATAATCTCATAATGTTGTCCTAACCGTAACACTACATGTTTATGTTTCCTTTCAATCCTACACTCTTTCCACCTCTCGTTGCTCATTCCTCTATAGGGTGGAGGCTTACTGCCTTATCAAAGATTAAGTCTACTTTAATTAAGCGTTACTTGAGTATATAATCTCATAATGTTGTCCTAACCGTAACACTGCATGTTTATGTTTCCTTTCAATCCTACATTCTTTCCACCTCTCGTTGCTCATTCCTCTATAGGGTGGAGGCTTACTGCCTTATCAAAGATTAAGTCTACTTTAATTAAGCGTTACTTGAGTATATAATCTCATAATGTTGTCCTAACCGTAACACTGCATGTTTATGTTTCCTTTCAATCCTACATTCTTTCCACCTCTCGTTGCTCATTCCTCTATAGGGTGGAGGCTTACTGCCTTATCAAAGATTAAGTCTACTTTAAGGAAGCGTTACTTGAGTATATAATCTCATAATGTTGTCCTAACCGTAACACTGCATGTTTATGTTTCCTTTCAATCCTACATTCTTTCCACCTCTCGTTGCTCATTCCTCTATAGGGTGGAGGCTTACTGCCTTATCAAAGATTAAGTCTACTTTAATTAAGCGTTACTTGAGTATATAATCTCATAATGTTGTCCTAACCGTAACACTGCATGTTTATGTTTCCTTTCAATCCTACATTCTTTCCACCTCTCGTTGCTCATTCCTCTATAGGGTGGAGGCTTACTGCCTTATCAAAGATTAAGTCTACTTTAATTAAGCGTTACTTGAGTATATAATCTCATAATGTTGTCCTAACCGTAACACTGCATGTTTATGTTTCCTTTCAATCCTACATTCTTTCCACCTCTCGTTGCTCATTCCTCTATAGGGTGGAGGCTTACTGCCTTATCAAAGATTAAGTCTACTTTAATTAAGCGTTACTTGAGTATATAATCTCATAATGTTGTCCTAACCGTAACACTGCATGTTTATGTTTCCTTTCAATCCTACATTCTTTCCACCTCTCGTTGCTCATTCCTCTATAGGGTGGAGGCTTACTGCCTTATCAAAGATTAAGTCTACTTTAAGGAAGCGTTACTTGAGTATATAATCTCATAATGTTGTCCTAACCGTAACACTGCATGTTTATGTTTCCTTTCAATCCTACATTCTTTCCACCTCTCGTTGCTCATTCCTCTATAGGGTGGAGGCTTACTGCCTTATCAAAGATTAAGTCTACTTTAATTAAGCGTTACTTGAGTATATAATCTCATAATGTTGTCCTAACCGTAACACTGCATGTTTATGTTTCCTTTCAATCCTACATTCTTTCCACCTCTCGTTGCTCATTCCTCTATAGGGTGGAGGCTTACTGCCTTATCAAAGATTAAGTCTACTTTAAGGAAGCGTTACTTGAGTATATAATCTCATAATGTTGTCCTAACCGTAACACTGCATGTTTATGTTTCCTTTCAATCCTACATTCTTTCCACCTCTCGTTGCTCATTCCTCTATAGGGTGGAGGCTTACTGCCTTATCAAAGATTAAGTCTACTTTAAGGAAGCGTTACTTGAGTATATAATCTCATAATGTTGTCCTAACCGTAACACTGCATGTTTATGTTTCCTTTCAATCCTACATTCTTTCCACCTCTCGTTGCTCATTCCTCTATAGGGTGGAGGCTTACTGCCTTATCAAAGATTAAGTCTACTTTAATTAAGCGTTACTTGAGTATATAATCTCATAATGTTGTCCTAACCGTAACACTGCATGTTTATGTTTCCTTTCAATCCTACATTCTTTCCACCTCTCGTTGCTCATTCCTCTATAGGGTGGAGGCTTACTGCCTTATCAAAGATTAAGTCTACTTTAAGGAAGCGTTACTTGAGTATATAATCTCATAATGTTGTCCTAACCGTAACACTGCATGTTTATGTTTCCTTTCAATCCTACATTCTTTCCACCTCTCGTTGCTCATTCCTCTATAGGGTGGAGGCTTACTGCCTTATCAAAGATTAAGTCTACTTTAAGGAAGCGTTACTTGAGTATATAATCTCATAATGATCTCCTAACCGTAACGTTTCTGTTTTTCCTCCAGTCTTACACCTATTCCACCTCTCGTTGCTCATCCACCTACGAAGTGGTGGCTTTGGACCTTATTAGAGAGTAGGTCTACTTTACCGAAGCGTCACTTGAGTATTTAATCTGATAATGTTGTCCTTACCGTAACACTGTAGCATGTTTCTCGTTCTCTTACAGTCCTACATCTATTCCACCTCTCTTTGCCCATCTACCTAGTTTGGTGTCTTACGTCTCTATTAGAGAGTAGATATTCTGAGCAAATCTTGTCATAGTTTTCCCTTATATTTCTAATATCAGTTGATATTTCTGTAACTTATAGACTCTTACATTTAATAAATCTATCCTTTATTAAATAACACTTCGTTGTCAGGGGTAGAGTTACGACCTCAATAGAGTTTAAGTCTCCTTCAAGTAAGAAACGCTGCAGAATTGATCATTCTTTATTCTTAGGCAATGGAGCTATACATCCATGCTCTAAAGCCATGCACTGCTAATAGTTATCTTGTCCTTAAAAGGTTAGGGATTAGTAGTAATATCCTTATCCTTAAGGATAATTGACATAATGACACCTCAAAGTAAAACAAAAATGAAGTAAATTCAAAGTAGCTATAAATTAAATTAAAGCAAAAGAAATATAGTCTTACAATGACGGATATTTAGTTTTAATCGAGTTAGATTTCTATTCGTCTAATATCAGAGAACCAGGTTGCAGCAAATACAACGTTAGAAGATGAATGTTTTTCCTTTCTTGTTACACTTCGAACCCATTTGTCTGATATAAAGGACCAGTATTTAGTAATATTAGTTGTTATTTTTAATTTAAATTTTTTTAAAACATATTTTAGTTTTAGTATTAGTTTACACTCTCCCTTTATATATATATATATATATATATATATATATATATATATATATATATATCTTGTTTGGATTTCTAATTGTTAATAAAATACTTTTCATTCATCTCATCAAGTTTAAACACGTATTTTTAAACTTGTAGGGGTTGACAATTGATGTTAAGACATTTTTTCAAATATTATTTTATTAATTATATTGAATCAATGAATTTTAATAGTTAATTAGGCTTTATATTTTGCCACTTAATGTTGGAATTCTGTCATATGTTATGTATTTGTATATTTTTGTAATTCTTTTAAAAAAACGTAACTGAAATAATATTTTTTGTTAGCCTAAGTAGGAATTGACCTAAATTTGTTTTATATTACTTGTTTTACTTCATTTATTTATCTGTAATTTTTAAATTTCATGACGTCAAGTACATGTGAGACCTAATATTCTCTTACTTCTAATGTCAAAAAAAAGTTGATTGTGCCGTGCCTGTTATTTATACTTTTGTTTTACAAGTGGTTTGCTACTTTTTGATAGTTAAAAAAAAAAAAATAATAAATAATTTAAATGTAATCTACTTAAGTTAGTAATTTCCTCAAAGAATTTTTTGTGCGTGCTTGAAATAATATTGTATTTATTTTTAAAACCTTCTCACGTCGGAATCCAAGAAAGGCAGACATGTCGGAGGGTGGTGGAGGCCTCTCGGGAAAAGGCATTGATGTGGGGGGCAGCGAGCAGCGAAGCTTTCATTTCATTTGTTTCACGTTTTCAAAATTAGTATAGGTTTTATTTTGATGGGCTGTATTTTGTGAAAAAGTTATTTTTGTGTTTCTGACCATTTTTGTGATACCATGAGTAAAAGAGTGCTACTATAAAATACCCAGAAACTCGAGAAAGCAGATAAATAAAGGAAAGCTGCTGGAAAGTTTCATAATATGGGATATCTGACTTTGTGTGCAAAGCAGGACATTTACACAAATCTCTTTTAAAAGATAATGATTGTTAATTACAAATTGAATGTAATAAAGGATAAGATGCAATTATATCATAAGATAATTATAGGATAAGATACTTTATTATTTACCATTTATTGGACCAATGAACTGAAAGTAAGTTACAGCTGTTGACAGTTATACATTAAAAGTTAATATACCAGCTCTGATTTCTTACAAATTTTGTCCAAAGAATAAAGGATAGCTGGTAATTATCAGTCTATATCCCCGGCAGAATTTATTTTAATCAACCCTTGTCATTCCAATAAAGTTGGTTGTAACTAAGGAATATGACCTTTATTCAGTGTGGTAGTGACCTCCTTTAATTATTACACTGCATAAAATACGGTTAGATGTGCTTATGAGTCGTAATTATTCCATAAAAGAAATAGACTATTACGCATGATTCCCATAAACGAATAACTTGTCTCCATTCGTACTAAATATACTAAAGAAAATGGGCTCTCTATACAAGGCTATTTTTACGAGTAACTAATTTATAGTTTTAATAAACAAAACGTAACACAAATATGTTTTTATCATTCGTGTTGTATGCGTTGTGTTTATTGGCTGGGAAACCACGAGGAACGCCAAACATTTCTCAGTAGGTGCAGCTACCTCCAGAATAGGGATGGATGATATTTTCTGTCACGGTGACTTGTCACTGATATTCGTTTGTCCAGTGAAAAAATATAGAAAAGGCCAGTTCCAGTGACAATGGATCGATCGGAAGTTACCTCTGTGTCATCGAGGAAAAAGTTGCAGTCACTGGATGAAACGGCCATCCATTGGTTGATTTGTCGCTGTCACTGGCTCTGCTCTCACCGCTCGGGTCATGGCTCTGTTTATCATGCAGTGTCGTTGACTGAAGGGGAAGGGGTTAGGGGTTGTCTCTTTTGTGATTATGCAAAATGTCACTATCACGTTTATTTACCACGGCTCTCATTGGTTAATTTGTTGCTGTCTCTGGTTCTACTCATTTACTTCGTGTGTGGGTGGTCAATTTGTGTCAGGTTTCAAGATAGTTACAGTGTTGTGTACAGTAGACGCTATTTCACACTCAGTAGTTTGTCTTAATTTCATAGGAGTTTATTTTTAAATAAAATGAGCCTTCCAAAAACAAAACAGCGAGGTTTAGAATTGTTTCACCAGTGTGATATGCCTGCTTGTTATTGGCACATACAATCTTATTATCCTTTATCACTAAAATCCCCCGTAGAAGTCACTGGTCCAAACCTGGTGCTGTCACTAAAATCACCGATCTGATAAAGTCACTGGATCGATCATCCCTATCCCAGAATATGGGTTGCCTCTTTAGTTGGGGATGAGCTACAGTTGAATATTACTTTAATTTGCTTGAATACTTTTAACAACACTGTGAAAAATGATTTTTTATCGTTAATGGTTAGTAGTATACAGATTTGAGAGCATTTGTCTGCCTTTCCAAAAATTGAAATATTTTATCCCCATTTAAACATAGAGAGTATTTTTTGAGTTTTGAAAAAGGAGTTATCCCGATACGCGTCAAACAAATATTTTAATGTTGATAAAGCAAAAAATTGTACTTAAATACATACAAGTATTCCCAACAGAAGTGAAAATGATTATATTAAGAAGTTATTAGTGTAATTTAAAAATAATTTGATTACTTTTTAATTCTAAATTCCCCCCTGTTACTTTTCCCATTTAGGGGTAGCGGGCAGAGGTGAAGCTGTCTTCACCCCGGTTGAGGGGATTGTTATTTCAACGAAGCAAACCAGTTCACGCAATGCTATATTTTCTCTTATGTTCAGTACCAGACGATCATTATGGCATTCCCTTATTTACCTATTCCTATATAAACTCTCTCTATATTTTTGTAACACATTTTTTTGACCCCAATAGAGAACATGACTACTTGAGCCCCTGTACACGTGATGCGATAATGTCTCTTCTAAGGAATTCTATATCCCGACTTTAATCCTACTCTTATTTTCAATAGTTCCCTACGCTACAGAGTTCGTACAGAGTATCATACTGACTGATAGTCCTTAAACTGTAAAAAATATTATTGGTAATATGTAGTTTTAGTTCCGAAGCTTTTATAAGTAAATCCATTATTTAAATTTCATATTCAAAATAATTTAGTTACGAAATTCAGCATTTAATACATAAATATTTTGCTTTAACTTCTGCCTTATATGAAAAAATATAGGAGTATAATAATAAACAATAAAAATATTATATGTAATAGTTTTAAAATTGCGTGTAATTCGTCAGTAGTTTCTGGTAATGATTTCAGGATGTTATATCCTGAATAGTTTATGACGTTTATGAATTAATAAAGCAAACAGCACGAATTAGACATTTTCCCCCTTAAAGGACGACAAAAACTCTGCAACGACAAGATGTAGATAACGATACCGAAATCACCAGATACGGGATATATCAGCTGTTGAAGGAAAAGTAAAGCTCATAGATCTGCAGGTCCAAATTCCCAAGACATACGAAGGTCCCATGACTCTCTTACTTACTCTCTGGTTCATATGGAGATGTCTTTGCAGTCTCGTGTAGGAAAAGAGATAAGGAAATATAGAATAGAACTCATTTGGTACAGGAATTTTGGCTAGTCAATTTTAGATTGATCTAATATAGAGTTATGATGAAAAATTAATCAGTTCTTCGTCTATCATAATTAACAATTAATTATTTTAACTGTCTTTGCAATTGCCTTTTATCATATTAATTACAAAGTTCATCAACACAAAGTGTTCATCAACAACTTTAAAAAAACTAAAATTAGAAATTAAAATCATAGATTTTAAGAAATTTTTTTGAGAACTTATTGTTAGTGGAATTCCATCTTGACAGATCAAGTGCACGCAGCGTCTGGCAATATATTTGCTGAATAAAAGGGTGCATAAATCTCTGTTTGTCGCTTACAGGATAAAGGGATCGGACGTTTGAAAACATTTATTTCTTTTTCTTAAGGACATCATAAATAATGTCTCTATCGAGATTTATAGAAGAAATATTTATACAGAAAAATCTTTCAAGCTTCTCTTACTATTCGTTTTGTGCGAATATTGTTTTCTTCGTAAATACTGGAAGTTTTGTTAGTATATTTGATATACCCTACTTCGTATGATCGATAGTGGTTTTGTTAGTTCGTCCGTCTAATACTGACTTTTTGGTTTTGGGTAGTTTTTATATTTTATCAAATCTACAACTATATATTTCAAGACAACCCCAAAAACAATGTAATATTTTAACATAACAACATAACTGTTTTCTTGTGGAAGATCTTATACCTTGAAGACGTTTTCCTTAGAATGTTAGTTCACTGTAGCAAAATTTCATAGAAGTTACTATGAAACATTTAAATCAATAAATACTTAAAATAAATACTTTTAATATGTTTTAAGGTTCACAATATTCATTTCCTGTGTTTAAATATTGAAACTTATATATTTATAAAATTTTCGAAACCAAGCGTGTAGACTCCGTTATTGGAGCATATTATACAACATTGTGTCGAAGTAAAAAGAGTTTAATGGAAAAAAATGGAGTAAACGAAGAATAAGTACGAAGGGCATCTACTAAAAAACTCTTTTATCCATTCCCCCAAAAGAAGACAAAATGGAAGAAAACTTTGGGGAGGGGAGAATCTACAGTCAAGCTTTTGAACCCGCGTCTCCACGAATCCAACCCAAAACACGTGACTCCCGAGCCGCGTGACTAGCATTAATCCCGAGACAGGGGACTGCCACGAGCCTTGGTACTAGTCGGTAAGAATCCAAAGGCCTTACTGTAAAGCCTGGAGTGGTGACCGATCCCGCTACTGAGACGAGACGATACTCCGACCAGACTATAAGGCTGCTCCCGCTTTTCCAGGACGCTTTAAGATTAGTAGAACTATAGTACTAGTTCAGTCCAGATAGTGAAATAGAGCGATTATCTACTCTCCGTTGGCCTTACCTAAGGAAGACTCTCAGACTTGGTACTTGGTCCTCGTCGGGCATTATCCATCTCTTTGGACCTTGATACTACAGCACCCTCTAAACATTCGAATTATAGTTACCGTCCTAACAAACTAAGCGGCAATACCTCTAATAGCCTATTAGGTAAGGTACGACTCTATAAAACCTTAATTCGGCCAGCCCTAACGAATGGAGCGGAGACGTGGACTTCAACCGCCGCGATGAAAAATCAGTTGACATTGTTTGGGAGTAAGCTTTTGAGAAAAAATTATGGTCCGGTCCACGATGTACAAACAAATGTGTGGAAGCTTCGACCTAATGCTGAGTTGTATTCCTTATACAAAGATGCAAATGTGGTCCATTTTATCAAAACGCGACGTCTAGAATGGTTGGGTCACATCATAAGAATACCCACCAATAGAATGCCGAACAAACGTTTACATGGCATTATGACTAGCAAAAGGAGAGTTGGCCGACCAAGAAGACGATGGCTACAGGACCTTGAAGAAGATTTAAGGGTACTAGGCATTACAGTATGGAAACAGAAGGCTAAGGACAGAAGTACATAGCGGCACATTATTAAGGAGCCCCAGGCTTTAGCGCTACGTAATAAAATAAGTAAGTAATGTTTGATTTATAACATCAACGGCCTTCTTGATTGTCACTTAGAAACAACATGATTTCGTAGAGGGAAACACTCCTTTGTTACTATTTTTGAGAAAATTTCATGACACACAGAAGTAAATATTTTATGTACTATATTAGTGTCACTAAATTTTAAATCATTTAGAGACTGAAAATGATTGAACAACTCTTTTCTAATGTCGACTCACAGAAAACCATCAAGTAAGAATTTTGTTTGTGTAAATTAAAGTACTAGTGATAAATGTATACAAGATCAGTGCACGCTTTTGCTTCAGTAGACCCAAATTATATCGTAGTTAAAATAGGTATATAAAAAGTAAAGTAAGATTTCTTTCCAACACGTTTTATTTTTACGAAAGTGAAAATTATGCATTCATTTGCTTTACGTACGTTTCTCGTTTCAGAAAATTTATCTACTACGAAGGTTTCGGTTATAAATCTGGTTTTATTAAAGAACTTATGCTACATTTCTAATTTGAGATCGCTGCCTTGTTAATAAAATATCCAGCCAAAGCTACAAACTGTTGATTACTTTTGTAAGGTTTTGTATTTATTGGGTTACCGCACGGAGAAAGTAACAGTACCAAGCCCTAAGGAAGCACAGAGTTTATTGTCAATATTACTTTACAAGTTCTCATTTTATTTAACAAGTTTGGAACAACGCACTAAGGCATGGTTTATGTGGCACTCCTAAGTTTTAGAGAATATCCGTGGTTTTGTAGACGTTATTCCATTAGTAATGTTGACTTGAGACCTAATAAACTAAATAAGTTCCTAACTTTAGTGTATAGCTTCATAAGTTTACAGAAATTACAGGAAATACTCTGATTGCCAATCACTGGCAGAAACTATTAGAAATAGAGTCATGAAATTGGGTATCGATCATGAGGCTCGCTAGGGAAACTTCTGTTAAGTGTGTTTTTATGAAATATCGACTTAGTTTTTGTGTAAGTTTTGAATAGGTAATATATCTCCAAATCAATTACTTTTTATATTTGACTTTTATAATTATTTGCAAATAGTTGGAAATATGTTTGAAGGTTTCCGTTTTACACGCTAACACTCTCACTTCTACAGCACGTGACAATTGGACTGTGCGTTAATATAATATAAGGAATTTAGACACAGATTTCTATAGTAAAATGCTATTCTATTGTTTAAATAATATACCCTAACAATACAATACCATAAAATACTACAAGTGATTTTATAACAAAACTGCGCGGTGAGTGACGATTAGTTAAACCCTCAGTGTCAAGAAACGGCATTTGGTTTGAAGCCTTTAAATATTTGGTGTGTGTGTGTGTGTGTGTGTGTGTGTGTGTGCGCGCGCGTGCATGCTGTGTGTGTACTTGTGTGTGAGCTTGAGTACGTGTGTGTGTGTGTGTGTGTGTGTGTGTGTGTGTGTGTGTATTTTAGGAGTGCTGTATGTTTTAGTATAAATATAAAAGTTTTCCTCAATAATGTTTGTTTAAACTGTGACGATTTGACTCCTTATCTAACCTCATTTTCTTCCTACTTTAGTTTCAATTTTCAGTATTTTTGTTAAATTGTAATTTAATTGTGCCTGCTCTTTTACATACATTTGTAAAACGTTTTCATTGCTTAACTATCTCAATATTTTTAATATAAGCTGTCTTAAATTTGGTGAAATTTATGCCTCCTTTAAATCAACTTAGGTTTTATTTTAAAGATTGGTATTTCTGTTTGAGTAATTTTAAGAGTTAACTAACTTTCGCATAGTTATGGGTTTTGAGGTAAGTTTTAGGCTCATGGCGCACTCGTTATGCCCGAGCATTGCATAGAAGATTGGACTAGCCTTGAAGTAAACTTTAAATACTATTGTATAAATACCTAACCACAACCGTAACGCAATACTTATATAATAACTTTTAAAACTGCCACATATAGTCACTTGATATGTCTGATCAGCATTTATTGTCCATGAATAAACACGTTCTTCAGTAACACGTAACATATACAGGTGACAATGGCACCTTAGAACTATCACCTTGCTTGTATGACGAAAGTTGTGAAGCGTCTCCACTCGAATAATTCATACAAGTTGTAACAAGGAATTGCACAACCAGAACAGCGTTAGAGTTTTAAATCGTATAGTAAAGCAACCAAATTTACCAGAAATTAGAAAAAACGTATGCCAAAATCTAAAAGGATTATGTAGACAGTGAAAGTAAATGCAATAATCACTTTCTTCTCGTAAATATTTCCATAGCTTATCCCTCGTGCAAAATCAAAACAAAGAGTCTTTAAAAAGTTTAAAAAAAGAATATTTAAATTCAAATATTGTTATGTTATAGTATGAAACTAACTGGTCTGTATGTGTGACACTTAACTATCTATTGGTCCTGGGTTAGATTAGTTTCCTTGAATACCGTATGGTCCAAGTGAGAGGTTTCTTCCGGGTCTCCTAAACTATGTCTATGATACAGAAAATCGTCATCGCTATTTTCATATGGTAAATCCTAGTTAGGGTGAAATAGCCTTATTCAAATCATAGAGTTTCTTGAATTCAACGAAACCATTAGGTTTTCCTTCGTAAAATATCGTCTTAACAATCTTTTAGTTAAACTAAGTTTATAAAAAACTTTGTAAAACATCACATATTGAATTCTAAGATGTATTCAACAGAGTTTTGAGACTCATCTAATAATTTCGATCATAATCCATCTAAATAAGTATTAAAACCCTTTTCAAAACCTCAAGGTATGTGTCCACTCGCAGAATCTAGCTTTTAACGAACTGTTTCTGATTTTGCAATTCTAACATAGATGAATGAGGCAGATATAATACCTGGTAGGCCTACATGATACCAGATATAATGTTTTTAAATACATATATACCAAATAAGAGCTATTTTGTTTTTTTTTTAACCTAGGTTAACCGTAGGTTCAATGAAAAGTGGGAGGCGTTAATTATAGTCTTATGGTTCAATACGTGACAAGCTTATCCTGTAAGGGAGAAACAATTATGGGTCAAGTAGGGAGGATAGCCTTTACTCACAATGAAGGTGAATATCTTTATAATTTTCTTTCGTTGATATTTGCCATTTTCATAATTCAATTTACTTGCTTTCTTAACGCTCATAAAAAGTACTACAATCCGTACGTTTTCTTTAAAATTAATGTATCAGTTGAAATAAATATTGACAAAGAAACTGTGTTTTTTCTATATAAACGATTCCGTGAATTTCAAAATATTCTTTTTATTAAAAGTAAACATTTTAATATTTTCTCACGCGAAAACCTTTTACCTTGAAAATACGAATAACCTCCCGGGTTGATTTATGGAGACATTTTACCTAAAACACACATTAAAGGCTTGGGGAAGTCACTGTACACATTAGGGTTGTGTACACATTAATTATTAAGGATGTAATCAAAAGAATAAATTCAAACTAAAACAAAGAAATAAAAGTCAATAACCGACATTTTTATTTGAATAATAAGAATATGATATAATGTTTATCAAGAAAGTTACGTTTTAAACCTAATAATTATGTTAAATAATGTGTATAGCTGCTAAGAAAACGAAAACCGTAGTATAAAGGTTAAATTTGAAATAGTGTTTTCTAAATGGAAAGATTCTACAACTTTATCATTCCTATTTCATATAAATAAAACCTCTCATTGACAACAAACCTTTTATCTAAATCCTTATGTACAATTTTCTAACCAATCACCTTCAGAGGAAATTATTACAAGAACAACAGTTATTCTTTCCTCTGAAGGGAATTGTTTTGTAATGGAAATATATATATATATATAAAGATTTAAATTAAAAGTTTTTGTAGGTAAGAGGTTTCATTTATTTAAATTTAAAGTTACACCACAGTTGCCCCAAGCTATATTGCCATTGCTAGGTAGTTTAAATGATTTTGTTTTTGGAATAGTTAATGCATACCTGAATTACAATTTTTATATCTAAATACAATGGACAAAAATATATCCAAAACAGGTAATACATAATTAAACAATCTTTTTACAAGCCTTGTCTGCAACGATAGTGTCCCTGCTATTTAGATTTGAATGGTTCTAATTAATGTTTAATGTTTTTTGGAATAGTAGATGAAAAACTGAAAGATTTTTTTACACGACATGTTTATTTCACAAAATCATTTTGAGAATGATTAATAAATATCTGAACTGTGAAGAAGCTTTTTTTAGAAGCTTTCAGAAGCTCAACTTTGGTTTGGGTTGGTCATTGCTACTTAGGTTTAAATTTCTTTGGTTATTATTTTCTTTCCATATAGTTAATGCTAACAGATATTTTTTCAGAATTCTCTAGCTACTTGTTTTAATCCATAAAACTATTTTGAGAATGGTTTATACCTAACTAAACAAACTTTTTATAAGCCTAATCTGCAATGGTAGTGTCTTTGTTACTCAGATTTAAATGACATTAATTAATTCTTTTAAAATAGTAGATACATAATCGAACGATTTTGTTCACAGAATTAATCTCCTAATAGTTCTAATTCGTAAAAATATATTCAGAATGGTTAATACAAAGCCAAAAAATATGAATCCATAATGTACCTACAGTACTCAATAACAATTTATATGTGTATTATTCTTGTTAATTAATTACAAAATCCAATAAATACTAACCGAACAGATAACATCGGGCTAATTGTTCACAAATTGGTTTCTGCTCATTCTAATTATTATTGTTACATAAGGCGTAGTGACAGTGACTAATTCTCAAACATCCATGTTCTGGATCGCCAATACCATTCAAATTAGCATTGTGCAGTTGAAATTCTGTGTAATGAGATTGTATGAGTCTTTAACGGCATACATTATGTGATGCCACATTTCAGTTATTCAGTCAAACGTACTTTGTTGAAGAAACATCAAATACTAAAAAAAAAATACAATTAGAATTACTACAGCGTCTATCGAATCTGATTTGTTTATAAATGATTTGAAATGGAATTTATTGAAGTCTCATAATAGATATCGGAGAATATTGAGTAAAATAGCAAGATATTTTAACAAATTAATAAACACTCGTTTATAGTTTGACGAAATGTAAATTCAAATTATGTTTTTTCATTCAATAAATTTTAAACTCCTCTCTTTGTTTAGAAAAATTTCTTTTACAATAAAAATTAAACTCTCGTTTAAAGAACAATACGTTAAATACAAGTAAATTTGAAAAGGAACAATTTTAAACTTACAATTTTGAAAATTGATATCACTAAACCACACACTTATTAAAAGTAAAATTTTAATTTTAGTGTTGGGAAACCTAATATTTCCCGATACTTATGCAATTACAGTATAAACATTGCTAGACAAATAATTCTAACAAATGAATCAAACTTTATTGTGTATAAAGACTTGTTAATTTCTAGTTCGTACTAATCAATGTAGCTTAATGATAATTTGAAGTCCAGTTCCATACCCAAAAAAATGATTTGGATATGTTAAAACTATAGTAAATCAGATATTAAACATCTTGAAAGGTCTAGTTTAATTTAAAAAATCTTGGTTAAAGAGTCTTCACTAAGGCAGACAACCTAATACCAGTGAACATAAATAAACTTTTATTAAAAATATTTGTTTATAATTTGAAAATTGTATGTAAGTTTTAATAGCATTCACACCATTAAAACCTTTTAATTACCCTATTATAATGCACGTAACAGACGATCTTTTCTCAAGGGTGGAAGTGGAACTCACATATTAGGTTTTCAACTATTGTAAAAAAACTAATATACAAAAATCCAGTTTGAAAATTCCAACATGTAGTTTTGGGCTAGATATTATTTAATATAAAATTCTGTAGGTAAGGTATGAATTTATACTAGGAAGCCTTTAGTAATACATAACGAAACACTGAGCAAATATCTGATTTGAAAAAGCTCTTTTTTCACTCTCATAGAAAATGCAGACGTATTGAGAAAGTCTTAGCATCCTTCGTTTAACCACAATCTTACAACCCATTATACTTATGAAAAAAATACTGATATATTGCACAATTATGTATTCTACACACACATACTTAAGATAGGAGGAAGAGCGTGGAAATGTTTCTTTGTACCCGGTAAGGTCAGGCTTCTTTAGTAAAAAACCCTTCTCCCAATGCCTACGGTTATTATTCCTGCCTTTACTCCTACCCATATTTCTTTATCTTTCTTTTTCACCTTGATGACACTTTGCCATGCCTCGACAGACAGTAAATCTACACACATATATTATGAAATCCTAAAAAAGTGTGATATTCCTTCAGTACATCCCGCATCACGGAGTTTCATGTCCTTAATTTACCCGTAATTAGGTAAATTCGATGGAAAATATTTACTTCCATCAACGGCGGAATGGAGGACAGGATTTATCACTGGGAAAAAATCAACGATACGTGTACATTGTTGGGAATATTTTATATAACCTAAAAGTGTAAAATATTTTAAACAAAACTGAAATAAATATTACAATTTTAAAAAAATGTCTTAATGATCGATACAATACCACTAATTGTTTTCTCCAACCTGAAGAACTGAAATTTTGTTTTAAATAAGAATAAAAACGTAGTGTACTAGAAGGAAATGTTTTAATATTTTCCGTTACGAAGAAAAACAAACGTTTTTATAAAATGTTTCAATTTATGGTTTATATTTCATGTAAGTATGTGTTATATTATGGGCGTTCGACGCTTTTATCCAGCGATGAAAGATCCTTTCAACATCTTAGCGAAATAGAAGCCTGTTTTAAAAAGGTTTTTACACCCCATTTTGATTTTGCTCACGATATTCTTTAAAACATATTTTTATAAAGTTTGTATCGTAGAAATTTCTTTTAAAATAAAGTGTTTTGTTTATTTTATGATATTTATTAAACATTTTGAATTTTTATGGACTAGTTGACGCAGCTTACTTCATGTGGCATTTCTCAACTAAAATTAATATAATCATATTATTGTTTAAAATATAGCTAATTAATTAATGTTTGTTTTTAATGTTTGATTTAAGCACTGCTATTTAAAATAAATAACATTAAAATAGAGATTAAAAAGCGTAGATTACAATATACGACAGTATATAAAGCATGATTAAACTATAATAAATTAGTTTTACAAGATTTTAAAAATATGTTTTTATTAGAAAAATGAAAATACCACTATAAACAATGTTTAGACAAAAAACTTGAACCAAAAACTAAAATAAGTAACTAAAATAATATAATATAGTTTTATCAGGAAAGTAACATCTTATGAACTGTATATTGCAGCTATAAAAATCGAAATGCATGGAGAGCGCTGTCTGAATACAGTCAGCTAATTGGCTAATTCTAAGAGCGATATATCGTATAGAAATAGTATGTATAGTATTA